>CP136066.1:179226215-180491215 GCA_032622095.1 Siphonodentalium dalli
CCCTTGTCTATATAATGTTCCATTAACGCGAAGAAGGCGCGTATATAGAGCGGCGTATATGGGCAGTGCAAAAGGGGGGCGGACAGCTGAGCACGTTACAGGCCCCTGTGAATTTATGTGAAATATTGTGCCCGGTATTCACTTTTAAGTGGAAATTGCATGGCTTAAGATATTTAGCATATACATGTGCACGATACATGCATATATAATACATGTATTTTTAAATAGGGCTTGATAAGATAAATAAACTGAACATTTACGGCAGACATCGTCGACTCAAAGTAATCTTTTAGATTGTTATCATCGGGAATTTATTGAAATCAACTGGATGAATTTGTAATCATCAAATTGGAAAGTATTTTAATCCGGTAACATATATGCGATAAGCAATCCTTGAATGCAATAACAAATTTAAAAATATATGCATGCAATCACCACCATTCGAAACGGGCGGCTCGGCATCGGGGGAAACTCCACAAAATCATCCACCGCATGCAGATTTGCAGTTGATGGGTCAGTAAAAAGTATTTATATTTGTATCAAACAAATATTATGTTTTGTGTGGAATAAACGGGTTTACTTTCACAATTGTGAACCATTTAAAGATGGATTATCTCTTTAAATAATTTTTTTTAAATAGTTGCGTGGGTACAAAATAATAGATAAGAACTGAAGACCCCTGTCCGGAAAGGCTTCTATCAATTAATATTGATTTATTTCGATTATTAAATCGGGACCGTTCATGTTACTATTTTCAAAACAGACCATTCGGATGATACCATATTACATATATATATCTGAGGAAACTAATAATATAATGTGTAATATATATAGTACAAACCTGTACAATGCAGCTACAAAATCATAACTGCTGTTTGAGAGGGAACATATCTGGCAGTAAAAAGGCAAGGTGAGATCTGAAGACCATTCTAAGAACAATTTTTTTGTCATTCCCGGAATGCAATTTGAATGCAGCCAAGACTTGCACCCAGAACATTCTATGCAGTCTTTGAAACATCGCAACCCGCAAAGAGCACACGGATAACGTGGATTTGATAGTCTCATTGTGAAGATCAGAATTGGTATGAGAGTTCTCGGTGGGACTCGCGTATTATGTTACGTCTTAAAATCACAAGATGTCACAATTTATGAGTGAGCAATGGAAATAAAAACATACTGATCACTAGTCGCAAACTTGAAACAACAACTATACATACCATCAGGTAAACATCAAAGGCGACTGTTATGTTTAGAATCGTATAGGCAGCAGTCGGGTATTCTTTTGTCGCTTCACACTTCGGCATCTATGAACTTTCTTAATATATAGGCATGCATGTATTCTATGAAGAATATAGTGTAAACATATTTTATTCCAATCAAAATAATAACATATTTAAACATTTTACAGTAAGACAGAATAATATAAATAATCGATTGATTGGAAAGGGGATTAAACAACAAGCCCAAGGACTTTTATTAAGTTTGCTCCCCTTTTGTTTCGCACCCGCTCTTCGTTAAGTGTAGAGGGGGGTGTCGGACGGGAAGGAATGAAAATATCATAATTATAGTAATGTTGATGTCGTGAGAGAGAGAGAGAGAGAGAGAGAGAGAGAGAGAGAGAGAGAGAGAGAGAGAGAGAGAGAGAGAGAGAGAGAGAGAGAGAGAGAGAGAGAGAGAGAGAGAGAGAGAGAGAGAGAGAGAGAGAGAGAGAGAGAGAGAGAGAGAGAAGGTCCCGTTTGCGGAGATTGAAAACGGCAATCAGAATCTGCGGAGATCCCTTATATACGTGTCCGTATATATATGTGCATGCCCGGAGGTCCCCTTTAATTTGGGAATAAGACGAAAAATATTGATTATTGATGTTATTCAGCCAATTAAATAATATTATATATATATTATAATTAATATTAATATCAATGGCTTAATTCATCGTTGGCAGAGATTGAAAACGGCGATATGAATTTGCGGAGATCCCCATATATATACGTGTCCGTATATATATATGCATGCCGGAGGTCCCCTTTAATTTGGGAATAAGATGTAAAATATTTATTATTGATGTTATTCAGCCAATGAAATAATATTGTTCTTTAACTATAGCAACCGGATTATGTACTCCAGGAGAACGTCGTGTGTGAGTTCCTTTCGCGCAAATTGAATCGCGGATGTCCCTCAACTCGCATTCACAATTCGTGATTTCTCAGGAATATATATACAGCTTATTAAAAAATAATTACTATGATATAACCCATATAGATAATATAGATATATATTATAGTAGAAGGTAACCCGACTTCTTCCGGGCTTTGACCTTGAATTGACCATTTTGAAGGTCAATGTCAGTTGGGGTAACGATTTGACCCGTCCAAAACACTGCCCGGACAAAAGTACCCGACAAAGGTGGACCCGACTTCGTCCGGGCTGTTTCTCCTCTGCTTTTCAGCGAATTGCGCGATTTGACCTTGAATTGTCCATTTTGAAGATCAAGGTCAGGTGGGGTCACGATTTGACCTGTCCAATACACTCAGTGGACAAAAGTAACCCTATGTATCAAATTTCATGGAAATCCCATCAAAATTCGCGATTTGACCTTGAATTGACACGATTTCAAGGTCAATGTCACGTCGCACGGACAAATTAATATGCCTATGCCAGTCCCCGGCCGAAAATACCCCCACATACTAAGTTTCATCTAAATCGGCTCGGCCGTTTTCGAGTTCATCGCGATCACACAGACAGACACACACACACACACACACACACACACACACACACACACACAGATCTTCCAAAAATATATAATAGATTATGTCACATTTCATTATTTTGTATTCAATACTACATATATTCTGCATCACCTATACCTAGCATTGTATATTGTTTGTATATACCCCATCTTCAATAACGGAGGAATAAAATCATCTGTCTGCATTCACAATTCGCGGAGGTCGCTCAAATTGGCATAACACACAACTTTAAAGAAGGAAAGTATACATGCAGATACAGTTAATACATATTCAACGAATAATAAATAACAATGGTTTTATTCATCAATTATATTCGTGGAGGTCCCTTTTTGGAGATTGAAAAGGCAAGACCCCAATATTTTGTGGAAAAAAGATTGTTGGGTCGTAAAAAAAAGATTAAGAATACATGCATGCCTATTAAGAAAGTTCATAGATGCCGAAGTGTGAAGCGACAAAAGAATACCCGACTGCTGCCTATACGATTCTAAACATAACAGTCGCCTTTGATGTTTACCTGATGGTATGTATAGTTGTTGTTTCAAGTTTGCGACTAGTGATCAGTATGTTTTTATTTCCATTGCTCACTCATAAATTGTGACATCTTGTGATTTTAAGACGTAACATAATACGTGAGTCCCACCGAGAACTCTCATACCAATTCTGATCTTCACAATGAGACTATCAAATCCACGTTATCCGTGTGCTCTTTGTGGGTCGCGATGTTTCAAAGACCGCATAGAATGTTCTGGATGCAAGTCTTGGCTGCATTCAAATTGTATTCCGGGAATGACAGAAAAGTTGTTCTTAGAATGGTCTTCAGATCTCACCTTGCCGTTTTACTGCCAAATATGTTCCCTCTCAAACAGCAGATATGATTTTGTAGCTGCATTGTACAGGTTTGTACTATATATATTATAAAGTTATTATACAATGTTGTGTACAGTATGTGTTTTTCTTGTACGAGTCCAGGTTGTGGTGAAAAGTCATATTGGACGAGATACGCAGTGTCGAGTCCAATATGACTTTTCACCACAACCTGGACGAGTACAAGAAAAACCCATACTGTACACAACATTGTATAATGACATTTTTATTATCCATCTGTATGTTTATCCAAATTTTGGGATTACAACTTTAGTGGTTACTTTTGGTATTTATTAAAGCCTGTATTGATCATCAGAAAGCATAACTTGGAACATTAAACACGAAAAACAAAAACTCAATGCGGAAGTGAAACATCTGCTAATCCATCAGTGTTGCGCGCGGATCACAATTTCACCGATTAATTTCGCAAAAGTTAATTCGTGACGTCACAGAGTCCAGATAAAAAAGTCATATTGCACACTTGGGAGTAATAATACACATTATATTATTAGTTTCCTCAGATACTATATATAAATTATTGAATGACGTGTATATATACGAATGGTGGTGATTGCATCTATATATTTTTGAATTTGTTATTGCATTCAAGGATTGCTTATCGCATACACGTTAACTGATTCAAATACTTTCCAATTTGATGATTACAAATTCATCCAGTTGATGTCTTTGATTTCAATGATCGGTAAAAGCAGTTGCCGTTTGATGAATAAATTTGAAAAATTGGGCATAAACATATCGGATGAAATAAAAAAGGTATGGACGGCTTCGGAATAACTTGCGGAACATATATGAGCATTTATAGATCATGCCATCGCGCTTAAGTACACGTTCGCGACAAATTATTGCTCGAAAATATTGATTTTATAACTTAGGTCAAAGGCCTGAGCAGACATGGAGATTGACGACCCGATTTCTTCAGTATATTTCGTTAGTTTACGATACGATATCTCAACTTCGCTTCGTTCAATTTCACCGAGTGTCAAATAAAAGGGAAGTTTGTATTGTCAATAAGACACACCTGATGATATTTGGCGGCAATTATCGATTACTAGAAAATATTATGGTTTTTATATTTGTTGGTTTTAGTCAAAATCGGCCATTTGATCCTTGTCACTGGTATAGTCTATATTGGTATTTTAGTAATTCTCCACATGGGCCTGTGGTTCTGGATGCAAGTCTTGGCTGCATTCAAATTGCAATCCGGGAGTGACAAACAAGTTGTTCTTCAGATCTTCAGATCTCACCTTGTCGTCTTACTGCCAAATATGTCCCCTTCAAACAGCAGTTATGATTATGTATATATATCGTGTATCTATATTTCCATGCAGGTTACAGGTAGCTGCAGAAACCAAAGACGTTTCCAAAATAGCAACAGCCGCGCGATTAGAGCGCATTTTACTCCAAGTGCACAAAATCGTGGTACCATCGACCAACTCTGACACGTCAACCAGAGAGGCAGATCCTGTATCGACATCAATTCTTCAAAATCTGCACCCAATTGTCCTCAGAACCTACACCCCAACGAAAATCATTGGCGACGGCAACTGCTTTTACCGATCAGTTTCAGCAGCCCTGTTCGGCGACCAGTCACATCACCTTCACGTTAGACTGCTGACAGCCATTGAAATAGGCCAAAACAGAGTTTACTACGACAGCCATTCGTCACAATACAAAGACCTAATCAACGACATACATGTGCTCACAGACCCGTATTGTGAATTGTTCCGAACATCGTGCACACAAGATGCCTGGTCCGAACTTCTCCATTTTTATGCAACTAGTGCTGCGCTAAAAGTGTCGATCAATTCTTACTGCCCGCCGATGATTAATGCAGCACTATCGAACAGTCTCTCCAGAAAAGTGTGTGGTCGCGGTGTAAGAAGAGCAGCATCACCAGTGATGGACATCATGTGGAGCAGATCTATTTTCAATCCAAGTGACATTGCTTATATGCCCAATCATTTCGTTCTGCTACAAGAAAAAAGTGCCATCGGAAACATAACGACAGATGGAAAGAGAATGGTACTTATTGTAACTAATGGAGGAAAAAAACCAGGTCAACGAAAAAGAAAATGCGCAGCTAAAACAACATCACATCCGAAAGTCAAAAGAACAAACTAATAATGAAGCAAACTAAAAGCTCAACTGAGAAAATAGTGAATCTGAAAACAAGTACGCATCTTTTTCATTTCAGCTCTGAATTTCATTTCAGCTTTATTAGTGATGCAGCAACATATATGGGTTAGTATATAGGGGATTGAAGGGTCGTGGGGTTTAACAAATCTTTTGGGTTTTGCGGCAGGTTGTCCCCTGTCATTTTAAGACCATGCTGGGGAGAAATATTCACATACTGATGGGGGACAATCTGTTACGGTTTGTTGTAAATTTATAAAGACCCTTTACAAATTTTCCCAACCATGCTGGGGAGAAATGTTCACATACTGGTGCACGGGTTTCTTATTCTACGTCTACGTCCGTCTGGGGCAAGTAAAACGTCATGCCTTATACTGTAAATATGACATCACAAGTCAGTGCTATTTTCCATACCATAGTGCATCTGTATATCTGTGCTGTCAAATATTCTTCCTTATTGAGAATATCCTTATGCATTGTTGATATATTGTAAATATTGTATCATAAAGATGTATTGTGAAGATTGAGAATATCCTGATGCATTGTTGATATATTGTAAATATTGTATCATAAAGATGTATTGCGAAGATTAATCTTATATATTATCTATTGCACATAGTTTTGACATAATTTGGAAGTCTTCCAATAGATGATCTTTTTCGGACTCAAATCGCTTTGAAATTATCGCTAATTTAATATACTAGAGATTTCTAATTGGATTGAACAAATTCTACCAGCTTATGGTGGTCTTCATAACATTGCAAGACTTCACAAACAACCAGACATTGTTAGTAACCGCCGGTTTTATGTATTGTCATTATATTTTTACGTATCTATATACAATGTTCCATATATTTTTATCTTTTTGGTTAATAAAGATTTATATCAAATGTTGTTTGAATCAATTTATAATCGTTCGTGTGTGGTACGCTTGGTTTCCTTGTGTATGAACTCACATATAACCATCGTCAGAATCTTGGTCTCTCTCATTTGAGGACAGCCACATTGAAGGGAAATATGATCAGGACACCCGCGCAGCAATCTCCGGGAGTGTATAAATATATATAGGCGCTAGCAATTGACATATACGCACCCGTTCCCTCATTAAAATCAACATATTTCGCCTATTTTAGGGGACCTCCGCGATTTAATTTGCGAGATCAGGACACCCGCGCAGCAATTTCCGGGAGTGTATATATATAGGCGCTAGCTAATGAATAATATTGTTTGATTGACTTAATGACATCTAATAAATATTCATCTTATTCACAAATTAATTTAAGCAGTCCTTCTGGCATACGAGGACATATAAATATATATAGTGAATATTTATCGCCGTTTGATTTGCACCAAGTGAACTCGGCGCATATATAATTGATAGAACAAACCACTATTGTGATGATCGTTTCGATATTTGTTTAAAATACGTATCAATTGACATATACGCACCCGTTCCCTCATCAAAATCAACATATTTCGCCCATTTTAGGGGACCTCCGCGATTTAATTTTCGAGATCAGGACACCCGCGCAGCAATCTCCGGGAGTGTATATATATAGGCGCTAGCTTGACTTAATGACATCTAATAAATATTCATCTTATTCACATATTAATTTAAGCAGTCCTTCTGGCATACGAGGACATATAAATATATATAGTGAATATATATCGCCGTTTGATTTGCACCAAGTGAACTCGGCGCATATATAATTGATAGAACAAACCACTATTATGATGATCGTTTCGATATTTGTTTAAAATACGTATCAATTGACATATACGCACCCGTTCCCTCATCAAAATCAACATATTTCGCCCATTTTAGGGGACCTCCGCGATTTAATTTTCGAGATCAGGACACCCGCGCAGCAATCTCCGGGAGTGTATATATATAGGCGCTAGCTTGACTTAATGACATCTAATAAATATTCATCTTATTCACATATTAATTTAAGCAGTCCTTCTGACATACGAGGACATATAAATATATATAGTGAATATATATCGCCGTTTGATTTGCACCAAGTGAACTCGGCGCATATATAATTGATAGAACAAACCACTATTATGATGATCGTTTCGATATTTGTTTAAAATACGTATCAATTGACATATACGCACCCGTTCCCTCATCAAAATCAACTTATTTCGCCCATTTTAGGGGACCTCCGCGATTTAATTTTCGAGATCAGGACACCCGCGCAGCAATCTCCGGGAGTGTATATATATAGGCGCTAGCTTGACTTAATGACATCTAATAAATATTCATCTTATTCACATATTAATTTAAGCAGTCCTTCTGGCATACGGGGACATATAGATATATATAGTGAATATTTATCGCCGTTTGATTTGCACCAAGTGAACTCGGCGCATATATAATTGATAGAACAAACCACTATTATGATGATCGTTTCGATATTTGTTTAAAATACGTATCAATTGACATATACGCACCCGTTCCCTCATCAAAATCAACATATTTCACCCATTTTAGGGGACCTCCGCGAATTCGGGGGACCTCCGCAAAGTGACCTCCGCAAATAGGGACCTACTGCAAATCGTCGCACCCATTTTTTTTATTTGACATACCACACAAATAAGGTACAATAAAGTTAGCAAGGGAAAGCCTAACCACATTGTGATAGCATCTGAAGAGCTGGACCCGAGTTAAAAATAAAACAGAACACCATACCCAACTCAACCTTAAACCCCTTCATGATGGGAACAGCGCTGATGCAGCATTAAAGATCATGCGCCAGTGCATACTCTGAGATTTGTTTTAAAAATATATATATAAATAAACAAATTCCAAAAATCTTTGAGATAGCTAGATGCTAGATCTATAGCTCTAAATGATTTTCAAGTATTCATGTTCCATCACAGTCCTCATATAAATCACTGAGTATACCTATAACACTGATTATTAAATATAACATTAACATATATGGTGTATAATAGCACCCACACCTTTCGTGGATTTTAAATAACTACCTTTGTGGATTTTAAATAATACGTTATTCTTTCATGACGTGAGCTGCACCAGCAGCATTAAATATCCTGTGCCAGTGCATTCTCTTATATATGTGAGTCTCCCATAGAGCCTCGATGATATAAGAGAATGCAATGATTTACATGGTCAAGATATTATTTTCGGGCCAATGTACCGGTATTCTTTTATACATGCAAGGTTCCCTATGGGAGACTCGCATAGTATACAGGAGAATGCCGGTACATTGGCCCGAGAGGCTCCAGCTCAAAGGGTTAATTATCATTATCATTAAAACCAGGGAATATATAGAATATTATATATTCCCTGATTAAAACTCAGACTAAAATTATAAAATGGTATGACTTTTGAGTCTATGTATACACAGACTGATCACAGGCTCCTGGGGGAATAATAAAATAACAATATAGACTGATGTAGTTTATATTGGTATTTTAGTGTTTCCTCAGGAGCCTGTGAAACTGATCACCAGTGTAAACATGTTTTCTTGAATATTATGTTATATTGGTAGGTTAGTGGTTAATTGTTCTGAATGAGTCAATCCGTCAGTTCTATAAATAATTAAATTAATTGTCTGCGCATGAATGTTTTCCAACATCCGGGTACTGACACCTTAGCGGGAAATGGATTCGGAAGTAAACAGAATATAAATACAAGGTAAATTATCCAATTTATACTGTTTGACATTGTATGAAAATTATTTTAGTAATACCAAACCGATTAAAAATTACTTTAGATGTCATTCGTATGTTCATCTATTCCGATTACCAAGCGACAAATCGTCACGTTTGCTTGGAAGTCTCGGTGTGGACACCGTCGCACACTGTTTGGCAATAATCACAAATTTGCAATTCGCTCTGGGTCACAGGGCTCGCAATGGGGGCTGCGCTCGCTTCAAATGGAAACTTATACAATGTACCTTCGTTCCATACACACATTCTTAAACCTATTCTGACACATTTGCTACTCACAACAAATCGATAACAAATATATTATTCCTACGGCATTTGAATCAAAACGTTAGACAAAACTATTTAATTTGAACAAGTGCCCCTCCCGTAAGGAGCCCCTGAGAATTCGCTATTCCCGTACACATTTACGGGGGCGGCAAAGTCCACTAAAATATTTGCTACTTGGTGCAGTTTTTCTTGCATCATTGCCGGCTTACGCACACATTTGAAAGTACAATATTCTTATAAACATAGTCTTTCCAGTGAATTGGCCGACATCTTGATTATGAGTTATGTTGTGTTGGGAATGTTTTTACACTTTGCGGTTTAGAGATACCTAGTATGGTACACCACGTGACGTCAGTGTTTACTGACCTACATTTGTAGAAGCTTAGGCAATGTGTCAAACAAATTGTCAAAATAGTGTCCATGAAGACACTTTGAGATAAGAATAGCTCGCCAAACTTTCGCACGCTGGGCTATGGTGTCGCGTTTATGGCTCTGATGAGTGCATATTAAAATGTGTGCATAGCTCAATGGCTTGTAAATGTAATAGGACTGTATATAAAAATTATACACAAGCATTGAAGCAAGATTGGGCCATTAGGGCATGTATTCCACCTGTATCTAACTCATGTGATGCTGATTGTGCCCAGCAGGCTAATACTGCTTGTTGTTTGCATAATCTCGGTCATATCATCAGTTTAATTGTTTACGATTTACTCTTATCTCTGTCCTCTTGGTGACATATAATTTTCCGCATCGAATACCGGTACAGTTAGCTGCTGCCCCAAACACAAATGAATTAAGTTTCCAATCAATAATCACTCTTTATAACTTATATTCACTGCATTGCTATACTTTAATACCCTAATTATAATGATTGGATCAATAAAAGTATGAATCATCACCATGCCACACAGCAGTGTTTGTTGTTGGCCTCAGCTGATCAGAATCCAGTGCTTTATTCTTTAGAGTAGAGTGTCCGGTTTATGTTATTGAGTCGTTTCTGCCAGGCCTTTGGCTGGGCTGCATTGTGCAGGTCCCTTCACTGATGGTACTAGTATTATGTGATGCACAGCTATCTTTTATAATATTACCTTTGATTATTGTTTGTAGCACCAGGGACTTAATAAAGTCATGTTTCCCAGTGCTATTACCAGTCCATTATTTTCCAAAATGATTGCAGGGATATTTTAGGCAATGATAGGGGCATGAAAGTGGCCATTTCCAATGTTAAATAATCAGGTTTATTCCCAATTTCTGACCATAAAACTCACAGAAAGTCACTTTGTTTTCTTAACAAGGATAGGACGTCCTATTAATGTTATGACAACTTTCAAGTCCTCTCACTCCTTTTGAATTAAATAGGTAAATATAAATCTAAGAAATTAATTATATGGTTTAACTAACACTTGAGTTTGCAATGAAAATTCTCTTTCCTGTTTTCTCAACGAAGTCCCAATTAATTTTTCGCAACGGATTGGGCCCGGGACCCATTCCCAAAACACGTAGAAAAACCCTGATCTGTAAAAAAGGAGATTTTATTTTTTTCAAATTCAGCCATATTTATATAATTGGTTTCATTAGGAATGCATTTCGACAGAACTAACAGGTTGATACCTGCTAAAGTAGTGTGCCTTTACAAATTTTGTTTCGAAAAAGAGAGCTTTTCTTTTGTTTAATTTGGCTTTAATTTTGGAAAAAGCATAAAACTTGAGTTAACAATTTAAACATTTTAACATTTTTGTTTTACTTTATTATCCTTAGTACTACTAACTACGGTTGTCATACCCTCATTTGGATATGGCCTGTCATTGGAAAAACTTAGCACTACAGTTGTTTATAAATTGGGAATTTTCAATTGGTGTGACATTTGCAAATGATATCAAAAAAATTCCGTCCGATAATTTAAGCTCTCAGTAAGAAAAGAAAACTAATTTATTGAGTTTGTACACATACATGTGTAACAGCCCTTGTAATTGGCAATTTTCTTCTAAGCCTACTCTTGGGCTCCAAATAAACATGCATGCACATTTATTATTTTCTTGGGAAATTTCCCCCCTGCACACTGCTTATTTGGGTCTGCACGTTTATTAATTTTGAGGCTATGAAAATTGAAATCAGCACAGCACAAAAAAGATATCTATATGATTCTGATACCAAAATGATGAGCTTATAACTTTATGCATGTACATATTCAAGTATATGATACAAATGTGAACATTTAAATATTGAATAAAACACCACATGACACTTACTATGTTGATTCCTATACTTGACCTACATGTACTATAAATATAATTTGTTTAACAGTTGATGTTTTGCTCAGTTCCCCCGGCACTTTTATTTGGGCCTGCACGTTTATTAACTTTCAATGGAATTTTCCCCCTGCACTATTATTTGGGCCTGTACTTTTATTTGGAGCCTGAGAGTAGTACGGCATTTCTTTAGATCTGCATGAAATTCTATATTGGCTTCTACTCTCGCGTGCCAAATAAACGTACCTGTACGTTTATTAATTTCATAGAAAAAATCCGCCCTGTACGATGTTATTCGGGTCTGTACGTTTATTAAATTCTGGGGGAAAATCCGCCCTGTACTATAACAATATTAAACTACATTTTTGAGAAAATTTATCGTTTAATAGTGTGAGATGAAACATAAATCTCAAGCTGCTAGTATAATATTGGGGTTGGAGGGTGGGAAAATGAATCCTGATAATCAAAGAAATATGGGAATTATGTTTGCACGAAACAAATTATTTGTTCTATTCCCAAGTGAAATGGAGTAATAATAGACTGTGCATGTCCATACATAAAACGTCATGCCGTAAAAGGGGAACCACCCATTCTAAATTTGGTGCGATTGCTTAGAAAATAAAATTAATTATTTCATAATCAAGGTTTTGCATTGTGGTACATGTCATTCAGTGTAATGCATTACTTCACCAAAAAGGTCAGAAAAATACCTGGATTGTTTTAATAAATCCAGAGATTTTTCTGACATATTTGGGAAAGAGTCCTGGGCCCTTTCCATTGGTAAATTTGCACCATCAAGACTTACGATTGGGAATTTGTATTAGAGAAATAGACAATATACAGTAATGCCCTAAATAATCGACTCCTTAACCACAGCAGAATGATGGGCAGGAAAAGTTACCCATAATTCTGCTGTGGTTAAGGAGTCAATTATTTTGGGCATTTACTGTAGGAACAAACACACAGTCCTTCCCAGGAGACTGGAGCGATTGCACTCGCACCCGTATGCACTCGCAATTTTTAATTCACAGGTGCTAAAATTTGCTCTCATCCCTCTTATCAAAATGTTCATGGTCACTGTAATAGTTGATTCAATATTGAACTTTTTGAAGGTATATTTAGAACCTTTCCCATCTCAGTTAAATCATGGACATGTGAAAGTTTAATTGGACATAGCTATCCCAAAATGACATTTTGTTTGAGAAAAACCCAACTTACGATTGTATTATGGGCACAATTACAACTGTCTTCTGAATTGCGAGAGCAAATACATGTAAGTGCTCTCGCTGTGTTTTCCTCATGGGAAGGACTGCACACAGCATGCATTTTAATATTTTATACGATGGGGGCTTGAGGGCTTGAAAATCTTAGCATGAAGGAAATTGGGGGAAATTCAATTCGACCCCTGTCATTTAACAAAAATAATTGCAGTGCCATTATTCTCAGATTCGTTCACGTTTGATCAAATGATCTACATGTCGTAAATTAAGCCTACATGTCCTACAATTCATCAAATTGCAGTTGGGCAGTACATGCTGTGATATACTATCCAGCTGATCGCTTTGGATGTCAATTACGTATAGTACTTTATAAACTGAACAATAACAGTCCTCCAAATTAGGAAAAATGCCCCATGGCAAATTTAATGGTGTGACATATTAGATTCCACACGTTGCCATGGCAATGCTTATTGCTGTGTTCAGTTTAAACGACTGCTTTAAATACATGTAGCATGTCTTGTTATGTGTTGCAATGGCCCAATAAATAATGAAGTGTTTGCAAGGTTTATGGCGCTTCATTAGTGCATAGAATTTCAGGCGAATGAACCAGCGTACAGGTTACACAATTAAAAGTCACATGAAGGATAGATGAGCTAACGTGACTTACAGTAATGTTCTAAATAATCAACTCCTTAACCACAGCAGAATTATGGGTAACTTTTCAGGATTATTTCTCAGTAATATACATTATAGATTCTGCACCGTATGCTTACTAGTATTTGGACCCCGAAAGTATGCAGTGAGAAACACTGCACACCAATGTTTATTTTGGGTACATTTTGTTATTTTTGGCACAGCATTTACCGACTTGAATTTGGGAGAATATAAAGTCATGTCTGTCTACAAATATCAATGTCAGGGTATAAAATTTGGAGATTCACGTTAAGTTAACCGGCAGTAATGCCCTAAATAATAAACTCCTTAACCACAGCATAATTATGGGTAACTTTTCAGGATTTAGTCAGAAATATGGCTTGTCATAGCAACAAGCCATATTTTCCGACTAAATCCTGAAAAATTAACCCATAACTCTGCTGTGGTTAAGGAGTCGATTATTTAGGGCATTACTGTAGCTGGCCAAACATTCTCACCTGCTCTAATTGTGATGCATCGACATGATCATCAATTATTGTATACATATACGTTAACCTAATAACTATGGGTAATTTTTCAGAATTTAATCGGAAATATGGCTTGTTGCCATATTTCTGACTAAATCCTGAAAAGTTACCCATAATTATTAGGTTAACGTGAATCTCCAAATTTTATACTCTGACATTGATGTTTGTAGACAGGCATGATTTTATATTCTCCCAAATTCAAGTCAGTAAATGCTGTGCCAAAAATAACAAAATGTACCCAAAATAAACATTGGTGTGCAGTGTTTCGGGTCCAAATAAGGTATGGTGCAGAATAATGAAATTACTCCACATCTATAATGTATAAGACTGAGAAATAATCATGTCACTCCGCATTTATATCATTGAAACATTATCCTGTAATCATTCCATTCACTGAAATTGAATACAAGGATTTTAAGTTTTTTTTGTATAAATTTATAAATTTTCTCTTACTGTCTTGGTCAAACCATGATTCGCCCTGATGTTCCCAAGTTACACCAATTTAAAGAACTATAGACATGTATATTATAAACATCGATATCGGCAGATTCCGGTGTCAAACAATCAGCAATTGGTCAAGCCTTGAAATAGTGCGTCTGTCATTTGCAGAATGGGGTCCCCAGAGGGTGAATTTAGTGATGCTACCCCGCATAGCGGGCTAGCATCACCAAATTCACCCTCTGGGGACCTCATTCTGCTTACAACTCAGCAGAGTGAGGTTCCCAGAGGGTGAATTTGGTAATGCTAACCCGCTATGTGGGGTAGCATCACTCAATTCTCCCTTTGGGGACCTCATTCTGCAAATGACAGGCACACTATTTCAAGGCTTGTGATTGGTTCATGGCTCTTGTTGCTGTCAGTTCAACACTTGGTCTCTTCATTACAGGGTTAGATATTCAACATGTAAGCCTAACATGCAGCTGCGTGAAAAGGGTCGGTCGGTTACCAGGAGCAAAGACATGAAGCTGTTGAATACTCAGAGGAGTGCCTTCATCAGGGATGAGAACCTCAATGTATGTATCTATTTAACCCTTTACCCAACAGAAGGGCCCTGTGCCAATGCATTCTATTATATATGCGAGTCGACCATAGGTCGCCTCGCATATATAAGAGAATGCATTGGCTTAACACATTAAAAATTATAAAATTGTTAAAGAATGTAAGAAAAAGTGTTAAAAAAAGATTTTTTAGGCCAATGCATTCTCTTATATATGCGAGGCGACCTATGGTCGACTCGCATATATAAGAGAATGCATTGGCCCAGGGCTAACTGTAACTATCACAATGTGGTCAAGGAGCCGGTTCCAATGATATCCATATTTGTATGGTTCTATTGAGACAGACCGAAGATATTTTAGGCTGTTGAAGCTTTATTTGGCCCGTTTGTTGGGTAAAGGGTTAACAGTACTAATACAGTAATGGCCCTAAATAATCAACTCCTTAACCATTGAAGATTTATGGATAACTTTTCAGGATTTAGTCGGAAATATGGCTTGTTGCTATTCATCGGAGAGCTCTCACTGAGAGCTTTCCGATGTATGGCAACAAGTCATATTTCCGTCTAAATCCTGAAAAGTTATCCATAATTATTCTGTGGTTAAGGAGTCAATTATTTAGGGCATTACTGTAGACAGAGAATACCTACAGTCTTTGTTTGAATACCGAAATATCTCATGAGCGTCTGGAAAGAAATATCAAATTTTCACAAGCGGTTGCAAGCTGTGAGTGAAAATTTGATATTTCTTTATGGACACGAATGAGATGTTTCAGGTATTCAAACAAGAACTGTTGGTGTTCTTTTTATTGTATGCGCCTTGTATATTATATTAATGCTTAAATTTGCTAAATTATGCAGCATTTTTAATAGCATAACAAATTAAACAATACACAGAAAGCAACACCTGGTTGAACCAAATTTCGGACACACATCAGCTGATATGTAGCAAACTGCTTTCAAGTGATGTCATTCGGCTAGCTACATTGAAATAACAAAGCTACAACGAAATAACACAACACGATTTCACTCTAGCTTCTGAGAGATACATAAGACGATTTACATTTTGGTAATTTACCGTTATTTTATAGGCAAGCATATGATAAATGTTTCCTGATATTTTTGCGAAAAACCATGTGCCAATGCATTCTCTTGTTTATGCGAGTCTCTCATATTGAGCCTCACATACGGTACATGTATATAAGAGAATACATTGGCCTAACCAATTTATTAATTTGCATTTTGCAGCACTGGGTAGATTTTGTATAGCATCCCCTACCAATAGATGTTTAATACTGCACCAGCGCAGCTCCCATTATGAAAGAGTTATAGACTTCACAGATAATTGTTGCAAGCACCATTGTTACATACATGTTATTTTTCATTTCACTTAACCTGTATAGAGGCGAACTCGTTCACCTCAAATGTGCAGGCCTGCACTGATCAAGGGATCCTGATCGGCGTATTTTGCGTTCTCGAATCCCGATTTTCGTAACATGCTTGCCTACTCAACTCAATATGAATATAGATAATTAATCAAGCCAATTATTTAAATAATTTTGGCTGTATTATTTTCCATTTGGAATATTAATAGAAATTTTGGGTTGGACTTCTGAAAACCATTAATTAACCCTTCCATGAATGGAGCTTCCTGAAATTTTGCGAAAACCCTTCACCAATGTATTCTCTTATATATGAGTCTCCCATAGGGAGCCTCAAGTATATAAGAGAATACATTGGCCTAACAATATTTAACTTGACCTTGTAAGCCATTCTCTTATATATGCGAGGCTCGCATATATAAGAGAATGCACTGGCACATGATATCTAATGCTGCACCAGCGCAGCTCCCGTCATGAAAGGGTAAATCATTTCAACACTTAAAAAATGTGAAAATTCACCTGTCGTGAGACTCAATATCCCCAACGCATATGGGGCAAGTTATACTTCATTCTCCTAGCTGCAGCTGTTTTTCCCAGTTCAAACGAAATGCAGATCAAATTCCGCATTTTTCTGAACATACATTTAATTTAATATACTTCAGTACATGCAAAGATCTACAAATTTTATCAACCTGGCATTCACAGTTATGTGTCTTCTGGCGTTCTTAAATCTTGACCTTTATTACTGGTATTCGGCACGGAAAGTGTCTAGGTTTGCAAAATAAACGACATTGTAAGAATTTATAGCTGCTCATCTTTCAGTGAGGTGTGTGTACATTTAAGTTCTGAAATTATCAATAAACGAGTTAAAAAAATTATCAAGATATTATGGTTTCATGCGACGTCGCTAATACAATCAATGTTTTGGCAACATAATACTGACAATACAATCAGTGTTTGATTACACCTGCCTTGGTAAACTTTATCACTGTCATGCTCGATATTCAGTTGACATGTCTTCATTAGAGCTACAGAAGTGATGTACCTGGTATGGCTGGGAGAAAAGGGAACCCACTTCCCACCCACCCCAAATGGAGAGCCTCTTTATCAAGTCATCCTTATTTGTTTGCCAGAGTATGCCACATCAGATTTTAAAATTGTGTCATTTGTGTGTAACCTATTTATCGTTCGCCTGGTTTGTGCTTAGGTATTATAAACCCAGGTTAGGTTATTAGGTACTGTTTATACCAGAAAAGTTGCAGAAACTGTTATAATCACTACAACTGGTATTATTAAATTCTAAAGGCAGGGCTTAAAATCTGACGAGAATCAGAATCATGATTCTCAGTTTGTTTCTTGTAAAAGCAGCTGATTCACTGTAGAATGCTATATTTTGATTCTATGATTTTATGGATTTTAACCCTTTCATAACTGGAGCTGCGTTGGTGCAGCATTAAAGATCTTGTGCCATTGCATTCTCTTATATATGCAAGTCTCCCATAGGGAGCTTCGCATATACAAGAGAATGCACTGGATTTCAAGTTCAAGGTAAATATTGTTTGACCAATATATTCTCTTTTATATGCGAGGCTCCCTATGGGAGACTCGCATATATAAGAGAATGCATTGGCACAGGATTTTAGCAAAATTTCAGGAAGCTCCAATAATGGAAGGATTAAGGCCTGAAAGGGCAACTCATTGATTTAATAATTTTTAATGTCTCATTTCGGGAATTAATTGAGCAATAATTAAAGTGAGAATCAGTGAATGTGAGACCTAGAGAACACTTTGGCGTGACCTTTTTTTCGTTTGCGGAGACTTTTTTTTCATTCGCCGCATTTTCATTTAGGTAATTCCAGGTGAACTGAAGAATCATTTGCCTCCAATTGGCAGGCCTGCCACCCTAGACAGTATGTCATGTGGGGGTGTTCACAGTCCAGCCAGGGCTCAAAAGAATCGGAATTATGGAATCAATGAATGCTGCATTGTTTAATTAATATTTCATTTAATATCCTGTGTTAGGAAAATAAGCGATTGAGACATAGGGACTATCTAGAACACTAGCAATAACTTGTTATTGCAATTCTAAGGGGCTCAAATATACTGTACACACTGACTACACCATGGATCACTATGCCTGAAACGGCTGGCAAAGATTTCAAAGATAGTAGATACATCGATGAGGTTTTTATTAATTTTATTTCCTTGTATACAATACATTTAACAACAAGCAAATATTTCAAATGTTTTTATTAATTTTGTTTCCTTGTATACAATACATTTAACAACAAGCATTGTGTGATCAATGATAATGTAGTACACAATTTCTAGCAAGTTCCATGTACCTGTAGACACCTTTCGTTGTCGCTATATATCAGTGTATACAGGTGTATGCATTTCTTATGAAGACTGCAATATCACTACAATATTAGGTAAGTAAAATCGTGATATGTATCGTATTGTGGCCTCTGTGTTGCTAAAGATCGATACAATTACCCATATCATTAAACCCCTAGTGTTAATACAAATCTTGTGTTACAGGTTACAAGTGGCATCCCTGTCAAGAGACAGAAAAAAGATACAACAAAGTATGGAGTCGAGGCTAACAGCTTGGCCTGTACCGAAACGCTTATCACATCAACGCCTCATAAAAAGAAGCATCTCAAGACGAAAAAAGGTTGGCATTACAGTAATGCCCTAAATAATGGACCCCTTAACCACAGCAGAATTATGGGTAACTTTTCAGGATTTAGGCGGAAATATGGCTTGTTGCCATTCATCGGAAAGCTCTCTGTCTATATGAAGCCAGGGAGATCAGGGCTGTAGAAGTATTGACTGGTTAATAGCCATAGTTAAAATTTGACCCAACCGCAAGCCTTGAAATAGTGTGTCTGTCATTTGCAGAATAAGGCCCCCAAAAGGTGAATTTAGTGACGCTATCCCGCATGGCAGGCTATCACAAAATCCCCGAGTTGGGAACCTCATTCTGCTGAGGCCTCAACTGCTATGGGAGACCTAGAATCAGATTGAGGTTCCCCAGGTGAGGTTGGTGATGTTCACCCATTTGTCTTCTCGGTTATGCACTAAATTCACCCACTGGGGACCTCATTCTGCAAATGACAGACACACTATTTCAGGTCTAGCACAACCATCACTTATTTTGAGCAGGTTCTCACAGGGGCTTGTAATTTGGTATGGAAAATGTAATACCACTAGGAGGACATTCAGAGGAGGGTTCAAATCTTTTATTCGAGTTTCCCCATTCTAATTCTATAGTTATTCATCTTTGTTTATCTGGATATGTTGTGTTTATTTTTCTTCGTCCAAGCAGATATCTCAACCATGGCCTAGGTTGTCAGATCTTAATGAAAATTGGTATGGATGTTCACCACTATGAGGAATTTCAATGGAGCACTCAATTGTTTGGTTTTTTTTCCAGGTTTTTCGTTCTAGAGTTATTCATCTTTGTTTATCTGAAAATGTTGATTTTTGGGTCGTCTTCCTGAGTGTCTCAATCTGATGTTATAGGTATGCCCACAGTAGGCGGTATGCCACATAGGGGTATGCACCGGGATGGTGATAGCCCAGCTCTTGTTAAATTACGATTGAAAAAAATCAAAACAATATACTATTTAATTTAATATTTGTTTGAATGATAACAGTCCTGTCCACATGAGCATTACTAACAGGTGGGGGCGAGAGTGAATTTTAGCCCCCCGTAAATTGAAACATGTTGGTGCAGATGGGTGAGAAACCATTGGCTCCCATCTATCTCCCAGCAAGGACTGCATTTGCTTTCAAATTTGGTTTCTGGATTATTTATTTAGGCCTTATTCTGTTGTTTGCAGGATCTAATATGCACTGTCAAATGTGGAAGGAAAACAATAATCCTGAAACGGGCAGCCCTGCCAGGACAAATGGCACAATATTCTCACCCGTGTACCACACTTATAGCAAAGAGGGCAAAGAAAATAGTAAGTAAAAATGGCATCATCGTCTGACAATGTGCACATGTAAAGAGGGCGGAGAAAATAGTGAGTAAAAAGTGCCACTTTCCCTCCGTTGTCTTGACAAATTGGACTTATATGAAGAGGGTGAAGAAATTAATGAGTATAATGCACCAGCCCTCCATTGTCTGCAAATGTGAACTTATACAAAGAGGGTGAAAAAATAGTGAGTAAAATTGCAACCGGCCCACCATCGTCGGACAAATATTCACTTATACAAAGAGGTTGAAGAAAATAGTGAGTAAAATGGCACCGGGCCCGCCATCGTCTGACAATGTACAGTTATACTAAGAGGGTGAAGAAAATTTAGTGGTATAAACACCCACTATTTAAGAGAGATGCACATGATTACACACCGTGACCCCAGAAACCAGTCATGCTTTATATTTCAATGTTTAAAATAAACGTGTAACTGGATCATAACCGGATATCTGCTATTTTCAACATATGACTTTACAGTCATTGTTTACATCATAATATGTGCAAAGATATCACCATAATTTGGTCTATTAACTGTAAGGCGAACTCACGTAATGTTTACACAGACAAGCTTGTATTAAACGAATGTAAATCACCAAACATGAACTGTAATAAGCCACATGTTGACAGATGACACAGTGAACTAAAACTCAGTGTTTATAAATAGACGTGTCATGCTTGATCTGATTATATTGTAGTCGCGACTGCTATCCGACTTAGTTATTGTTCACGTTTGGGAAGAATATTACTTGACCTATATAAATTTTTGTACATGCGAATTGGGTGTTCTTCGGTGCTTTGAGTTAAATGCTAATAGATTAGCGCCATTTATAAGGAGTTAAACACTATTATGAAGTTTCATGAAATGAAAATTAAAGAATCAGCTGAAAACAGTGTTTTCTGTTCAAATACAATCAAATGCTGAGAATTAGTCATTAAGCTGCAAACGAGTCCGAATGCATGGAAATACCACTTCAATGCGAGTTCATAGGGACTTCATCCACTGAGATTACTCAAACTTGGTAATGTATAGACCTTTCATATGTAAATCGGGTTCTACTTGTACAGAGTTTGCAATTTGCGAATTTCTTTTTGTTTTATTTCTTGAGTCTTCATGATACCTTCTAAGTTCTACTAGTATCGACTTGGACAGTAAATGTCAAATGACCGGGCCGTACTGCATTGAAAATGATTACATTGATCTTTGCCGACGACTCAGTGCACGTGTTTCCCATGGCATCGGAACAGCAAAGATGACGTCATGAAGACTTTTGATCTCGCACCAGATTTTGACTTTGAATACTCTTAATTTCGACTGTATACCCCTTTGAGTGATAAACTTTGTGGCAAAATTTGTAAAGTACACATGTTTAAAGCTACTGTTGGCAGTCTGGCACTTCTGCTGCGTCATTGTCATTGATAAACAGCAAGATTACAAGATACAGAAATGGTCAGAACATTATCTGCCTGTATTTTGACAGAAATTGTCACATCACAAGTTGAATTATCTCCCTTAGACTGACATTGTGAAAAATCTTGATTTGAACCGTTTTTTGGTCGAAATTGGCCGTCTTCGGCCCCATAGCTAACCATGACAGTATAATCATATTATGAGCTGATAGAACCTAGATATATGTAATATATATTAAAAAATAAAGAAAAGTTATATCGATTTTGAAATTTTGTCTTGGAAGCGCAGACGACTGATTTCAAGGGAGATAAATCAGGCTCTTTTCCGGTGGAGTGCCATACAAAGCCTGCCCACAACATATGCCAAAAACATGCTTTGTATTTAAACATCATCCCATTTTGTATAATATCGTACCTTTATAAAATAATTAAACAATCAAACCATTACTCCCATGAATAACATAGGCCAAACTGACAGTTATAGCCCTTAAATGCTTAAAATCCTATTTTTCAGCCCTCCTACAAACCCATAGAATCGTGTATTACTACCTTAGGCATTGTTGTTAAGCCAGATTGTTTTGATTTGTAGATATGCAAGCAGAGTCCGATGAGGTAATGGCTCGGCGGAAGCTTGAAATGGGTGTGTCGGCAGAAGATGTCATGGATTGTGTCATCTCAGGTCTGTATCTCTGTCTTATGTTACTAATCAGTATTAAGTTATACCTATGTGGGAGTGTTCTGTACTAACTATGTCCACCTATCCAGTCCTTTGATGTTGACACACATAGAACTTTCTCACCAACTCACGGGAGTCATCTGGATCTATAAAGCAGGGCATGGATATGACTGTGTTAACTTTTTTCAGTCGGTCAAGGGAAAAGTCTTTATCAAATAAAAAGGTGCTCGCCAATGGTCAAAAGACTTTTTGCAGTGGCATATGTATATATTTATCCAGTGAACCTGTCAAAGCAGGCTTTTAAATAGCAACATCATGTACCAGATTTAATTTCCGACATATGAAATAAAAGGGGCTCTCCTATTGTCAAATTTCATGACAAAATTGCCTGACAACACAAATGTTTAATTAATACAGTAATACCCTAAATAATCGACTCCTTAAACCACAGAAGAATTATGGGTAATTTTTCAGGATTTCACTGAGAGCTTTCTGATGAATGGCAACAAGCCACATTTCTGACTAAATCCTGAAAAATTGTCCTTAATTTTGCTGTGGTTAAGGAGTCGATTATTTAGGGCATTACTGTATTTTGTTGAAATGATTGGAATCAAGCCTTGAAATAGGGTGTCTGTCATTTGCAGAATGAGGTCCCCAGAGGGTGAATTTAGTGATGCTACCCCGCATAGCGGGCTAGCATCACCAAATTCACCCTCTGGGGACCTCATTCTGCTTACACCTCAGCAGAATGAGGTCCCCAGAGGGTGAATTTGGTGATGCTATGCGGGGTAGCATCACTAAATTCACCCTCTGGGGACCTCATTCTGCAAATGACAGACACCCTATTTCAAGGCTTGATTGGAATTTGATATTATTACAGTTAAAGATGCAACAACTGATTGCTTGGAACCGACCACGTCATTGTCCTGTGAGTACGACTACACAAATCAATGTAGTATCGCCGGCCTAGACAGCACATCCATCACCGCCCTACAGAACTGTACCCTCCCTGGCCTCGTCGATCACGGAACATGTACGGTGGACGACGCTTACTCTGAGGAGAACAATAATGTTATTGTTATGACTTATGATGAGTCGATCGTCGAGTGTACGCTTCAAGACGAGGAGGTGACGGACGAGAGCATGGAGGAGATAGAAGAAGAACCATTTGATCCGTGAGTTTCATTGACAATTAGGTGTGTAATGATACACAGATGTATCATGATATGCACGTCGGAGTCCCCATATCGTCAGTCATCGATATGGGCCATTCCCTCCTTCACTGATTACTCAAGCATGGTAAAAAAAATAAGGTTATTTCCACAAGATGCAACATTGCAAAATTTGCTTTACTGTACATAACCTGTCTCCCAATCTAATAAATTAAGCATTCTAATCCTCAAATAGTTTGACATATATTGGTACAAAGTGCACGATTTTTAAATTGGTCGGAGTTGGGACAAAAAATGTGGGCAAATGCATCTTCCTTGATAACAAAATAGGTCTAACTTCATTTATATTCATCTCTAATCTCTCCCTAATTGTGCCCTGTCTCAGTTGTTGTACAGTCTATATACTCAGGGGGATTTTATTTAATTCATTACTGTAACTATGTTCAAGTATGTGCTTACTGGGCAATGTGGAAGTGGAATACTTCGTTATATTTTTACAATTCAAGTTTTCAGTTCCTAATATCGTACTTTAATTTTGCAAATGTGAATTTCCCACAATCCATTACAATTTGAGACTATTTGAACATTTGTTGTGATTTTTCTACAGGTATTTGTTTATAAAGAACCTGCCCCCATTGACTGATGAACTGCGAGCGAGAATACCGGCGCTGCCTCTCAAAACTCGGAGTTCACCAGAATTCTCTTTAGTGCTAGACTTGGTAAGTGAGATCTCTATTCCTCCAGTCTCACCCCTCAACTCATTGAAAGATGTCCTGTCAGTGAAATATATTTGATTTGAGTCAAGGAGTCCACCTTTCAAATCCCAGAGCTATTAGATATCAAAAATTATGTTTAATTTTTTAAATCAATTTCTTTCATGGTGATGCCTGGTTCAAACTGGAATTCCCAAGCAGGTGTGATCAGCAAAATCACCATATTTTCATATCTGTTTTTTTTCTTCTTCATAAAATATCTCTGAATTTCTAAGTTATTAAAATCCATTGGGACCCATTCATTTGTGCTAAGCTTAGTTGTGCATATCACTGCTGTCAGATGTGCAATATCAAAACAAAAGACAGTCAATTGTATATATATTGGAGTCAGAAACCCACTTGGCCAGGAAAAATGGCACTTTATTGACAGATAAAACAATATTTCGAATTCAGAAAAATGCACATTTCAGCCAGAAAACCACCTCATCTCTTTTCCATGCATCCAGATGCTTTCTGTGGAAAAATTAAAAAACAAATACCCCCAAATCCCCTCTGGCCAAAACCAGACCATTTGTCTGGACAAAACAAACTACGAGTTAATTATGTCAGAATGTTGCAAAAGGTACAAAATTTCTAGAATGGCTGAATATCTACACCTAGTTATACTTCATTAAATTATTATGCCCCCGACTTGAAGTCGGCGGGTATATAGTCGACGTCTCTGTCCGTCCGTACTGTAAACATTTTGCATTATTGTTCAGCAACCGCTGGGCAGATTTAGCTGATATTTGGTATGGTGATAGAGCAGCATGGGGGAACAGCTACATGCATAGCGCGGGTTTCGTCCACCCATTTTCACCAGAGTTATGGCCCTTTTTTTACTTAGAAAATTCAATTTTGTCCGTCCGTACAAACATTTTGCATTATTGTTCAGCAACCGCTGGGCAGATTTAGCTGATAGTTGGTATGGTGATAGAGCAGCATGGGGGAACAGCTACATGCATAGCGCGGATTTCGTCCACCCATTTTCACCAGAGTTATGGCCCTTTTTTTACTTAGAAAATTCAATTTTTCTCTTGTTTAATATTATACTGTTGAAGAAATCATGCTGCTTTGTGCTTTACAGGATGAGACCCTGGTCCATTGCAGTTTGACTGAGTTAGAAGATGCTGCCTTTACCTTTCCTGTGATATTCCAAAATATAACTTACAAGGTAATTACAACTGTTTGGTATGCATAACATGTGCTATATAACCGTTCCAAAATATAACATCCAAGGTAAATACAACTGTTAGGTATGCATAACATGTACTATATAACCGTTCCAAAATATAACATCCAAGGTAAATACAACTGTTAGGTATGCATAACATGAACTATATAAGCATTCCAAAATATAACTTACAAGATAAATACAACTGTTTGAAAATGTAATTTTAGGTATGTATACCATGAGCTATTCCCAGTTATAAATTACAAGGTAACATAACTATATATAAACCATTCCAAAATATTACATATGAGGCAGCCCTTGAAATTGACATATTATAATTACATGAAAATCTATATTGGCTTCTACGGCTTTTTATACGGCATCGCCTTTTGCTGTAGTTAATTTTGAGGGCTAACACTGTGTTATATGTTAGTTGCAAGATATACAAAACAAGTGATTGCACATAATTCTAAATTATTAGATCCAGCCTATGATCTTTAAAATGATGTGAAACACTCCAATAGGATGATAAAATGGAAATGGATAATCTTGGTATAAAGTATTATTTAACAATATATTAATTGAATGCAGTGACTCTCGATGCCGAAATCGTTTTCATTGGTTTATCACCAATAATTGCATCCCGAATCGAGAAGTAAATATTTACAGTTGAGCTTATAGTTCAGATGATGTTTCTATGAAGTGGTTCAGTCGATTTGCTTGACATTTTCGGACATGTTAGTAGAATGCTACATTCCTCCAGTTGACATAGCACCTCACGCACCCGAACAAGTGCATAATATGTCTTTAACCTTCAAAGGAGATAGTTTAACAAGTTTTGGCCTTTCATGATTCGCTATGAAGTTCAAATGAACTCTTCACTTAGCGCATGTTGCAGAAAAAATGAATTTGGAAATGGTGGAACAACGGAATAACTGTTACAGGTTTGGGTGCCCAAATCCTAGAAGCCCAAATGTCCTAATATTCCGAGTGAAAAGTATTTTATCATCTTGAATTTTCTACTTTTTCAAGGCATAATTACCTAATCAACAATAACTGTGTAATTAATAAATCTGCAGAACTTTGCAATTGAACCTTTAGTTGCATGTTCAATTGTCCTATCCGAAAAAATTATGTCATCACAAATTTAAACGGGAATATTCTCAACTGGAAAACAGGTGTCCCCAAAAAATCTCTGGATTTTTCCCTGGGTGGAACTGAGATTGGGATTCTTTACATTACAGGTATTTGTCAGGACGAGACCATGCTTCAAGGAGTTTTTGGAGAGGGTTTCTCAGTTGTTTGAAGTAATTTTGTTTACTGCGTCCAAACGAGTCTATGCTGATAAACTAATGAACCTGCTGGATAATGATAAGAAATATATTAAGTAAGTATGACAATCCCCAATCTCCACCAGGGTGTGCACTGGTAAGGGAAATCTTGAATTCATAGTTTGCCCATTAGGCTGTGCAAAACAAATCAATTTCTCATTTCTCAGGGCAAAATCATAAGCAGGCATGCATGTTCCTATATTTATATTTTATTATTTATTTATGGGACACATGCCTACGAAGCATTCCACCTCCCCATTAGCGAGTTCCAGGTTTATTTTCAGTTGCCCGTGGCCATTATTTTCCGAAATGATGTCAATGTGTTGTGCCGCATGTAAGACTTGTGCAAATTAAAAAAAAAATGATTCACTATTAACCCTTTACCCAACAGGAGGGCCCTGTGCCAATGCATTCTCTTATATATGCGAGTCGACCATAGGTCGCCTCGCATATATAAGAGAATGCATTGGCTTAACACATTAAAAATTTTAGGCCAATGCATTCTCTTATATATGCGAGGCGACCTATGGTCGACTCGCATATATAAGAGAATGCATTGGCACAGGGCATAACTGTAACTATCACAATGTGGTCAAGGAGCCGGTTCCAATGATATCCATATTTGTATGGTTCTATTGAGACAGACCGAAGATATTTTAGGCTGTTGAAGCTTTATTTGGCCGGTTTGTTGGGTAAAGGGTTAAGTGTGATCTGATAACTGCATTATTTCCAAATATTTAGCAGTATATATAAGTTTAAACTTGCTCTCAATCATTTCCCTTTCAAAAGCAATGAGTTTACAGGAGTGCAACATAGTGACAATAACCACAACATTCTCGTCGACCAGGCAAAAGCAAAAAATAATTAGCCTGATGATGATGATGATCACTGAGAAGTCGTTATTTAATTAACATTTATTCATGTGTTTCAATTTTCACCGACCCGATTGCAACCATGTTGGGTATTTAATTAATTATTGAAATTAAATTAATTATTACCACCCTTTTAAGACATCTGATGTCAACGGGACTTCCTGCATCAAATTACCGATATGTAAAAAAATTCAGCTCTGATGGTCCCAGCGTTTCTATATAAACAATCAGTAGATAAAAGCCAATTGCGACAGCCTTTAAAGTTTGACACTGTGTGTCACTAGTAGTCCCTGAAGTTACATCACATGAAGGAAGATTTAACAATTCAGACTGCATAATCCGTAATGGAATATTCAATCGCATGAATCCGCATAACTTCAGTTACGGTCGGCCTATCACAAAAATCTTTTCGGCAATATGCTCAGTGGATTTGTGGACATCGATAATGACTGAGAAATATTACACTGGGGTAATCCTTTAAACAATCCTGTACCGGTATATAAGAATAAATTATTATAAAAAAAATTACCCTGTAGGTCGCCTCGCATATATAAGAGAATGCATTGGCCTAACAATTTTTTATCATGTTTTTTAAATAAATGTTTCTTACAATTTTTAGAACATAAAATAATCCATTACCCTGCAGGGAGCCCCACACATATATAGAAGCATATAGAAGAGTGTGGTCTCCTCATGTTTGTCTGGGGTTCTGTATGGGTGAAATTATAAAATTGTTAAAGAATACAAGAACAAATTATTAAAATTGTAAAAAATTGTTAGGCCAATGCATTCTCTTATATATGCGAGGCGACCTATGGTCGACTCGCATATATAAGAGAATGCATTGGCACAGGGTAAAAAAAATCCCGACTTACGACTGGATTTGATATGGCGGGTATATGTAGCAACTATCTCTTACATGTGTTATATTCCTATTTCAGACATAGATTGTTCAGAGACCATTGTGTCTGTGTTAACGGGAATTACATCAAGGATTTAAACATCTTAGGACGAGACATGAGGAAAACGATCATTATCGATAACTCGCCACAAGCCTTTGGTTATCAGGTATGTTATATAGTAATGCCCTAAATAATCGACTCCCTAAATAATCGCGAGACAGGTTAACCAACATAGGATTTAGTCGGAAATATGGCTTATTGTCATTCATCGGAATGCTCTCACTGAGAGCTTTCCGATGAATGGCAAAAAGCCACATTTCCGACTAAATCTTGAAAAGTTACCCATAATTCTGCTGTGGTTAAGGAGTCGATTATTTAGGGCATTACTGTACTTCCAAGCCTCATTCAACATGCCATGTGATCATTCATCTTTCTCTTATTTCAATTTTGTAAAGTTTGAGGTAGTATTTAATCTGATTTGATACCTGACAGTCCAGGGTTCACGCTATCATAGGCGCTGTCATCAATTTTTAAAATGGCCAAAAAAATTTCTCTTGGCCAAAAGTTTGTGTGGGACTTCAGCAATTTTTTTTACCCCAAAATCGGAAATTTAATTCAAATTCAAATTGATTTTATAGCGGGAGCGACATGAGAATCAAATTTATAGTATGATCATCTGCTAATTGATTAGGTGATACAGCTTAATGAATAACAAAAGGCAGGAGCAATTCCAGATTTGTGGTCGTATGTTTGGAAACCCACCTTGCCTGGAATTCTGGCAGTTTTTAGGTTCTGATTTCTCCCAATGGGTCTAAACCTGGACAACTCAGTGCATCCTTGTTGATGGCCCAGTGTGTCTCAGTCCATGTATATTCAGGTTTGCTTTGTTGATTTACAGCTTAATAATGGAATCCCAATAGAGAGCTGGTTTGTTGACAGAGAAGATAGAGAACTAATAAAGTTGGTTCCATTTCTGGAGAATCTAGTGAGACTGGTAAGTCGATCAATCCTTAAAATAAATTCTCTCAATAATTATACCCCATTTTTTTAAATAAAAAAAGGGGGGGTATACTATATTGCACCTGTCCGTCCCATGTGTGCTTTCGTTGTGGGGTCTGTACGTCCGTCCGATGTCTGTCATAACTTGAACAGTAATGATCGGATCTCAATGTAATTTGTTTATGAATTTTCACTACTATGAGGACATTAAATGTAGTGTTCAATCGTTTTGTTCGGATTTTTCATTCTAGAGTTATTCATCTTTGTTTATCTGGAAATGTTGGCTTTTTTGTCCGTCCGATGTCTGTTCAGATCATAACTTTAACAGTAGTGCTCGGATCTCAATGAAATTTGATATGGATGTTCATGTCTATGAGGACAATTAATAAAGGGTTCAATCGTTTTGTTCGGATTTTCCATTCTAGAGTTATTTATCTTATGTTTATCTTTTTGAGTCAATATTCAGCCCTGTCACTTAGTGTCGGCTATCTGCTGATTCGAGGCAAAAATACTTTTTTTAGACAAGGTAAATTTCAGAAGTTGTCAAAGTTTTTTGCACATTTAAAGACAAATACAGTAATGCCCTAAATAATTGACTCCTTAACCACGGCAGAATTATGGGTAGTTTATCTTTTTGAGTCAATATTCAGCCCTGTCACTTAGTGTCGGCTATCTGCTGATTCGAGGCAAAAATACTTTTTTTAGACAAGGTAAATTTCAGAAGTTGTCAAAGTTTTTTGCACATTTAAAGACAAATACAGTAATGCCCTAAATAATCGACTCCTTAACCACGGCAGAATTATGGGTAATTTTTCAGGATTTAGTCAGAAATATGGCTTGTTGCCATTCATCGGAAAGATCTCGGGGAGAGCTAGGATATTTTCCGGAAGTTTCTTCGAAATATGGGTTCGGAACAATGATTTTTTCAATAATTTTTTGTATCCAATCTCCTTAGGACCGCCTCTCCGCATGATGCTAATTGTTAAGGTTGCGTTTCATTTTCTACCCTTTTTTGGGGTTTCTGCAATCATTCGAACAAATATGAACCAATTTGAATATTTTTTTCTGTACAAGTTTCTTGCGACACCATATCGATATTATTAATCCAAATTTTTCTTTAAAGTTAAAAATATTTTTTGTTGGGTTTACGGATAATGCGGGTTGAATTTGCCATGGTGGGGGTATGCTAGCACGCGAGTGCACACCTCTTGTTTATATTTGGGTCCCACCCTGCCTATGTTCATCTATCTTTGCTTTACCTTTCAGAAGGAGGATGTGAGGCCACACATCAGAGAGAAGTTCCGCACCTATGAACTGATTCCAACTTAAATCATGTGAGATCTACATGCAGATTATATATGAAGACAGATCTATCTATATCATTTGTAAATAAAAAAGAAATTTTTATCTGTTCATATGTAAAAGAGCCATCTGTTACAGTTACTCATGAAATAGTGAGTCATTCGTGTACATATAACATTTCCTGTTAAAATGTTTTACTAACAGTGACTAGTTCATTGATGCCACAGTGCAAGCATGGGAAGCACATTATGACATGGGGTTATTCGATTCTGCATCCTTGGGTCTTCACCAATAGCTTCAGGGCCAGGAACCTACATCACTAATCTAATCTCTAACCCAAAGCTGTTTTGCTTTTGAATGTGTTTAAAGTGATTTAAAACACTCCGGTAGGGAGATCAAATAGAAATGAAGAATAATCTTGCTCAAAGTTGTCTTTTTTTTACGAATATTAATCCAAATTGACAACACACACCACAGTTATATATTACTTAAATGCAATTACTCTCGATGGTGAAATCATTTATGTTAGTTTATCACTGATAGTTGCATCTCGAATCGAGATGTCAATATTTACAATTGAGCGTAGTTCAGACAATGTTTTCTTTGGAGTGGTATGGTCGATTTCTTTGAGATTTTCGGCAGTTTGTACTTTGTAAAATTCTACATTCCCCGGGTTCGCATAACACCTGAAGACTAACTTATCAGAAACGTTTAATAAATGTTAGAATATTTCACATAATCCCTTTCGCTACAACAAATGAGTTCCAGATAGCAGCTATCCGAATGTCTGAAGCGAAGGTTTAGAGTTTACATTAGTGACGTAGGTTCCTGGTCCTGAGCTCGTTAACAATTTATCAAGAGTCAATGATTCAAACACTGATAACAGTCTAATATGAAGACAGGAACACCATGACATCATGTTTGTGGTTTTATATTCTATCTCTCGCCTATTTTCAGGGAGTGAGAATCCTAGCTCGCAAACATACAGAAATGGCCAAAGTAATTGACCACTTAACCATAGCAGAATTATGGGTAATTTTTCAGGATTCAGTCGGAAATATGGCTTGTTGCCATTCATCGGAAAGCTCTCACCGACAGCTTTCCGATGAATGGCAACAAGCCATATTTCCGACTAAATCCTGAAAAATTACCCATAATTCTGCTGTGGTTAAGTGGTCAATTACTTTGGGCATTACTGTACATCATGGTGTTTCTATTTTGTTCTCGTGTCTTGGTGCTCTACATCCGTGAACACTTGAATGCAGATTCGAATTCACCCGATATGTGGATATTATATGTCACATCAGTGGTCTTTGAACACCAATATGAGTGCATAAAATGTGGTCATTGAAGAATGGTAGATTTTATGTATCGGTCCAGTGTTCATAGAACAAACATAACCTTCGTTTTACGTGCATGTTCCAATGGGCTAGTCACTGGTTGTATTGATACTATTTTAATTATTTTATTTAATAAACAAAAACCATGCAATCAGATTTTATCGTACATTTATCATTGGTTTCTAGATGTTCACCATCCTTTGATATAAGAGCAATCGATTCTCCTATAAATTATCGACTCCCTTAACCACAGCAGAATTATGCGTAATTTTTCAGGATTTAGTCGGAAATATGGCTTCTTGCCATTCATCGGAAAGCTCTCAGTGAGAGCTTTCCGATAAATGGCAAAAGCCATATTTCCGACTAAATCCTTAAAAATTACCCATAATTCTTCTGTGGTTAAGGAGTCGATTATATTGTAGGACCTTAAAGAGGGGTATCTAGTTGGAATAACAGAAACTGTCAAGATTTCTATCACATACCGTTGTTGTAAATGGATACCGTATGGCTAATTGTAATTAAAGTTGAAAATTTCACCCTAAAACATGTATTCTGACTGGTTGAGAACTGTTTGCTTTAGTTATCGATTCACTGTTAACTGCTGCTGATGGACAAACTTTAAATATAACTTTTTTTACGATTGACAATGCACACCGGATATGTCATCGCTCAGCCATAGGTTGTGTAATCGATCACTTGTTCATGATCTTCTTTGCACTAAACAAACTATTGAATGCCAGTTGCTTCATTTTCCTTAAATGTCTAGAAAGACAACACTAAAGGTCGTCAGATTTGAATTTTTTTATTTTTAGACGTTTTGACAGTCGTTTTACATCCTTGCTGTTATATATAATATTAATTAGTAAATAGGTTTAGGTATCTCGCAATGCAAATATTTCAAAGGGCCAATGGGCATTTATAAACTATATATGCATATTCCATCAAATTTCATTAAATGGCATAATCTTGAGCTTTATATTTCGTAGAAGCTTGTCCACAAAACCTGTGACGTTGAATGTTTCTTCGACAGAATACATAAAGTCATCCAGTCCACACTGACTCTAAAGTTTCATTCATAACACACGAGCCGATTTTTACACGGCCTTGTTTTATTCTTTTTGCATGTGTTCAGTCATGTATGTTTTTAATCTGCTTAACTTTATAGTGCTATTGCTATCCGGCCACTAAAAATAAATACTTGTGTTCTCACGCAATTATATACGTGAAATTCAATGAGGAGGTAAGCTTTTTATTTTTATTAATTGCCAAGAATTCTAGAAAGTTTTGATGCTTTGAAAATTATGTATTAATTTTCAAATGAAAATTATATATAAAGTAGCATTCAGAAGACCTTGTTGTGTTGATCCATTGCTATGACCCGATCCATTGTCTGTAAATCTTTCACACGGGTGCGTTGCATTATAACGCAGTGCTTTGGATTCAAGCTGATATGTTGGAATTAATGCAAATTAATCTATCAATGTCAAATCCACAACTATATCTTTATTGACATAAATAAAAGTCAAATTTCCTTCGCTTCGCAGACAGCGGCCATCTTTTATTGATTGAAAACAAGAAACATGATGCATGTGCTTAATTACCATATAAGCTATGCAATTACATTGAAAATAGAATATCCGTTTTATGTGTTAACGGGTACAACGTAACAGACTCATCACAGCTATCTAAATGCCTGGTATTATCTGTATTCCAATTTCAACACAACAGAATCATCTGAACACTCCCACAGGCTCTCAGTGGGATGAGGAAGGTGCCTGAGAACACAGTATATTTCTTTAATTTGGCCTTTGTACTGTTTGTTTTATCACTCTTAGTTTACTACCATCTGAATCTGGTCAGCGCGTTCATTCATTGACTTTCCCGTTTGTAAACAGTATCAAAGTTGAGATTCTTGCTTGTAAACAAGTCATTGGAAGTGTTCTATGTTTAACCCTTTCAGTGCCAAGTCCGATTTTTGTATCAACCCATATTTCCTTGGATCATTTTTCAAATTTATTGATTATAATAATGTGATACATTGATGGAAAGAGCTCAAAGAGCTCTTTCCATCAATGTATCACATTATAATCAATAAATTTGAAAAATGATCAAGGAAATATGGGTTGATACAAAAATCGGACTTGGCACTGAAAGGGTTAAGGCCCACTTAATTTTCCAATCCCTAGATCTCATTATATACAACATGTTCCATATTATATACCATTTGAAAGAGGAAGCTCCAAAACATTATATTATCAACTTATCCGGTCGAATAAACTGTGAACATGTATTTGTCAAGGTACCGACACGTGTTCAGTGCTTAATTTTCGATCTTGTCTGTATTGGCAGTTTATTATTCTCAATGGAAGGGGAATAACTCTATCTCTTTGTTGTGTATTATGATGCATTCTGGGGTAAATAACAGGGACAGTTTTGGAGTGAATCTGAGAATCTCTCACTTGGTAGACACTGCTAAGCCACGGCTGTTCAGTATTCTGGTTGAATATATATATTTTTGGTTCCTCTTCCAAATGGTATACAATATGGGACAGTAATGCTCTATATAATCGACCCCTTAACCACAGCAGAATTATGGGTAATTGTTCAGGATTTGTCGGAAATATGGCTTGTTGCCATTCATCGGAAAGCTCTCCCCGAGAGCTTTCCGATGAATGGCCACAAGCTATATTTCCGACTAAATCCTGAAAAATTACCCATAATTCTGCTGTGGTGAAGGGGTCGATTATTTAGAGCATTACTGTATATGCTGTGTATAACATGATCTGGGCATTCAAAAATTAAGTAGGCCTTTAATGCGAGACATAGAAATCTCAGTGCTGATGGTCATCTTTTTTTGGTCAGCTCTGTCCTCATGCCATTATCTTCTGTACCTCTCAGAGAATGTATTCATTGTTTCAGCAAGTATGATGACAATGACCATGAAGTCGTTACAAAACTTGTAAACCATGGATACATCTTTGAGGTTTTTACTCACATCTTTGCCACAAGCGACATGTACCATTTTCACGTGTTTTAATTACGGAATATTTGTTTCATCACAGTAACTTTACCACTATAGTGTGAACCATCACGAGTGCATTGTATGTTTTTAAGTCTCAGTGAAAGGCAGCTAGTGTATTTAGATTATCGTTTCATTAGAACTAACCTAATTAAATATTAATTTCATGTTTTTTTTAATACATTAACCTTTTCTATACTAAATATTCATGGATAATTAGTTATCACTTAGGAAATGTTCAGATAATAAGTTTAACCCTTTCATGACCGGAGCTGTGCTGGTGCAGCATTAAAGATCCTGTGCCAATGCATTATCTTATATATGCGAGTCTCCTAAAGGAGCCTCACATATATAAGAGAAAGCCCTGGCTTACAAGGTGATGGCAGATATTGTTAGGCCAATGTATTCTCTTATATATACAAGGTTCCCTACAGGAGACTCGTATATATAAAAGAATACATTGGCACAGGGTTTTCGCAAAATATTAGGAAGCTCCAGTCATGGAAGGGTTAACTAAATATATAAATACTAAATACTCAATGATTAGTTGTCCCTTAGGAATTGTTCAGATAATAAGTTTAACAAACAACAATTTGTTATCTGTCATCTGCTTAATTTTCCTGAAAAACCTCCAGATGAATAATAGACCATTCCAATGTATGCTTTTATAAATGGGTGGGAGAATCCATTTAGTATAGAAAGGGTTAACCGCTATTTGCTGTAACCAACTTCAACACAAGCTTGCAAATAGCGTGTCTGTCATTTGCAGAATGAGGTCCCCAGAGGGTGAATTTAGTGACGCTACCCCGCATAGTGGGCTAGCATCACTAAATTCACCATCTGGGGACCTCGCTCTGCTTAGGCCCTCAACTAATATGGCAGACCTAGGATCAGATTGAAGTTCCCCAGTTGAAGTTGGTGATGTTCACCCATTGGGCACCTCAATTATGAATTTTATCTTCTGCAAATTAGGGGATATAGAAACTTCCTAGAACCGAAATGTAACTAAAAACAATCTTAATTTGATCCTGTAGATACTTCCCAGAAGATGAAGTAGAATGAGGTCTCCAGATGGTGAATTTGGTGATGCTAGCCTGCTATGCGGGGTAGCGTCACTAAATTCACCCTCTGGGGACCTCATTCTGCAAATGACAAACGCTATTTGCAGGCTTGCTTCAACACATGAGTCACATCAACGGTATCAATTCTAAAATTTTCGGCAGCTCTTAGTTCATTTGTTTTCACACCACCTGAATGAGCATTTATATGATCTGGGTGTTTGCTATGTCCAAACGCAGATCATAACTCACTCACTGCACCCATACATCTCCATATTAGTGCATTTGTGTCCTAGGATCGGAACATTAATTCTAACTTCATTGGATTCTGGTGCATATATTTGAATTGTTTAAAAAGATATGGCTTGTTTTAACCTCCAAATGATGTTTTCTAAATTGGAAGGTTTGGATATTAGTCCTTTAGTAGATTCAAAACAATCCTATGCAGAATTTTACTATCCAAGCTTGTAGTTCTCAAAAACATGATTTCTTTCTAACAATTATCCATGAGATTGTCATGTAAAAACGTCTTGAGGTAAACAAGGGCCTAATAGTCTACGCAATAGCGGCAATACAGAATTCTACGCGGAGTTGGTTTTCATTGAGCATTTCTACATAATTATATCATTTATCGTTCTTGTGATGACATCATGGCAGAACTTTGATTTTCCAGGCCTTATTTACAGCCCTGTTTACAGCTTTTTTATCAATGGATTATATGTAGTTCTCTCCATAGCACGACATAAATGGAACCATGGCCTCCAAGTACGTTTTATCAATCGATTAGTTCTCTACAATTTATTGTGTTGTAAACAGAACCATGGCCAAAGTTTATATTTTCATTTCTCCAATCCTGTCCATATTAGATTGATCTGAATCCGTCCCGCCATTCATTAAGTGCTGCAAGTGTTTAATGCATTTATGTTACTCTGATTTCAAAGATGCATTCTGGTTTCCAGGCTATCAACCAAGCCTGTATATAGTGTGTCTGACATCAGAATGAGGTCCCCAGATGGTGAATTTAGTGATAAACAGAACAGTTGGTGAATATCACCAACTTCAACTGGGGAACTTCAATCTGATCCTTGGTCTCTCATAGCAGTTGAGGCCTAAGCAGAATGACTTCCCCAGAGGGTGGACCTCATTCTGCAAATGTCAGACATACTATATCCAGACTTGCTGTCAACATACAGTAATGCCCTAAATAATCGACTCCTTAACCACAGCAGAATTATGGGTAATTTTTCAGGATTTAGTCGGAAATATGGCTTGTTGCCATTCATCGGAAAGATCTCAGTGAGAGCTTTCCGATGAATGGCAACAAGCCATATTATCGTCGAAATCCTGAACAAAATACCCATAATTCTGCTGTGGTTAAGGAGTCGATTTATTTAGGGCACTGCTGCTGTAGAAACACCGTATTGATTTCATTTATTTGTGCAGATGTCAGATAATAAGTTCAACAAAGTATTAGGCTGAGTATCGCTGAGGGAAACAAGGATGTTTTTAATTTGGACTCCATGGTGTTCATTTTGGAACGGCCTGTATTGTTTAGATATTTATTTTTATACATATTTATTCATGTAATTTAATGAATTAGTGTGTCTCAAGCATTTAAAGGCCTACTTAATTTTCGAGTCTCTGATTTTTTTTTTACAATGACTTAATATACGGTTTTAATAATAATCTATACCATAAAATATTATTAAATTACTATAATTCATCACTATTTGAAACATCTGTGTATCAGAAGATGCCCACAGAGAAATAAAAAACTGCTGAAGACTTCCCCCCCCCCCCCCCCCCCCCCCCTCTGGCACCCAGAATTCAAACTTTTTCAATGAAAGGGGAACAACTCTATCTTTAATATATAGAGTTATTCCCCCTGCATTGAAAATAATACTGATTTTTACTTCAATCTTGATGACAAAACGCATTGACAACTCAACAAAAACAACATGTCCACAGTTTATTACACATGATAAGTTGATAATATAATGTTTTGGAGCTTCCTCTTTCAAATGGTATATAACATGGAATATATTTTATATAAAATTGTCTGGGGTTTCGAAAATTAAGTGGACCTTTAAAGGCAAAGTTTATCGGAGATAAGATCATACCTTTGGACTCATAAGCCATCTTATATCTACTGTGTGTTTTTCAATAAATTTCCATGGAGAAGCGATAGGTGTATGAAATATGTTTTCCAAAAAATAGTTATGTTTTTTGTAACTGCTAGACTGGGACCATTAATGCATCTCTTTTTTTTAATCTGTCATTGAATTTATTGTTCACAATTGATTTTTTAAATCCAAGTACATATGCTCTATAATCTAAACTTTCACTTGAATTTTTTAAAATAAATACACTTTATATTTCAAGCCCAGTCCAGTATGACTGACCAATACCGTACTACTAAAACTGGGATTAACCATCTCATTTCACACATAGAACATATTGATTGACATATATTGGTAATTTACAAAGTCATTATGTCAGGTGCCGAAGAAGCCTGTTTTCCAGAATTACAAAAATGTACAGTACATAAAAGAGATTTGATAAATATTATATACCGAAAAATGATACAAGGAGAAATATAAAACCTGTTTACATCTTTATGTGCTTCATTTTTATTTCTCTTTAAATTATGTCAAGTGATTGATTGCTAGTATTTTTATCATTTCATAAATTTTTATACCAAAGTCATTCATTGTTTTGTTTCTGTTTCTTGAAACAAGTATTGCAACAACAAGAAAAAAAAATAACAGTAACAAACAGATATAAAATATATGAGCTCTAGTTACACAAGTTTGTGTGGGTTACAGGACCAAAGGCCTTTGAAGTGGGTTCATGCGAAATAACATAAAAGTCTGTAAAACAACTATCATCGACAAGTACATGAAAAAATATATTGACTTTGTTTATATTTTCATTATTAATAACTCCAATAATGAGAATTTGCATCTAAAAACCACTGTTATGTAACCATTAATATTACAGGGAATTACTGATAAAAGTCCAATTAGATACCACCAAAGTTTAATCAAAATTTGATGTTAACATTGGAAAAGGCCAACGATTTAAAAATATTCTGAGTTATCAATGATTAATATAAGAAAAAAGTTTTATCTATTTATCCATGTTCTTGGTGGGTGGTGATGTTTTTACAGACTTTTAGAACTTTTGCACATTTACCCACTTCTAACGACTTGAGTCCCTTTAATTACGTCTCATGTATGGTCATATTTCAAATTTAGACCAATTGTAGAATTTCAAACTGGGCCTGCCCCTGTTATACAAACAACAAAATCAAAATAGTTATTTAAAAATTAATTTGTATGTGTTTTTGTGAGCTTAAAACTCCTGGAAAAACAATAATACCAGGCCTAATATGCCCAGATCTAAATGATCTTGATTCAAAATACTTCAAATATCGCTAAAGAATGCCTCACTGGAATTTCAATTTCAGCATAGTTTTTTTTTAATTGCTTGTTTTAACAGTTGAATGTTCTCTCGGATTTTAACAACTTATTGAGTTTTATCAAATATGTTAGAAATTCTGAACTTCATGTTTTATTAAGAACTGCTCTGTATATATGTTACCTGTTGAGTATATTTTCTTGTCTGAGACTGTTTCGGAGTGACAAAATGTTGGAATGGCAAAAAGCCATGAAATAGTTTGTGTTATTTGCAGAATGAGGTCCCCAGAGGGTGAATTTAGTGATGCTATCCCTCATAATGTGCTAGCATCACCAAATTCACCCTCTGGAGAGGCCTAATCAGAATGAGGTTCCCAGAGGGTGAATTTGGTGATGCTAGCCCACCGTACAGAATAGCATCACTAAATTCACCCTCTGGCAGTCTGGGGACCTCATTCTGCAAATGACAGACACGCTATTTGCGGGCTTGAGAATGGTTCTCGTCGTCCAGTACTTCAATGCTATTTCACAGTGCTTACGATCATAAAAATAAGCCAAATTTGCCCATTTGAGTAGGCTGGTGCGAGATTCCATTCTACTGGCAATTAAATCATCAATTAAAGCTAATTTGCATATTCATACCAATTTTAAGTGCTATATGGACATTACCACACCCCAAAATTGACATATATGGCCGACGTAGAAATTATTTGTTTATAGATGGTTTCTTGCATGCACAATTTTCTCTCAGAAACAGTCACTCCCGTTTCTTGTAGAAGTTTTAAAAATAAACGCCAATCATAATATTTGCATTGCGTTACTGATTGATTGCCGAATCCTGCATTAATTAGGCTAAAAATAATTGGAGCCGCTTGTGTGTTTAATACTCACAACCTTGGGCGGTAATTCACCTTGTGCCACTGATGACAGAACTGGTCAAGGAATAAGACATAAAAACTGTGTCTGAGTGTCCATGTGGTAGATGCTATCTTGCTGCCCATGACATTTTAGGTTGCATGTCATGAAATTTCTTTCTTTTCTTTTTTTATTAAAGTTTATAATCCATGTTTTGGAATCATCATTTACTGATTTCAAGAAGTCTGTCAGGTCTGGCATATCCCATTTACAGCTATAATAGTTAAACATACTAGTCTGGATATAGTATGTCTAACTTGCAAGGTCTAAGAGACAGCAAACTACAGTAATGCCCTAAATAATCGACTCCTTAACCGCAGCAGCATTATGGGTAATTTTTCAGGATTTAGTTGGAAATATGGCTTGTTGCCATTCATCGGAAAGCTCTTGCCGAGAGCTTTCCGATGAATGGCAACAAGTCATATTTCCGACTAAATCCTGAAAAGTTACCCATAATTCTGCTTTGGTTAAGAGGTCGATTAATTAGAGCATTACTGTACGTCTCATCTGGTGTTGGGTTGATATGGAATGGTCCACTGGTGTGATAGAATCATGTCTTGAAATAGTGTGTCTGGCATTTGCAGAATGAGGCCCACAGAGGGTGAATTTAATGACGCTATCCCGCACGGCACCAAACTCAACTTCTGGGAAGTATTTATAGTCTCAAATTAATATTGTTTATAATTACTTTTTCCCTTTTGTTCAGTTTCTATATCCCCTAATTTGCAGAAGATAAATTGCATAATCGAGGTGACTAATGGGTGAACATCACCAAATTCAACTGTGGAACTTCAACTCTGATACTAGGTCTCCTATAGCAGTTGAGGCCTAAGCAGAATGAGGTTCCCAAAAGGTGAATTTGATGATGCTAGCCCGCTAAATTCACCCTCTGGGGACCTCATTTTGCTAATGTCAGACACACTTTATAAACTTTGTAAATATAGCCACTTACATTTGACTAAAACTATTCCAAAACAATAGCTTAGTAATGTCCTAAGTAATCGACCCCTTAACCACAGCAGAATTATGGGTAACTTTTCAGGAATTAGTCGGAAATATGGCTTGGCAACAAGCCATTTGCCAAGCCATATTTCCGACTAAATCCTGAAAAGTTACCCATAATTGTGCTGTGGTTAAGGGGTTGATTACTTAGGGCATTAATGAGCTTAGTAATGGTGTCCACGACTTGACTGTGGTGACCGGAGCATCAATAAACGGAAGCCCTTTCACTTAGACATGAGCTGCATATCAGTCAGGACATTGGTTCAAAGTGTGACATAGAATGGATCTAATGTTATCAGTACAGCACAATGCACTTCCTCCGAAAGTGGATACTGTATCTGGGATTTACCTTACCTGTCTGTAGTCTTATAAACAATTTTTTTTCTAATCATTGCCAAACGAGACAACTAAATATGCCATCCAATTCTGATTATGTATCTACTCTGTTAAATGATTATGGACTTCAATATTTAAAATAAATAGCAATATGTTTGTTATTTTGTGTTGAACTTATCAATTTATCAACCCCCCCCCCCCCCCCCCCCCCCCCACAAACGAAGTGAAATCATTTCATCAAGAAATCCCAAATACAAGCCTTGAAATGGTGTGCCTGTCATTTGCAGAATGAGGTCCTCAGAGGGTGAATTTAGTGATGCTACCCCGCATATTGGGCTAGCATCACCAAATTCACCCTCTGGGAACCTCATTCTGCTGAGATGTAAGAATTTTGGTTCCAGTGAGTTGGAATATTCATAGGTAATGATATGCATCACTTATATTACACAGTTCTGTTCATTTCTTGTTGAAATATGACTAGAATCCCAATTGTGATTTTTGTGGTGAAAGGGGTGCAAGGGTACCCCTATTAGCTCCCGGACTAAACTATCAGTTTCACGAACAAGTACATAACATGTCTTTAACCAAGTTGCATTGCATGCATGCATTACCACAAGCTGTTGCAACTAAGGATGAGGGGTATTATGTTACAACTTACGAAATCACAACCGATGACATTTCGGTTGCACCAGTTTGCGGAATTTCAGAGAAGCATAGCTAAGTGCATGTATCTGTTTAGATATTGGTTATGCTATGTGTTCAGGGACTCAGATCCATCCATATATGATCTATTCTTCTATTCAGGTACAGTGTTAATTATACATGAACATTGCAAATAATATTAATTTACTAAGAGTATAATCAAATCATGTTCTTGTATATTTAAATGATTGTTGGATTGGGTTATCTCTCTTCAACCAGATTCATCCATCATCAATAGCCATATGTAGCCACAATAGCTACATTAACGTGGGTCTAGCGGAAACGTGGGTGTAGCGGGTGCTTATATGGATGACACTTGATCACTTGTTATCGCCTCAACAACAGAATTGTGTGTCCATCAGATTCATGGTTTGTGTATTGATTTACCCCGGTGCGTTAACAGCTCTGATTTCCACAGACGTCACTTTCATGACACCTGCAATTAGCACCTGTGATATTATGACCATTGGTCATTTACCACGATATACGTCCGCAGATGAGCCACATCTCGGATTTCCATCAAACCAACTAATAATCACTGACGTGAATGTTATACGCGATTAGTATATGTCTGGCGCTGCATGTGTACATCAGAATTAACCTACGTACACCACTTGTGAGTCAGTATGCATGTGAAGTTGGATTGAATCGTAAGAATCAAACGCCAGTGGTTTGCAATCCAATGTACGACATGCTGTGATTCAATGGATTCAACATTCTGAAACAGTAAGTTTGTCGATAACCATACGGGTCAGGGGGAGGCTGAGAGGGCTGCACCCCCCCCCCCCCCCATTTTGAAAGCTCAAAATTGAGGCAATTTTCCAGCAAATTGGAGATATTTTCGGGCAAATTGAATCATATTTCAGGGGGATATTATGGTAAATTAACGTATTTTTCCCATTTCTGCCCGAATTATACATATTTAAAGTTAATTTGAATCTATTTTGTTATAATTCTGTGATGCAACGATTTATTCTCACGACACATGACAGATGCGTATGGAGATTAACATAACTTATATAACAAAATTGGTAACAAGTATATATATACAATATGTACAAATGTATAGCGGCATTGGAGATCATGTAGTTACGATTAGAATATTATATGTACTCATTCGAAATGTTTAATACGTATCAATAACTAAATAGTTCAGATGTGGTATATGTCAACCAGGCGGATTTTCGTCGAACCTCTTAAAAATGGTATGTATAAATTTGCATAAACGCCGTATTTGGCATGGGTTTTGTACATTGAGAAGTTCATCCATTGTTGTTTTATTCAGGTATTCTTTGATATATGACATTTTCTCTCGCGATCAAGCGCTTCACATTCAAATAGGTAATGGAATTCGTCTCCTAGTCTGTTATCTCTACATAGCGGGCATTTTAGATCTGTACCATTCCAGCGACCGGTTTCCACTGGCAAATGGTGATTTGATGTTCTAAATTTACAAAATATCGTTCTATTAAATTCATTTGGGGTGTCTAGCCTTCATATGAGATATCATGTTTGAATATCTGATATATTTTTCCCCGGCTAGAATTTTGCAGATCTGCTTCCCAGTTCGATCGGAATTGGCTAATCAGACTACATTTCACGTACTCGATAAGTTGGTCTACATTTGTCGCTATGTCGCTATCAAATACATGAGATTGGGAGCATGACTCTTGGGTGTGACGAATGGAACTCAGCCAACTGATATGACTTGAGTCGTCTGATAACGTGCGTGATAACTGATATAGCACTTTAGAATATCGCTTTTCATCCATGTTAACTACTCTACACCAATATTTAATCATTCGTGTTTTAATTAAAATTTCTAATGGCATTCGGCCAGTTTCTGCATAAACCATGTAGTCAGCCGTCGAAGGTTTTACTAGCAATAAGTGCTTCATAAAGTGTCGGTGAACATTCTCAATAATGGCACAATCTTCATGCCCTCACACCCATTGAGGACTACTACTAGCACTACTTGTGCATCAAATAATTCGAATTGGTTTTTGTTATACTCAAGCAGTGTTTACGCCTTTACGGGCTTTCGATATAACAGAGTACATTGCTTTCATGCCTTTAGAAGCCAAATTTGTCTTGGCTTCTCCAAATTTTCCCTTCTTCGAGAGAATAATTCCGAGATAATTGAAGTTTTTAACCACTTCGATACTTTTACCATCGAGTTTAAATTGTGCATTTTTTGGTAAACCATGTTTAGAGAACATTACAATTTTTGTTTTGTCTGCGTTTACTGTTAATTTCCAGATATCACAATATCTTTCAAATGATAAAAGCTGCTTTTTCAGTTTCCCCGCTGTCTCTAGCTGCCATAACTACTGTGTCGTCTGCGTATAGAAGGACAAATAATTGAACATATATGTGCAGTTTCTCGACAATTTCATCTGAGATGGTACTAAGACCTTTCGTGGCTTGTTCGGCGAGAAAAGTGTCCAGGTCATTAAGGTAGATGGAAAAAAGAAGGGGGTGATAGGTTTATGCCCTGCCTAACCCCCGAGAGGCACTCGGAATATTGGGATTTAGCACATTGGTGTTGCACGCATGAATTGATATCATTATACAGATTAGTTATTACTCTGAGAGTTTTTCCAGTTATTCTAGATTTTATCAATTTATGCCAAATGCCTTTTCTCCAAACTTTATCGAACGCTTTTTCGAAATCTATGAATGCGCAATAAAGTCTTGTTTTCAGCATTCCTGTCATTTTGGCCAACAAGTGTATCGAAAATATGTTATCTAACGTTGAATAGCCATGTCTGAATCCTGCTTGTGTTTCAGACAGAATACCGTTCTTTGTTGTGAAGTCTGTTAGACGAATCGTCAATACTTTGGTAAAAACCTTGCCAAAACAACTTAAAATAGTTATTGGCCTATAATTTTTCGGGTCTGACTGATCTCCCTTATTTTTATAAATCGGTACAATCGTTCCAATAGTCCACGAATCGGGTATGTAACCTAGCTGTGTCTAATATAAGGTTGAAAAGGCAAACTAGAATATCAATGATACTTCCGACTGATGCATATACAAGGTATATTCTACAAAAAAAATGTGTTACAACCATGAATATATCATGTAAAACAAATTCGGACAAAAAGTCTCAGCCCCCTAAACATTTGGGCGCCCTTACGGCTATGGCAATAACATAAATCTAGACAAGAACAATCCCAACAAACAATGAAGTACGACAAGAACTGATTACTCCGAGTAAATGAGGAACAAGGAACAAGTTTCGAGTAACACGTGACAATTTCCGAGTAACAGGAATGGAAACATATATTCTCAATCTCTACCAGAGCGCACCAGTCATACTTCCTTTCTGACCGAGTCATCAAGGGAGGTAAACCATGCATGCAGTTTGATATATTATAGCATTCTACGCAACGAAACAATACACATTATTCATCGTTCAAACGCTAACAAGAGTCCGGGAACATTTTTCAGTGTAGCCATACCATAGTATGGTGCACATAATGTCGACGTCGGAATTAACCATTCGTCCGTACGTCTGTCGGGGATTCGAGACGTCTGTTCGTCCGTAGACACTTTACGCACAGTGCGATAACTCAAACATTTCTATCCGATCGGAACTAAATTTTGTATAAGCTTCTCAGCCCAATATACAGATCGAGTTCGAATATGGGTTTGATCCGATTTAGTTTAAAGGTGTTTGATTTTTTTAGATTGAATACCTTGCTCAATTTATCCACTTTTTTTTTTTTTTAAACTAAATTTTAACATTAAAAAAAATTTATTAAAAAAAATTCTTTAGTGAAATTACTGAGACTCTTTTAAACATCTCGGGAACCACCACGCTGATTAATCTGACATGGTGTGAGGGGGCCTTGGGTGGTAGGTATTCTGATTGTTAAAAAGTGACCGACTTCTCAAAAAAGTTACCCCTACGGGGTCTGCGCATCCCTGCTCCCCTACCCTCTCTCCTCCCTCCTCCATACCCTTATACATCCTCCTACCCCCACCGCAAATCATTGTCAAAGTTATCTCATTCTTGCCTTGAGAACAATACCCACAATTAATTACCTGACCAAATGCTGTGTCAGATTTGATGTTATCTGGCATTTGAATAAACATAAGTTCCACAGAGCATGGAATCTATTGTCTGTCTATGGATGTTCTGTTATCACCTCCGCCACTTAGACAGATGAATTAATTTAACTAGAACAATGGAGCTCTACTATAGCCCGTATGTCCTTTCGGATGCTTGGACTTGCATTGGATCAAACAGGGAGATTTAACCCCTTTTACCCAATCCATTTCTTTTAACATTTTCCATTATTAAGTAACTATATTATTTTGATATGTCACTTGGCAATTTGCAACAACCTAAATAGAACTGCTTACAATATGCTATAGTGGTGACAGGCTTTATATGTGTTATATTAACCCTTCTCTTTTGGCCCATAATTTCCAATTAACCCTGATTAACCCTTCTCTTTTGACCCATAAATTCAAATAATTTGTGTTATTATGTACTTTTGTGTGTACTACTTTCGTACATAACACTCTATAATTTATATCAAAATTCTAGATTATGATTTCGATCATAGCAATTTACTGTCGCCAAGGAATGGGTTAAACATCTGCTGATCGTGATCGTCCTTTCGTTTTTTCCCAAAAATAAAATAATATAGAATTTAACAAATGTTCCCGGACCCCTGTGTTATCTCCCCTAAATGAATATTTACAAAATGTATGCATGCATTTTGAAAATTAAGCATGCAAATATTAGCAGACCGAGGAACAGAACAGACTCTTCGCAGAGAGTCACAGACTCTTCGCAAATAGTTCATCGGAGTGCTAATTGCCGATTCAAAACTCGCTATTCTTTGCAATTTAATACACTTAATTCTCAAAAGTTATGTATAAATGCAAATGGGGAGCTTTTGAATTATGTACACTATGCATAGTTTCATTGCGCAGAACAGAGTTTAAATCTCTGTTCTTGTTCCTTGTTCCTGAAATAGTCACGTTTTGCTCGGAACCTGTTTCTGTTCCCGTTCCTCGTTCCGTTGCTCGGAATAGTCAATCTCAGTTGAGGGATTGGATACATTAAAATATGTTTGAAGATGCATAATCCGAATTAAGGGTAGCAAATGACTATTTCTTTGGCTTCGGTGGTAAAAAATATATCCATCCAGTCTTAAATTTTTTGAATGACGTCGCTATGAATAATGATAATAAAAAAAACCAAGGCGTGTACATTTTTTATATTTTTTAGATTTCTCAAAAGCCTTTGATTCCATTAATCATGAAATACTTTTATCAAAATTGACTAACTATGGTATACGAGGTACTGCAAACGAGTGTTTCAGGAGTTACCTAAATAATCGCATCCAATTGGTTGAAATAAATGATACAAGATCCACTAAAATGCCCTTATTATGTGGAGTGCCACAGGGCTAAATTCTTGGGTCTTGATTTTTTTTACTATATGTCAATGACATGCACAGAAGTACGGATCTTAATATATTATCATATGCAGATGATACAACAGCTTACATGTATCTGTCACATCACAACCTCGATATTATCTTCAAGAGAGCCAACAATGAACTAAATAATATAAGCCAGTGGTGTAAAGCTAACAAATTATCGTTAAATATTGAGAAAACCAAATCTATGTTGATTCAACCTACCGGAGGGGAATATCGATGTGGAAATCACCAGTTGACCTTAGATGGTCAATTGATAGAGAGAATTGGTAACGATTGCCCTAAACAATCATTTAAATCTCTTGGAATCCACATAGATCATAATCTAACTTTTAAAAGTCATGTAGCATAAATAGCATCAAAGATTTCTCAATCGCTGTATTTTATAAACCGAGCCAAACATATTCTACCCCATCCATGCCTGAAAACCCTCTACTTGACACTAATACAAAGCCATTTATTATATGGCATAGAGATTTGGGGGTAATGCTAAATCCTGTAACAGATTAATGACAATTCAGAAAAAGGCTTTAAAGGTACGGTTGGCCTTGGCGGTGGGTATCCTGTGAAAATATTTCCACCCGTCAAAAACCGCCACAAACAGAAAGAACAACAAAATGTAGACAGACTTGTCCGTATACAAATAAGAAATATCGCATAAACAGTATGTTATTGTCATATTTTTGACCATTGTTATGTAAACTTTTCTGGTGTTTGTTTATATTATGATGGTAAACATAAAGAGCGTTCTTTGTGGGTGAATTCCTTATATGGAACGAATAAAGAGCGTTTATGCCATTTGTGTGTGATTAGCCAGCAGCATTGTGTTGTCTTCTGTAACACAATCAGGCTCTTGCTTAGGTAAAATATAGTAAATCTTTATGATAACATGCTGTTTACGCGATGGTCATGGTATATATGAACGAAACTGTATGCGTTTTAATGTTTTTCTGTTTACGGTGATTGGAACAAATTTTAATATTTTCGACAACTAAGGCCTCACGTGCCTTTAAGCATTATAAATTTAAGAAGATACAGGAGCCATGCGCACAGACCCCCTATTTGCAAAATGTAAAATACTGAAGATCCATGACCTATATACTTTAAGAGTTAACGTATTCGCTTTCGATTGTAGAAACAAAACAATACCACAATCTCTTCTTCCTTATTTGGTATGGAAAAAGAAAGGGAAAACGCGACATTCCAGAGACGTAGAAGAAAAAGTACCCCGAACCGCATTTAGTTCTCTTTTGCCATTTCATGCTATTCCACATAAATGGAATTTATTAAAGTCAAATATACGCTCTATCTCATTAAGAAATTCTTTCAAAAAACGTCTTGCAGACTCAATTGTAGAGAAGTATCCTCACACAGTTCAATGCAGTAACATCTTTTGTCCTGACTGCAAGAATTAGTTTTAAGAATTTTTTAGTTTATACTTAAAATTACGCTTTTCACTGAAAACAAAATACTAACAAAAACAACCTACAATTCCAATTAATATATCTTTTGTTTATAGCACAGTGACTCAGCAGTGATGTATGTGTAGCTGAAGTGGCCTAGGGTGGGACAGGAAGACGACTGAATAGTCATATCCCTCCCCATCAGATATCTATGTTTGTTCTATATGTATTGTTATATATTTTTTTATGTATAGTTATCTGATGAATAAACTAATTTGAATTTGAATTTGAATATTTGATTTGAGTCGAGGAACCCACCCATCAAAGTTAGAGTGATCAGATATCGATTTTTTAAATTTGTTATTTCTCGAGATATGTAATTTTTGGCGGCATGGCAAATATTCGTCAAGCCGACGGTCTGGAACCAAATTACGGATGGAGATGGATAACTCTAAAATCAACTGGCTCTGGGTGTTAGATATTTGACAATCCGGCCAAATGTAGTTGAACAAATTGTTGATAAAAAACACGTTTTGGGCAATTTTATATACTATAGTTTACTGTGGTTAGAATTATTTTTGGGCAATTAATCGATTTGTGACTGAAACAGAATTTCAAAAAATTGTTGTTGTTGTTGCTGTTGGAATCTGATGATATGGGGACCATCGAATCGGATTGAGTGCTTTCTATACTAAATACTCAATGACGAGTATTGTTCCCTTAGAAAAGTTCTTATTATCTTAACATTTCCCACAATGAATATAAATCATTTTTCTCTTGTATATATTATACTAGCAGATTAGCCCGCCACTGGCGGGATTTGTCCCATGGCTTTGGTCGATCCATTATTTTTTGTTTTTCAAGGTAACCCAGCACGTCGCTGTCACCGCTGATGCCCGAAATATCGCCCAAGGTATTGGTCCCATGGCTTTGGTCGATCCATTAATTTTTGTTTTTTCAAGGTAACCCCGTACGTCGCTGCCACCGCTGATGCCCGAAATATCGCTCAAGGTCATTTGCGGGTACCCGTGTCAAGGTCATGTTGGGTGGACAAAATAACCGGACAAAAATATTTCCCGTCCCGTCAACGAGATAATATCGCCCAAGGTCATTTGTGGGTACCCGTTTCAAGGTCAAGGTCACCTCGGGCGGACAAACTGACCTGACGAAAATCTCCCCCGTCCCTTGGAACACCTAAGTACGAAATTTCGTCTCGATATCCCCAGTTTTGACCTGCCATATATTTTCACTAAAGTAGATAATGCTCTTTAATAGCGACGCCTCATATACAAACGCTCATTAATTATCACGCGATTAACCCATCAATCTCCATTGCGGTAGCAGTTGAAGGGCGAAGGAGTGGTCGCACGGGCTCGCGAATGGTCCGAATGCACTGCCTGTGTGTTTTAACCCCATACACAGCAAGTTTGGGTTCAATCGGCCCAGCAGTTTTCGTCTCGATATCCCCAGTTTCCGAGACGGTCAAATGCCGTATATTTTCACTAAAGTAGATAAACGCTCTTTAACTCATTGAGTGCCAGGTCTCCTGAGGGGAATCGATATATGTACGCCAGGTCTCCTGGGAAAAAAGAACATTATTCACACTAACTATATATTTAGTTTGACTATTCAATATAGGACAGAATCGAATTGACAGCAGGCATCTAGTATAGGCCCTATCCATGACCTGCTTTTAAACTCCATGCCCGGTACTCAGGGGTCATCATAGGTCAAAATTTTCATGTTGCCATGGCAACGAGGACTTAAAATTGACACCGATTGACTGAAATCACAAAGTTGTTGTTTTGTGTGGCCATCTAAATAATTTATTCAGTGTAGTTTTAGAAATTAATTTTGCTGGTGGAATAACATAGCATTTTAGATAGAATCCGGGGGTGGGGGTGGGTAATCGGTGTGACTAAACGAATTTTGTGAATGGGATGACGTTTACAATGAACACTCTCAGAGAAAAGCAGATTATTAAATTGAAAACTATTTGGAAATGTATTGTTTCGTTCTTTTTGGCCTATATAATAGTCGCACTTGCCGCGGTGGGACGTACTTCCAGTTTGTACTGTATCTAGGTGACAATGCCACATATTAGTACATCGGATTGACCCGGTGACGATTATATCCGATTCAGCGCATCGACCCCCCCCCCCTTCCATACTAAATTTCAGTTCGATATCGTAAATAATGTAAGAGCAATATACTGACAATTTTTTTCTATAGTAAATTCTCATTATAATTTGGCGAACCCCTTAAGGTACAGAGTTTGATTGACATATTGTGTACGTTGTCGACATCAGCGTTCCTGTGTCGTTTGGTGTCAAACCAAGTTTACGATGGACCAGGGCATGCCCGACTTTATAGGAATCGACCTTTACGCAATTAAAATCGTTTTCCAATTAACAGATATGTACGCTGTATCCGTTGACCTCTTAGAGAGTTTGAACTCTGCAAGTCTAAGTCACGCCCACAGATCACATCAATTTTCACCACCTGTTTTCATACGACTGTATCTCCTAAACGTCTCGACATGCGGAGCTGCCTGATGCGTCGTTTGAACGGAGACATGCTGGGCTATACCCCGATGTACAAGTTGAATCTGCGCATACGCGTATATACAGACCCCCCCCCCATTTGAAAATTAAACAAACGCTTCTCCCAAAATGTGACTTGTAGTATGCAGGGTTCTAATCATGTGCAAACAGATTGAAATTGTGAGATTGGATTAGAAGGCAGAATGTTACAAACGGTGTGTGTTGGGCGACGAGTTATCCCGTCGCCGGCGCTCAGATGCATGGTATCTTTCGGGCGACGAGATATCTCGTCGCCGCCGCTCAATGAGTTAATAGCGACGCGTCATATACAAACGCTCATTAATTATCACGCGATTAACCCAACAATCCCCATTGTGGTGGCAGTTGAAGGGTGAAGGAGTGGTCGCACGGGCTCGCGAATGGTCCGATGGCACTTCCCGTGGCTTTTTACCCTTACACAGCAAGTTTGGGCTCAATCGATCGAGCCGTTTTCGAGTCTGTAATGGGCATACACACATATATAGGGAAGTCTTAAAATATATAGTAGATAGCAGGTTAGCCCGCCACTGGCGTGCTTGGTCAGAAACATGACAATGTTTTATGTTTTGTTTGTGTTTTTCAATGAGTTAATATTGGGTTTTTCAATATTTTCCCCGATTTCACCTTGAATTGATCATTTTCAAGGTCAAGGTCATGTCGGGGTCACAATATATAATTTGTGGGTACCCGTTTGAAGGTTAAGACTGACCCGATGAAAAATTCCCCGTTCCTAGGAACGACAGACATAAGAATGTTTCACACAATGCGACGTCGACGATCCCCGTGTGTTTTTACACTTATATACCAAGTTTGAGCTCACCTATAGGGCGGAAAAACTTACCCGATCCGCGTTCTTAGGAACACAACACGCTCCGCGTTCTTAGGAACACAACACGCTCATGTCTATACACGCCCAGACCCAGAAGAGGTATGATTTTTTTTAACCTGCCCGTGGCCATTGAGCAGCCCCTGACAGAGGTTGTCCACCCTTACGAGATGGTCAATAGTCCCCGCAAAGTTAATCCCGTCGTGAACCCCATCCTCGCAAAGAGCGGACAGTCAATTAATCCCGTCGTGAACCCCCTCACCTTGTGTTGCGTTATAAAAATAGGAAAGCACTTGTTCCCGTATATCTCTCTGCACGTTGCGTTTGCGTAAATACGAAATTGTGAGTGTTGGTTTGTAACCGGGATTTCTGAGAAGCATTATGCCTATATCCACACTAACTACCCCCCTAAGCCCTGACCTAAGTGTCATCTCATATATATTTTGAAGACCTCTGTTTGTTTGTCTGTCTGTCTGTCTGTCTGTATGTCTGTCATTGATACAAATCTACGATTCTCGACCGATCGGGACGAAACTTGGTACGTGTGTGTAGTTTGATCAGACGGTGGACGTTGTCGTATTGGCGAGTCCGTGCGGTGCCCGCTTCGCGCATGCGCAGACGAGATCTCGGAAACGGGTGGAGCTATCGACTTGAAATTTGCTATGTGAATGTATCTTGCCCCGGATACGAATTGTATCGGGTCGCCGAGCCCGTGCGACGCCAGCGTCGCGCATGCGCAGACGAGATCTCGGAAACGGGTGGAGCTATCGACTTGAAATTTGGTGTGTGAATGTATCTTGCCCCGGATACGAATTTTATCGGGTCGCCGAGCCCGTGCGACACCAGCTTCGCGCATGCGCAGACCAGATCTCGGAAACGGGTAGAGCTATCGACTTGAAATTTCGGGCTGGGTAGAGCTATCAACTTGAAATTTGGTTTTGGAATAGCCCGGACAACGTCGGGCTCATCGGCTAGTCTATTATATATTTTGAAAGATCTGTGTGTGTGTGTGTGTGTTTGAAATCGATGGACTCAAAAACGACTAAGCCAATTTCGATGAAACTTGGTATTTGGGGGTATTTTCGGCCGGAGACGAACATAGGCATATTGATTTTCAGATCCGAGGTCAACTTTTCACGTGCCGAGGTCAAATCTGTTTTTACGCCGTTTTGCGCCAACATATTTCAGTTCGGTGCTCACATATCGATTCGATATAGCGCGAATAATAAATTGCCAGTCATATAATTTGCACGGTTAGAATCTGTGGCGTGTCACCTTTCCAATGATGTATCACACGCCTGTGTACGTTTAAAGTTTCTACCTTAATTATCGGGAAGAACACAAGTTCATGCTTCGCTCATCGAAAATCATTGCGTAAAAAAATATATCGTGACGTGATCGCGTTAACTCTTAAGAGGCCGATGTCGCGTTAACTCATCACCGGCCGAGGTATCCGCAAATGACATTGGGCTATATATCTCGGAAACTGGTGTAGCTATCGACTTGAAATTTGGTATGTGAATGTATCTTGCCCCGGATACGAATTTTATCGGGTCGCCGAGCCCGTGCGACACCAGCTTCGCGCATGCGCAGACCAGATCTAGGAAACGGGTGGAGCAATCGACTTGAAATTTGGTTTTTGAATAGCCCGGACGAAGTCGGGTCACCTTCTAGTCTATTATATATTTTGGAAGATCTGTGTGTCTGTGTGTCTGTCTGTAATCGATGGACTCGAAAACGACAGAGCCGATTTCGATGAAACTTGGTATGTGGGGGTATTTTCGGCCGAGAAGTGACATAGGCCTATTAATTTGTCCGTGCGACGTGACCTTGACCTTGAAATTTGGTAATTTCAAGGTCAAACGCCCGAACATCACGGGATTTCGATGAAACTTGGTATGTGGGGTACCTTCGACCGGGGAGTGGCATAAACCTATTAATTTGTCCATGAGACGTGACCTTGACCTTGAAATCGGGTCATTTCAAGGTCAAACGCCCGAATATCACGGGATTTCGATGAAACTTGGTATGTGGGGGTACTTTCGTATGTGGAGTCTCATAAGCATATTAATTTGCCCGTGCGACGTGACATTGACCTTGAACTCGGGTCAATTCAAGGTCAAATCGCCAATTTTGATGGGATTTCGACGAAATTTTATACGTAGGGTTACTTTTGTCCGGGCAGTGTTTTCGACGGGTCAAATCGTTACCCCAACTGACCTTGACCTTCAAAATGGTCAATTCAAGGTCAAAGCCCGGACGAAGTCGGGTCACCCTCTAGTCTATTATATATTTTGGAAGATCAGGGTGTGTGTGTGTGTGTCTGTCTGTAATCGATGGACTCAAAAACGGCCGAGCCGATTTCGATGAAACTTGGTATGTGTGGGTATTTTCGGCTGGGGAGTGACATGGGCCTATTAATTTACCCGTGCGACGTGACCTTGACCTTGAAATCGGGTAATTTCAAGGTCAAACGCCCGAATATCACGGGATTTCGATGAAACTTGGTATGTGGGGGTACTTTCGTATGGGGAGTCTCATAAGCATATTAATTTGCCTGTGCGACGTGACTTTGGCATTGAAATCGGGTTATTTCAAGCTCAAACGCCCGAATATCACGGGATTTCGATGAAACTTGGTATGTGGGGGTACTTTCGTATGGGGAGTCTCATAAGCATATTCATTTGCCTGTGCAACGTGACCTTGACCTTGAAATAGGGTCAATTCAAGGTCAAATCGCCAATTTTGATGGTATTTCGACGAAATTTTATACATAGGGTTACTTTTGTCCACTGGGTGTTTTGGACGGGTCAAATCGTGACCCCGACCTGACCTTGACCTTAAAAATGATCAATTCAAGGTCAAATCGGGTGAAACCGGATGGATTTAGACGGGTACTTTTGTCGGGTACTTTTGTTCGGGCAGTGTTTTGGACGGGTCAAATCGTGACCACACTTGACCTTGGCCTTCAAAATAGACAATTCAAGGTCAAAGCCCGGACGAAGTCGGGTCACCTTCTAGTATATACTATAACAATGATGTTGTAAGAGTACTATGGCATCCAATAAATCTCCCCGCATAGGAAACCACTCAAAATTATTGTTCCCGTATATCTCTCTGCAGATGCTAATAACGTTGAATGGTAAACAGACGCTCTTTATAGCGATGCGTCAAAAACAAACGCTCATTAAATTATCACTTGATTAACCACCGCAGTGCCGTTTTTTTGTGACTGAGATTGGAGAACGGGTGCTCTGAGCTTCTCCAAAACGCGACCACGGCGGTGTCGGTGGGATTTTACACTTACATAGGAAGTTTGAGCTCAATCTGTACACGCGTTTTCGATTCTATGAAGTACACACATACATATATATATATATATATATATATATATATATATATACGGAAGTCTCAAAATATATAGTACTAGCAGGTTAGCCCGCCACTGGCGGCATTCGTCCCATGGCTTTGTTCGAAAAAGCAATTGCAACAGGTTCCGAGACACTTGTGCTGCATTTGCAGCAAATTTCGGCAATAGTCAGAAACATGACAATTTTAATTGAATTTTTTGTTTTTCAATGAGTTAATTATTTTGTTTTTCAATGAGTTAGTTGTGCCTTTTTAATTTTTTAATTGAATTTTTGGTTTTTAAATTTTACCCGATTTATTTTGGTTTTTCAAGGAGTTAATTGTGCCTTTTTAATTTGGTTTTTTCAATTTTACCCGATTTTGTTTTTGTTTTTCAATGAACCCGTCCATGACACTTCCCGTATTTAGCAAGTTTGAGCTCAATCGGTTCGAGTCTATAAAGGACACACACATATATATGACACTTCCCGTAGGTAGCAAGTTTGAGCTCAATCGGCATTCCCTGGAATTTCCCAGTCAATATTTAGCAAGTTTGAGCTCAATCGGTTCGAGTCTATAAAGCTTAAGGACACACTCATATATATGACACTTCCCGTAGGTAGCAAGTTTGAGCTCAATCGGCATTCCCTGGAATTTCCCAGTCACCAACGCGGCGTAATTTTGGTACATATATAGAGACCAATTGTCCATCGGCTGTCATGTGTAGTAAAGATGTCTTATAAGCGGACATTGCCGTGAGGATGCCCGTTCCTACACGCGTTTTCGATTCTATGAAGTACACACATATATACACACATACATATATACATATACATATATACATATATATATATATATATATATATATACGAAGTCTCAAAATATATAGTACTAGAAGGTGACCCGACTTCGTCCGGGCTTTGACCTTGAATTGTCCATTTTGAAGGTCAAGTGGGGTCAAGATTTAACCAGTCCAAAAACACTGCCCGGACAAAAGTACCCGACAAACGTGCCCGTCGAAATCCATCCGGTTTTACCCGATTTGACCTTGAATTGATCATTTTGAAGGTCAAGGTCTGGTCGGGGTCACGATTGGACCCGTCCAAAACAATCGGTGAACAAAAGTAACCCCACGTATCAAATTTCGTCGAAATCCCATCAAAATTGGCGATTTGACCTTGAAGTTACCCGATTTCAAGGTCAAGGTCACGTCGCACGGGCAAATGAATATGCTTATGAGACTCGCCATAAGAAAGTACCCCCACATACCAAGTTTCATCGAAATCCCGTGATATTCGGGCGTTTGACCTTGAAATGACCCGATTTCAAGGTCAAGGTGACGTCGCACGGACAAATTAATATGCCTATGTTCGTCCACGGCCGAAAATACCCCCACGTACCAAGTTTCATCGAAATCGGCTGGGCCATTTTCGAGTCCATCGATTACACACACACACACAGACAGATACACACACAGATCTTTCAAAATATATAATAGACTAGCCGATGAGCCCGACGTTGTCCGGGCTATTCAAAAACCAAATTTCAAGTCGATAGCTCCACCCGTTTTCGAGATCTGGTCTGCGCATGCGCGAAGCTGGCGTCGCACGGGCTCGGCGACCCGATAACATTCGTATCCGGGGCAAGATACATTCACATACCAAATTTCAAGTCGATAGCTCCACCCGTTTCCGATATCTCGTCTGCGCATGCGCGAAGCTGGTGTCGCACTGGCTCGGCGACCCGATAAAATTCGTATCCGGGGCAAGATACATTCACATACCAAATTTCAAGTCGATAGCTCCACCCGTTTCCGAGATCTCGTCTGCGCATGCGCGAAGCGGGCGCCGCACGGGCTCGCCAATACGACAACGTCCACCGCCTGGTCAAACTACACACACGTACCAAGTTTCGTCCCGATCGGTCGAGAATCGTAGATTTGTATAAATGACAAACATACAGACAAACATACAGACAGACAGACACACAAATAGACAGAGGTCTTCAATATATATATGAGATAGATAGATTGGCAGATTCCAGTAGCTTTATAACGGTATATCTGGGGAGAAATCTGATGCTATATTCGTGATTATCTGGGATGATTTCGGTATATACCGCTGTAAAAACAAAGCGCGCCATCCGTGCTCGCAGGGAATAAATTTCGAGCGATAACGTTTGCGTAAATACGAAATTGTGAGTGTTGGTTTGTAACTGGGATTTCTGAGAAGCATTATGCCTATAACTACCCCCCCCCCCCTAAGCCCTGACCTAAGTGTCATACATACTATAACAATGATGTTGTAAGAGCTCCAATGAATCTCCCCTCATAGGCAAGCACTCAATGTTCCCGTATATATAACTCTGCAGATGCTAATAACGTTGAATTGGAAACAGACGCTCTTTATAGAGATGCGTAAAAAAAAACCGCTCATTAATTAATCACTTGATTAACCAACGCCGTGCCTTTGCGGTGATTTTGAGAGTGGAGAACGCGTGCTCTGAGCTTCTCCGAAACGCCGCGACGACGATTCCCGTGTTTTTACATTTAGATGGGAAGTTTGAACTCAATCGAGCGAACCGTTTTCGATTCTATGAAGTACATATATATATATATATATATATATATATATATATATATACGAAGTCTCAAAATAGATAGTACTAGAAGGTGACCCGACTTCGTCCGGGCTTTGACCTTGAATTGTCTATTTTGAAGGCCAAGGTCAAGTGGGGTCACGATTTGACCCGTCCAAAACACTGCCCGAACAAAAGTACCCGACAAAAGTACCCGTCTAAATCCATCCGGTTTCACCCGATTTGACCTTGAATTGATCATTTTGAAGGTCAAGGTCAGGTCGGGGTCACGATTTGATCCGTCCAAAACACCCAGTGGACAAAAGTAACCCTATGTATAAAATTTCGTCGAAATACCATCAAAATTGGCGATTTGACCTTGAATTGACCCTATTTCAAGGTCACGTCGCACAGGCAAATGAATATGCTTATGAGACTCCCCATACGAAAGTACCCCCACATACCAAGTTTCATCGAAATCCCGTGATATTCGGGAGTTTGACCTTGAAATGACCCGATTTCAAGGCCAAGGTCACGTCGCACGGGCAAATTAATAGGTTTATGAGACTCCCCATACGAAAGTACCCCCCACATACCATGTTTCATCGAAATCCCGTGATATTCGGGCGTTTGACCTTGAAATTACCCGATTTCAAGGTCAAGGTCACGTCGCACGGGTAAATTAATAGGCCCATGTCACTCCCCAGCCGAAAATACCAACACATACCAAGTTTCATCGAAATCGGCTCGGCCGTTTTTGAGTCCATCGATTACAGACAGACACACAGACACACAGATCTTCCAAAATATATAATAGATAGATAGACTAGAAGGTGACCCGACTTCGTCCGGGCTTGGACCTTGAATTGTCCATTTTGAAGGTCACGGTCAGGTGGGGTAACGATTTGACCCGTCCAAAACACAAAAGTACCCGTCGAAATCCATCCGGTTTTACCAGATTTGACCTTGAATTGATCATTTTGAAGGTCAAGGTCAGGTCGGGGTCACTCAGTGGACAAAAGTAACCCTATGTATAAAATTTCGTCGAAATCCCATCAAAATTGGCGATTTGACCTTGAATTGACCCGATTTCAAGGTCAATGTCACGTCGCACGGGCAAATGAATATGCTTATGAGACTCCCCATACGAAAGTATCCCCACAAACCAAGTTTCATCGAAATCCCGTGATATTCGGGCGTTTGACCTTGAAGTGACCCGATTTCAAGGTCACGTCGCACGGGCAAATTAATAGGTTTGTGCCACTCCCCGGCCGAATGTACCTCCACATACCAAGTTTCATCGAAATCCCGTGATATTCGGGCGTTTGACCTTGAAATTACCCGATTTCAAGGTCAATGTCACGTCGCACGGACAAATTAATAGGCCCATGTCACCCCCCCCCCCCCCGGTCGAAAATACCCCCACATACCAAGTTTCATCGAAATCGGCTCGGCCGTTTTCGAGTTCATCGCGAACACACACACCCACCACACACAGACACACACACACACAGACAGATCTTCCAAAATATATAATAGATAGATAGATGTATTCTGTCTGTCGTCCGCTTACACACATGGACATCCGTCAAGATGAAAAATAAACCGTTCCAATGTATACTTTAATTACTGAATGAGAGAATCGATTCAGTATTGGTTGCCCACTGGGTAATACAGAGTCGAATCGAATGGACAATATCAGTTCAAACTAAAATAAGCCCATGTGTCTTGGTAATTAAAGCAAAACAAATAGAACCAATGGAGCTTTCCACGGAGGCCACACCCACAGTGGTAGTACCGCCCACTGGTAAAAAGACTGTATCAACATAAATATTGTCTGTTACCCGAGATCGACTTCCGAAGTGAACACCTCAGCACTTGCCCTTATGATAGCTAGCTGAAACAGACTCATGTATATCATTCGTGCAAATTTTGATCTTTTAAACAGTTTGATTTATAAAAAAAAATTATATGGATTTTTGTTTTGGATTGAACTCTGATCTGCTGTTGAATTGTTTTTTTCTTAAATTAAAAAAAAAAATTAATTTAAATGTTTCAATTTTCAAAAATTAAATAATTTTTTGTTCTAAGTTTTTAATTTTCTTTTTTAATTTAAAAAACATTCAGATTTGATTTTTAAATTTTCTTTTTCGATTTTTCGATTCAAATTTCCCACACAAAAATTAAAAAAATTGTTTTTTAAAGAATTCATTTGTTACAAAATTTTAATTTAAAAAATAAGGCCGTTATAACATCTGCCGGCGGACCCCGAGGCACCACACCAAATTTGGTTGAATCGGTCAAAGGCTCTGGAAGAAAATTTTCAAACCGAACAGACAGACAGATCCCTGAACTCTTTAATATATCTAAACCAGAGAACACACATTCGTTTTGCCATTAAATCAGCTGATTAAATGTGAAAATTATGACAAGTGTCATACTAAATGAAAAACATTGTTATAATCACGGATAAATTTATAACATCATGCCGCAAATATAAATCTCAGTATATTATTATTTGACAACAAAAAGGTTGTTTGGATATCATATAGCCAATTTAACACTGAATGTATTAATGGATATCAAAATTAGGGTGAAGAAAGATGGCTGCAGAATTTCAATGCAGCCATTGGCCGGCTCGGTCGCTGATTGGTCGAAAATATCCGCTAATAATTATTTGATTGACAGCTGTGGAAAGGCCCATTAATATTGACCAGTCAAGAATTTGTTTCCCATGTGAAACCTCACCATTGACCATACAGTCACTACCTGTATACCTATTTATGGAACGCCATAGCTGCCTTATATTACCGATTGTCTTTATATGCAGATACTTTGTCAATATATGTAGATACTTTGTCATTATATGCAGATATTTTGTCATTATATGTAGATACTTTGTCTTTATATGCAGATACTTTGTCTTTATATGCAGATACTTTGTCATTATATGTAGATACTTTGTCTTTATATGCAGATATTTTGTCTTTATATGCAGATACTTTGTCATTATATGTAGATACTTTGTCTTTATATGCAGATACTTTGTTAATATATGCAGATACTTATCATGGAACGAACGTATAATGAAAAGTATCCGCATATAATGACAAAGTATCTGCATATAATGACGAAGTATCTGCATATAAAGACAAAATATCTGCATATAATGACAAAGTATCTACATATAATGACAAAGTATCTGCATATAATGACAAAGTTTCTGCATGTAAAGACAAAATATCTACATATAATGACAGGGTATCTGCATATAATGACAAAGTATCTGCATATAATGACAAAGTATCTACATATAATGATAATCGGCAATATAAGGCAGCTATGGCGTTCCATACATATTCGCCACGCCCATTGTCATATAACCACTCGATATATAGAGTCACTCCAGGTATACATTTTCACCTCACCAATGGTCATTCAGCCCTTCCAGATATACCAATACCCGCACATACGACCACTCATACCTTCCATACTTGCATATACACCTCACACATGACAATTCGGCGACTCACTGTATACTCATACACGCCATCCGTGATCATACAGATACTCTCTGCACACACCAATGATAATACATCCACGACATATATAAATATACATCCCACCCGTTACCACAAAGGCACTCCCTATGTACCCACACGCGTATGCATATACACTTCAATCATGACCATACAATCATTCCATGTACATCTATACACATAACCATAAAATCACCCCCTTATTTATACACACACCCCATCCATGATCACACAGACAGTCCATGTATTACCTATACTCCCACCATGTCACAATAAAGCCACACGCGGTACACCTGTACATCCCACCCATGACCGTACAGTCGCTCCATATATACATAAACAACACACAAATGACCATGTAACTACTCTCGTTATATCCAAACACCACATCAATGCCCATACAGCCACATCGGCACACACGTGCTGTGTACACACAACCAAACATCACACAGTCACTCCATGTATACCGATTCACTTCACACATGACCATAGGGCCACTCCTTGTATACCTATATATCTCACCATGGACACCCCACTCATAACCATATAGTCACTCCTTGTATACCTATTCACATCATTCATGGCCATACAATGACTCCCTGTATACATATTCACCTCACCTATGATCATAAAGTAACTCCCTGGCTGCCATCTTGGCATCTACCCTGTATCCAGTTGATAAATGTTTATCCTAATGGGCCAGAACAGCCACAGATTATGGTTGATCTTAGTTCCTTCCCAAAGTTCTGCCCATTTCCCCAACGTTGCCGTATAAATTGCCGTATAAATTGTTCTTGAAACACACATAGTGAAATAAATGCACCACAGTTCCTGACATTTTCTTGAATAATACCGCCCACATACTGACACTTACCATGAGAGAGGATGATAACAACAACGCATACCTTCATTCTATAAAGACATTATCCTTTAGCCCATCCGACTGTTCTCTGGTAGGCTAGCATAGTATTATCCAGACAAAATTATACGTCTGGTCCAGTTGATTCAGAACGGCTTCGAAACGGATGTGAAATACAATCTTAACACACAAAAAACACCGACACGCATGACATTCTATATCTGAAACTTACACCTGGTGAAGGGATGGTGTATACCGTGGCCCCATTCAATTCCCACTATCATGGCGCATGTCCACAAAACTAGCACCGCGAGTATTGTTCTTCTCTGTTAGAAGCTCTTGGTCGAGACGACTGTGGGACGTCACGCAGATTGCTTAGGCTCTTGGTCAAGAAGTGTGGGAAGTCGGTACATCCAAGGGAATGAGACAACTAGCAACCCTCGAAACCTGCCGAAGTTGTCCACGTATGCCAATGCGTTCTCTAAGTTTGTGAGTTGACGAACCATCTATTGAGAAGTGACTAGCTAACTGGGAAGTTCGCCAGCTGTACATGTGGTTATACCCATGGGATGAGAAAGACATACATAGAGATGACCTTCCTTAATCTAGTATACTCATCGACCATATATATGCCTTTCTAGTTCAAGCTGACGCACAAATCCCATTTTTAACAAATATTTAAAATCGTAAGCTAGACACCGGAAAAATGAATTGTTTGAAACGTTATTAGAGGGACTCTTCTTCGAGGAAGTGTTGAATACTTTTGTCGGTGTGAGCGACCTGGATTTATCAGACAAAGAAATGGAAGGTGGTCGAGACAATTATAGACGTGGCAAGTAACAATCTGTTATCTACGGTATGGCCATTATCGGTGCTTAGTGGAGAATGGATTTCGAAATGCCACATCGCAATTATTAATTAATCAAGGACCCAGAAGGCTACGAGCTGTTATGCGTTTGAGACGTTTTAAGTTCGAACTAATAGATAGTTTATGTACCGTTTCGTCCATACATATCGATACAAAGTTGAAATTAGTATGTGAATATATCGACTTCTTTCCAATTTATGGCCGACAGTTTGGCCGCCACCTCAAATCACATTATGTGACACAAGAGACATATTTATAATTATACAGTATACACGATATGTCATTGGTGTAATAATCAAAGTCGACAACAACAAAAATGGGTATGATAACAACGTATTCTATACGCACATAATGTGCGAATGGGATGGTGGGGTTGATAAGGTCAGCGGTGATCCAAAATAATTTCGAAGATTTTTGATGAATCCGCATATAGCTTGTAGAAGCATACATTGTTTTTTGTTTCATTATCATTCTGAAATTATGAAAAGAAAATTGTTCTGTCAAGTGTAAGGGTAAAAATCGTCTTCGGAGTGAGTTCAATTTGTTACAGTCCATTATGTAGTGATATTCGTTCCCTATTTCGCTCTTATCACACAGCGTGCACTTTCTCATTTGGTAATCAATCTTATACCATGATCCAGTTTCTACTGGGAGGTGATGGTTTGAAGCATCTGAATTTAGCTAAAATAACCGCTTGTTTTTGGTGGAGATCGGATAAATAATTTTCTTGTGTGAATTTATATTTTATGATCCGATAATTTCGACACTTATTCATGGAGTTAATCTCGTTTCTCCACTGGTTTTGAAATTTATTTTCCAGAGTTTGTCGTGTGATATTTTTAACCGACTTAGGGTTAATTTCGTGTATAAACTGATTTGTCCAGATATCGGGCAGTTCCAATTCTCCTAGTGACGCCTGGATGTAATCGATCCAGGGATGAGTGTATGTTCCACTCTCAGAATTTTGGAGTAAATAATTATACAGCAGTTTGTAATTTTTTTGTTTGTCTGACATAACCACATTAGCCCAGTATGTTAACATTCTACATTTTATGTCAATAATTAAAGGATATACCCCTGTTTCTCCGTATACCATCATACTTGGTGTGCTTGGTTTTAACCCTAAAACATATTTTAGACATTTTAATTGGATCTTTTCTAAATCTGCGACGTGCTGATAACCCCAGACTTCACATCTATATAATAATATTGGTTTTACAGTCTTAGAAAAAAGGTCTATTTGAATGTCTATCGATAAATTCAGTTCTTTCGCCTTATGCAGTAGGCCAACATGGCCCGTTTACCTATTGCTATATTTTGCTTCAAGGCTTGTGAGAAAGAACCATTCCTAGTAAAAATAATACCCAGATATGTGAATTGAAGGACAATTTGAAAACTTTCGCCATTGAAAAATATTCGTGATTTTGGAATTCTTTTACAGCCAAATACCATTAATTTTGTTTTGTCAACATTGACGATGAGCTTCCAAAGCTCACAGTATTCGGAGAATTCTTTCAGGGCTATACGCATATCTTTGGCTGTCTCCGCAAAAATTACCGTGTCATCTGCGTACAATAGTACCAACAACTTGATATACATTCAAACTTCTGTCAATGTGTCTCTCTCAATTAATTTCAAAGTTGGAACTGTATTGGACAATAAAAAAAACTTTCAAGGTCGTTTAGGTAGATTGAGAATTAGAAAGAAGATAAATTATCTCCTTGCAACACACCAGAATAGCTTTGATAACTATTTGAGAGACATTCACCAATTTTAACCTTAGATTTTACTTCGTTATACATGTTTTTAATAAGTTTAAAATCTCCTGCACGTATATGCATGGGTGGAGTTATGATAGCAATACCACTAATTGATTCGAAACAGACATTGCTATGGGCAGCCATTCGGTCGGATTATACCGGCATTGGAAAAAACGTGATATCGGACAAAAATATCCAGCAAGGAATGTATATTATGGTCCCATTGTGTTCATAAACGACTCTTCTATACGATAAATGTATAAAAAAATCTTGTCAACAACCGAAAAAACTTAGAGGAGAAATTAAAGGGATACTGTACACAGAGATAGGCATTTTTTTTTACTCCAATTACATAACTTTCAAGTTAGATTGTGTTCGTGTTATATGAGTTTCGTATAAACCTAATTTAGCGACGAAAATATTGATCTTGGAAATAAAAAATATTACGATTTGAAACTACGCGCCATGTTTTTGACCTTCACCGGAGAAGACGCAGGTTGCAGGATGAACCGGAAGTTCAATTGATGCCTGCAATCGCTTCCATCGAACAATCTCACCCCCTATAAAAATACTTCACGCTTTATGAATCTTGTTTCTTCTCTTTTTTTCCAAATTGGTTATAGCGGGACTTCCTTTTGCATGTAACATGTTTTGTTCGCAACTCAATAATGTTCGTCGTAAACGGCCGTCTAGTCGGATTCCTTATGTCATTTTGCATTTTTGGTTTGTTAAAAGCGATCTGAAAACGGATTATGTATGCCTAGTAGGTGTGTTTTCAGGATTCATTTGTTTCCATTCTTGAATTTTGGCGGGTCGGCCTAAATCGGGGTCAACGTAATTTAGAGAACGTTCCGTATTTACAGAAAACGATAGATGGTGCCATCTGGCGTATGGTGATCGGTGTGATTTGAAACTTCTCCAAACTACTAGATATGACTGTTACATGTATTTTTGAAAATTTTGATGTGACCGGTTAATTAGTTTTGGCTACAGTTGTGATCAAAATTTAACACTGAGCCCTATGGGGATTCTAGTACTTTGGATAAATGACGCCATTTTGCGTATTATGATATGCGCGTACTGATATTTCAAAAAAATACTATGTATGAAACACAGACGTAGTTTTTAAAAGAATGGATGTGATCAGATGATTCTTGCTGGGTACAGTTGCGATCAAAATTTAACACTTAACCCTATGGATAATTTCGTGTTATGCTCAAACGTTAATTGTAATATCACTTATTGTCAATCGTGCGCAACTATATATGTAGACTAACACTCGTGTTTTACCCACTGTAACTATCCGTGATTTAATAGATGCAATACATGATATAGTTATGCATCAAGATACAGTAATTGGCAAAAGTAGGTGTCGAATGGTTTTGTAATTTTGACAATATGCAGCCTGTTGAATCAAATGAAAATATTCACAACAAGACTGTTCACGATGTGATTTCATATTATATTATTGTTTTATTTGATACTTGTCTGTCTTGTTGTCCACTGACTAGTTTTTAAAATCACATCGTTGATAATAACGGAATGTAGTGTCACAAATACACAGGTATATAGATGGTAGTTGTTCGTTGTCATTAACTCAATCGTTGTCATCGGAGTTTATCCCACATGCACTGGGAGAATCTGTGTTTTCGCATGATTTGTGCTACTGATAAATGGACATTTCGGTGCAGCTGAGATCTTTACTGTAGTGGTATAGGCTTTGCTTTCGCCCTTCCCACATCAGTTACATTTGGCCAACTTCAGTACAGCGACTGAAACCCAACATTCACCATCAACATTCTGACCACAGTTAATTTCCACGCTTCGTGTATAGCTGTGGAAATCAAGTAAATTCGAATTTCCACTAAAGTAGAGCTTAATATCAACCATAGTTGCATTTTCCTGCAAGTTCCCAGTAGGGGCTTAGTAACCGTTACTAAGGAGCTATCGGGACCGGTGGCAAAGTCTCCCGATCTTATAATGACCAGTGGCCTATGCAAAGCATGGCTGCATAGTTTTAGACATACATGTGCCCAACTGTGAACAAAACCATCACCATGTGATTAGACACTGACTAAATTAAGGTAATACCAATGATTGATTAGTACACAATTGTGGCATTTGATTATCAACCGTTGCTAACCTTAAATAAGACATATGGTTCACTTTGACGGCCAGGTATATCTCAAATTTCACATTTGGGTATTAACTGCATCGGAAATGCAAACGTTGAATTACGACCCTGTCAGCTACAATTACAATTTCCAGTGAATTCCCGGTAATTTCCTAGACTAAGTTTCTCGATCTTATAATGATCAATGGCCCATGGGGCACTAACATGTACAGTTTCATATCTGTGTCACCATTTGAACATAACCAATACCATCTGACTATAGACACTATCTAATTTACGGGAAAATACCACGGCCCGGAATGTTGATCGGATCAAAGCCAAGTATATTATTGGGGGAGAACGATCCATTAAGCCTAAGTCGATTGTTTGTTCACAACAGATGGAGTCATGATACATTATGAAGGATGATAGAAGGGTCCCCTCAACTATGTTCGTCGACACAGTATTGTCCCCGCACTGTGTCACTTGCATCTTATTGTGTTGTACTATATATACAAACCAAGCACATACTGCACACATATATCTTCTTATAAATAAATTATCTCTTAGAAAGTGTCCAGAGATGTCTTGCCTATTTATACTGACAATTTATTTTTATTCTTGTGGCAAAGGATTTGAGGGAGCGATTTGTTATGTTGACTAAGGTGTTAATTTAGTATGTGAAACATGTATGCCGGGGGATGTATCGAGTAGACGGAGAAAGTGTTTTCTTTATCATCAGATGAACATAATTTAAACTCCCACTTTTTATCAACCCGACCAGGAATTATAGAACAACCATCTATATATGCCCAGCAATATTTAGCAATACATATGGACATGATAACATTGTTTAACATTTTTTAACAATACCACCCTATCCACATGTATGGCTAAACATATCATTGGCATAGATGAGTTGTTGTAGTTGTTACATTGATGCTGGTCGGGTTTCTCCAAATTTAATACTAAAACAGAATGAACCATAAGCTACGGTGGCTGGTTTAGGACATGGGAAATTGTTTTTATTTAATTTCGTGGCCACGAAATACTAATTCGTGTCCACGAAATTACTAATTCGTAGCAACGAACTACTAATTCGTGGCGAATTATAACTGATTGACCTTTGCATATATCCAGATACCTTTACGGTTGGATAGGATAGGATATGCTATTTTATTTCAATAATTTATACACATATTAATACACAATACATTTGACAAATATTGTATTGTATATTCGAGGGGGTGGCATAGTTAGACTAGACTGTCTTACGGTATGGTTACACTTGATGATGTTTTAGAAACTATGCGTACGATCGCAAAGAAGCTACTATAAACCCCTTATGGCGTGGGACCCCGGGCTCTGTGGGGATATGAACGTCCGATATAAACTAGCACAGAGAGAACTGGGAAACACGGGTCAGGTGGCTCCAAGAAAAACTGAATATTCATTAGTTTTTACCACAAGGGATCGAATGGGAATGACATTTCACTCGGCATATATATTAACCGATTTAAGTCAAATAAGGGGTTTTGTAGGGTGGGCCCAAAACAAACTTATAAATATTCACCCCTTTCAACCATACCCGATCCAAAATGGTCGCAGCTGAGAAGGGGCCAAATAGGGTACACATTATTTCTTGGTCACTTGACCGATATAGATCAAATAAAGGGTGTTGTACGGTAGCTCACAAAGCAACCTAAATTTTCACACCTTCAGCCCAATCGAGCGAAAATGATAAATGATCAGAGGGGTCCATATATGGTACCATGCAATTGCCCCCCCCCCCCATTTTAGGTCGAATACAGTGTGTTGTAGGGTGACCCCTGATGAGACAGACTAAATATTCACCCGCTTTCACCATCCACGATCCAAAATGGCCGCCCCAGATGGTTCAAATATGGCTTCACCATCCACGATCCAAAATGGCCGCCCCAGATGGTTCAAATATGGCACCTATATATACAATTTCTCGCCCCCTTAACCGTTTGATGTGGTAGAATTGGTGCTGTAGGGTGGCCCCGGGTTGGTGAATGGGGTGATACTTATTTGTTTTACGGGCCACACTACAACACCCTTTATCTCAAATCGCCGTGGCTCATGCCAAGATGGTGGACAACTACAGCCAGATCATCTCTATCCGCTTCCATTACAACAATGGGACTGACGATCGTATATCACAATTAGTTATTTCGTGGCCACGAATTAGTTATTTCGTGGTCACGAAATAAAAAAAATATTCCCATGTCCTAAAAGTTTTGACTGACACTTACATAAATATAACTCGCATAATTGTTAACAAACAACTCCGTATTATGCGGTACTTCGTCCTTGCAATAAACATTAATTTTGTCAATTGATGAAAAAACAATCAATCAATTTTACAACGAAATCCTGAAACTGTAGTCATGATAAACATTGCATTTGTAGAATAGTGCACATTATCACTGAAGCACGTGATTGTGATGTATATGATTGATGTGAACCACATTTTTTATCAACTACTGTATCTGGTGGCCTGACTATATTGCAAGTTAATTTGGTAAAATCACATGTAGTTACGATATATTACATGTAAGAGCCATGCATATATGATATATGATAGCCATTAAGTTCCACCAATGTGAACATTTGAGTAAATTGTCAAACTCTATATAGGGTCCAACGTTAGTTTTGTTCGCAACTGTAGTACACTACCCGCGGAGACTTATCTGACGACATCATTCTCAAAAATAATTTCAACTCGCACAATTCATGAAAAGGCTAATCGTGTTAGTTAATATCTGTATAATCAGGAAATGCTCTTTAATTTTTTTAAACCGTCCAAACAATTTGTTTCCACTAAAATGTCAGATTGGAAACAAGTAGACTCTGAAAGTAGACCGCTATATTTGATACTTTTGTTAATTTCAACTCGCACATCCACCAGAAGGTTAGTTATGAGGATTAATATTTGTATAATAAGCAAACGCTCTTTAAATTCTTAAAACAGTCCAAAAACACTTTTTTCCAATAAATGTTCAACTAGACACAGGTAAACTCTGAAAGTAGACACGCTATTGATAAATAAACCGTTCGCATGTCGTTTTAGACAATCCGAAATTGCGCGACCGTTGTTTTCGACCAAAGGAATCTGACTTGTGAAATCAGTGAGGGTGGGGGTAGGGTTAGCTTTTCTGTGATATCTTTACCAAAAATCGATGTATCGAAGTTTTGTTTGTGGCATATGATCAAGATATACTTGTAGATTGTTCATGTTCGTCTATATGGGATCTAGCTGATATTAAGAATATAAAATGCCTTAATATTTGGGAAAGAAAATTGAAAATGCAGTCATAACTACAATTCATCTGATGATTTTATGATAAAATTCCACATTAAGATATGTAATTAAGTAATTTGTGGCAAGATCTCTCCATGTTTTTCGATTTCTAAGAACAAAGAAAGCCACTTACCGAACTTGCTATGCGTAATAGCATGTTTTTATTACCAGGTGGATGGGGGAAAAATAGAGGGGTACACAAATAAAAGCCTCACACAAACATGTTTCCACTAAAATATCAAGCTGGAAACAGGTAGATTCTGAAAATAGACACACTGGTGGTACAGAAACTGTTCTCATATCGCTTTTAACATTCCGAAAACGCGCGACCATTTTTTTCGACATAAGGAATCCGACTAGTCGATAAAAGACACCCAGCATGTGAGATTTCAAGAACGGTAACTCGTAATGGCATAATTCGCCATTTTATGACTCCAGCCATAAATTCATTTATATTAAATAATTCAATTTGACTTTTATGATAGCCTGTTAACCGGAACGTTTTCAGTAGACATCGTCGACTCAAATACGTTATTTTAAAATATAATATTGATATTAGATCGCAATTGTTACCGGGAATTTATTGAAATTGGCGTAGAGTACCCCTTTAAGAAAGAAAATTAGTGGGTTGAGTCCTGGGGTGCAGAGTTCGACCAATATCTCCTGGACTATCGAAACCCGTTTGAAAACCAGGTTTATCCAATCTTTTTACGAGAGTTATTGGCTTTAGTTTGTCTATTTTAGCGATCTTTATCGTTCGCGACCGTTAGCGTGATACTGACTCAAAACAAAAGTATATTCATATATTCGGTATATGAGACTAGGATCCGATCATCTCTAGATTGGAGCTGTCAAAGTTGAACGATTTGATGAAAAACATGACCAGACATCTTGCATTTTACTCTTTGCATCACTAAATCCCTTAGCACACCATACATAGCATGCATATCCCTTATCCGATCATCGCCAAACCAACTACTTGGTGCCATTTCGTCTAAATGTTATATATAGGAATTATATAGCTGCGACACTTCTAATAATAATATAAAATATATATATATATATATATAAAATGTCCCCGGACCCCTGTGTGGTGGATCACAAATCCGCCATTATCGAGATTATAACCAGTTTCGCCATCGCTAACAGCTTATGTTGGCCTAATGCGCCATTCAACTCATCAACCGAGCCACCGGGGTCTCACATGTGTCTTTGTTAAACGAGGACAAACGCTAATGTATTATCCGTATGGGAGGCCGTTTTTACATTTATTAAATAATTGGACTTAAGCGCAATTAGTTGTACACAAATGCAATTCATGTGGGCAGCAATGGCGCTTAAGCGCAATTAAAACTGTGCAATTACAATTGCGCTTAAGCGCAAATATAATAGTCTGCAGGATGACTATCCGGCAAAACCTTACTGAACCTCATTATGGATATTGCGCTTAAGCGCAATTGGGTAGAGGTGTAAGTCATTGCGCTTATAGACGCAACTGAATTGGGCTTAAGTACAATTATTAATAAATAATTCACATTAATTAATGTGAAAACGGCCTCCCATATTTCCGAACACACAAATCAATGTATATATATAACTGTTGCAGTATAACGATGATTTCTGTTGTTTTTTCAGGAAGGTATGTAGATAACGAAAGTGGGCTGGAAGTAAAATGGCCGACCGTAACGTGTCATCTGTGCCTAATTACGAATCTCTGAGTTTCTTCTTCGTGGAGCAGGGCATCGTGTTTGGTCTGGGTGTCCCTGGTAACGTCATCATTCTGATAAACTTATGGAAAGTGAAGAAACGCAACAGCGTCGATCTATTCATTGGATCGCTGAGCTTAAATGACGTCATACGAACTTTCTTCATCCCTCTGGTTAATATTCTGGTTATATTTTACTCGACCGATGGCGATGTCATGTTCGCGATCTGTCGTCTGGCATCATACTGCTCTTCTTGCACGACGATTGCGAGTTGTGGGTTTATTGCACTGATATCACACAGCAAGCTTCTTTCAATCAACGGTGCTTCAGACATATCACAAACAGGAAAAAATAGTTATAATAAACAATTTGCGATTACTCAGACTCTTGCTATGATCATTGGCGTATTTTGCTTTGTCTCTAAGCAAAGGTCGGATACAGGGTTGTGCTTTCTAAATTCATTCACTGGGTTGAATAGGTTATACACGTCAGCAGAACTTACAGTCATCTACGCCATGGGATTCTACGTTATGACGATATACCTGCGCATAGCATGGCGGTTATTCGTAAAATCGAGAACAACGATGCCCTTAAATGTACCAGGAGAAAACACAATTGACAGACATAACGGAAGAACGACCAATTTTATTATGAAAGAGCGTACCGATATTCACCAGAAGAAGGAACACATTTTCACTGTAATAGACCCAAAACTTTCCTGCTCAAATGTGGGACATATACACGACGACGAATGCATGAGGGACTCGATAAACATTTCAATGAACGAAGGCACTGTCCAGTATTCAAAGATGCCGAATATATTCATCTCCGAAGATTCCCGTGATTCATTGGCTAAAAAACTTACGATTCCTGAACATCCGCGGCCGGTTCCATCGGCCGGCTTTAGATCTCGGAACCGGAAAAAGCTAGAAAGATATCGGTACCAACGGGAAAGTTCTAGACTTTCCCTCCATGTGCGCCTGTCAAACAAGTGCTTCCAAAAAGCAAGAGCGGGGAAGCACACGACACTTTTGTTGTTTGTTATTGCCTTGACATTTTTTCTGTGTTGCCTTCCCGGGTTATTCTTGGCAATTGTGTCGTGTAGCGAAGATGGCATCTCTCGCATCAGTACACCACTGTTGCTTTTCTTAGGGAATTTCCACATTATGGGTGGTTTTCTGAATCCAATCATCTGCTTCTGCATCAACAAAAACCTGCGGGCGAACACCAAAAATATGTTTATGGAATTATGCTCTTATTGTCGGTAAACTGCTCCTGTATATATTTTAAAGAAAAAAAATATGAAACACCTTATGCTCTCCCTTTACTTGGAAACACCCTTCTGGACAGCTTATGGTAGCCTATTGCATCATGGTTCTTACTGAATGAGCCACAATAGACCCCTACATATATATATAAGTAGTATAGAGAACTTTTTAACAGGATCATTATACCAGTACCAGCTCGGCCCTCAGACCTGTATATAGGTCAAAGAGTCGTGACCTTGAACTATCTTTCTAGGGGTCGTCCTTTATATTAGTATATTTACTTTTGTTATAGCCTTTTGTGTCAAGTAAAAGCCAATTAAATTTGAATGAATGGTATTGCTTTAAATCAAATATTTGTAAATCGGAAATAAGGTTAAGTTAATATCACGTGCTGTGAATGAGGTCACTGGCTATTCATTAGAGTATATGGCCCAGAGGTGTGGTAAATAGATAACAGGTTCTTAATAGGTTAAAGTCTCAATGACAACCGGTTTAATGTTTGTCAAATATAATCTCAGTGTTTACCTGACCTAGTGGAGATATAAACTTGGTTGTAGTGAATTAATACAACCCTGTTTAATATTTGTTCAAATTGGTAACTCAGTCAATGTTTGTCTGTCCTACCTATTTGTAATTCGCAAATAAGGTTAAACTAATACCAGGTACTGTCAATGACATCAATATCTATTTATGGGGATATTTGCTTATGAGGGGCGTTACGGTCTAGTTTAAACTGGTTTCCGTACTAAATTGGAACCATAACTATGGATGGAAAACTGACTAAAAATATATTGAATTATAGCTATATATTTATTCAGCCATAGAACCGCAACATTTTGTACACTTGAAGTACGATTCTTGATTTCCGTGTAAAAATGAAACACTCCCATTCTGGTATGGCATTCGAAACGTCTCTCTTGATAGATCTTATAATGTCAAATTCAGTCTCGTTTAAAGCTATTCCCTCCCCCGATGGTCTCATATCCTCCTTATGTTTATAGAATTTTCCTATTCGTATTATCCAATATTTATTACAGTAGCACAGAAACCAGTCATTCCCAATATGATATTTCACATTTATATATCTTAGTATTAACCAATGGCAAACACCAAGTAGGTCATGTCAGAGGTCATGTCAGAGTTTTTGTTCTAACTGTAGGCTAAATGTCAGGTTAAAATGTCAGGTCACAGGTCAGGATATATATATATATATATATTAGTACTATAAAAGGAACATATAACACGGTTATATTACGAACACCAATATTAGATGAAAGAATAAAGACAAATAAACAGTTAGTGTATCAACATATGCTTTAATCGACACCAAGAATAACAGGTTTATTGAAGTTAATCATTCATTGTCATCGTCGTTATCTTGCTCAGAGTCTTGAGAGGAGTCAATCTGTTTGTCCTTACTTTTATATATCATGTACTCCATCAGGAGGGGATTATATGTCCTCAATGAAATCCGAACGGCAGGGAGTATATTATAGCTATTATCTAGCAGCTTATACACATGATCCATGATTTTGATATGAGTTTTCCCGCCACTAACTTCAAGTAAATTTTGTATAAATGCGGTGTATATGTTAAAAAACCGCTTCTCACATTCTGGCCATATCTTCACTTTTGATTTTTCTTCAGCCTCTTCTTCCGTCAACCCTTTCTCCATATAACGTTCAACTAATTCATCTAATTCTGCTTTATTGTCATCTTGGGCCTGTAACCACACTGTAACACTTCCAGCTGTTCGACATGGCGTGGGTAAGGTTAAACTATAGTATTACAGGGGTCAGTGTCCGGGACCGGAAGGTTTGTTCTTCACATGGGAAAGCAAACTCAAGGTTGATAATCTCGCTGTTATTGATCTCGAGTAGCTAATCTCGCAAACATGGGGGCTATTCTCGTAAACACGAGAGTGTGTGAAGTAGTGTATTGACTCCAACGGACATTGACCCTTGTGATATATATTCTGGTCAGAGCTTAGACTCGGAGACTTTTGAAATCCGGCTGAGACTTATAGGTAAAGCTATCCACGACGCACTTGTCGTCGTGGTAGCTATGATTATGTGTTCTCCTTGGCCGCCTGATGTTGAGTATTATATTCATGTATAATAAATGTTGTCCATGTTCTGAGAGTTCCGACTTAGTGCTAAAAGAACCTGGGGAGTATTACATCTCCTAAGTGGTGCCAGTGAGCTAGACGCTTCATGGAATTCTGGGACATGGACGTGCAGGCGATCGCAAGGTATGAGCCAATTTGCAATTAATTGGCTGGTTCACCTGGTTCACAACCCGTATAGCTATTAGGTCATTTATCATTGGTTTAAAATTGTTGTGCCAATTTTGTCATATAAGGTATACTTAGAAACTAATGTTGCGTCATTATGTTTATTTCGAGTTGTTGTTGTCTCAAAAATTGTTGTGCCGATTTGAAATAAAGGTTGGTTTTTATTTTCGAGGTATTTTTGTTACATGTACGCTCGGTGTGAGTGGATTGAATCTGACACATGTTACTAGACATAATAATGGTTACTGGGATAATATGTTGTGTCCAGGGTAATGGTATCCAAGAATTGGATAAGAATTGATGTCACATTCTACACAGATCAGTCCCAGTGAATTATTAAATTATGCATGATAGATATATTGTGAAGAAAAACAATTCTCACCTCGAGTAAGCTGTCAATTACATTAGTTTTTAATTGAAAAAATGTGGTTAAAGCAAACAGTTGTTCAGGGAATATACGGTTATAGTTTAAATTGTTGCTAAAAACATTCTTGATAAGGTATGCTTGAAAATTACCGTTCTGCATTTTTCTATATTGAGTTGTTGTTCAAACTGGTTGCATAAATTTATAAAATGTGATCAGCTATAGGAAATAGTCACTGGAATATAATGTGTGTCCATCGTTATATGGTATCCAATTGATAAGATTGATTTTACAGTCTACACTTGAAGATTCCAGTGAATTATTCAATGATGCATATATATACAGAGGTAGTGAATACGCCGCAGTTGTATGTCTGCTTGTTTTCAAACAAGTTGAGTTTGGTTGAACATTTTCAGAGCGAAGAAATTTGTCACAAGGTTATGGTTAGATAATTTAAACAGTGTCTTTGATGCCTATTATGGTCTATATAGTAGGAGTTTGTCAAAATACAAAAGTAGTCCAGTTTGACATAAGTTTTGGTTTTGGAAAAGAGCTTTATAGATCATTTAGTTTGCTCTGAGCAAGTTGAAGGCGTTTACATATAGTATTAAAGCACTTTTGGTAAACTTGGTTAAGGTTGAATAAATTATTTTTGAATAATGTGAGTCACTGAACAAAAATGTTCTTGGAAATTCTGGTCATACAAGTACTAAATTGTCACACCATTATGCAGGTTATATAGGTATGGAACATTTACTGAAGATTTTAGTATGTTTTCAAGTTAATCAGTATGATTTTAGTCAGTTCTGGTTTTGAACGAATTGTGGGTTCAATTTTTGGTTAAGGCTGTTCTGTCGGTCAATTAAGCGTATAATGTAGTTTTATTGTGCCTCGGATGATCGATTGGGAAACAGTAGTTATTTATGACAGTTTGTCAAGAGACTGGTTGCGTCCAGAAGAATATTGGTTTTAGAAAGCAATTAGTTGAAGTGATTCAAGAAATTTCAAATCAAATAATTTGTGGTCAAGATATAGATACTTGAAGTTTGAAGCATTCGGAACCAATGCTTGGGAATGTTCAAGTCAGCCCAATAGGTCAAATGTTTTGCAAGAATATCTACACAGATGGTTAGTAGTATTTTGTGTTACGACACGCAAGGATTGGGTTAAAATATCGAGTTTAAAAATATAATAGTCGCTGTACATGTATCGCCATTGTATGTAGGCATTATACACGTAATCGAAATGGTTTTAATGTGTTCAAGTTTCGAACAAACCAAAGTTGATAAGAGTTGACAAGTCGGAAAGTCGGAAATGTAACTGAATAATCAATTATGGTGGGCACATACAAGAAAGGAATGGCTAGAAAATTGATTATGCCATAATTACATCTATTACGTGTATTCTGAGAGTGTCTGTAAGTATTTAATCAGACTAACATGCTATCAAGTATGTCTAAATGTTTGTGGACGGCACCGAGTACACGTAATAATATACATGTAGAATATAAAAGAAGAAAAACAAAGAACTTACTTTTAAGGAATTGTCACAGAAAAGAACATGAATTTATCCAGACAATCCTGATAATTCCACTGAAGAAAATACTAGTTCAAAACACAGTTGGAACAATGATTGGTTCACGGCAATGTAATCTGCCAAAACATGCGAACCATAACATCCATAGTTTAATATTTCGTTGGCGGTGCATGCGCCCCATAGAGAGAAAAAAGAGAGGCTTGTCAACAAAGAGAGAAAGGTTATCTAACCTTATCTCATACATAAAGGTGCTTTCGACCAAGACATCTGTATTATTGAAGTTATGGGCCCAGCGATCCGTTTCCCGTGCACTTCAGGTGTGAATAAGAAATAAGCTTAAAGATTTCGTCAAGAGTTGTCAGAGATTAGCAAAATAAAATTCCTATTGTGACCGAATTATTGATTTCAAGTTTAAAGGGACATGTCAGAATGAAAGGGGAAACATATCTTATTTTGATAGCGAGCCATATATAATTAGCTATGTGAACCAATAAGCCAAGCAAATTGTCTCAGGGGTTGTACATTTTATTCCGTTGTTTTACAAGGAATAACTATATATATAATATATGACATTTATATAAAATGTCCGTAATTGGTATGGGTGTTACATGATAGTTGTTAGAATTATTAGCTGACAAGTTATAGGTAACTCGACGGGTATGCCTAAATACAGGGCCCGTGATATTTAATTTGGCGTTCCAGGTTTATGGGATCGTGCTTTGACACAAACGACGAGATTTGACACGTCAACGCTAATGAGTTTGTAAAAAGTTATGTTATAGAGCATTGATGTACATGCTGGCATATATTGTGATGTCTAATTTGGCGTTCCAGGTTAATTTGGATACTGATTTGACACGGACGACATGGTTTGACAAATGATGTTGTAAAAGCTTATGTTATAGAGCATTAAAATACATGCTGGTATATATGGAGATGTTTAGATTGGCATTCTATGATAATAGATAGCGATTTTTACGTGACAGGCGTGATTCAACAGTTTCTAAAATCTCAGTTTATAGAGCATTTGTACAAGAGCATTTGTACATGCTGGTCATTTGAGCCAAATTAAAATGTGAATCGGTTAAATTGTAATTTCTTAACACAACGTATGAAGTCCTACACACTAGACAGTACTATGTTGATATGTATAAACGTGGTGTTACACGCTGATTTCAAAATCATTAGACTAATAATTTTAGTTTCTTAACCCAAACAAAGCGGCCATATGAAGTTCTACACTAGACATCAATATATTGATTCTTAATTAATGTATGCCTGAATTCAAGATCAAGTTGGAAATTTATTCAACTTTCGTATCGAAACAAGGCAAATATAACCCTCAACAGTCATACCCTGGATATTAAACCATACTGACTCTTAATTAATCTATGCATGAATTCAAGATCAAGTTGGAAATTTATTCAACTTTCGGATCGAAACAAGGAAATTATAACTTCCGACATAAGTCATATCTGGATCAATCGATCAATCATTCATTCGGAATCTAGCCAGGATGCCCGGGAATGACCGGGATTGCACCGTCATTCTCCAATGTTGGATATGGATCAATCATTCATTCGGAATCTAGCCAGGATGCCCGGGAATGACCAGGATTGCACCGTCATTCTCCAACTTTGGATATGGATCAATCATTCATTCGGAATGGAGCCAGGATGCCCGGGAATGACCAGGATTGCACCGTCATTCTCCAACGTTGGATAAGGATCCATCAATCATTCGGAATCTAGCCAGGATGCATGGGAATGACCGGGATTTCACCGTCTTTCTCTAACGTTGGATAAGGATCCATCAAACATTCGGAACGTAGGATCAGAACTGACTCTGCAGAACCAAAAGCTTATTCTCGGATTATGACATTCCTCTGTTCCGGAACAATTCCTGTTATCAACGAAGAACTCTCGGATTTTGACATTCCTGTGTTAGGAACTTGTGTGTGTTTTCAGAACTATCCATATGCCAATTGGTATAGTTTAAATCTCTCACGGAATCATCAAGTTTTTTGTCTTTGGACAAAAATCTTGAAAAAGGTGATGAGAGTTATGTAACACTTCCAGCTGTTCGACATGGCGTGTGTAAGGTTAAACTATAGTGTTGCAGGGGTCAGTGTCCGGGATCGGAAGGTTTGCTCTTCACATGGGAAAGCAAACTCAAGGTTGATAATCTCGCTGTTATTGATCTCGAGTCGCTAATCTCGCAAACATGGGGGCTATTCTCGTAAACACGAGAGTGTGTGAAGTAGTGTATTGACTCCAACGGACATTGACCCTTGTGATATATATTCTGGTCAGAGCTTAGACTCGGAGACTTTTGAAATCCGGCTGAGACTTATAGGTAAAGCTATCCACGACGCACTTGTCGTCATGGTAGCTATGATTATGTGTTCTCCTTGGCCGCCTGATGTTGAGTATTATATTCATGTATAATAAATGTTGTCCATGTTCTGAGATTTCCGAATTAGTGCTAAAAGAACCTGGAGAGTATTGACGTGGATACGGACGGGGGTGGGGAGGTCGGATCGAGGAGTCGACATGGAGGAAAGCAGTGTGAAATGGGAGGGAAGACGAGCAGATAGGGGGGCAACCGGGGGGGTGGGGCGAGGCGTTGCTTTCACCCCCGTCCAATGGTGTGTATATCGCGAGAAAAAAATATATATATAATCATATTTTCCTAGATCAGAAGAGTTGCATCCCCTCCCGGCCGCGAGACGCGAAGTCCATATGAGACAACAACGAACCCAGTGGAGAAAAACAGTGGGTGTATGCACGATGACACAGGCACAGTTAGAGGCATGTAGGGTGTATGACAGATTTGATATTTCAGAAGTTGGTGATGGAATAATCGTATCCATTGCACCGGAACTTTCTATAACACTTACTCGGGATAAAAATTATATTATTCTGAAACAAGGACGTAAATCTATTCAAATTCAGATGGAATCCTTCAGTAATATGTGTGACATGGATATGTCTATTCTGTATCTACAAAGTTACTTAAGCGGGAAAGTATAAGACATTTCGTATGGCAAATAACTATGTGGTGTAAAACTCAATGGCACTCAGACAAGGCGGCACCGTCCTAGATCAAATTAGGACACTGCGCCACCACACTAGATGCACATCTGGAACTGAAAACTCGATTAATAGATATTGTTCTTGACATAAAAGGCTCTCTTTTTACTGGAAAAGACTCAGTGCCATCCTGTCTGTCAATGATGAAGCATCAGTGTGAAACATGTTCAACTAAATATGTATGGCCAGACAGTTTAAAACGGCATATAAAGTTCAAACATTCTCAACAACAACAGCAACTACAACAACAACAACAACCTTATAGAGAAAGCAGTGGTGGCGCGCTGCAGGGTGACTTCAAGTTCAGGCATCCATTTACCGCGTGGATTTCGGGACCCACTTCTTGTGGCAAAACACACTTGCTTAAGAGTATACTTCAAAATTGTTCAGCGAGTATACAGCCTTCACCCGAGAAAATAATTTGGTTCTATAAGTACTGGCAGCCATTATACGATGGAATCAAGGACGCGCCATCTGTCCAGTTTATACAAGGTCTTCCGACTAATTTGGACACCCTCATTCATTCTGGAAAAAAATGTCTGATTGTACTTGATGACCTTATGTCTACGGCGTCCAAGGATTCGCGGGTTACTGAATTATTCACCGAAGTCAGTCAGCATTTGTGTATATCAGTGTTTGCGATTAACCAATCTCTGTACTATAACAAGGACCCAACCCAACGGAGAAATTGTCACTACTTGATTCTATTCAACAACCCTATAGATAAAATGCAGGTTATGACTCTAGCTCGTCAAATGTATCCACAGAAAACACAACACTTTATGTGCCATTTCAATAAAGCTATCAATCAACCATTTGGTTATCACGTAGTTGACTTAAAAACGAATACTCCAGAAAGTTTGCGACTGCGCAGTAATGTGTTGACAAAGACTAGTATAAAAGAAGAAACCATATTACCAAATAACAGTAGTGTTGATGAGCCCATCGAGGTGGTAACGCATCAAAAGAAAGATAACATCAGTGATCCGACATACCCTGGGCTATTGTCACAGCAGGAATACGACTCCGAAAGTGAAGACGGCATCATGCCAAGCTGTGACGATTGTGGTATCGTGTTTGAGACACACCATGATGTACAAAGGCACATTAGAAATTGGTGTTCCGATAGGAAGAAAAGAGAATAAATTGAAGATGCACCGGTGAATAATAAAAAACAGAAAACTGACACAAAGAAAATAGAATCAATTCCGGATCATGACAGACAAATATTAACGCTTCCGACTGAAAAGGAAAATGATTATTTCGAAGAGGTGTGGTTACAGGCCCAAGATGACAATAAACCAGAATTAGATGAATTAGTTGAACGTTATATGGAGAAAGGTTGACGGAAGAAGAGGCTGAAGAAAAATCAAAAGTGAAGATATGGCCAGAAAGTGCGAAGCGTTTTTTTAACATATACGCCGCATTTATACAAAATTTACTTGAAGTTAGTGGCGGGAAAACTCATATCAAAATCATGGATCGTGTGTATAAGCTGCTAGATAATAGCTATAATATACTCCCTGCCGTTCGGATTTCATTGAGGACATATAATCCCCTCCTGATGGAGTACATGATATATAAAATTAAGGACAAACAGATTGACTCCTCTCAAGACTCTGAGCAAGATAATGACGATGACAATGAATGATTAACTTCAATAAACCTGTTATTCTTGGTGTCGAATAAAGCATATGTTGATACACTAACTGTTTATTTTTTTTTATTCTTTCATCTAATATTGGTGTTCGTAATATAACTGCATTATATGTTCCTTTTATAGTACTAATATATATATATATATATATATATATATATATATATATATATATATATATATATATATATCCTGACCTGTGACCTGACATTTTGACCTGACCTTTAGCCTACAGTTAGAACAAAAACTCTGACATGACCTACTTGGTGTTTGCCATTGGTTAATACTAAGATATAAAAATGAGATGCATTGGACATCACAGTCCGAGACACCATTGAGAGGCATGGAGCTATATCGCCAGAAGATTGGGAAGCCAATTTATGGGGAACAGAGATACCTGACAGTTACTGAAGACAAGGGTGAAACAAAAATAAACATATGGCAATTAGAAGATGGCATTTTGCCAATTAAATATGGAATTTCAATGGACATGGATTTATGGTACAATATCTGTTCATATGGTGATGACATCAAAGAAGCCATATTAGAGAAACTTTCGGTGAAATATCATATTGGGAATGACTGGTTTCTGTGCTACTGTAATAAATATTGGATAATACGAATAGGAAAATTCTATAAACATAAGGAGGATATGAGACCATCGGGGGAGGGAATAGCTTTAAACGAGACTGAATTTGACATTATAAGATCTATCAAGAGAGACGTTTCGAATGCCATACCAGAATGGGAGTTTTTCATTTTTACACGGAAATCAAGAATCGTACTTCAAGTGTACAAAATGTTGCGGTTCTATGGCTGAATAAATATATAGCTATAATTCAATATATTAGTCAGTTTTCCATCCATAGTTATGGTTCCAATTTAGTACGGAAACCAGTTTAAACTAGTCCGTAATGCCCCGCATAAGCAAATATCCCCATAAATAGATATTGATGTCATTGACAGTACCTGGTATTAGTTTAACCTTATTTGCGAATTACAAATAGTTAGGACAGACAAACATTGACTGAGTAACCAATTTGAACAAATATCAAACAGGATTGTATTAATTCACTACAACCAAGTTTATATCTCCACTAGGTCAGGTAAACACTGAGATTATATTTGACAAACATTAAACCAGTTGTCATTGAGACTTTGACCTATTAAGAACCTGTTATCTATTTACCACACCTCTGGGCCATATACTCTAATGAATAGCCAGTGACCTCATTCACAGCACGTGATATTAACTTAACCTTATTTCCGATTTTCAAATATTTGATTTAAAGCAATACCATTCAAATTCAAATTTAATTGGCTTTTTACTTGACACAAAAGGCTATAACAAAAGTAAATATACTAATATAAAGGACGACCCCTAGAAAGATAGTTCAATGTCACGACTCTTTGACCTATATACAGGTCTGAGGGCCGAGCTGGTACTGGTATAATGATCCTGTTAATAAAGTTCTCTATACTACTTATATACATATATATTTTAATAACTTTATTTCCAAAACAGCAGTGATTGGCTTGAAATAGAACCGTAACAAACAAGTTGAGATTATGAGGCTAATATTGCTCCAAAATAACAACCCTTATCGGTATATTTTTCTCTGCTATATAACAGAAGAATAATACAGGTACACTTTATACTAGGTGTTTCGTCTTCAGAATGCGCCACCATCAAAGGAATTATGTTTACGTGGCTTGATGTTCTGTAATTAACACGTTAACTCCCTATATATATGTCCGAGTTAATTGTGATCTAATGTTCAGCTTTCGGTAAAACAGCACTCCGGTTGCCTCCAGCTGTTCATTCAGGAAAGTTGAATGCAATCAATAAAACTCTTTGCACTAATAGCAACCACCAAGGGTGCTTATACCTAAGGCAGGTGAATGGCGTCATATAATTTTTTCTATATCCATCAGTGATTTTTCAAGATCGCGGGTATAGATTTTGGAGAAATTGTCACATGACTTCCGGTTAGCAACCGTGTGGAGATTGCAAAAAACTCGGAATTGGAAATGAAGCATCGCGATAAAAATGAAAGTAACTACTTCACAACTTACGAAGAATTCACATGTGATTTAAGTCTATTAATTTCATTTAGACCAATTTCGTTGGTCAGCTTAATGAAAAAGAAAATGAAGAAGTCATGACGATAATCCAGACAAGATTTTACAATCCACGACATGTCTTGTCAATTTGGCATGTCGTCTCCGTCGTGACCATTGCATGATGCTACATAAATTATTCTCAGCGTTATGTCGCCGAAAAAATGCAAATTTGAGGCACATCATGTGTGATTGCTCCACTATGTGTCACGTACGACTCATATTAGATCTGCAAACCTCCAGGAACAACAACTATACTACATCGTCGTTGCTGTCGCCATCATCATGGTCACGCATCTCATAAATAACATAAAATTTTGCCTAACTTATCCCTGGTCAACTGGTCATGCAAATGTGCTATGATGTGGTTGGGTCCTGCTGAATTTATATGATGCTGTTAGGACAAACTGATGCTGTTAAGAAAAAGTACCGTTATTTTTGTCGTTTTCGAATAATCAGAGCATATCAATGAACAGCTATTATTTGTACCAAATATTCGAGAAACATATAATGCGAAATATTTGTAATACTAATTGTATTAGTTGTTGAAAATCTACTCTAATCAATGTGGCTATTCGTGTCTTTTTACAAACACCAGCACACCCCTTAACCCTTTCAGTACCAGGTCCGATTTTTGTATCAACCCATATACCCTGTGCCAATGCATTCTCTTATATATACATAGGTCGCCTCGCATATATAAGAGAATGCATTGGCCTGACAATTTTTCATCATTTGTTATTATTTTTTACAATTTTTTACAATTTTAATAATTTTTTCTTATATTCTTTAACAGACTTATTTTGTAGGTTTAGTGCCAGGGAATCTTACGTTTTTCATGGGCATCAAAATTATTACTATGAATACTTGGTGATAGTTTTGAGTTATAACATGCCCCTAAGGTATTATCCAGTTTGTTTCTTAAATGTTTCATACAGTCACTGGCTTTTTCTCAAATCCCTCGGATTAGCCAAACACCGCAAAATGATAACCTTTTCTTAACAGCATCAGTTTGGTCTAACAGCATCACAGTAATTCAGCAGTAATCACCAGCATCATAGCACATTTCAATTCAATTCTGTAATCTCAATAAACCAATACATGGCATCTGAGATATACAAATTTAAATACAAATACATGACAAAAGCACATTTAACAGGTGTATACATAATTATATAATAGTATATGTAATATTAATGTATTCATTGAAGGCACATCCACCCAAAACTTATGTTATGAAACATTTAAGTGCGAATGTGACTCTTCTCTATTCGGCAGTACTGTGAATATCGCAACGTTTAGTTGTTGATATGGGATCATTGGAAATAATAATAAAAATAGATACAAATCATTGAATAAAAAGATAAAGACCAAGCCAGGGTTGGTGTGCCCGTTACTATATACAGACTATCTATTTATTTGATACACTCGCGTCATTCACACAGGAATACTGTCATAGCGACATGCATGTACATAAATGTATAAATGTTGACTTGAGACGATGGGGCACATGAGCTACAGACATAAATTTGAATTTGAAAAAAATATATATCGTATGGATAAAGTCTGGTATATTTTAATCATCCTATAACTTGAAATCGAGGTTGTGTGTGTATTTGCAGACCACTTGACCAGGGGTGAAACTGCTGGGTACCACTGCATGGTATATTGTCAGAACTATTAACACAATGAAGCCATATCAGGCATCGGCTTCTGTCTGGTGTGGGTCAAAATTATAAGCGGGACTGCTCTACCGAGACCAAGGATACAACCAGGGACGTAGCGACAGGGGGGTTTGGGGTGTCTCACCCCCCCCCAACTTTGCTAAAAAATTTCAACAGTTGGAAATTTCATACCTGACACAACATTAGTTGGAAATTTCACACCAAAATTTTCTTGTAGTTTGATTTTCAAACAATTTATTGGGGGAATTTATTGTCTTTAGACCAATATTTGCATATTTTCCTACTTTTGGTCATTTTTTTTTAGAGGGGTGTCAGGTTGGAAATTTCCAACACTTGTGTCCTGGTCCCTCCCCTAGGAAGGCTTAAGGCTAGTCTAGATGCTAGGATTTTGCTATTTTCTTGTTCAGATTTCAACATTTTCACACACTGGGCCGAACTATGCATGGTCGGTCCGGTGTGTGTTGGTTCCTGCCCCGTGGCCAATAAAAAACGGCTAATTAGTTTCAGAAAACAATATTTTACTATACTTGGTCAAAATTGTGGACTCAAATGGTCATCAGTTGGAGAATTTTCCAACCTAAGGGTGAGTATGAGGTTTGAAATTTCCAACACTAGGAAAGCTTGAGGCCAGTCTAGACGCTAGGATTTTGCGATTTTCTTGTTAGGTTCTAAATATTTTCTCACACCGGGCCGAACAACCATGTCGGCCCCGGTGTGCCCACTTCTCTTGTCCGTAGCCATGTGCATTTGTCTGGAGTTCGACCACTAGATGTTAGGATTTATGCAATGGGTAGATGGAACCATGTTTTATGAATATATAGGCTATTAGTCCTGAGTACTGGGGTGCAAGGGGGGGGGGGGGGCAAATGGAATTATGCAAAACTTGTGTTTGGTCGGATTCCCGAAAATAAAGTGGACACCCCCAAATGATACCCTATAGACACGTCCCTGGATACAACGTAGTGCTATCGGTTATATTAAGGGCAGTCACATTAACATATCGTCGGTGAGCTTATAAAATGTCGTACCTCAGGAAAATCAAATTGTACAGGAGACACAAAAACTATTTATCTCTGGCACTATAATTGGTATCTGCCAATAACTTTGCACATTAACACTTTATTCGACAGTTGTTATAACAGATACATTTCCATATTCAATGATCTTCTAGTTGATGGGATTTGATGGTGTTATACAACGCTTTTAGAAGTTGACAAGTTATCTGAGTAACTTATATAATCAACCCGGTAGATTCCGAAAAAGCAATAAAATGTTTCGCGCCAAAATGGCAGGTACGACATTTTAAAAGCACACCGACACAATGCCCTAAATAATCGACTCCTTAACCACAGCAGAATTATGGGTAAATTTTCAGGATTCAGTCGGAATTATGGCTTGTTGCCATTCATCGGAAAGCTCTCAGTGGTTTATGAGTCGATTATTTAGGGCATTACTATATATATGTGTATTCGAAAAAGAACAAACACTTTCTTCAAATTATTCCAACCTCATAAAACTTAGTGTATATGCACATGTTCCCATGATGGTAAATATTATGTGTTAATTTTCATAACAATTTACCAAGAAGTGAATGGGAAAAATAGTTTTCTAACCCACGGGGGTTACTATATGGGTGCCAAACAATATTTCCAGCGGTTGAGAATTTGGTTCGGTCCGAACACCTTATAGCCGCCACACTCCTGTGTTAACTTAACCTTATATGTACCATATGGATTCTCCCATCAGTTATATATACATTGGACTTGTATATTTTCATCTGGAGGAAGGTTTGTTCACGAAAAGAGAGCAGACGACAGACAGACGAACAGGTAATACAAGTGCAGAAGGATGCAGGTGGGAAATGTTCAGATAATAAGTTCTTGGTCGTTTGTTGAACTTATTATCTGTAAAATCTGTACGACAACTACTCGTCAATGAGTATTTAGTAAAGAAACGGACCAAATGCATGTTAAATGGACTAAAGGCGTTCGAGGTTGGTTCATGTGCAATAACATAAAGGTCGACTCTAAAACAACAATCATCAAAAAGCACATGAAGAAATAGATTGACTTTGTTGTTATTTCCGTTATTAACCCTTTCATGACGGGGGCTGCGCTGATGCAGCATTAAAGACCCTGTGCTTGTGCATTCTTTTATATATGTGAGTCGCTCATAGGGCGCCCCGCATATATAAGATAATGCACTGGCTTACAAGATCCTAACACTCATTGTATACCGGCATTCGCCAAATATTGATAACATGTACACCATTATATATTGACTAACACCAAAATCAAAACATAGGTTAACGGGCTCACGCCCTAGATGGCTCCTTGGGGGCTGATGAATGTCCTCGGGCGGCAACATACGCTTGTCGTGCCGTAGTATAAGCCGTCGAATAATTATCTCCTCCAAAATCAACTAACACTACTTAATTGACAACACTTCCTTTACAGAAATTGTGTATATATATACAATATTTTTTACAAAATCCATTAAAAATAACCAAAAAATCACAAAAACCAAAAAAATTATTCACTGTGTATATATATACATTCACATATGCCATTGTCTACCATCGTTCATATTTATATCAAACAATAAACTACAACAAGAACATTAAGATGATTTCACTTACGCCCGCGCCCCGGGAACCCATACAAATTGGGGGAAACGCAATCATTTCTATAACAGGCACTACCCGCCATCCGTATAATAACAAATTCACTTTCAGAACCTAGCGCTCATGTCATACATATTCCACTCACCTAACAACACCAACCAAGCGGGATCCGGCTTGAAAACCGACCCAGCACTAGCTTGGGGTGGGGTGCAGGAACTACAGACCCATAAGTGGTTATAGCTCTCAACGAGTTAGGAGCGGCATATACCAAAATATGCTCGTCCCGCTTGCCGCTCTGTCATTTCTTCGGGAGCAGGACGGCCCACGGCTCAAGAACGCACTGACATGTACTAAATGTATACATAATTTTAACAAAATAAAGAAATTACCAAAAAAAATATAAAACCAAAAAATCTATTGAATGTAATCATATATAAAACCATTCACATATATCGTCAACTATTAAAGTCTATCTTGTACATTATCAATCAGATTTACTTCATTTATCAAAACCCAAATAACTCTGCACATAAAATTGTCCGAGTATTCACTTACGCCCGTGCTATGGGATGTAGGGTGGTCCATACAGAAACAACGAAATAACCAAAACATACTGTCTCTGCGCATTTGGCTATAGCAGAATCGCGGTATAATGGCGCATTGAATCACATGCTCTGCCTTGCGGTTGTTTTTTAAATAACGAACAAACTAACACTATTTTAAATTATAACACGGGCCCCGCTCCTTTTTCAGCGCACCATATGACACGCTCAGCTCAACCATATATTAAAGGGACCCACCGGGACACCCCTCACACCCCATATTAAAGCTCGTGGGATCAAATAATCCATCCAAATTAATTCAATCAAAGAGATAACATTAATTCAATTGTGTCCGCTTTTGCCGTGTTCAGACATGACTATTTTCTGTGTGCTATATCTCCAACAACAACAAACCGTGGGGTGAAGGAGAAGATCACTCGATCTTTTCGACCATCCCGGGCGCTTCGGGTAAATATTTTTTGTTAATTTTTATGCCAATGCATTCTCTAATATATGCGAGGCGCCCTATATGCGACTCTTATATATAAGAGAATGCATTGGCACAAGGTTTTCGTAAAGATGAGGAAGCTCCAGTTATGAAAGTTAATAACTCTACATTGATGACAATTCGCATTTCAATACCATTATTATGTAAACATTACTGTTACAGTGGAATTGGCGACAACAGTCAAATTAGTCCGATGAGATACCAAAGTTTAAACAGTTAACATCGGAAAAGGTCAAAGAATTGAAAAATATTCTCTGAAAATCATAAAATATTTGAACTCACTACACATTTAGTTTTGTTATACCTCATATTAAAAGCCTATGTTAATTTCCCATAGGGTGTGATTTTACAATTTGCATGAAACATTGCCGGTCACCATTTTTTGCAATGTTAACCGCTCCGACCGAAAGAGCCCGAACATGTTCACGGAAGCACCCGAACGAAAATTTATGACGTATTTTGACCGTGATATTCAAACCGGAAACCCCAAATCGTCACGATTCAGACGACTTCCGCATTCTTCAAAATAAACATCATGGATGCCGGTGTCAAATCGAAGCGATTCGCGGATCTTATTCGGTATAATAAAAACAACGGTGACCTGGCTCGAGGGCAACATTGCGGATAGTCTCCCCTTGGACCACATTGGTTCCTCGGGGAGACAATCCGCAAAGTTGCCCTCGAGCCATGTCACCATTTTTATAATGTTTGTTGACAAATCACTGTAACAGTTTTGTTCACATAACAGTGGTTTCAACGCGTGAAATTTCGTTATTGTGGAACTATCAATAATAAATATCAAAGTTTAGCTATTTCGCCATGTTCTTCTAATTAGGGGTGATATTTTACAGACTATTATATGTTTTGCACATTTACCTATTGCGAGTGCCTTGGGTCTTCTTGATCGAAAATCATAATTGCCTGAGATTGGCTTGGTAAAGTTGCCACTGTGTGGAGAAGAATAAGACTCTCATTTCGAAATCAAATGAGATGCACAAAAGAACAAAATTTGGTAAATTGCTAATCGCCAAATGGATATTCCAAATCGCGGGTTGCTTGATTGGCCATGTTACCCATCACGGAGGACCATCATTATGGAAATTGCCTATATGACCCATTACGATTTTGTTCACTCCCCGTGAAACCTAATTTGGGAGGAGTAATTCGTGAAAATGAACATTTAGGGATATCAATTTTCTCCGCGGTGGTGATTAGGATTTGGAGACGGACGAGAAGGATACAAACCACTCGTTGAGCAGCTCCGCGGCAATATTTCCCTGAACCTTGTTATTCGCCCAATAAAACCCTCATTTTCCGGCTATTCAGGCGGTAACTTGATAAACATACTCAAGTCGAAACACAGACATAATGCTGGCCAATAATCGTTCCTTCTATATAACATATCAGCCCCGAGAAGTTTCTCCACATTGCCTCTTCTTCAAATCTTGTTCTCGTCCAACAATTCCACAATTCTAAACGGGACACTCGAGATTCGGTAAATATGTTATTTTATTTTATTTTACTATAGATAACCGTTCATCGAATTTTATCGGCGTGCGCGTGATCTTTTGTCTATTTTCAACAGAGTGTAATTCACTTTTTGGACAAATTAATAGTTTTATCGTTAGTGGTATGTAATTACGGGACCTCAAGGTTTTATTGGAGCTGAGCTATGAAGTTATCTGTTGAACCACTGGTCTTATTCCGGCTTATTTAATCATTATGATGTCATTGGCCGAATTTCCACGTTGTGTAGTTATTCTAAAAATCGCGTTCCACTTCCAACAATAGTTTTTAGTTTGCACACATATATAGTTTGCCGAATTTCCACGTTGTGTAGTTATTCTAAAAATCGCGTTCCACTTCCAACAATAGTTTGTAGTTTGCACACAGTTATTAAGACAAACTCAGCTTATGGGACCGGAGCACAAGTTACAATATATACTTACAGTTGCTCCTCTACCAATAAATATTACAAATATAATGACAATACAGAAAATGACGACACAAAACGGATACAAATTGAAAAACGAAATTTTAGACAAATCGTGTCTTCTGTATTCCACTGCATGCATGGGTGACTGGAAATTACCTACTACTTCCTTAAAGACATATTGTGCACTTGTTCGGGTACGTGAAATTGGGGGAATATATAGCATTTTACAAACATAGCCGAAATCTGAAGCAAATCGACCATATATACCACTCAAAAGAAAACATCGTCTGAACTACGTTCAAACGTAAATATTTACTTCTAGATTCGGGACGCAACTATCGGCGATAAACTTACGAAAACGATTTCGCCATCGGGAATCACTTCATTTTATTAATATATAAGAATTACAGTGTGTGTGTGTGTGGCCAATTAAGATATAATATTTGTAAACTATAACTACTTTGAGGAAGATTATTCACCATTTCTATTTGATCACCCTATACTGGAGTGTTTAACATCACTTTAATTGTCCACTGTTTTGTTCTGAATTGATCCATGCTGTTGTGGTGATATTGTACATTTACTTTAAAACGGCCATTCTTCGAATATTCAAATAAAAATATGCATGACTCTATACTAGTTTGAATAATTCAACGCGCGTTGTAATTTCATAGGAGAGAGGTTGTGGTCTCCAGGATAATTTTTCGGTTAATATATAGGATTCAGATCCCAGTACGATAAAACATGTCTTTATAACAAGTAAATGCACACATACGCACATGGACATGAAGCTGCATGCTGTTTCAAAATACCAGGTATAGCTTAATCTGCAATGAATTTGATTGATTTTCGATCTCCCACATTGAACCACTATGGAGGTTAAAGGGATGTGAAACATCCCGGTATGGTGATCAAATAGAAATGGAGAATAATCTTGTTCAAAGTATATATATATAGTAATTTTTTCAAAAAGTATATCCAAATTGACAACATACATGCACCGTCATTATTATATGTGAATTAAATGAAATGACTCTCGATGATGATATCGTTTTCGTTTGTATATCGCCGATAGATGCGTCCCGAATCGAGTAGTAAATATTTACAATTGAGCGTAGTTCTGACGATGGTTTCTATGGAGTGGTACGGTCGATTTGCTTAAAATTTTCGGCCCTGTTAGTAGAAAATTACATTCCTCCAGTTGTCATAGCGCGTGAACACTAAATTATCAGTTTCACGCACCCGAACAAGTACATAATATGTCTTTAAAGGGACTAAATCCCTTCAGTTTGGTTTCATGCGAAATAACATAAAGGTATGTAAAGCAACCATCCTTAACAAGTACATGACAAATAGATTGATTTGATAGACTTATTTTTATTATTAATAACTCTTCTCGAATGATATTTCACATGTCAAAACCACTGTTATGTCAAGATTAATGTTACAGTGGAAATACATATAAAGTCCAATGAGTCCAAAAAGTTAAACAAAAAACAAACTTTTTGGTAAATATTGGAAAAGGTCTAAGCATTGAAACAGACCAAATATATTCAAACCAAAATATACGAACGTACTACACGTTACTTACACTCTAAATCGCGTGTGGTAAAAATTTACCAAACACAATGGTGCATATAGCACCATGAGAACGTTGGGTAAAACAACTATCCTTAACCCTTTACCCAACAGAACGGCCCTGTGCCAATGCATTCTCTTATATATGCGAGTCGACCATAGGTCGCCTCGCATATATAAGAGAATGCATTGGCTTAACACATTAAAAATTATAAAATTGTTAAAGAATGCAAGAAAAAATGGTAAAAAGTGTTAAAAAAGATTTTTTTTAGGCCAATGCATTCTCTTATATATGCGAGGCGACCTATGATCGACTCGCATATATAAGAGAATGCATTGACACAGGGCATAACTGTAACCATCACGATGTCGTCAATGAGCCGGTTCCAATGATATCCATATCTGTATGGTTTTATTGAGACAGACCCAAGATAATTTAGGCTGTTGCAGCTTTATTTGGCCGTTTTTGGCCGGTTTGTTGGGTAAAGGGCAAGTACATGACAAATATATTGATTTGATAGACTTATTTTTATTATTAATAACTCTTCTCGAATGAGATTTCACATTTCAAAACCACTGTTATGTAAAGTTTAACGTTACAGTGGAAATACATATAAAGTCCAATGAGTCCCAAAAAAAACTTGTTGGTAAATATTGGAAAAGTTCTAATCATTGAAACATATACTCAATATCATATTCAGACCAATATATATATATATGAACGTACTACACGTTACTTACACTCTAAATCACGTTGGGTAAAATTTTACCCAACAAAATGGTGCATATAGCACCATGCGAACGTTGGACAATTAACCCTTTACCCATCAGAACGGCCCTGTGCCAATGCATTCTCTTATACATGCGAGTCGACCATAGGTCGCCTCGCATATGTAAGAGAATGCATTGGCTTAACACATATTAAAAATGATAAAATTGTCAAAGAATGTAGAAAAATATTATAAAAATTGTTAAAAAATGTAAGAAATAATGGTAAAAAGTGTTAAATTTGTTATTTGTTTTTAGGCCAATGCATTCTCTTATATATGCGAGGCGACCTATGGTCGACTCGCATATATAAGAGAATGCATTGGCACAGGGCATAACTGTAACCATCACAATGTGGTCAATGAGCCGGTTCCAATGATATCCATATTTGTATAGTTCTATTGAGACAGACCGAAGATATTTTAGGCTGTTGAAGCTTTATTTGGGCGTTTTTGGCCGGTTTGTTGGGTAAAGGGTTAAATTAACCCAATATTAATTTCCCTTCTGCGCTGGGCGATTTTTGTACCCGAATGTTTGGGTGAATGATTACTTAAATTAATTATTGGTTCAAATCAATTTCCCCACATATGTTCTGAGCTGATAAACATGTACATGCATATATACGACACATGGATATGCAACTGAATGCTGTTTCAAAATACTAGGTATATCTTAAAGATACGGGCGGCGTTGGTGGTGGATATGCTGTTAAAGTATTCAGCTCCGTCAAAAACCGCCATAAACAGAAAGAATAGTAAAATATAGACAGACATTGTTCTTATACCAATCAGAAATATGGCATACACAGTATGTTGTTGTCAAATGTTTTTCCTTTGTTATGTAAACAAAAGCAAAAAAACGTTACGTTACATGGCTTTTGTTTAGATCCGGATATGGTAAACATAAAGAGCGTTATTTGTTACTCTTTTCCTGATATGGAAATAATAAAGAGCGTTTATATAATTTGTGAGTGATTAAGCAATAGAATTGCGCTGTGTTATGTAAACAGTAGCAAAACTTATGTAACACGAGCATGTTCTTGTTTACGTACACCATCGTACGTCTTGACGACAATATACTATTTACGCGCTGATTATGTTTGGCATATGAACAAAACTATATAAAATTTTAATATTCCTTCCGTTGATGGCGATTTGAACAAATATGATTATTTCTGCAACGAACGCCGCCGCCGCCGCCGCCCGTGCCTTTAACAATTGGACACGATCCATGTTGGACACATAAACTTGTGTATAGAACAATAAAGAGCGTTCCTTCTGACTATTTTCCTTATATGGTAATAATAAAGAGCGTTTATCCCATTTCTGTGCGGAAAGTTGAAAACAGGTGATAAATCCATTTGGCATCGGCAAGTTTTTTCATGGTGTGTATATAAAGTCCATGTATATATCGTATATCATCTATATATTTTCCGATCTATATCCGGTCTCCTTTATGCGACCAATTACTTTTATTTATAGACTGATATTGATCGATGCTTGGAAGTTTTGTGTTCTATAGAGTCAAATTCCTTCTTTGTTTAACTAGTGCCATTATCGACTCATGGTAAGTTATTATGAGTCGATAATGGCACCAAACCACTCTCATTATCAGTTCGTTATGGACTCAAAATGAGGCGATTCTACGCCGATTATGAACCTACTATAAGCCGATAACTGCTGAATTTCGGGAGATCAGGCTGTTTTTCTTTTCATGCATGGAAATAGTGATTTTGTCCATCTATACCTGCATGTCTCAGCAATGGGATCAAATATAGGATATCAATGAACATGTGTATATTGTGAAGTTCAATAAAGATGTTTGAATTTCCTTTTTAGGGTTGTTTTGATCTGTTTATTTTAAATTTGAGTTCCGTCCTGTCCGTCATTCAATTTGGAGCTGTGGTGTATGACTGCACCCGAGAGACAACCTATTTTTTCCATTCAATTCATTTTAATAGTAGCTCTGGTCATCATATTTATAACAGACATCACATATAGACAATATATAAAACACAATTACGTATCATCAATGCATGTACACAATATACACACCAATTCATTAAGCAGAGTATTATGGGGGCAAAATATCCTCGCGGAAATGCGCATAATGTGAAAATGTACATAATTTTATTATTTGATTCTGAAAAAAAGCAGATAGTGGACTCTCACCAATTATTTCGTTTTATGGCGAGGGTCACAATGGAAACACCTGTTAAAGAGGATACACCTATAAAGTCGTGAGTTGCCTTATTTGTGTCATTGTCTGCATTAAATTTGCTTAGAATCGCCTCATTATGAGTCGATAATGTGACTAAAATTTATCTCTATTTCAGCACATTATCGACTCAAAATTAGGCAGTTCTAAGCAGATTATCTGCCTAAATATGTTCTATTATAAGCAGGTAATGTGCTGGTTTTCGAGAGAACAGGCTGATATAATATATATGTATATACTTGTGTTTGTTTGGGGGCTGGAAATTATTAACCGCGTTTTATTAATATGTACTGTAATGTTATGTTATCATTTTGAGGGATGCTCAGGAAATATTGAACTTATTATCTGAATATTTGAATAATAGATACATGAATAATGAATTATTTTATTAACGTTTTAGCTCAACTTGTCGAAGTGTTCAACCAAAAACATGGCCGCCGGCAGCTACCTTCGATTTTACTATTTGTATAACTAAATTCTTAGACACACCCTATATATACAGCCAAATTTGTTCACCCGATTGATACCAAATGTCACGTGGATTTTCGGGGTAACCACTATAGATGGGAACTGTCAAAACATTCCGAATTTCAGAAACATGCCCGTCGGTAACCATCTTGGATTTTACTCTTTGTATGACTAAATCCTTCGCCACAATTTTTCATCCGATTAATCCCAAACTATATATATATATCTCTTAGGTTGACCTCCATATAGTGTTACAGTATATTACTTGAACATTTCAACTTTCTACATTACTTTCGCCCCATTGACTACAATGTATGACATTATCCCTTCTCCGTGTTAAGCTATATGTACAGAGTACAGTGTCATTTATTTCGTTGCTTTACTTTCAATGTGTCCGTTATTACGTCCTACAATATAAGGGTGTTTACTGCTACGCTGATTTGGCCGTGCCAATGGGGCGATGGGGATATTTCGCAGGACAACACATTTTGGGTTCTTTTAGGAATTTGCAATTAGGCTGATCTGGCCGTGTCAATGGAGCTATAGCGATGGGGATCTCTCGCAGAACACATTTCGGGTGTTCGGGGATGTATCTTTGCGAATGTATCACTGTTGCAATATGTAACTTTTATGACCGCGTTAATTGCTTTCGATGTTTATGTATGAACAATGACTGGGCTACTCTTGAAGATTTTATTGCGGGAATACAATCCATATATTATAACATCTAACTTTGCTGATGACGTATGTCTCAGTTGGAATGAAGAATTAAGGTCGTATTGCGAAGTATCGGGCGTGTATTTAATCAGATTAGTATAGATTTTTGGTCCGCATTTAGAGGCTTTCTTGTGTGGTGAATGAGAAACCTGCAGTAATAAGCCGTAGTGTTTTAACTGAATTCTGACGTGGTGAAACCAATATATTTTATATTATAATGTATATATATATGCCTAATAATGTGATCTTGACGGCGTTACCAAATCTGACTATTGTTTTATTGTCCTCCAAATGTGTTAGCGGGATGTTGGGGCGGAACACTGTAAATCGTGCACTGAATATTTAGCCTGCATGGGTTCACCCGTACGAAAGTAGCCAGAGTAGAGATTCGTGTATGGCATAATCTATTAACACTGACGACTGACGTGCTGCTCGCGGATTGATATATTAACTCCCCGCTTTGGTGTGAATTGTGCTATCACTTTTATGTGTAAAAATATCTGTGCTCGAGAGTTTGTTCTAGAATTCGAACCCTCGGACTGACATGTAGGTCAGGACCGTCAGGTCTTGGTGAACTCTACTTCGCGAACGGCGATTCGAATACATCCCGTGTTATCGGGACGCGGTGATGAATGATATAATATATAGAGGATCTCTAATTAATTGCATTTCTATACGATATTTATTAACCGAGTGCACTAAATTCGATTCGAACCGAGCTTTAACGAGGCTGGAATCGAATTTAGTGTACGAGGATAATAAATTTCGTATATAGTTGCGAAGAATTTGAGATCTATTTTCATAAACATAATCACATGTTTTAGCAAGGAAAAACGATATCGAAACGGTTTGGGTTAAAACAAATTAATATTGATTTCCTTATATCGAAACCAAAAGAGGAAGTGAAGACACCTTCAACAAAAAATATGGTTCCATTTTAAATGTGTCTTTTCAAGTTTTCATGTTGACACAATTGTTCAACCACCCTTATCACTCATGCTTATCTCACAGTCAACACTAAATAACACAAATCGAATACCAATATTATATTCTAAATAACAAAAAATAATATAATTCCGACATTGGCATCGACATTATTGCGTTAAGCTCTTACATTACTGCGCGTGCCAATAATAAACGTGTGTCCTACTAAAAAAATAAGAGACCGGATTTAGGGGCTAATTATGTGATAACTGTCTAATTTGGAGCTTCGATCATTATGGGGGTGCCTTTAGTATATCAGAAATTAGAACATGCGTCAGTTGTGAAAATGGATCAATTTAGAAGCGTCAATGCACTATATATGCATGTGATAGAAAATCACTTATATATTATACTTGTCAGTTTGTCTACCAACGTGCACAACATTGCGCTGAAATTCATATCTAATTACAGGAGTTATATATATAGCTTCGTTCGAAAAACAACATCCGTCTCCGAGAAATTAATAAGTACAAAGCCGCTTAGAAGGATCCTTGATATCTGATTGATGATAAAAGCATCATGATAATTTTTGGATTGGATAATTTCAATATATTTATGTTTTGTAACATAAAATTTACTACTGTATTCTTTGTCTCCATTTTCAATTGTTTATAACCTAGAATGTGATGTATGTAAATTCGTGGTTTCGATCGTTATGTGCATGCATAGACCTTTCGATATTACCGAAGTTAGAACTCACGTATATTTAGGAAAACAGACTGATTATGATGACGGGTGGCGACTGGATTCCTGATGCAATGTTATGAAAGAGGATTTCGGATCTTACACGAGATGAAGCTATTTAGAAACAAGCGCCGCCAATGTAGCCAATCAAAGACTATAATTCGAAATAGAATGAGTCGCATCATCAGAGACGATATAACTCGACAGCAGGCATCATGGAGTGCGGTCTTTCTTCAATCCTGAAATTTGTACTCAATTTCGATGTATACACCAGATTTCTCGATGTTTTAATGATATTTGGCCAGTTATCTCCTTTTTTGCTGCATCCTACAGGGGGCGGGGGTGGAAAAAAAAATTCAGGCACGTATGCCGGGGTGGGTGGGTGGTCAAAGCCACCAACAAGCAATTTTTTCCGCAACTAAAAAAACCATTTCCTGCTTGTTTTTTTTAGTGTTTTGGCAATGAGTTGGGCTTCAAAACCACTTTGAATGAGAGAAATAATGTAATTCTAACTGGTAAACTGACTGCAGGCAGTTATCGTGTTGTATTTTGTTGCAAATTTTGAAATCCAAGATGGCCGCTGGCAGCCATGTTTTTTTGGCCGAATAACCTAAAAATGACTCATTCCTATTTACATGTCCATGTTAACATCCATGATAAATAGTATGCACAGAAATTCATATACAGCTGTTTACAGTGAATTTCCCCCCGAAAATCTCTGTTTTAGTGTTAAAAGGGGGGTGGGTGTCAAAAAATGGTCGAAAAAACTGCCGAAAACGGAAAAAAAATTGGCGGTGGGTACAAAAAATGATCGAAAGGGAAAAAATGCCATACGTGCCTGAAATTTTTTTCCGACCCCCCCCCCCCCCCCCTGATTAGGGAAGGTTTCGAAAGAAAAAAATTGCCGAAAACGGAAAAAAATTTGGCGGTGGGGGTGGGTAGGTACAAAAAATGATCGAAAGGGAAAAAATTCCATACGTGCCTGAAAAAAATTTCCGACCCCCCCCCCCCCCCCCCCTGCATCCTATACATAAAAAAATGAAAAACCAGAAAAGTTGATTTTTGCAAGACCGCTGTGGATGTTTTGACCGCACAATGATGAAACTATATATCGACAGAATATACATGTCTCAAAATTATCGGGGCTGAAATGCCCTTAACAATTAATTTTTCAATCCCATCATTTTATAGACAAAAGACGACCTAAGTCGGTTGAACAAGGAGAGCTGTTAACAATTAAAGCACCAGATAACTAGTTGTGACTGGTATGCAAACAATAGGCATACCGGATTTCGTCTGCACAATGTCGCATTCCGCCTAATGATGGTCAATGGTCCTCCTAACATTAGGCAGACCTGAGAATTTGTATATTTCATATTACTTGAGGAATCACAAATTCCCATTGATCATAGCTTGGTGGTCACATTTAGAACAAAACTAGAGAAAGAGTGTTTAAAATTGAGGCCGATGTTAGTAGAACGCTACATTCCCCCATGCAGTTATATAGAATAGCGCCTGAGTACTAATTTATCAGTTTTACGCACCCGAACATGTCTTTAACATTATAAGATAAGAGAAAACAATAATGATAACTGTTCATTTCACCACTGCTCGGACCAAACCTTGGTAATAAGTTTGACAATATAAATCACGTGTTATTGGGGACCGGGTAACTCATATATATATTTATATTACATATAGAATTGAGGTTGGAGCTTCAGTTTCCAAATGATATAATCTAGAATGTGATATTTAATGTAATTTGAGGTTTCGTTCATTAGTCAGTAAGTTCAATATATCCTCGCGCATTTACGCATATAATCGACCTATAATGTGAAATAGGTACATAATGTGATTACTTGATTTTGAATAAGCAGATAATGGACTCATACCCATTATTTCGTTTTATGGCGCGGACCACAATGAAAACACACGTTAAAGAGTGGACGCCTTTAAAGTCTTGAGTTGGGTTATTTGTGTCATTTTCCGCACACAATCTGCTTAGAATTGCCTCATTATGAGTCGATAATGTGAATAAATCGCTCTCATTTTCAGCACATTGTCGACTCAAAATTAGGCGATTCTAAGCAGATTATTTACCTAAAATAGGTTCTAGAATAAGTAGATAATGTGCGGATTTTGTGGAGAACAGGCTGAGAAGTTAGAACTCACTGATTATGATGGCGTGTGGCGATTGGATTCCTGATGAAATTCACTCACAATTTATAGACTTAATTGCCACTGTTTCGAACTCGAGAAATTGAATGAGTTGCATCATCAGATACGATATAACTCGACAGCAGGCATCAGTCCGCCACTTGTAAAATATAAAAATAGAAGCAAAACATATATTTCACAAAGAACATATGTGACATAGAAGGGCCCGCTATATATAGGTGGTATACATGTATATACAGAAACTCACTCACAAAACTTCCCACTGTTTCTTCCACAGGGCATTGCGATTTGTTGATATTTATATTATAAGATAAGAGAAAACAATAATAACGATAAATGTTCGTTTCACCACTGCTCGGACCAAACCTTGGTGCTTAGTGACAACCGTGTCAGATATATCAGATACATATATGGATTGTTGGAGCTTCAGCTTTCAAATGGTATATAATCTAGAATGTGATATATAAGTGATATGGGGGTTTCGTTAATTATATATGAGCTGTAATATATCAGAATTTAGAACTCACGTATAAATACGAAAACAGACTGCATGATTATATGATGATGGGTGGCGATTGGATTCCCTATTAAATGTTATGAAAGTGGATTTCGGATTGCACATGATGTGAAGCTATTTAGAAAGAAGTGCCGCCATTTTAGCAAATCAAAGACTAATTCGAAATTGAATGAGTCGATCTCATGCAGATTATGAAGACACAGTTACCAGACTTTGAAAGCTTGACCCAGACTTAACAGCTTGTCAAAATCTTATCCAATAATATTTCAAATACATGCACTTCAATTTGTCATATGATCCGAAGATTATTCTCCGCACGCGATGAGCATCGTATCATAAATCAATGGATAAATACAGAGACGGTCCTATGCACATTCAGCTTGAGGTTATTCATTACCATCTATTAATATCGTTTATCATATTGTTCAATACACAATGTACAATTATATGCTATTGTGTATGCATACTGTCCTTATAGGGATGTTTTACCGATTAAAGATACTCAACCCGTAAAGAGGGTCCCCATCTCAACAGATTCCAACAACAACAATCCGATCAGAGGGTCCTATATTACTATTTCTTTGGCTTTGGGGGTAAAAAATATTTGATTCGAGTCGAGGAACCCATCAAACAAAGCTCAGAGTCATTAGATATTGATTTTTGAAAATTCTTATGTTCTCGAGATGAGTACTTATAACTGCCGTCAATTTGGTAACATGCTCGAGATTTTACGCCAAAATTATATTCAAACAGACAAGGATGGATAACTCTATAATCAAGTGGGTAATAATAACGAATTTTTTACTATCTTCTGGGCCAGAAAGAATTCCCGATAATGAAAAATAATAGATTTCTAAAATCGATATCTAACAAATCTGAGCTTTGATGGGTGACTTCCTCGACTCGAATCAAATATTTTTGACCCCCGAAGCCATTGAAATAGTAATTGAGAGGAGTTTTATCGGGTTGAGTACCTTTAAACTTATATTATCACCAGAGACGATATAACTCGACAGCAGCAGGCACAAGTCCGCCACTTGTAAAATAGAAACATACATTTCACCAAGACTTTGAAAGATGATGCAGAACATATGTGATTGATTGAATGTTTGACGTCGTTTTAAAATAGCCGTTAGGTCATATCACGACCAACAACATAATCAGGTATAAATCAGATCGCAGCGACAGTGGCTTAGATTAAAACAAAGAGATATGTACAAATAAAAGCACCCATGCAATCACTGACCCAAGAGGAAATTATTTCGCTTGGAGTCAAGAATATAAATTCAAGAATGACCATGCAGTATGCAAGCATAATATAAAACGCAAACATCAGTACAAGAATAGTTAGAATACATAATGGCAAATGCATAAAATGAAATATGTAAAGTAGTTTCTAGATTTTGGATTGGCAAGGTATTTATAATATTTTATTAATCGCACATGAACCTGTATCATTGCGCCAAGCTGACGGTCCGGTGGTTGAGGCAGAATGTCATCCTTCACACAAACCGACAGCTCAATCAACAAATACTGTGTTTTGCCTTTAAGAGTTAATCGTTTCTCATCAAGATTCTGGTCAAACTTTGAAAGCTCAAAGATGTATACTTCTCGTTCTGAGAGTCGAAAAGTTGGAGTGACTTTGGCGAGTTATATGTTTCGAAGCAACGGGCGATTTGTTTTTTGGAACATTATGATCAACTTGCATGGATCGTTTCGGAGGAAGTGTCTCAACGGCAGAAGTTGTAACCATTACCTGCGCTATAGGTTCTGAACGAGGCATAATGTCAGTCGCCTCAACGGAATGTCAGTCGCCTCAACGGGTTGCTAGTGATAAAAACTGACGAGTTTGGTTGACTGAGTCTGAATACTGCATGGCATCGACGCACTTTTTTTGTAGACACGATTGGAGAGTACGTGGCCTGTGGAATGGATGCATGGTCGAGGACCAATAATTTTCTTAGCATCCCGATATGACAGATGCTTCTCAGCTTTACATCGTTGAATCTTGAATTCATACTCCCAAAAGGGACATGAACGATCCATTACCGCATGCATGTGAACCTTGATAGTTTGAAACAAATTCGTATACAATCCTTATGATCATGACCAGAAATAGAAGAACATCGTGCACCTATGGTTTCTTTACTTTTACAATGTTCCTGGCCATGGCCATACCCTTGGCATTTAAAACATCGCAATGGGTTTGGAACACGTGCTTAAATCCATCTTCATATACCTAACCTTCAATGTCCGTGGATGTTTGCACCGATTGCAGGTCAGAAGATAACTATTCAAAGGAACGTTTTGTCCATCAACTGCATCTTTGTAAATCTATATGGACTTCTGTAACTCACTATATATGGTGCTAACTCAGACAATATCTTTGACTCAGAAGAATCAGCTATATATCACGAGTTCTCAACACAGCTCTACTATATACTGTTCAGTCTCTTATGAGGAGTAATCAACCATGGTATTTGTGCAATATATTTGTTAATTGCATAAGAGTGTTAAGTTTGAAATTTTCTTGCAAATTCGATCAGAAGAGGGCCACTAAGTGGCCCAATCCTGACCTGTTTGACATATTTTAAATGTCGGTTTTAATTTAAACGTAGTTGTAGCGTTTTATCCAATCACAAATACAGAAGGTCTCTTGACATTTGGATCGAAACCAAGTACTGATGATAGATATCAGCATCAGTGCAACTTAGCGGCTGTAGTCAATCTTCCGTTTTTGTTTGTTTGTTTTTTAGTTTCCATTGAAAAGCAGATATTCCACAACTGGCACAGCAGCCACCTCTGACTATATATACCCTTCGAAGTGTGGTCCAAAAGGAGCTCGAGCTAAGCCGTGCCCGCAGGTCGATGCCTCATGTGATACTGCCCTAGTACCCTCATGACACGTCACCTACACCACACATCACGGGGTGCACCCCATGGCAAACAGGGTGGCACATTAGGGGATTTGTATCCCTTGCAGTGGGGCGGTAGGCCTATTCTACAACGGACCCACACGGGGGGGGGGGGGGGGGCATATGTGACATGTAGAAGGGTCCATGCACTATAGGCGATATAAATCACTCACAATATTTCCAAATTCACATATGAAGAAAATAATTGTCCGTCTCACCATTGCTCGGAACAAACCTTGCACTTAATTGGACAATAAATCATCGTGTTATTGCGGACCGGATAACTCCGATATATATGTTACATATAGAGTGTTGGAGCTTCAGCTTCCAAATGGTATATAATCTAGAATGTGATATATAGAGGATCTACAACGAGTCCCCAGTTTATAGCTGAATTTACAAAATGAATTCGGTAAATTAGGTCTGGGCCCAGCCTTTGGCGAGGTCCAGACCTTATTTACTGAACGAGTTTTGTAAATTGCGCTATAAACTGGGGATGAGTTGTAGATTCTATTTATTACATGATCCAAAACCTCGACAAAACATACTTAAATCAACAAATTGGACACGAAACTAACATCGGCTTCTATATAAGGCATGCGATGACGTTTCACGTAACTATGCGTTCTTATATATAAGGCATGCGATGACGTTTCACGTAACTATGCGTTCTTTGCCCGCGTAAAGGCATAGCCCCAGATAAATAAAGACTCTTTGGCGTATTTAATGGCGTATTTTAATGACATAACTTTTCAAACTATTCATTCATTAAGTTTGTTGGAAAAATATTGGAAGCCATAGTATGTTGAGACGTAGCGTCCGGAATGTAAACAGACGATAAACCGGAAGTCAAAGGTCACCTAGCACTATTTCCTGTTATTAAACGAACGTCTAATATCACAATTTATAGAATGGGTTTATTGAATGGAATAAGGGTAGGATCATGTAATAAATAAGTGATATGGGGGTTCGTTCATTATATGAGCCTTTACATATATCCGAAGTTATAACTCACGTATAGTTGTGAAAACAGACTGATTATGATGACGGATGGCGATTGGATTCTTGATGCAATGTTATGAAAGAGGATTTGGGATCGTACACGAGATGAAGCTATTTAGAAACAAGTGCCGCCATTTTAGCCAATCAAAGACTAATTAGAAATTGAATGGGTCGCATCATCAGAGACGATATAACTCGACAGCAGGCATCAGTCCACCATTTGTTCTATTACGTCATCACTTTGTGCTCATGCGCTATGTACAGTTATGGCTAACGAGGGTGCTTCATTCAATTGCCTCCCTGCTGTGACGTTTCGCAACCGATTTTCATGTCCTCAAAGGATGAGCAATCGATATCTGTGATGAAGTGGGATCGCTTCGCGGCAGAGATTCACCTACTCATCGTATTGTCCGGACATTTCTCCAAAAGCAAACATCTGTTTAGATGGGACAATACGGGCATGCTTTTGGTTGGATCTTAAAGCAAGCTATATTAGTCAACCTAGTCTTTCGTAGCTCTGGGAATCTGATTGGGCTATTTTTGAATGCCCAATAGAGATACAGCGGCGCTATCAAAACGTGGAGACAGATCGCTAGAAGGATAGGAAGGTCGTGAAATAAAAGAAGTGTACAAACATAGCGTTGGTGGGCTTCTAAAAGGTCGTACAGCTCTGCCATTTTGGCGCGAAACATTTTATTGCATTTCGGAATCAATGGGTTCGATTACATAAGTTCCTCAGATAACTTATCAATATTTCAAGCATAAATGCCATTTTTCGATGTTTTTTTCAGGTAAATTTGTTTTCTAAAATGTCATATCCGGGTTTCCCGGGGAAAAATATTCGTTAATTCTGAAATGTCGTAATTTTTTTTTTCGAAACCTTCCCTAATAGGATAATCCTGATCGGATTGTTTTGAAGAAGAAAGGCCGGAGTGCGTATCATCCTTATCCTGAGTGACGAATTAAGCCGCGGAGAGCGTCAAAACTAAAATGTCGTATGGATAAAATGTCTATTTTTTACTGCTAAAGTCTCGTAGAAGACCATTTATAATGTTTTTCATCAACTAGAAGATAATAGAATATGAAAGTGTATATATTATAACAAGTGTGATGTGACGTGTTGTTTTGCAAAGTTATTTGAAAATACCAAGTATTGTTCCAGAGCTAAAAAGTTTTGGGTGTCTCCTGTACAATTTTATTTTTCTGGGATACGAACTTTTAGAAGCCCAAACGGGGATACTACTTATATTTAAAAGTGTTATCGCTCTTAAATAATTAAATTAAAATATACATACACAGTAATCGCGCATACTTAGGGCACGATTGACACCTTTTATTGGCATCTTCAACGTCCAGTAAATTCTGGTCTTCCATAAAAACCCACTTTAGCCCAAAATACCACAATAGCCCAATCAGGTTCCCGGAAGTGCATCAGAATACATATAGTCCAAGTATTTTTCTTATACATATTTTGATACCAGTGCGTGACAAAGATACTATATATAGTGCGTGACAAAAACGAGTATTGGTAATTTGGTAGAAGTGTGATATTATTGTAGTTGTGTCCAATTAAAGGCACGGGCGGCGTTCGTTGCAGAAATATCCATATTTGTTCAAATTGCCATCAACAGAAGGAATATTAAAATATATATAGTTTTGTTCATATGGCAAACATAATCAGCGCGTAAATAGTATATTGTCGTCAAGGCGTACGATGGTGTACGTAAATAAGAGTCTGCTCGTGTTACAGAAGTTGTGCTTCTGTTTACATAACACAGCGCAATTCTATTGGTTAATCACACACAAATGATATAAACGCTCTTTATTATTTCCATATCAGGAAAACAGTAACAGATAATGCTCTTTATGTTTACCATATCCAGATCTAAACAAAGGCCAGGTAACGTAACATTTTTTGCTTTTGTTTACATAACAAACGAAAAAATGACAATAACATATAAACAATATTTCTGATTGGTGTAAGAACAAAGTCTGTCTATATTTTACTATTCGTTCTGCTTATGGCGTTTTTAGACGCAGGTGAATATTTTAACAGCATACCCACCGGAATACGCCATAACAGACCCCGAACCCGGCGTCCGAGAAGGGGGGTCGTCACCCTCATAATTCGCCGCCCGTATCTTGAAACAAATATTCGAGATTAGTTTGATTTTTCTTGACTGATCTTATATTAAAAAAACATTGGTAATATTTTGGAAGTTCATACAGAAGTATTAATTGTCATATCAATAGAACTGCGATGAGTTCACATTTCATTTCTATATATAGACCACACGAATGTGAGATATATTGAAAGCCAATATACTTACACCACCGATAATACCATTGTGCAATCAAGTTATCGATGGAAATCAATAGATCACAAATATCACAGTTGAGTGATAAATATGAAGTTCGTGTTGCGTATATTCTAAATAATACAGAACATGCAGTATCATCCATGCATGCAGCAGTATACATATAGCAGTCAATTTAAAGCCTCGTGTATGTCGGTTTGAAGCCTCGTGTATGTCGGTTTGAAGCCTCGTGCATGTCGGTTTGAAGCCAGGAATTATGAGGGTGACGACCCCCCTTTTCGGACGCCGGATTCGGGGTCTGTTATGGCGTATTCCGGATGCCAGACCATGCAGCGTGCTTCCATTGACATTCTTCTTGACGTTAAACACCGAAAAACAACCAAGTTCCGTTCGCTAATATATATTTCTTTGCTCGAACATAATATTCTCCACAATTCAACATAATTGTATACCAATGTATATATAACATGTGTTATCATATTATAACTTCAGTAAAAAATTTAATATTTCAGTCAAGCTGCTAAACCATATATATATATATATATATATAGGAAGTTCTTATCAATATATGATAACACCAATTAAAGACCCATCAAATCTTTAATGTCGTACTAGCTTTCGGCTATACAGCCTTCGTCGGGTACATGAATGAACAATCATTTGAAAATACACATTGATATACAGACAAACTTGTTTACCGCGTAACTATGACGTTAACGAACGTTACCTGACAAAATTTGGCGCCAAATGAAAAATGGCGGGAAAGCTTACAGGTGAAAGACGCGCCAAACATAGAAGCTACATGTGTAGCGTTGTGATGGGTCTTTAATTGGTGTTATCATATATTGATAAGAACTTCCTATTAGACCAGACCCATACGGCTAAAGATATCAACACTACAATATATATATATATATATATATATATATATATATATAGATATATAATTGGCGTATATGCAGACTAATTATAATGCATCGTGTCCACTTTTGCTTCATCACTCACTCTATTTCAATAAATTTAGTGAAAAGAGTATTTCGGATACCGTCTCTCTGTTATGGTGTATCCGGTGTCAGTTTTATGCCGGATTCCAGGGGGAGGGGGTCGTCACCCTCAATTATGCTCGCTTTCGTTACATCCCAGTTGTTTGATGTTTGATACTTTTATTCCAATAACCAATAATACATGGTAATACGGAACATGAATTTAATACACAATGTGGGTGCGGGAAAACAGCACGGCGATTCAAAATATATATAGTTCCGGTGATCAAAATAAGTCAATCAATACCCTTATTTTATATACCACAGAATGACTTATTCAAGGCATAGAATTTAGAACAAGTAAGGTGCTCGTCTCATTCTCGATATGTTGACCTGCATGCAGTATATATATAGCGACATTCTCCGTTTCTTGTAGGGCTCAGTTTAGTTTCTTTGCACGGGATATATATAATAATTTACCATTGAGAATAAAATGCTGCTTGGATTGGTTCCTCGACTCGAATCAAATATTGTTTACCCCCGAAGCCAAGGAACTAGTAATTTGCGAGCGTTAATTAGGATTGTGCATCTTTAATCAGCAACTTCTAGGTCAAAGGGGGGCATAACTCCATCAGAAATGATCGGACAGGATCCAAATTCGAAACGTGACCGGGATTTTCTCACGTGAAGACCATATATCAAATACACCAAGTCATGAAATTGTGTCAAAATATTATTCAAGTTATTATGTCCAGACAACAAACATTTCAGACCAAAGGTAATTTTAAGGCAAACAAAAAGAGGCGGGATAAGAGACGACCGACGACTCATTTTTATAGTCCCCTTAAATTTTGATCTGTAAAACTGTCGCCTTCGTGATGTGGCCTAACAGCTGCAACAATGTTAAACACCAAATCATCTGCCCGATTGATACCAATTTAGTCAAAATACTCTGAGCCAATATTCAGCTATAAACCAGTCCAAACTAAATAAATATACATCGGGCTTATTTTAATGAGCGAAATAAGCTTATATTGACAATCTTTAACCTCAAAATACGCTCTGTACATATATATATGGTTCTAAACGCAGTTTTTAAAACCGTCCAATAAGGGACTATGTCTATACAAAATAAGCCCATATTTGCATTATTTAATCTACCTTTTTTCATCGACACGACACGTGCTCTTTATTATGTGTTTTCATTGCATCCTGCGTCATTCAACGGAATAACTGGTATAAATACACTATATATGGGCTTACTTCAGAAAATAATATGTCCAATATGAACCTTTATGAATATTAAGGTCCAATATGAACATATTTGTTACAATGATAATATTTTAAACAAATATGTAAGACGCTCTTTAATATTAACCGGCATGCGACAGTGAAACCAGAAACGCTCTTTATAATAGGCGATATTTTGACTTTCATACCGTCGTTGGTACTTCTATATATATTGCTGCCTCTTTTCGAAGTCAATATCTGAAAATGTAAACTTCCAATGAATGAGTTCCCAAGCATGCCCAATCTATTTATTTAGAGCCACATGAATGGTACAAACATTATTTCCACGATATCAATCTTATTGGGAAATCTATATTCTAAAATATTCATGCCAAAATCCAGTACAGGTATAGGAGCTCAAATATAATATATGTAGCTGCCACCGTCGGAGAAGTTTAGATCTTCTTGGAGAGGATATTCTACTATATATGATGTGAAGAGCGATTGAAAAAAGTCCCGTTATAACCTGGCCAGAGGCGACGTTTTTGGAATCTTTGATATTCAATTTCAAAAGAGATCACATGAGGCATCTCGGGTGACATTAAACTCCCGGGGTGATTATTGTTTCGATGACATCTGTGCGGAGAGCGTAGATTCTGCATGTCACGTGACCGATCACGCTATAAGAAAAGCACATGATAATATGTTCACGCTCACGAAAGCAAGCACACAATTGAAACAATGCATACCCATACTGATTCTATGCCTCAATAAGACTTAGTTAGTTTTTGACAATGTAAACCTATATCAATTAGTTTACAGTTCCAAAGGAGGCGAAGAACAACATATCCTCGCGCATATAATCGACCTATAATGTGAAATAGGTACATTATGTGATTATTTTATTACGAAATAAGCAGATAATAGACGCATACCCGTTATATGACGCGAGTCGTGGTGAAAACACCTGTTAAAGAGCGTTCACCTGAAAAGTCGTGAGTTGGTTTCTTTGTGTCATTGTCAGTGCATAATCTGCTTATATATATATATATAGAATCGCCTCATTGTGAGTCGATAATGTGACTAAAGTGCTCTCATTTTCAGCCACTATCGACTCAAAATGAGGCGATTCTAAGCACATTATCTACCTATAAAACAAGTTATCAAAATAATCTTATAAGCAGATAATGTGCGGTTTATCGAGGGAACAGGCTGCGTATAGAAACAATCTTATATTGAAGTTATACAAATGGTTCATATATCAGGAACAGAAGCACCGAGTTATAATAATTGAGCAGTCTATATATATGTTGGAGATTGGCCCATGGTTGAGTATTTGATTTAATAGGTGTTTGGCTCTTAGAAATGTTTGGTATCAAATTTCAAGAGAGAAAAAAGTCATAAACAGGTAGTCAGAAACAATAGTTTTGGTGTATTTCAAACTCAGGCGCTTTCGTTCAAGCATCTTATAATTGTTGAACTTATTGTTTCATATTTTATTGAGCATCCCATATATACATTTCCAACAAATTTATTTATAACAAACTAATGTAGGATGAACGAATGGGGATTGGAGCACAAGTTATAGCAACTTAGGTGGGGCTCCTCTCCCCGGGAAAAAGATGGTGGTGCACAGAAGAAAAATTTAAATGCATAAATGTTGAACACAAACCAAAAATTCTGAACTTATCAATCACATATGCTATAACCTCCAGTTATGCATGGGTGTCAAATGTTTAGGAGACTTCGATGACTGTTTTGTGGTAGTTACTGGCTCTGCCGAAGCATAAACGTTTGACATTTCAAATTCATAAGATATAATTTCTGGAACTAGAGCAAGGACATTTAATGATGCATATATATAGCGCAGCTCCCATCATTAGAGTGTTAATTGTTATGCTCACGGCCTGGGACAGAAGATCGTGGACAGTTGCAACACACTCTCGTGAAAATAGGTTCTAATGTGCTGAAAATGAGAAAAATTTAGTCACATTATCGACTCATAATAAGACAATTCTAAGCTGATTATGTGCGAACAATGCCACACGCTCTTTAGCAAGTTATTTCCACTGTGGCCCGCGCCATAAAAAGAAATAACGGGTATAGAGTCCATTATCTGTTATTATATAATCAAATAATCACATTATGCAACCATTTCACATATAGGTCGATTATGTGCGTATTTCGGCGAGGATATGTTGTATATCGAGGGTTCTCAACACTGCATGGCTTTTGATTCCAGCAACGATAACCGAAGAGCGTCAGAATGAATATTTTGAACGTTTTTATCAACTAAGTTCAATTGTTCGGCAAGACTTTGCAGTGTTTTATCAGTAACAAACACAGAGTGTTTCTTTATACTGGGGTCGAATCCACGATCAAACACTAAAGATATTATTCAGCATCATTGGCACTTGGCGAATCATTATACTCATGCGCGCGTTCAATACGTTGTTTTTAAAGATTGTGTTGCCATGCATATGACAATCAAACCGCCTCGGATTACCCTCGGACCAAGACTGCATGGTGCTAAATTTGTCAGCCGTTAGACCCTGACTATTGCGACCTACCGGTACCTCTTCACGGCGACAGTACCGGTACCTTAAGAGGGCGCGAACAAAATGATATTAAAAAATTTAATCCACCAATATGAAAATTCCGATAAATACAAGACCCAAACGACATAATAATATATGACTATACCCAGAATTCATAACGGAAAATGAGAGAAAGACAATAAACCAGTACAACTTAATTTAATCTGAAACTATTGAAAGATGCGTAACCATATATATAGAGGACTGATTGAATGAATTAAAGCTAAAAATCAAGGTAGAATAGTGCAGAACAAATATACAAAATATTTATAATGATTGAACCGGGTCAATTCAAACACCGATCATTGCAATACAACGTTAGACCGTTCAAGCGCTTATATATCTTGTATACAAGATCTGATCTTTTGAATCTTATGATTCACTATCATTGCTTTGACATCGCAAACATTGTCAAAAGCAAGGACATGTTTCCCCTGTTGGCGTATAACATATCAGAATCGTGAGACTCAATCGCCCGTATTGTGGCAATGCAAAACCGATGTGGACTAAGCCATATATATATATACAGTAATGCTCTAAGTAATCGACTCCTTAAACACAGAAGAATTATGGGTAACTTTTCAGGATTTAGTCGGAAATATGGCTTGTTGCCATTCATCGGAAAGCTCTCTGAAAAGTTACCCATAATTCTGCTGTGTTTAAGGAGTCGATTACTTATGGCATTACTGTAGTCACATGTCGTGATACGACCACCCTATAATATAACATGTATACCACCAGGTGTCCTACACACACCCCATCGCGGAATGAACCCCATGGCAAACCGGGGCCAAATTAGAGGCCTCTTATTCATCGCAGTGGGGCGTGGAAACTTGGTATACCAAGTGCAAACAGCCTCCCATCCTTAACCATTTCAATACTAAATACTCATTGACGAGTAGTTCCCTTAGGAAATGTTCAGATAATAAGTTCAACAAACGACCACATTGTTGAACTTATTATTTAAACATTTCTCTTCAATAAATATGAATAATTCCGCTCTTGTATTATCAGTTTTCCATCTGTCTGTCGTCTGCTTTTATTTACCTGAATACCCCTCTAAATGAATAATAGACAATTCCAATAATTAGTTTTATAACTGAATAGGAGAATCCATTCAGTATACAAAGGGCTAAATACTCATTGATGAGTATTTTCCTTAGGAAATGTTCAACAATGTTCAACAACCGACCATAGATTATTTAAACATTTACCACCAATTAATATGAATCATTCTGCTCTTGTATTATCTGGGGTTTTTTTTCTGTCTCTTGTCTGCTTATATTACTTGAACTAAATGAATAATAGATCACTCCAATGTCTAATTTTATAACGGAGGGATAGTCCATTCAGTATGGAAAGGGTTAAGTATTCATTCGACCACCGCCACAGAGTTTGATATTATTTCACGTATAGCCGGAGCTTCAGTATATTAAAGGCACGGGCGGCGTTCGTTGCAGAAATATTCATATTTGTTCAAATCGCCATCAACAGAAGGAATATTAAAATATATATAGTTTTGTTCATATGCCAAACATAATCAGCGCGTAAATAGTATATTGTTGTCAAGACGTACGATGGTGTGCGCAAACAAGATCCTGCTCTTGTTACAGAAGTTTTGCTTCTGTTTACATAACACAGCGCAATTATATTGGTTAATCACACACAAATGATATAAACGCTCTTTATTATTTCCATATCAGGAAAACAATAAAAAACGACGCTCTTTATGTTTTCAATATCCGGATCGAAACAAAAGCCAGGTTCTGTGAGGTTTTTTGCTTTTGTTTACATAACAAAGGAAAAAAATTGACAATAACATACTGTTTATGCCATATTTCTTATTGGTATAAGAACAAGGTCTGTAAATATTTTACTACTATTTCTGTTTATGGCCGCCCGTATCTTTAAATAATTCTATAATTGTTCTCAATTTATTGTGTTGTTATCTGCTGAAAAAAGTCGGGGACTATGGAAATGAGCAGTGTCCGTCCGTTTCTCCGTTCGTCCTAAAAGTTTGTTATCCGGATGATAACATGGAATAGTATTCGATATAATTTGATGAAACCTGGTATGTGGCCTTCATATGAGAAAGTCCCGTTCAAGTTCGAATTTTGATCCAGTCAAATCATTTCGGGTGGAGTTATCCCCTTTTTCGACTTATAATTTGCTGATTATTTTGTTCGAATGATAACTTAAGTTATGATTATCCCACAGCTTTCCAATTTAGGATGTGGATTAATCAAATGAAAATACAGGCAAAATCTAATTTGTCCGGATGATAACTCAAGTTATTATATACTTGGGGGACTTCTGGTCAAAACGTGTGGATACTCCCGTTATTTGTTGAACATATATTAATGAACATGCATATATTACAGTAACTCGTGTGCTACTTTTTGCATTTAGTTTCCAAATGTTCAGAAACCAAGATGTCGCTTATAATGTCACCCCTCCGTCTTCCGTCACTCATATTAGGTCTGTATCAGACAGGGGGTGGCAAGAATCTGGTAGAGTTAGGAATAAAACAAATTTCAACATTTGACAGTAATCGATCTGGCAGATATAAATCGGGAATAATAGTTGCACGGAGACTGACCAGTATATATAGAACATATATACTTATGCAATTGTTCTGATGTATACTTGGTTCACTCAGAAACTCGAATGCTGATAAACCCCCCCCCCCTTCGATATATGTGCAAACCTCATATGAATTAGTTTATATAGGCTCTGTCTCATTATTCTCAGCTATCGTAAATATATGCCCACTGTTACAGCAGTTCCATGGATAATCTTTTAATTTGTACTATTTTTCGTCCAGTATATACGAACACTAAAGTATAATTATTAAGCTGCCTCCGTTTGATATCGTTCCAACATCTACCATATGATATTCTATTCTATTCCGTGATAAGATGAGTGCTTTAAAAAAAGTCCCGTTATAAGCTGGCCGGAGGCGACGTCTTTGGAATGTTTGGTATTAAATTTCAAAAGAGATAATATCAGGCATCCCTGATGACATTAAAACGCCTGGAATCTTATTGTTTCCAGAGCATCTGTGCTTAGAGCATGGATTCTGTCGTTCGGTCGGATCACAATATCCTCGCCGAATGAATAATTACAGGCCATTTATTGGTATAAAACCGCGGTATCGATTTTATATTTCTTGGGCTCTCGCTTAATGTCGAGGGATTGGTTCATTAGCGATTCCAATACCGAAGACCCGCCCATCTCATTAGCACTCGAAGCACATTGTACTCGCCCAATGAAATTAAGCTCGCGATCGTCCCTTGGTAATTGAGATATTCTTCCAAAATGAAGTTCCCTGATTGGTTAAAACGCGTTCTCGCACATTTCCTTGCAATCTTGTCATATAAAATATAAGCCGGGAAAATTTCATTAGCTCAGTAAATTTTTGCAGGTTCTTGGCTTCTCTGGCAGACTGGAATTCCCAACTATGTCTTCTATGGTTGATGAACAGAGGGTTCCCGACGAGCGTGGCGATAAGAGGAAATGTGATGACTTCACAGGGTTGTACCCAATGGATAACTCCGTGTCGACCACAAATCGTCCCCTGGCGGACCCAACAGGTAAATCAAGCACATCCATAATTGGGTGTCCCGTCTCATAACCGTCGTTTATTAGCACATCCGCGAAACAAAACCTAATTTAGTTCTGCCTAAATTACATTTTACTAATTAACTTAGAGTTCCTCACAGAACTACAACCATACAATCAATTGGGGGAGTAAAAAAGATTTTAGGAAAACCTCGAAACACTAACAAGGGAGCTAACCTACTTACCTTAACGAATTTACCTGGCGGAGTGATATTATTAGGAAGATGGATTGAGTTAACGTCAAACTATCTTGGCTTATTGGCTTTGCGTCGCGGAACTCTAAATTATATCATACATTCAAATTTCATTTAGACATATAGAAAACTGAATTTTCTTGCCAGAAAATCTCAATTTGCGACCGCGATTGTATCAAGCTCGCGCGACTTTGAAAACGGTGCTCATTTCATTTTATAAAGACTCGGCCGCCAGTATATTACGCAGACGAACTATCTGGATTTACGGATATTGTGATTTCGTTCTAGGGATTACTTAGTTGACGAGTTGTTCAACCGCGGTACCGGGATGTATATAGTGTTATGTTATTCTCCGTCGAACTTTCATGCAATTTTCCAGTGATTTCGGAAATTGAAACGGTATGATAAATTTGCCGAAACGTCCGAATATTAGTATACGTGAGAAGTGTCATTAGAAAATTTACTTCAGTTTCGTTTCAGAGAAACCTTTTTAAAACTATCCACACCGTTCGGAAAATTTTAAAGATGTATTCAGTGTTCAAGAACTACAACAACATACACAATCTAAGTTGATATCGTGTTTTGCTTTGTTCAACTGAGACGAAGATTGAAAATCAAAATGTGATTCATCGACTAGATCCATAATGCAATTGTGCTATTGAAAAGTTATCAAAATAAATATTACTGTATATTGATGTCCCTGTAAAACAACGCAGTGCTATGAAATATATGGATGGAATTTTTAATATAAAACAGTCTTTCGACACCTCGTTCCAAATGGTTCATCTTATGTAAAAAGTTAAATAGTTATGGTAAAACGGTTCATTTTATACACTACACTCTTCGGTTAAAAGTAAAATAGTTACCGTAAAACGGTTCATTTTATACACTACAGTTAGGTAAAAAGTAAAATAGTTACCGTAAAATTGAACTGAAATCCTGATCAGATCTTTAACAGCACCATTTACATTAGCAATGGGGGAGTAAACTATCAAAAAGACACAAATGTCTTAAAATGTGACATGTGTTTTACGCCAATTTTTATTTTATTAAACACAGGCGTTATCCAAAGTTGCAAAATAACTAGATTGGGCTAACAATTTTTTAAGAAAACGACTGTTTCTAACTTTCTACTAACTGTGATTTACCCAAGAGAACGCAACAGCAAATGAATGACATTTCACTATATATATATAATGAAGTTGGCCATTGTCCAGAATGACATAATTTATATAATGACACTCAAGGCTTTTGTATTGGGCGAAAACTCATTTAAATGTCTATAAAAAATAAGCAAGAAGAACACGGAGAAATAGAGAGACTTAGTTCCCTTTTTGATTATTAATAATTTCTCCTAAAATGAAAACTCACTCGTTGAAGTCATTGATATATCTTTAATAATATACCGATCTTTGTTTTCTTTTGAAAAGTATGGATTGTATTTCTGTTTTGTTTGAATGACTTTTAATATACAGATTGCAAGCCCTTATCTATAATTATTCTGACTAAAACATTTGACGTTGTTAACAATGTGTTTGCCTTGTTAGGTCCATGATCAGAATTATATTCCGATGATATCAGTTGCGTGGCTTCGTCAAGGTGTGGGTTGTTCGTGGTTATATGTGTATTCTCCGCCGAACTTTGGTTCAATTTCCCGTTGATTTCGCACGATAAATCACTTACAATAAAACAAGCTTACAAGAAAAAGAAAAAAGATAAAAACGCTATACATGAGTTCAGTTTTGGTGAAACGTTATAAAGCAACAACTATACCATCAAGACTTAAATTAAAGTGAAGCGAAACACTCCGATATATGATGATCACATTGAAATGGAGAATAATATAGCTGAAAGTAATTATTTTTAAGAATATGAATCCAAATTAACAACACTGAATATATTAATTAAATTCAATTACACTCGATGGCGTCCCGAATCGAGATGTAAATATTTACAGTTGAGCATATAGTTCAGACATTGTTTTCTGTGGAGTGTTATAAGGTCGATGTTATATAGTATAGCATACTACATTCCTTCATGCGGCGATGTTAGTAGCATACTACATTCCTCCATGCGGCGATGTTAGTAGCGTACTACATTCCTTCATGCGGCGATGTTAGTAGCATACTACATTCCCCCATGTTATAATTAGTAGCATACTATACATTCCTCCATGCCGTTGGCATATATAGCGCCTGAGTACTAACTTATCAGTTTCACGCATCGAACGAGTTCATAATATGTCTTTAAACATACCAATTACACACTTTTATTGGATCGCTAAATATCTATATAAATAATTAATAATAATAGTAACGAAGTTATGCATGAGTCTGTATAATGAAATCAGTTGTGGACGGAATTTGTCCGATCTTGTATTCCTTCATTCCCCATCAGTTAATTTGTTTTAACTTGGTACAGATATTAAGTCACGAATGGATTCTAGAAGAAATCAGGACCCGACTTCTCGACAAGGACTGTTTTTTGGTCAGTATAATATGGTGAACATAAATAATTATGTGCACAAATAAATAAATATGAAACAGTTCATAATTCTCGTTAACTTTAATTTTTCTCAGTGTATATATAGTCTGTATAATGATATTTCATTTGCCCCTGTTACCAAATTACGTACATATAATTTGAGAATCAAAAGAACTATCTCCTTTTAATATGGCTACCCTTTGAAGCCCATATGCACTTTGTGTGTACCATTAGTCCCACCGGGACAGTCACACCTCTATTTATGCCAAAAATGACTGCGGGTTCCATTCTCTCTTCAGTGCGTAACCGTAAAGAGCGTTTTATGTTATTTATTCAGAAAGCTTATCGTGTATTATATGCGGAAAGTTGTAAACAGACGATATGATTTCGGTAAGTTTTTTTTTCTTCGTAGTATAGAAGATAGTATCAGTTTATCGTATATTTGACAACCTACTTTGATAGCCAGAACATAGCAAAAGTGAGAAATGTTAATGTCAAATTTGAGACCAGACAATTAACATTCCGCCCCTTTAGTTGTTTCCACCTTTTCCACACACATGTGAGACAGACACTCTTAGTTTTTTAATGTATAACATAAATAAAAAAAACTCTCTTTTAAACGATTTCTTCGACTTCGGGGGGTGGTATTTGTTGATTTGAGTCGAGGAACCCATCCTTCAAAGCTCAGAGATATTAAATTTCAATTTTTCAAATTTATATATTTTATATACCTCGAATTCCATATATGGTGATGGCTGCATGGTTCGAAATGGAATTCCCCAAAACCTGTCTTCAGAAATGTAAACAAACATCATCTTTCACGTGTAATCGGCAATGTAATATATATATATATATATACATGCACATTAAACCATGATTACCGAATCGGGAATAATGATACCTATATGTATCCGGTGGCATGCAACTATCACAATTAAGATAATGTCAATTTTGTTTCTGGCAATAATGTTCGTCGTCTGTTATTCCGAGAATAAATTTCTATCACCAACCCACCAATATAAACTGGACCTTGTCTGACATCCAAACTCGTTATGGTGTCAGCGCATGTCAATATATATTTACGGTGGAATATTTGCCAGGCTGACAACAATTCGAGATACAGAAAATAAATAGATTTCCAAAATCGAAATATAATAGCTCTGAGCTTTGAATGGTGGGTTCCTCAACTCAAATATATATATTCACCCCAAGTCGAAGAAATGGTAATTTAGTGGTGTTAAAGCGGAAACTTTATTTTTCAAGGGAATTTACTGTTTTTTTTACCACAAAGTTCGATTTCTGGTTCCGACCCAATTTTGTTTCCGGATAACTGCAGTTATAATTAATGGAATTAAATATTGTGGGCAGATTTACAACCATAACATTCGGATCAAGTTTGATTCTGGGTTTTCACTAACTTTATACGGACCTTTTTCTACTTTGAAATTCGGGAGGGGGTGTGTTCCTGGTTATAAATTCAGTTAATTTGCACTGAATGGAATAAAATATATGCAATTTAAAACCATAAAATACTGGACTTTTTTCGACTTTCAAATTCGGGGTTTTCTTGGTCTCTGGATAACTCCCTATTAGGGTTTCTTTATCGCCATCAAACTTGGTTTTTGACTGAATTGGGTCTAATTGTTTGGTTTGTTTGAATCCGTGATTTGTTCAATGATTTTCGACAGAGGTATATGAGCCTTTTTTAGAGTTAGAAACATTATTTTTTATTTGATTTTCTGACCATACTGTATGATAACTCAAATTATTTAGCTATCATTTTGATATTCAATATGAAATAAAGTCAACGGGCATATTATGCCACGTCTGACCCAGTTGCTGTTTTTATTTCTGAGGCAATAATCTATCACTTCAATAAATCTAAAGTAATCCGCATACATGTGTATTTCGTGTATATATCGATCTATTGATATCCTAGGAATGTGTAAACAAAAAAGTTATCTTCACTTTAGTTTTCTATTATATGCATGGTGCTCATATATTATATATGGGGTGGTGGGTCGTACACAACAGACAATGCTTGCTCACATATCCTCTTCCAAATATATCTTACATCACGTCGCATTACACTATGTTATAAATGAATCCTACAGATGTGGGGAGAAATAAATAGTTTAAATATTCCTTGTCCGATCTGACACAAAAAGTTTTTTCAGCTTTCCGGGCAAAAGAAAATGGAAAATACTTTCAATCACCATGACATGCATCGCGAAAATACAAAAACAGATCCACCAGTCAAGAGATCTTAATTGAAAACGCTCTTTATCGTCTCCCGCTTTTGTGCGGAAGTGTGAACGCTCTTTATAAGAGACGATCAGTGAAACTTTTCATAGTGTACCCAAATCTCCATGCAGATTTCAGTCCCCTATACGCAGGACTTGCTATTTCCCGCACCTACACGTATAATTTGAAGAAATGTCGCATTTATTAATTAGAGATTTTTGTTGGTTACAATTCATTCTGTATTATTCTGAGAAACGGAACTGTCTATATTAATTTGAAAATTGTCTAGATCAAGCCAGAATGAATTGTACCTGGCAAAACACTTCAATAAAAAAAGTTAGATTTAATTAAGAAAATACACGTGCCGACAGCGTTCAGACACCGCGTAGCGAGGGGAGTGAACTCTGTTTTGCAGCTTGAGTATACCCTAACCCCAGGAGCGTGTCTATCAAACGAGTAAAAAAAATGCATCGATGCATTTTAAATGTTGCGCGCTCGTTTTAAACTGCTATATATTTTTAATTAACTTAATTTAAAACATCCCCTTTTGAAAGTCGATAACTGACAACAATATACCTTTTATTGGTGGGTTTATGCGTCGGATTTAATTACTATTTTCTTGTATATATAATACATGCCAATGGTGGTTGTATGGTGTAAAATGGAATTTTAAAACAAGCGAGCAATTTCTAGATTAAATTTGAGGCGGTTACCCCCGAAAATAAATATACCGAACACACGAAAGCATGCATCGTATAAAGGTCTGGTGGATTTAGATTTATCGCATTTCACAAAGTGGCAGTTTTTTCAGGTATTAATAATTTACCGATAATCTTTCGAAAAATCAAAATATCGCCTGTTATAAAGAGCGTTTTACGCTCCCCCAAGTAGCAATGAATATTATTTTAAAGAGCGTTCTGAACTATATGTTTATAATTATTACGCTTATCATTTGCGTTTTGTGAATGGCGTATATCCTTTATTAGAATTGTCAAAATATATGTAAGAGTCTGGGATTCAAATAAGATTATCTGGCTCAATAAGCACACTTAATATTTGGAACATATTACCACACTTTGATCCCACTTTCTGGAAAACGGGGCTACTAAAAAATCTAGTTTGTAAACAAAAACACTTGTGTCATAATGTTCGAGAAAACCATAAAAGGCTTGGGCATTTCGTGATGATGAGATATTTTCAAATCAAAATAGTAGAATAGTGGGAGTTAGCAGAAGCCGAAGGATGCGCAGACTTAGATATCTGAAATTCAAGATTTTTCGCCAGATATCATCAGAGAAATTCTTTGTTGAAAATCTCTTGCCATTTTTTGATTGATTTATGCAAAACGTGCGTCTTCCCCTTAATATATTTACCCGCAAAAAAAAAACACAACAACATTACTTGCATTAGATAACTTAAATAAGTGCTCCAGGTTTTCAATGCTTCCAAAAGTATGAGGATGGAGCTTCAATTCTGGAGAATTAAGTTTCTGGAACATTTCCCATTACTGACCATCAACGTTGGAATAATGCAACTCCGCGAAAATATGTATCGGTGGGAATTGGTGATAATTGGTTGAAAGCTTTATTATATATACGGAAGTAAGACAACTGTGACATAATAAATTTGATTTTTGTTTATATACATCCGTGAAAATCCATACATTTATCATTTGAGAAAATTCTCCAAAATTTATTTCACCAATTTCCCTTTTGTTGATTTTTTAGTATGATATATGTTGTTTATGATGGGTTTATATACTTATTCCTGCATAGAAAAATTATGTTGCAATTAGTTCCAGGTAAAACCATAAACGCACTCAACTAAAAAAGCAACAAACACCAATAAACATACTGATGTCCTATATTTAATTAATAAGTATGACTTCAATATGTTTATTGTTGTTTGTTGCTTTTTTCGTCCTGGTATTTTCCTCGCCTTAACATTGTTTTAAATAAGCACAATCGACGTTGCATGGCACCTCCCACCACCTTACATCATCCTTTCCTAACGATCCGCTACAATCATCCTTCACTGTCACCATTCTCTCACATTCCACACATATACTATAAAATATATTTATGTACCTGTTAAATGTGCTTTTGTCTTATATTTGTATTTGAATCTTGTATATCTCATATATCATGATTATTGATTTATTGAGATTAAAGAATTGAATTGAAAAGTCAGTTACTTATTGTGTCACTTCGTCAAGTATGTAATTTTTAAAAATGTCACTCATTAATTAATGTAACTTGTGCCCCAATCCACTTTCTATTATTACAAATAAAATATGTTTAAAGAAATCTCAACTATATAATAGTAATATTCTGCTAACATTCCAACGGTCGGTCGTGTGAGACCAGGCAGACGATCAGGGCCGCAGCACGAGACTGGCACGTGACAGATAATTTCAAAAGTGTGAGCAAAACACGAGCACGTGCCATGGATCTTCAGCCACGATCCACAATGGTTCGAGAGCGCGGTGGAATGTTGATTACTCCGATGATGATATGAGACCTGTTGTTGTCACAGTAGTCATAGTAGACCACATAGGTGGGTAGGCTAATACACACAACACCCCGTGAACAGACAGAAGCGGTCCATATGTTACCACCCGATGTGCGGCACCTCTTTGGTCCGCCACAAAGAATCCTTTGAATTATGGATGCCCCCTTGATTGTAGGTGACAAACCAATCTGTTCGTGTGCCGGGTATAACTGGATGGGCGGGGCGCTCTGTCGATACCACATAAATAAAAGTGACCCCTAATAATTGAATTACAATCTCAGCGACTTAGCTACAACAAACATGAAACCCAATTATAACGAGGTTAATGCAGAGGCCGGGTACGAATGGAACTCAGCATCCACCCGGATATCGGAGACGGACCAGTACACAGGTTATATTTTTTCTCTAATTATTTTATAACTCGCGGCTGGATATTTAATTTAATTCTAGAACTACCGTTATTTGAACTGCGTTGAAGATGCGTTTTCATGTTCCATTGGTTTATTCTTATCGATGCATGTATTCATGGTAAAAGATATTTTATATGTGTCGCTTTTTATTTAGATATTTAGATTCTATATATTAAACCATTTGCTTGAATCTCTAAGTGCAAGCGAGATCATTTTGTTAAAAAAAAAATCTACCCAAATTTAGGACAAATTAAAGCGGAACTTTCAATTACAAAATTAAGTTTTCAATAACAAATTACTAAATTGTTGTTTTTTTGTTATTTGAAAGTTTATTATATATAATTTGTGGTTTTTAAAGTTTTTATAAAGGGCAACTTTGAGATGTGAGCTAAATTGTATTTAAAACATGTCGTTGAACTAGAAAACAGCATCAATCCGAGAATCAATCCGATTGTTTACTCACTGGAGACAAATAAGCCTTCGGACATCTTCGGTTTAATGTTGAACATTGTATAAGGACAAACACATAACATGAATTTTCATGATATGCGAGAGAAGTGTAAGAGGAAAGACGATGATTTTGCTCCAACCGACGAGTGCTTATATATGAAGCCATCTCCTCGGAAAAAAAACCCAACGCAGGAAAAGAAGAAAAAACTCATGTCAATACCTATTCCACGTGGAACCGTTAAAGAATTTGAATTGAATTGTGTATGTTTCTATACTTACAGCCCCGGGACACGAAGGTGCATTCAAGAAGTTGAAGACAGAACCAAATATAAATGGCGGGTCATCCATGTCTGGACATGGGTCTTCTGGAATTAACACGACGTGTCCCCCAACGCCAGCAAGACGAAGGCATCGAACGACCTTCACACAAGAACAACTACAAGAACTGGAGACGGCTTTTTCGAAAAGCCACTATCCGGACATCTATATTCGAGAAGAATTAGCAAGAATCACAAAATTAAACGAAGCAAGGATACAGGTAAGCAAAACTATAATCTGTATTAGACGTGCTCAATTTTGTCTGGACCAAATGGTGACTATTAAATCATGCCATGGAACTCTGCTTTGGCTAACGTTCGTAGAGATCTTAATCCACCAGTATACAAAACCTTGGAACTTTTTGAAGTTTTGACCGTGAACCCTATGAAGTTGAAAGAGTAACGCGGGGAATATATTTCTTAGTATTATATATATCTGTTCCTTAATAATGTACTTCACTTCAGGTGAAGGTTCTAACTCGAAATTTCACGATTTTAGTGACATTGTGAGCGATTTTCTTTGCGTCGCTTACAATTATGAAATTTCTGCTGGGTAATTAATTCAATTTTTATTGCGATATCGGCCCAGAAAAGTCACAGAAAACCATGAAATATTGAGTTGGGACATTCACTTACAGTGAAGTACATTATTAAGGAACAGATAATAACTAAGAAATATATTCCCCGCGTTATTTTTTCGACTTTATATGGTTCCCTGTCAAGACTTCCAAAAGACTTCCAAGGTTTTGTACTGGTGGAATATGATCTCTGAACGATGCAAACAACATGGTAATTATAATGAAAATGAATTTATGGCTGGAGTCATAAAATCATTTTCATTATAGTTACCATGTTGTTTGCATCGTTCATAGAGCACATGAGTGTATTTTGCACTCATCCATGGATCAAATTCATTAATTTGTTGCATATATTCTGTCTATAAGATTAAACCAATGATCACTCTATACTTTTTCATGTATATAAGATGTATATATGTATAGTTTTGGTACCGGAAAATTAAGTTTTCGCAAATGATTAAATAATTTTACGCGTTATCGTAAACTTAAACGCATAAAACCCCGGTCAATTAAATAAAAGTTAAAAACATATGTCGAAACTTTTCAACCGACGGTGTCGCTGCCGAAAACTATTTATTCATAATTTACCACTAATTTGAGAGTGTTTCTTATCTCGAGGGTCGTGTATATTCAGAAGAGACACTCTTCTACTTTATACGATCTATGTACTAAAGTAAAAAGAATCCAGATATGAAATGAAGTGAATTTTCTCCCTTTTTGGATCAAATTAAATCAGGAAAAATATGGTTTAAATCGGAAATAAAATCGCCCAATGGGGTATTAATAAAATCATGTTATGATTCCGAAACTCAAATATGGATAACACACTCAAGAAGAATCACCGATTTCCTCTCCGTTATTTGTTCACGGCGCGTGCGACAAATTACGCGCCAGATGTGACGAGGAAGTACCCCGTGGAGCTTCGGAACTCTTCGGGAACACTCGGGCTAATTTCGATACCTCCTTGTGATGGTAATTACTGGTTTTGACACAATTCCTCTCCACCGGGTATGGATCGTCGGCAATCGTCCCTTTGATCCCACATACAGCATAGTATTACCTCCCCGGAGCTCGCGTTCTTCTCGCACGTAACATCGCACTTCGTTCTATAAAGGGGTCGCTTTAAGACAAAATTTCCCGATCACAATTTTCTATTCTTGTTTACGTTTCTCGCCGAGAATGCACGTGGGTTGCTCATTATACAATACAACAGTTTGCGCAATATGCGCGTCATCACTGGCACTATGAGGAATAGGATGACGAGAAAGTACTTGATATTTGTTCAGTTATTTCGATATTTAGTGAATTTAAAAGGAACACATAATGTTCGCAATTACAATTTTTTTTTTAAATATTAGAATTATAGAGCAATCGAAAGAGGGTTTAACAACACTTATAAAATATAAGTCCATTCTTGTCATATTAAAATTAAACTTTAAATATTAATTGTCTAAACACAATGCGCGCCCTTAATTTTGAATATCGTTAAAACAAACATATACAGGAAAGGACCGCGAAGGTATATCTATCTGAAAATACCTCAGTTGTTTGAATATTCGAATGCTTTTGATATAAAAATAGTTTCCAGCGCAATAATGATAAAACGTAACACAAAATAAATAAAAGAAACATACAAAAGAGGTATAAAATAGCATTGTATGTGATAGCAGAAAAATAAAGAAAGTCAGAATATAACATTCCCGTAAAAAGAATATTCAAAGAATCAGAAATCACAGACTTCGCCAATATTCCCGTTTATTATTCGTAAAAATGATGTGACAAATTTCAGAGGAAAATGTGGGTTCATATACCTTAATTGTAAAAATGATTTAGTTTAGGCAGCCACAATTTGATTGCCGTTTCTGTTCTGGTCTACAATATGTATATGCTTTATATATATGTAACATTTTTATAAAATATTCGATTCGTTTGTTTTTAGTTTCAATAAATTAGAAGGGCACATAAGCTATCCGATATTAAATTTATCAATAAAGTGATTTCGTTTGGTATTTATAAGTCAATACTCGACATGTCATATGTGATTGCAAGACTTTGTAATTTTGACAGTCGATATAATAGTAGTGTATACTTAGATTTTATTGAATACAAAATATTATTCATGTAACTGGAAGTCGACAAAACATCTTGTATTATATTCGCACGAATGCATTGTCATGACAACAAATTATTCTTATATATAATCCCACGATTTTCACGAATGCAGTGCAATGACAACAAATTAGCCTTAAATCGTTTAAAGATGTATTCACGGTTCCAGGCTAATTTTCACAAAACCTATTTTACATTTCATTTAGATTCTAGTTTATAAAATAATATGTTTGGAATGAGAAGTGCTACTTGAACGACGTTATTTCGTTCGATGTTAAATTTTCAATCTATTTATTTTTTGTCGTTCTGGTGTCTTAGAGGGACATTAATCTGTTATTGTTTAATAACAATACGGATAGTTGTCGTATTTGGTATTTAACAATTTTCAGTCATGGCAGAAAGCAAACACCAAATTCAAATTATATTTTGTATGTTGTTGTAATTGTATGTCGGTCTAGAACGCGAGTACATCTTTAAATGTAATATTCATGATGCGACAAATAAAGATATATTCTAGGTATACGAGTGCACAATGAGCCTTGATGTCGTGGCAAATTCCGTTTAGCATTTACGATGAAAGTAAAACAAATGTAAATTTATTTCTAGAAATTTCAACGAAATAAATAATTTTTAACATATTCTAAAAGATTTCAACATACTTTTGATCTCATATATTTCCGAAATATTTCCGTAATGAAAACTAGTTATGTACAGTAGCAATTTTCTCGCGTTTATAACAATTGAAAGGAAAACATCAACATTGTAAATTTATTTCTAGAAATTTCAATGAAATAAATAATTTTTGACATATTCCATAAGATTTCAACAGACTTTTGATCTTATCTCTGTCGACAATATTTCTGGGGTAAAAACTATAGCTGTGCACAGTTAGCCTCTTGCGTTTAACATTTGAATAGAAGAATCGAAAATGTAAATTTATTTCTTGAAACATCAATCAAATTAAAACCATTTCGGACATATTCCATACGATTTGATGTTATCTCTTTCGGTAATATTTCGGCGGTTTTCACACTCGCATCAGGGATCACAGAAGCCGTCTAAGAATCTGTTTCTGGACAAATTATCTCCAATTATTCACGCTAGATGTGGCAAGGGCGATGAGACGACAATGAAAATTAGAAGATAGAAGCGATTTGAACGCACTCCCTTCACGGTGTGTTTTATTCGAACATTTGTTGTCGAATCGAGGTGATTGGGGATTTTCACCTTGTATTGTTTCGAACAATAACGAGTTCGCATTTCACAACTATCGGGTCAGTTAACAATTAACTCCCTACCCGGGGGCCAGTCTATTAGAATTGATAATGAATGCCCACCAGTCGCGGAGACAGACTGCTTAAGAGTCTGCGTTGAGAACTCGCTTCCATAAAAGTCTAGAATTGAGAGATCACATCTGTCAGAAATGTAATCAGGTCGATTTATACGGTATAGTATTGGACTATACTCACCCCTGGTCAAGTGGTCCTGCTAATGTTCTATGATGCTGGTGGGTCCTGCTTAATTGCCATGATGCTGTTAGCACCAACTGATGCCATGCCGTTAAGAAAAAGTACCGTTATTTTTTTCTAAAGTCATTTTCGCGGTGTTTGGCTAATCCGGCTATTTGAGAAAAAGCCAGTGTCTGTATGAAACATTCAAGAACATACATATTTAAAAAATCTTGATTATAGTCGATTTTCAACATCTAATATATACAACGAGTATTAAAATTATTTCATAACATATATGTTTTTGAATGTTTGATACACACAATGGCTTTTTCTGTATATATTCAAGCTTTCCAAGTGTTGGAAATTTCCAGCCTCACCCCCCCCCCCCCCCACAAGATTGGAAAATTCTAACTGATGGCCATTTCAATCAAATTTCCCACTAACAAATTGTTGGAAAATTAACCTATAAGACAATTTCAACCTATTGTTGGTGTGAAATATTTCGAACTAATGTTGATATTAATTTTTCAACTGTTTTGACTGAAGTGGTGGGGGGGGGGGGGGGGGACAAATATTATGCAAATATCCGAATTATGTAATTAAGCGATATTCAATTTACTGAATTATTTATCGACGTATATTTATCCCCCGATTATGACAAGGTTTAACGTGAGGCATGAATATTATCTATTCAAGTCTCGTGTATCTTCTTACTTAATTTGACACTGAGACTCATTTAGGGTAACACATTATGAATTTATAAACTCAATCAATTGAGAGGTTACACATTTTGGGTATAAATTGAGAAAACATCCGGGTAAAACGTTATGGAGGCGTGTAAATTTAATTTTCCGTATTTCTTGTGATATCGCTAGAATAGATTTTGCACATATTCGTTTATATGTCACGTGGTCCATGTCCGCATATATGGCTTATTTATGTTGTGAGGCCGCGGGTGATAACAGTCTGCTATTTTAGTGAGCGCGTTCCAGTCAGCCCTATCCATGGTAAATTTCATTTCAGTTTCCCCTTTCATCGATACGATGAGACTAAAGTAATTTTCCCCGAGCCGACCCCATCTATTCATCGCCCCTAATGTCATAATGGCGTCCACGCTAGAATGCCTTTTTCGTCTCGCGAATTTGGCCGGTTTCTGCAGGCCATTTCGGTTCTAATGAATTCCTTTCCCCTCAAGCACATCACATCTTCTAAAGGAGCTAAGAAGTTCATTTGGAGAGAAAATTCAATTTGCGAGAAGGCGATGTTTACAGTGTTTGCATTAGCGAAATATCTCCTCCGCCCAAGTCTAGTAATGCCAGTTCGGGACCCCGGAGCGTTCCGTCTATTACCGGAACGCCAGTTTCAATTATCAACTTTACTCTTGGGACTCGGAGTACAAGTCTCGAGTCCATCACGAATGCTGATCGAGTTCTTGTGAAGTGGCGGTTTTGAGAATCGGTTGAATTTCAATTGTCGTTCTGATCATGTTTAATAAAGCAAAATAATGGCTTTGCTGACATAAATAACATAGCTGGGACACGATGACGTGTTTCGGGAGAAATATGACATGAGTTCCATAGATGAATGAGACCTCTCTTCACCATGCATGCATATGCATGAGATTTTCCAATCACCTTTGAACCAACACGTCTATTAATGCATTTGAATAACGTTAGACAATTATTCAGCGTTCAAACAGTTGGATGACAACAATCAAAAACGTGTTTGTAACACATTTTACTAAATGTATAATTTAACGAATGACTCATTACCCAAAGAGAATATAAGCGCACAAAATCAAAATATACCGGTATAACTCACATCCCTTAAATATCAACTTGAAGAATGAGATGCTTTTAGCAACGAAACTGTTACATGCATCTCGAGTAGCCAAATTGTTATTATTGCCGGTGGAAATAGCTACAGGATAATTTATTGTCTATCTCTGGCTAAGTATTGGACTGTTAGCTACACATCTGGATAGCGTCACGACTTGAAATTTAGGGCAACAGAAATAGATATAACAAGTTCTATGTTATTATTACTTTTTGTTACTTGTATTATATGGAAATAACATTTAAATTGTTCAATATCGCGGCGTCAGTCTAGCTGCCATGTCCCTATCATACTTTGTAAGATTTAAATTTAGACCTATTGTTTTCCAATCACCATATTTGGGCTTGTTGGACATTATTGCAATGAATATCCGAAAGAATCTCAATATCGCCACGAAATTATGGATGCCGCTCAAACATTCCATCGGCATTTCAATTACACAAACGATACGATGTTTCCGAATTCAATTCGCGAACTGAAGTTTCACGATCATAGCACGCTAAACTCACGTCGTAAAAGACTATAAATGTACGTCCGAAATCGAATTAACCGCGATATAACAAACGGGTCCTCGCGTAGCTAAAATGAGGCGGGGGAAATGCAAATTTATGCAAATTATTGCGACGAATTACCGTCGACAGGAGGATGAGAAGATAGAGGTATCCGCCTAGTCCTTGTCATACTCGTGGTTTACTCTGACAATACTAGCTGCTTTTATTGACTACCAAAGAGCCCCGCTAATCGAGTTAGTAACGAGGATCGCGAATCTCTTAGTCATTTGGGTTCCATTCGTGAGTGCAATTAGCGATTTCTGTAGCATATTATATGAGATTCATGGCAGGGATCGACAAACCATCTGACAGTCGATATGTCGATATTTTTACGTCATCTTGAATTACGTGACCATGCACTGTCGGCTTGAAGTGGCATGTACCATGCACTGGCAAAAAAAATAAAATTCAAACATGCATCTGTTCAGCATTTGAGTATGTCCGTATATATATAATTTGGGATGGTGAATGTTTCTTACTGGACATTTGATTGTACAAATAAAGGCTCTATGTCAACTGCAGATGCTGACTGCAGATAGCTGATTTGCATTGCATGCTGTGGAGTTACGGAAAATTGTATTGAAAATGTAGAAAATTCAGATTGAATAAACACCATCCATTTGGGATCTGGGGACATTTGGGCTTCCAGGCTTTGGCGCACAAAACCTGTATCAGCTTTGTATCAAAACAGTTGTGTATCTTTACCAGTTCAAACCGGATAATAAAAACCACAACAATGTTATGCTCAGGTTATATACCAAGTTTAAAGCCATATAACATGAATGCCTGATTAGCCTTGAACTTGAGAAAGTTTTAGCAACTTGAAAATTATAAAATATTATAAATCGTTGATATATATAGGGTATTATTTTCTTTTGCGTTTAAAAGAGATGGATTTCATTAATGAGATATGAACCTTTTTCGTCTCCCTAAATCGCACATGAATCGGAAAGGTCTGAATGAATATATTGTCGCTTTTGATAACGGGTTTGGAGTGAACATATATACACGTATTATATATATAGAAACGCACTTGCGTTAGTGATGGCAATAATACCCTGACGTTTGTGGTCTTAATCACAATTATATCGACACAAAGATGTGCTCAATATTATATCACTGTATTCTACTGTATTTGGTTATTTTATGACGTTCAAACTTAGTATTGAGTTACCATGTTAACATTCTTGGCTTGTTACGCCCACAGGTGTGGTTCCAGAACAGAAGAGCGAAGTACCGAAAACAAGAGAAACAACTCGCCAAATCATTATCACCAGTCGTACCAACATGCAACGGAATGATGCGAAACATCTACCCGACGACGACGCGTCCCTATGGTTACCCGTCACCAACCAACGTGAACGCCATGTCCCGATACCCACAGATGAACGCCTACCCGCCACCAATGGCCCAGTTTACTGGCATGTCAGGAATGTCGGCGATGTCCAGTATGCCCAGCGCTAACATGGGCACGGTCCCCCGACAAGTGCAGCAATTCTCCATGACGTCAGACTATGGACTCGTAAGTACACTTTAAATACTTCTGACAAATGAGCTTTTTGGACTTTGTAATTATGGTTATGAAAGTAGAACCTCTGCTCAGAAGATTGTCGTTATTAAACACTTTGAGAAATCATGCAGATTCCCGCATTTTGTGTAAATATATAAGACAATTCCAACTAGTAATTGAGACTAATTGGGAGATTAATAAATAAATAATGCCTTCTCATACTGCACCATGTGCCTGCATGGGGTGATTATATTGCATTTTTCTCGCAACGAAAGTATTTCCTTCACATCATTGACGTATATTATAGTATAGATCGATGTTCATATATTAGTTGTGCTCAGCTTTTGGTATGCACCAATATCCCCTTGAAACCTATACTAAATTGTTCACTAGGTCAAAACGGCTGTCTTTGTACATATTTCAGGCCATGGATTATCAGATCAAAATGAAGTTTGGTATAATCATGTTTGCCAATTATTATTTTTCATTTTAACCCTTTCATGACGGGAGCTCTGCTGGTGCAGCATTAAAACCCTGTGCCAGTGCATTCTCTAATATATATGTGATTATCCAATAGGGAACCTTGCATATATAAGAGAACGCACTGACTAACAAGGTCAAGGTAAATATGGTTAGACCAATGCATTCTCTTATATATAAAGGGAGTCTCGCATATATAAGAGAATAAATTGGCACAGGGGTTTTCGCAAAATTTCAGGAACCTCCAGTCATGGAAGGGTTAAATATGTTCTCGACTGGTTTACTTCAACATTGACACATTTTCCATTCTAGAGTCATCCTTCTTTGTTTATCTGGAAAATACAATTATTTAATTTTTATTTCAGGACGCCCATGAAGACGATTGGTATAACAAGAGTCTCAGTGCTTTGCGAATGAACAATCCACATCCCGGACTTACAAATTCAGTGTTACAATACCAGGCGTGAGACAGGCGTGAGACAGCCTCGCTTCCCAAACTGTGCTGATAATATAAAAAAACTCAAAGTGCTGAATGTGCTCCAAGAAATCCAGAACCATATCACACCGTCAAGATCCTTACAGACGTGGCAAGCATTGCATCATCTGCACTTTTCTTCAAAATGTGTTAAATGGACATAAGACCTTCACAGTTGGAAAATGTGAAAAATAATATAAAGTTTGTAAAACTATTATCACTGAGAAGTACAGTAATGCCTTAAATAATCGACTCCTTAACCACAGCAGAATTATGGGTAACTTTTCAGTATTTAGTCGGAATATGGCTTGTTGCCATTCATCGGAATTCTCTCACTATTACCGGCTGTGGTTAAGGAGTCGATTATTTAGGGCATTACTGTATTATAGAATTAATTCCACTGGATATTATATATTAGTTATAGAATCAAGTCTGAACCAGTTATCCACATTCCATTTGTATAGGAGCTGGCCTCAAAATATGATCCTGGACATTTACAGAATGAGGTCCCCAGAGGGTCAATTTAGTGACGCTACCCCGCACAGCAGGCTAAGGACTCATCTTCTCTAAAAAAAGTATCCTTATTATTGAATTAAGAAGTTTTTTAGTTTCTTTAGAAATGTTCTTTTACATATTTAGTTTAGCTTCTCTATATCCCCACATTGGCAGATGACACAATGCATAATATAGGTGCCCAATGGGTGCACATCACCATCTGGGAACTTAAATCTGAGTCTAGGTCTCCCAAAGCAGATGAGGCCATGCAGGATGCTGCTTAGGGTAGCATAACAAAATTCTCCCTCTGGGGAACTCATTCTGCAAACGTACAGCACCATATTTTGAGACCTGATCCAAATTCTTAGTCCTTCGGGACTATTTCTATTTTTCATGTGTTTTTAAAAGGGTAAGTGCAATATAAACAGTATTAATATACAGTAATGCCCTAAAAAATCGACTCCTTAACCACAGCAGAATTATGGGTAACTTTCCGATGAATGGCAACAAGCCATATTTCCGACTAAATCCTGAAAAGTTACCCATAATTCTGCTGTGGTTAAGGAGTCGATTTTTTAGGGCGTTACTGTATTACTATAGATAATATCAAGTTAACCCTTTCATGACTGGAGGTTCCTGAAATTTTGCAAAAACCCTGTGCCAATGCATTCTCTAATATATGCGAATCTCCCATAGGGAGCCTCACATATATAACAGAATACATTGGCCTAACAATATTTATCTTGACATTGTAAGCCAGTGCATTCTCTTATATATGTGAGGCTCGCTATGGGACACTCGCATATAAAAGAGAATGCACTGACACATGATCTTTAATGCTGCACCAGCGCTGCTTCCATCATGAAAGTGTTAATTTCTCTATTATAAACTCATCCAGATAACATGTAATTTGTATACACAGTAACGGATGAGCATTATCATTGTAAATATGTCACACATTGTACAGTAATACCATAAATAATCGACTCCTTAACCACAGCTGAATTACGGATAATTTTTCAGGATTAGTTGGAAATATGGCTTGTTGCCATTCATTCGGAAAGCTCTCACTGAGAGCTCTCCGATGAATGGCAACAAGCCATATATCCGACTAAATCCTGAAAAGTTACCCATAATTCTTATGTGGTTAAGGGGTCGATTATATATGGCATTACTGTATGTTATTTATATGAAGTATTTACACTTGTTTATATTTGTCACAATTGTATACTGTTGAATAGAATATGTGAATATTCATAAACAATCAATCTTATTATGTTGTCTTTAATTCCTTCCAGGGGTGGGTCCATCACTTTAACCCTTTACCCAACAGAACGGCCCTGTGCCAATGCATTCTCTTATATATGCGAGTCGACCATAGGTTGCCTCGCATATATAAGAGAATGCATTGGCTTAACATATTAAAAATGATAAAATTGTCAAAGAATGTAGAAAAATATTATAAAAATTGATTTTTTTTAGGCCAATGCATTCTCTTATATATGCGAGGCGACCTATACTCGCATATATAAGAGAATGCATTGGCACAGGGCATAACTGTAACCATTACAATGTGGTCAATGAACCGGTTCCAATGATATCCATATTTGTATGGTGTTATTGAGACAGACCGAAGATATTTTAGGCTGTTGAAGCTTTATTTGGGCGTTTTTGGCTGTTTTGTTGGGTAAAGGGTTAACAAGAGCATTGCTTGGGCCAGGCAAAATACCCCCGCTGTTTATCCAAAATATAGACATGAACAAAAACCCATCTGATGTGATGGGGCAAAGACAGAGCTCAAAATCAAACTCTTCCTTAGTTTTCAACAAAGGGCCATAACACTGGCGAAAATTGGTGGGTGGAACTAAAATTTGAACTTGACCTGCATATTGGGCTAGTAAACTCACGTACCAAATTTCATTCCATTCAGTTGAGACTATCTAAAGTTTTCATCCGGAAACCAATAGCCGACAGAAAGACAATAACATAATACGTCCCATTTAAAAAAAATGGCGAATAAAAAGTAACGCATTACCATTACAATTACTTTCCATCTGTTGAATTACAATTATGTTCAAAATGAGAACCATTACAGTACATGTACTTTAAAAAGTGACGCATTACCATTACTTTCAGAAATGTTGGACAATCTGATATATTCCCCATGAACTTAATACTATATCAACTATATGTGCTATATCAATATACCATACGGTATACTCTATCAATATACCATGGGTTAAAATACATGTAGATATTTATATTGTATAGTAATAGACCATGTTTCATTTGTCATACCAGCTTGTAATATCGGCTATGGATGGAATATTTATCTTGATGTTGTAAGCCGGTGCATTCTCTTATATACATGTATGTGAGGCTCCCTATTGGAGACTCACATATATAAGAGAATGCACTGGTACAGGATCTTTAATGCTGCACCACCTGGGTAACTTAGTACCCAAAGCCATGGGATAACGACCATTTCATTAATAGTTTGTGTACCCTGACTCTGCGACTGAACGTGTTATTCTACTCTAAAGATGTTATCGTGCTCTCAGCACTGCGCCATGACATAAATTTTTACATTATTCGGTATCCTTGAGCATTATTTTTTTTGAGATATGGCTATGAAGTTGTAGCTATAAGAATGTATTAGTTCTGACCAAGTGTTTCATTGTGATCTGGGTCATAACCTACTGATATAGAAAATATAATAAACACAACAGTCAACTGTTCTGAGTAGCGTACAGGTTTTCGTCTCTCTTCTGCATCTCACTCGAGGAGAAAAACCATATGCTACTCAGAACAGTTAACTATTGTCTATTTATTAATTAGATATGACAGTTTTGTCCTGAACTGCTCATTATTGAACTAGGCTAATATCGCCCTTGAACCGAGTAATATCAATTTGCGACATCTCCAATCTGAGTAATATGGATTTACAAAATGCCGAAAATCTACTTCACTGCTATAAAATAACATGTATGTATCCATTTTTGCGCCTTCACTCATATGAAAGAGTTGTCAGTTACTAAGAGGCGATCTATTTAATAAATAGAATATTACTTGGTTTGGGGTTTAATGTCACTTTCAGCAACTAAGGCCATATCATGACATTGTCAGTTTTAGTGGTGGAGCAAATCCGCACACATACGGCTGATCTAACAGAGATTTCAATGGCTGATAAACTCGTTGACCATGTGCGACAAACCACCAGCCATTGGTGAGTAACTGATAACTCCACCAGATTACAATTTCGAGTTTCAAAGTCCACGATGGAAACATGTGAATTTGAACCCTCATCGCAATCGCTGGATGGTGAGACGGCTTGGTGTTGTACCCCTAACTGACTGAGCCAACGAGGCCCCCCAATGACAAAGGAACCAACCTCACAAAAAAAGACATTCAGTAAACATGTGCTGAAAGTGCAGGTAGTAATAATTAATACCACCCGATATCTGTTAATTGACCATGGTCCAGAGTGTTTGTAGAAATAACACCGCAGATGAAGTGGTTGTTAATTTTGGTCCCGACATCAATCAGAGCGTAATAGTCGGCCTCTTTCAGAGAACTTCAGAAATGACGTCACAAGTTGAAGATGTATTTCCCCCAGTGCGCGAGTGTAAACAATGAATGATTTTAAGATGTTTTTCGATGAAACACTCATATTTTCGAGTACTTTGCATGTAATTGCCATGGATATTTCATATTCTTAATTATTCTTTTAACCCTTTCACGGTGGGAGCTGCGCTGATGCAGCATTAAAGATCCTGTGCCAGTGCATTCTCTAGAAATATATGAGTCTCCCTTAGGGAGCCTCGCATATATAAGAGAATGCACTGGCTTACAATGTCATGGAAAATAATGTTAGGCCAATGCATTCTCTTGTATATGCAAGGCGCCCTATGGGCAATTCGCATATATAAGAGAATGCATTGGCACAGGGTTTTCACAAAAAATTCCGGAAGCTATTGTCATCAAAGGCTTAACATACTGTGGATATTTCATATTCTTAATTATTCATAGTAATATAGGACATTACAATATCTGGTATTTTTTTGCAATTCACAGTTTCAAAACCAAACTCACAGGTCATAGTTTGGAACCTTGAAGGCGATATATTTTCTCACTTCACTCATCCAGAGCATCTTTGCATGGAGTATTATTACACAATAGTAACCCTTTCATGACGGGAGCTGTGCTGGTGCAGCATTAAAGATCCTGTGCCAGTGCATTCTCTGATATATGTGAGCATCACATAAAGAGTCTCACATGGGAGTGCAATGGCTTACAAGGTCAACATTGTTTGGCCAATATATTCTCTTAGATATGCGAGGCTCCCTATGAGAGACTCGCATATATAAGAGAATACATTGGCACAGGGTTTTCGTAAAATTTTAGGAAGCTCCAGTTATGGAAGGGTTACAGATGCAAATCATTTGAATATTCGCTACCCGTATGGCATCCCGAAGAAATAACATTTTATTGAAAAAAAATATAGTGAAATTTATTCCCGCACCAAGATACAATAAAACAGAACAATATAAAATGACTAAAACCTGTTTAGGATTTTGATTCAAATATACACATACTATTGATGCAAGCCTGATTATAGCCTGTCTGTCATTTGCAGAATGAGGTCCCCATAGGGTGAATTTAGTGACGCTATCCCAGATAGGCTGGCATCACTAAATTCACCCTCTGGGGACCTCATTCTGCTTAGGCCTCATCTTCTCTGGAAAGTTTCTTAATTATCAAATTTCTATAGAAACTTCTTCACATAGGTTCTATTTCTTTTTTAGTTTAGTTTCTCTGTATCCCCAAATTGGCAGAGGACACATTCCATAATTGAGGTTCCCAATGGGTGTACATCACAATATGCACCATTTGGAAACTTCAATCTTAGTCTACGTCTGCCATAGCAGATGAGGCCATGCAGAATGAGGTACCAACAGGGTGAATTTAGTGATGCTAGCCCACCGTACTGGATAACGCCACTAAATTCACACTCTGGGGACCTCATTTTGCAAATGACAGACACGCTAAACTCAGGCATGTATTGATGACATAGAGACAATAAGGATGTTTTACAAGCTTGAACTCACAGTTAACAGTTATAAATATGGTAGTTCACCAGGCATAATATGAGAATAAATATCCTTTTCCCCATCTTCAGTTGTCACTAGCAATCTATTCAAATCACCATGTCCCCCGTCACCCTGGACATCAGGGTTAAGAGAATGTGTATGTATATGTATCTTCATCAATTGTCAACAGTCATCATCAACCTCACATATTACTAAAAGCATGCTGCTAGTGAACTCTTTGTTTTGACAATACACATGGCATGGGAGGCTCAATGTGTGCAAAGTTGACTAAATAAGATGTATTCAGGGTTCCAAACCTTTAGTTACAATAATCAATATGAAAGTGTCGATGACACTGTAGCTCAACTTGAAGAGTGGATAAAAAATGTTCTCATTTCAAATGTGTCTCTATATACAAGACTGAATTTAGGGTGTCTGACATTTGCAGAATGAGGTCCCCAGAAGGTGAATTTAGCGGGCTAGCATCACCAAATTCACCCTCTGGGAACCTCATTCTGCTCTGGCCTCAACTGCTATGGGAAACCTAGGATCAGATTGAAGTTCCCCAGTTGAAGTTCATTAGTCACCTCAATTATGCATTTTATCATCTCCAAATTAGGGGATATAGAAACTCCCCAGAAGGGAAAAAGTCACTAAAAACAATGTTAATTTGAGACTTCCCAGAAATTTGGCCTAAGCAGAATGAGGGGTAACATCACTAAATTCACCCTCTGGGGACCTCATTCTGCAAATGTCAGACACACTAAATTCAGGCTTGTCTATATACTAGAATCTGCATAAAAAGCAAAACAGTTATCATAAAAATTTGTACCGGTATGGAACACTGAATACGTCGCTAAAAGCTAAAATAGAATAAATAATTCCAGACAACAAGCAAACCTTACTGTTATTGACCCTGCCACCAAACTGCCTGCTGTTCTAATTGGCTGGTTCAATGCACATAATCATTTATGTGAAATTGATCAGCTAATTATAATTTTAAAAATAAAAAGATCATATGAGAAGTAATTTTTTGAGTCAATCATTAACCCACGAAATCATGAATGGTATCTTGTATTCAGTTCTATAATTAACCATTGTAATGTAATTTGTTGAAATTATTATCTAAAACCTATAAATGAGAATCCTTAAGCAGTTTCTCTGCCTGTTGTCCTCTTTAATTAAGGGAACCTCCCAGCATTGAAGAATAGGACATTCAAATATTTATTCTCTTATTTTATTACTTTCCAAGATGAGTGGGAGAATTCGTTCAAAACTGAAAGATTAATTAAGAAATGAATGTAGTGGGTGTGTGTGTTATTGGTTGATACGGCGCTGTAATGTTGGGGCACATGGGGCACATTTAAAAGCGCCATATCCCCCAATAACACACATATAAATGGCTTTTTGATGATTTATTCCCATAAAAAAGCTGAGTGTATTCTTATTTATTTTCACGAATCCGCCGATAATTTGAGACTAGCCCACGCAGCACATTAAGTCAGCCCAATGAAAGATTTCCAAACTCTCAGCTATGATAACATGATCGATATAAATAACTGGCTTCAGATGAAATTCGGCTGAACTTTGAATAGCACGCCCAATTATTCTGCTGACCGCTTTTAGTGATTAGGTCAGATTTAGATTAGGTCAACAATTTGTGACATCGTGTTCATGTTACGGTATGTGTGTTATTGGGGTATGAAACAGGCGACCCAATTGACAGTTGACCAATCACCAAATAAGATTTAGTGTAACACAGACGAGGTATGTAAATATACTGGCTTGAAAACTATCTCCATTATGGTATAACAGAGATTCTTCGATGGTTATTACACCTGTAAGGTAATTGAATTACAGTATATTATTTGAAGAAAAAAAAATGAAATCATCTGTATAAGATGTCGTTATATACAGAGATGTGATGATTTGGAATGCACATATTATATCAACATACTCGAACGCAAAAAATCTGAACTGAATATACTTGCAATGGCCACTTAAGTCATGTGACTTTCATTGGCAATAGCGACATACAGTAATGCCCTAAGTAATCGACTCCTTAAACACAGCAGAATTATGGGTAACTTTTCAGGATTGTTGCCATTAATCGGAAAGCTTGTTGCCATTAATCGGAAAGCTCTCCCCAAGAGCTTTCCGATGAATGGCAACAAGCCATATTTCCGACTAAATCCTGAAAAATTACCCATAATTCTGCTGTGTTTAAGGAGTCGATTACTAAGGGCATTACTGTACATTACAAGTTACACATAAGGGAAATGAGCCCAGCTGTTTCATAAGCAATCTATATAACAAATGTCATTGAATTAAATTTTCTTACTAATTAATTATTAATGCAGGAAGAGGGATTCTATTTTTAACCCCCTCTATGACTGAAGCTTCCTGAAATTTTGCAAAAACTCTGTGCCCATGCATTCTATTATATTTGTGAGTCTGCCATAGAGAGCCTCGCACATATAAGAGAATACATTGGCCTAACAGTATTCACCTTGACCTTGTAAGCCAGTGCATTCTGTTATATATGTTCGCATTTTTAACAGAATGCACTGGCACAGGATTTTTAATGATGCCCCAGCACAGCTCCCCTCGTGAAAGGGTTAAAGATTGAGTTTTTAAAGATCCATTGTTAAATTTGACACCATAAACTATCATTATTACATTTTTAATACCAGAATATAATTATATCATGCCAATGAGTCGATTGATGCCAGTGCATTCTCTTATAAATGCAAGTCTCCCAAAGGGGGCCTGGCAAATATAAGAGAATGCACTGACTCACAAGGTCAATGTAAATATTGTTAGGCCAATGTGTTCTCGTATATATGAAAGGCTCCCTATGTGCGAGTCGCATTCAATTATTTAAAATCTCCCGGATGGTGACCCCAATCTCACGGAAAATCGTGACCAATCTCCCGGCAAATATTTTTTTAGGGTAACAGGTCTGTGTGCGACTCGCATATATAAGAGAATGCATTGGCACAGGGTTTTTGTAAAATTTCAGGAAGCTCCAGTTATGAAAGGGTTAAAAAGCAGTATTTTTTTGACAACATTTTCACAATACCTGCTGATTGCTGATACACGTGGCATACAAATGATGGTGATTTAAGTAAAAAAAATTTGGTCTGGTATTTTAAAGACATATTATGGACTTGTTCGGGTGTGTGAAATTGATAAGTTAGTACTCAGGAGCTATGAGGAATGTAGCATTCTACTAACATGGTGGGAAATTTCAAAGAAATCGACCATACCACTCCATAGAAAACATCATCTGAACTACGCCCAATTGTAAATATTGACATCTCGATTCAGGACGCAACTATCGGCGATAATCTGAAACAAATGATTTCGCCATCGAGAGTCATTGCATTTAATTAATATATAAGAATGATGGTGTGTATCGTCAATTTGGATTAACATTCGTAAAACATAACTTCTTTGAGCAAGGATATTCCTAATTTCTATTTGATCACCCTACCAGAGTGATTCACATCACTTTAAAGCTGAAAATTACCTTTTGAATAATTTGTTGTCAAACCAGACAGTCGTGGCGTTATCTGCCGGATGAAACTGTATTAATGATCTTATTTGGCTCAGACAGAAAAAAAAACAATAACAGAAAGCAACATACCCCTATTTAAATGTGATATCTATAAGTGTACTGGTATGATGAAATTCTCAAAAATCATGATCACTTTCGAAACATACATAATATGATTGTTTTGATACATTATAACATACTCAACTGAAACACAATAAACTGGATTTCAGACTAAAAAGCACAAGCTTTGTAAGTGAAACAGAGGAAGGTTTAAAAGTCTTTCCGTTGTTGACTTCATATGGATCCCAGAAAGTGGATGAAGTCCAGAATCTATTAATGGGTGCAGATTTATAGAGAAACGTGCATAAATATTACCAACATCAATGTCCATCGTAACAAACCAACTCATATAATTTACCACACTCAACTGACTCAGGCCAACTTTAATAAGATTTCCGGTCATAAATGATATCAGTTTTGATATTTTGCAGACATTTGTGACCCGCCATATCAAATCCAGTCGTAAGTCAGGATTTTTTTTACCCTGTGCCAATGCATTCTCTTATATATGCGAGTCGACCATAGGTCGCCTCGCATATATAAGAGAATGCATTGGCTTAACAATTTTTTATCATTTTTTTTAAATAAATGTTTCTTACAATTTTTAGGACATAAAATAAAAAACATCCATTACCCTGCAGGGAGCCCCACACATATATAGAAGCATATAGAAGAGTGTCATCTGCTCATGTTTGTCTGGGGCTCTGTATGGGTGAAATTATAAAATTGTTAAAGAATACAAGAAAAAATTATTAAAATTGTAAAAAATTGTTAGGCCAATGCATTCTCTTATATATGCGAGGTGACCTATGGTCGACTCGCATATATATGAGAATGCATTGGCACAGGGTAAAAAAAAATCCCGACTTACGACTGGATTTGATATGGCGGGCCACATTTTCTTGCAGCTCCTTGTATAGACGCCTTGAATTCAATGTAGAATCTAGAAACTGCAAATACCGTGTCTGTCATTTACAGAATGAGGTCCAGAGGGTGAATTTAGGTTGTGACACATTTTTTTTTTTTTTCTTCATAAAAGTTGGAAATCTTAGAGTTAGTTAGGGTCAGAGAGTTTCAAAATCAACAGATTTTCCTTAGCACCCAATTGTAATGGGGTGACAGTGTTAGAACAATGAGTGGTGGATACCCCATCACCATTCAGGCCTGTAAATAGTATGTCTGTCATTTGCAGAATGAGATCCCCAGAGGGTGAATTTAGTGATGCTATTCTGCACAGTGGGCTAGCATCACCAAATTCACCCTCTGGGGACCTCATTCTACTTAGGCCTTATATTTTGGAAGGTATCTACAATCTCAAATTAACATTGTTTTTAGTTACATTTTCCTTTATGGAAAAGTTTCTATATCCCCTAATTTGCAGAAGATAAAATGCATAATAGAGGTACCCAATGGGTGTACATCACCAAATTCAACTGGGGAACTTCAATATGATCCTAGGTCTACCATTGCAGTTGGGGGCCTAAGCAGATGAGGTTCCCAGAGGGTGAATTTGGTGATGCTAGCCCACTGTGAGGGATAGCCTCAATAAAAACACTCTCTGGGGACGTCATTCTGCAAATGACAGACACACTATTTGCAGACTTAACTGATTGCGATGAATTTTAACAATATGGACATACCAGACCATTTTTTCAGTCTTAGCAAATAAATTGGATACAAGTCTGAAATTGACAAAACCAAATTTGCAATGCAATGAATTTTTCTAATCAATAGAAAAAACTAACTTACTTGAAAGTAGTTAATGCGTATTACTGGAAATAATTTTCAAGGTATGAAATATCACTTATATGTAAACCAAAATTACATTACAATTATCTAAATAAAATATTTAGGATGGGAAAAAATACAGTTGGGAGGAGTTGAGAATCTCGCAATTATTTTTATTGGCAAAAGGCCAATTTTATCTAATTTATGAGATTCAGACTGGTACTGGCCTTTGAAATGTTCAGGGAACAGTGCTTTGTTTGTCAAGTTCAGACTGATATCCTCTGTCTATGAATACGATGATGAAGTTTCTAAGGGTTTGGTGTGTCGGATCTGGCTTTCCTTTGAGCCTGAATGAATTCTGGGTATTCTATATAACCATCGTCATCTAGATCGTCTTCCTTAAGCACCAAGTCCACAATCTGTGAGATTTCTGCATCAGTGAAAACCTTTCTATTTTTAGCTGCATCAGCATCTTCATCATTCTCTGAAAGGATAAGAAATTGACATATTAGTGTATACAACCATCAGTAAGGCCGATGGGGTCATTGTCACAAGGCTTAGGTCACATTTGTAGCCAGCTTTTTCACTGGCGATCATATTCGTAGCCAGCTTTTCTACTTCCATACTTTATATGGTGCAAAATATGACGTCATCGCATTCGTGACTAAAATATCGACGTCATGCTCCAAAACCGACTTCGTTTATTAACTTATATTGGAACAAAATTTGAGCATTTATTTATAGATGAACTAATATCAAAACAAAATTCAAGTTGTTGTTCATCCATCAACTCAGAAAAATGAGATTTACCTGATCGTGTTCATTGAGGCTCGCCTGAATATGAAAAGCTGGCTACAAATGTGATCGCCAAAGAAAAGCTGACTGACATTTGTAATCGATTTAAAAAGCTGGCTATGAATGTGATCGATGCCTTGTGACTATGACCCCATCAGCATCAGTAAGCCCATCCCTGAGGATAAGCCCAGTCTATGTTTTGTTCCCAAAATGATCATGGGGTGGTCCTCATAGATAATAAGGATAAGTTCCCATCCACCACCCCATCCCGCCACTCATAGTATATATGAGAGAATGCATTGGCCTAACAATTTTTTACAATTTTAATAATTTGTTCTTGTATTCTTTAACAATTTTATAATTTCACCCATACAGAGCCCCAGACAAACATGAGCAGACGACACTCTTCTATTTGCTTCTATATATGTGTGGGGCTCCCTGCAGGGTAATGGATGTTTTTTTATTTTATGTCCTAAAAATTGTAAGAAACATTTATTTAAAAAACATGATAAAAAATTGTTAAGCCAATGCATTCTCTTATATATGCGAGGCGACCTATGGTCGACTCGCATATATAAGAGAATGCATTGGCACAGGGTAAAACAATCCCGACTTCCAACTGGATTTGATATGGCGGGTCACATATGCCATGCTTGAGAATTTAGAGGGCGAGTATACATTGATGACAGGTTAACTCTGAATGAAGATGAACAAAATTCATGCACAAAAATAGCATTACTCCAGCTAATTTCCATTCCAATTTAACTCATTAATATTACCTGCCTGATTGTGTTTCACAAAATTCTATACTACCATATATAAGATGATCTTTGTGTCTTATTTTAAATATTTACTCTCTAACATGATAAAACAGCAAACAAATTACTTTCATTAAATAAAATAATATACATTCTGATTCATATAAAACATGACATTGGTACATGAATGCAAACTGATATTTTGCATGTGGGGAGCCTCGAAGGTGAGCCCAGTCCCAAGTTATTGTAGAACAAAATTCACGGCCGCCCGGGCTCACTGATGAGTGCATACAGGGGCGCCGGAAGAAGGGGGGCAGAGGGGGCAGCTGACCCCCCCTGCCCTTGACCAAGGGGGCGAGCGGGGGCAGGACTTGCCCTTTTTTTGGAGACAGAAAATGCTTTTTGTGTGTTTAATCTCGTGTTTTTATAGCAAAATGTGACTTTTTTGGTCCAAATACCACCAATTTCACAAGGAATATTAATGTTTTGTCAATTTTATCACAAAACGGCCATATAAACCGACAAATACCATTAAAATAGGGATTTTTGCCACAATGAATTTATGGTTATTTTTCCAAGTTTGCGGAGAAAATGCCCTTTTTTGTGGAAAAGTGCCCTTTTTGTAGGCTCTGCCCCCCTTGCCCTTGGATGCTTCCGGCGCCCCTGAGTGCATACAGTAATACACTTTATTATCCATCCCTTAACTAACACCATTTCCGATTGGGCAAAAGCCGCCACGTGATAGTCCTGGAAAAAGTCATATTGGACTCCCGAAAGTCATATTGGACTCCCGACTGTACAATATGACTTTTCATATTGGACTCCGTGACATCACGAATTAACTCTATTGCGAAATGAATCGGTGAAATTGTGATGCGCGCGCAACATTGATGGATTTTAGCGACGTTTCACTTCCGGATTGAGTTTTTTCTCACTTCCGTGTTTACTTTTCCAAATCATGCTTTCTGATGATCAATATACGGTACAGGCATAGAGAATATACGGTATAGAGAATTAAGTGCCGACAAATACCAAAAATAACCACAAAAGTTTTATTTCCAAAATTTGGATAAACATACAGATCGATAATAAAAATGTCATTATACAATGTTGTGTACAGTATGAGTTTTTCTTGTACTCGTCCAGGTTGTGGTGAAAAGTCATATTGGACTCGACACTGGCGTGTCTCGTCCAATATGACTTCTCACCACAACCTGGACTTGTACAAGAAAAACACATACTGTACACAACATTGTATAATAACTTTATATTATTACATGATCCTACCCTTATTCCATTCAATAAACCCATTCTATAAATTGTGATATTAAACGTTCTTTTAAAAACAGGAAATAGTTCCAGGTGACCGGTTTGTCGTCTGTTTACAGTCCGTACGCTATGTCTCAAAATACTTTGGCTTCCAATATTTTTCCAACAAACTATAATGAATGAAGAGTTTGAAAAGTTATGTCTTTAGATATATGCCATTAAATACACCAACGAGTCTTCATTTATCTGGGACTATTTCTTTACGAGGGCAAACAACACATTGTTACGTGAAACGTCATCGCATGCCTTACAGAAGCTGATGTTAGTTTCGCGTCCCATTTGTTGATTTAAGTATGTTTTGGATCATGTAATAAATAGTATCTACAACTCATCCCCAGTTTATAGCGGAATTTACAAAACTTGTCCAGTGAATTAGGTCTGGACCTCGTGAAAGGCTCGGTTCAATCCTAATTTACTGGACTCATTTTGTAAATTCCGCTATAAACTGGGGATGAGTTGTAGATCCTCTTATATAAGTCAAAACTATGGCTGTCATGATTAGTTGTGATTAAATGGATCATGATACACTTTCAAACGATACGCAAATTCACCCTCTGAACCTCATTCTGCATAGACTTCAACTGCTATGGGAGACCTAGGATCAGATTGGAGTTACCCAGTCGAAGTTGGTGATGATAACCCATTAGCCACCTCGATTATGCATTTTATCTTCTGCAAATTAGGGGATATAGAAACTTCCCAGAAGGGAAAAGGTAACTAAAAACAATGTTAATTCAAGACAATCGATACTTCCCAGAAGATGAGGCCTAAGCAGAATCTGGTCCCCAGAGGGTAAATTTGGTGATGCTAGCCCACTGTGCAGAATAGCATCACTAAATTCACCCTCTGAGAATCTCATTCTGCAAATGACAGAGATACTATCTACAGGCCTGAATGGTGATGGGGTATCCACCACTCATTGTTCTAGCACTGTTACCCCATTGCAACTGGGTGCTAAGGAAAATCTATTTCCAACCCTCTCCTTGATTAAAGACATATTATGTACTTGTTCCGGTGCGTGAAACTGATAAGTTAGTATCCAGGCGTTATGCCAACTGGGGGGACATAACATTCTATTAATATCGCCAACAATTTGCAGCAAATCAACCATACCACTCCACAGAAAACATTGTCAGAACTATGCTCAATTGTAAATATTTACTACTCGATTCGGGACACATCTATTGGCGATAAACTAACGAAAACGATTTCGCCATCGATGGTTACTTTATTTGATTATTATATAAGAATGACGGCATGTATTGTCAATTTGGAATACTATTTGTCAAAATTACTACTTTGAACAAGATTATTCTCCATTCCTATTTGATCATCATACCGGAGTGTTTCACATCACTTTAACTCTAAGATTTCCAACTTCTATTAAAAAAAAAAACAAGTCACAACCATCCTATTGCTAAGAAAATTCACAACTTTGTCAAATTATCTTCTTTATATTGAAACCACAGTGATATTTAGCTTGTCAAAAAACATACTCAACGAGACTGTAAATATTAATGGATTGTACACCACGCACTTAACATTTCTCCTCGATTAACCTGCGTCACACAAAAGTCCAACAAGAAGTCACGAACAATTAGTAGCTAACAGCAGGGCATCGTGGGCCATCTGGCGAATCTTAACAATGTCTTTATTGATGTTGTCGTCATTGAAGGCATGGAGGATCCCTTGACAGTTAACTTGCAGTTGCTTTGATGTATAATTTTGAGGGTTTGTCAAATCTTAATTGCTGCTAATTGATATGTCTGTCCAGTTGGAACAAACCACTTACATTTTCCTGGTTGGAGAGTTAACCCTTTGATCGCTACCACTGATAGGTGTATACTCAATTCCTATTGATTCATTTGGAGGGAGGTATAATCCTGAGGGCTTGTCAAGTATTGATTATTTCTAATTGATATCTCTGTCCAGTTGGAACAAACCACTTGAATTTTTTTGGTTGGAAAGTTAACCCTATCATTACTGGATTCCGCTGGTGGATATTTACTTGATTCCCATTCATTCATTTTCAGGGGTTCCTATTCACTAATGTGTAAGGATTTATAATTATGAGGGCTTGTCAAATTTTAATTGCTGCTAATTGATATGTCTGTCCAGTTGGAACAAACCACTTACATTTTCTTGTTTGGAAGGTTAACCCTTTGATCGCTCGCTACCACTGATGGGTGTTTACTCGAATCCTACTGATTCATTTGGAGGGATGTATAATCCTGAGGGCTTGTCAAGTATCGATTATTTCTAATTGATATCTATGTCCAGTTGGAACAAACCACGTGAATTGTTTTGGTTGGAGAGTTAACCCTATCATTACTGGATATTGGTGATGGATATTTACTTGATTCCCATTCATTCATTTTCAGGGGTTCCTATTCATTAATTTGTAGGGATTTATAATTATGAGGGCTTGTCAAATCTTCATTGCTGCTAATTGATATATCTGTCCAGTTGGGACAAACCACTAACAATTTTCCTGGTTTGAGGGTTAACCATTTGATCACTGGTTATCTCAGATGGGTGTTTACTCGGATCCTATTTATTCATTTGCAGTGATGTATAATCGTGAGTGCTTGTCAAATCTTAATTTCTGCTAATTGATATATCTGTCCAGTTCGAACAAACCACTTACATTTTCCTGGTTGGAGAGTTAACCCTTTGATCGCTCGCTACCACTGATGGGTGTTTACTCGAATCCTATTGATTCATTTGGAGGGATGTATAATCCTGATGGCTTGTCAAGTATCGATTATTTCTAATTGATATCTATGTCCACTTGGAACAAACCACTTAAATTTTCTTGGTTGGAGAATTAACCCTATCATTACTGGATTCCGCTGGTGGATATTTACTTAATTCCCATTTATACATTTTCTGGGGTTCCTATTCATTAATTTGTATGGATTTATAATTATGAGGTCATGTCAAATCTTAATCGCTGCTAATTGATATGTCTGTCCAGTTGGGACAAAACACTTACATTTTTCTTGGTTGGAGGGTTAACCCTTTGCTTATTGGTTACCTCTGATGAGTGTTTACTCAAATCCTAATGATTCATTTGCAGGAATGTATAATCGTGAGTGCTTGTCAAATCTTTTTTGCTGCAAATTAATAAGTCTGTCCAGTTAAAGGTGTAGCTTAGAGTTTGGCCCACTAGCCAACTGAGATATCCAAAAGGATTTAGTGTAAAGGGCTATGTAAATATTATCAAATAATAGCAACAAACCTGAGTGAAAATGAGTTATAGCTTTCTGTATTTCAACGCCATCTAATTTATTATTATTGTCATAATCGTGTAATTTAAAGTAATGGAATTCTAGCTCTTCCTCAGACATCTCTTCTTTAGCTTTACCGACTTCTTCCCTCAAGTGTTCTTTTATGTGACTAGAAAGAGAAAATGAAGAAATAAATACATATCATCACTACAGTGAAGTTATCTGAGTCTCGATATCGCATGTAGATACAAATGTGAGAGCCTGGATCAAACAACTTCAAGTACAGGGTTCACACAGGCAGATTTTTTTGGGGCAATATTTCAGAAACTTGGGCCAAATTAAAAAACAAAAATATGGGATCAACGAGAAAATAAAAACTAAAACAAATATACAGTAATGCCCTATATAATCGACTCCTTAACCACAGCAGAATTATGGGTAACTTTTCAGGGTTTTAGGTGGAAATATGGCTTGTTGCCATTCATCAGAAAGCTCTCACTGTGAGCTTTCCGATGAATGGAAACAAGCCATATTTCCGACTAAATCCTGAAAATTACCCATAATTCTGCTGTGGTTAAGGAGTTGATTATTTAGGGCATTATTGTATAGAGAAACAAGCACAGAAGTAACTTATTAATTTTGAGTTGAACAAAGGTAATAATGGAAATGTGCACAGATTTTTCAAATAGGTCTTGCCACTTGATTATGAAAGTAGGTTGTTCTACCAGCTAATCATTGTAATTGTTTTGATAAGGAAGCATGCATGCACGTTTATTATTTTCTTGGAAAATTTCCCCCCTGCACATAGTCCAAGTCTTCTCGTACTAAAACCAGCTAAGATATTTTGATGGCGAGAGCATCTCGCCATTTAAATATCTTAGCTGGTTTTAGTACGAGAAGACTTGGACTACCCTGCACAGTGCTTATTTAGGTCTGCATGCTTATTAATTTTGAGGCTATGAAAATTGAAATCGGCACAAACTCAAGATTTCTATATGATTCTGATACCAAAATGATGAGCTTATAACTTAATGCATGTACATATTCAAGTATATGGCACACATGTGAACATTTAAATATTGAATAAAACACCATATGACACATACTATGTTGATTCCTATACTTGACCTACATGTACTATAAAAATAATTAGTTTAACCATAGTTGATGTTTTGCTCAGAGTTCCCCCTGCACTATTATTTGGGTCTGCACTTTTATTAATTTCAATGGAATCCCCCCCACACCCCCCCCCCCCCCTGCACTATTATTTGGGCCTTCACTTTTATTTGGAGCCCGAAAGTAAATATTGAATTATGGCTTTTTGGCTTCATTTGGAATGTTATTTTTCAATTTGTCAGAAAATCCCTCACAAATAAACCTTGTAACAGATTTGCAGTCTCGTTCTGACTCATAATAAAATCTTATCTTGACACCCTCATGATGCATTCTATTAGAAACCTACTAGTGATATATATCCCTTTGATGACCAAGCCTTGAAATAAGGTGTCTGTCATTTGCAGAATGAGGTCCCCAGAGGGTGAATTTAGTGATGCTACCCCACATAGCGGGCTAGCATCACCAAATTCACCCTCAGGGAACCTCATTCTGCTGAGATGTAAGCAGAATGAGGTCCCCAGAGGGTGAATTTGGTGATGCTAGCCCACAATGCGGGGTAGCATCACTAAATTCACCCTCTGGGGACCTCATTCTGCAAATGGCAGACACCTTATTTCAAGGCTTGTTGATGACTGGAGATTCCTTAAATATTTGCAAAAGCCCTGTGCTAATGCATTCTCTTAAATATGCGAGTCGCCCCACATAAAAGAGAATGCATTGGCCTGACAATATTTACAATGAACTTGTGAGCCAGTGCATTCTCTTATATACATGTATGCGAGGCTCCCTGCACTGACACAGGGTCTTCAATGCTGCACCAGAGCAGCCCCCATCATGAAATGGTTAAATAGTGATATCATAAATCTCAGGTGATCCTCTATGTGGTGTCAATGATACGGAAGCTCAACTTGGAGAGGGGATAACATCATACAATATAGTCAATGGAGTGATTAGGAATGCAGAAAGTTTGAATGTTTAAGTAATACCAGAGGTCAACTCAAAGAGCTGTATACAGTTTGGGATCAAATGATAAAAATTATTGGCCACTGTAGGCATGCTGAAATCCAAAATGGCTGTTTTTTTTATCAAATTTCTGGAAAAATCAATGACTCCGATCTAAAAGTCACCCCGAAGATCCATACCAAGTTTGTTGACTGATCAGGGATGTGGCCTGTAGCTGTGCCGAATGATTTTGTGATGAAAAAGAGTAAAATGCAAGACGGCCATGTTTCTGAACAGCCACTAAATTTTTAACACATGTATTTGGCTAAATGGAAAGAAATAAGTTTTTTATCAGGCAGGTCACTGCAATTTTGTAATACATGTAGTTACAACCAGTAAAATTTCTATAATGCATGTATCTCAAATTTATCTTACCATTTAGGTTTCCAAAATGCAAATAATTACATCAAGTTATGATGCAAAACATTTGTTAACGTGTGGATGTACAAAAGAGTAGACACACATACATGTATGAACAGAGTTCATAACAATACCCCCAGAGTAACTGACTTTTTTTTAGATTGCCCTGCAAATATTATGGTCAAAAATTTTCTGATCCAGCATGAACATTGATTGAGACTGACGATGTACTGTACATGTATGCAGGGTTTCCGCTTGGGGGAGTGTGGCCGTATTTGGGAAGCACATACCAGGCGCTCTTGTCGGGAGAAATTTGCATGTCTATTACTGAAAAGTTGCCATTTCCTTGCACTTGAGACAACAAACAGGAACATTGAAGCTTCATATAGAAACCAAATTAAAACAGATCCTCTTTCTTAGATCTCATGTTAATGAACTAAAAGCATGTAAGCACAACAGCACACAATGGATACAACCACTTTTATAACAGTAGCATTATTAAAAGCCAATATCAAAGACTACCGAGGTTGGCAAAAGACACACTGTCATACTGCCTGGCAGTAACAGGTGTTAGTTACGTCATGAGTCATGAGCAGAGCTCATATCACGTGCTATCCACACGTTCTACATGCCTGCTTTCTTTGTATTTTGTTCACAGTACCGATCAAAGCAATATTGTTGTAAAATCAAAAGCTTTCCTCAGACGGAGAAGACCTCATGCTGGATTTGTATATTGGATAATTTTGTATTCATTGGATAGGGAATAAATACATTGATATTAACTATTAATATTTTAATTGTTTTATTTTTAATTAAACATTTCTTTGATACAGACCTTGTTTTGAGGAAAAGGTCTGCACTGTTCGTCGCAGCGACTGCCAAAACTTACCTGTGTTCACCATTGTAGCTCATAATTCAGCCCCCCTAATGACTTACCAATGTATATTGCGCATTTTGAGGGGAAATAGTCGGTCAGAAAGTTGGGACTTATTAAAATGTGAGAGGCTGATTACTACTAAACATTCGCCGACAAAGCGCTACCCAGGATGGTGTAGACAACTGTGCACGTGGTCCACGCTACTGATCATGTCTATTCAGGTACCAAGTGTAGAATTCCTTGTAGTGTTGAAACGATTAATTGACTAGTCAAAATCGACGCGATTATTGAATTAGTCGATCCCGAAATCTGCTAGTCGACTAGTCGGGGGGAAAAAGCACTACCTTTTTATCATGACAGCAGTGCCATTGCACGGTCATATTATCACATAATCTGTAACAGTTAACACATATTAACTTCTTAAAGCCTTATTGTATTGTTCCTTTAACGATGCCAATGCCAGTCATGCACGGGCGGTGAACTCCATGGCATGAACTGAACCCAATGTATGCAAGTGTAGGTGCGGTTTCTTTTATGTTGATCATCAAAGACATGAAGTGTAGCTGCCGACTGAACACAGTCTAGTTCGATGGGACGCAATTGACCAGTGATAACTTCTCACTGTGGCACGTGTAATACTAGAGTAATGATGCAGCACAATGGCTTCAATGATATACGAAACATAATTTGCGACAAGTCATGCTGGTAAATTCAACTCAGTAACTGAATAGATTCTAGATCATTATAATACCCACATACCCTCCCCCCGCGACATGAGGCTCCAATTCAGAAATACAATAGAACACACCCGACATCTCATTAGCGAGACTTGCCTATTTATTTCCTGGTTACCGGCGACAATTTTGGTTAAATAAAATGTTATTACCTGCATTCCCCAAAACGTGAGATTATATGGAGGTTGCAGGAGAGCCGCGTTTAAGACATCAAATTGGGAGACTAATGGGCAAAACGGGATATTATATCGTTCACGTGCTTTTCGTTTGAACGTTCTGAAATGAAGAGTTGGATACTCAAAACTGCGATGCCACATGGCTCATTTTATACGTCATTATGGGCATAGAAACGGGAACTCTTAGAAGGGTTCCGACTAGTAGTCGATTACCTCTGGCGACTAGTCGATTCCTTAAAATCGCTAATCGTTTCAACACTAATTCCTTGCAATAAGTTAATCATCAGTGTCGGTGATCCCTCGTCCCGTGTAAAAAGGAGACTGAACTAGGTCTGTGGCTATTTTGTGACCCATATTAAGTCAAGGTTGGGGAGGGGAATGAGGCCGCTGGACGACCGGCCTGCCGTAGTAGCGGAAACCCTGATGTATGTCATATGTCAGACAAGTGAAATACACTTACTCCGCATCGTGAACATTGGGATGTCTAATTTTATGTCCTTCTTGTACATTGACAGCCTGTGGATCATATGCTTGTTGTTGTTGTTGTTGTTGATTCATCTGCTGTACATTTGGATCTGGAATTCCTGGAGGTCGTTGATTCTGTGCTGATACCGTAACTATGCACAGTGACACAGTTAGTAAGTCTCTCACTAATTTATCCCAATTCATATCTTTGCTGAAATATAATGTTGATATACGTTAATAACACATTTTGTGCAATTGCAAGGCCATTTGGAGCATATATTATTTAATTTAAGTTCCATATTCCGATTACGTTGAACTATATTAATTAACCTACATGTACATGACCCCATTTTAAATAGTTTATATATGACCCGCCATATCAAATCCAGTCGGAAGTCGGGATTTTTTTACCCTGTGCCAATGCATTCTCTTATATATGCGAGTCGACCATAGGTCGCCTCGCATATATAAGAGAATGCATTGGCTTAACAAAATTTTATCATGTTTTTTAAATAAATGTTTCTTACAATTTTTAGGACATAAAATAAAAAAACATCCATTACCCTGCAGGGAGCCCCACACATATATAGAAGCACATAGAAGAGTGTCGTCTGCTCATGTTTGTCTGGGGCTCTGTATGGGTGAAATTATAAAATTGTTAAAGAATACAAGAACAAATTATTAAAATTGTAAAAAATTGTTAGGCCAATGCATTCTCTTATATATGCGAGGCGACCTATGGTCGACTCGCATATATAAGAGAATGCATTGGCACAGGGTAAAAAAAAATCCCAACTTCCGACTGGATTTGATATGGTGGGTCACATATATGATGCACAACAGTCTTCATGTACCTCATCAAATGGCGTTTGTAATAGACTTAAACTAAAATAAATCACATTAAATGTGTAGACTCGGCAGTTCAAAATAGGGTTGGTCGCGTTAACAGAAACAAAAGTCTTTTATTAGGCCTAACTACCCTTGAGCTGTTAGCAACATTTTGAATATCTAGTACTGAAAGTGAAAATGACTTCTTCACTGACACCACAATTGTTGACTAATCAAATTGACCATCAAGTTTAAGAGGTCTTCATGGCATCCATTTGAATCCAAGGAAAACTACTGCTTGTTAATTTGTGTTTGCGCATCTGTACAAGTTATGAAACTGAGCTATGTCAGCAGCTGGAAAGTTTAGATGGACCTACATAGAAAACTACTTAACAGTTAAAGTGATGTGAAACACTCCGGTTGGGTGATAAAATAGAAATGGATAATAATCTTGCTAAAAATAGTTATTTTTACCAATATTAACCCAAATTTACAGCGCACACACCGTCATTCTTATATATTAATTACATGCAATGATTCTCGGTGGTGAAATAATTTGCAATAGTTTATCTCCAATTGTTGCATCCCGAATCGAGATGTAAATATTTACAATTATGTGTAGTTCAGATGATGATATCTATGGAGTGGTATGGTGGATTTCTTTGAGATTTTCGACAATGCAAGTAGAATATACATTCCCACAGTTGGCATAGTGCCAGAGTACTACAGTATCTTATCAGTTTTACGCATCCGAAAAAGTCCATGATATGTATTTAAGCTAGTAGACCACATGAAGGAATCTATGCTATCTGAAGACCACATCAAGCATATTATATAACAATAAAAATGTAAAAAAGATGACTTTAATCATATTTTTGGAAGGGAAATTTTGGGAAGAGCGTTCTCAGCAAGTATACAAAATTATTGGAAATTTATAACTGCCATAAAAAGTACATGATTTGAACTAGTAAAAGGCTTGAATGATAATTTAATAGAGAGAAATACTGCTTCAAGACAGTTAACAGAATGTAGTTTGTGCTGGAAAATTGTAAGCGTCCATTTTGCAAGAACTGATATAAACCTTAGGGCAGAGATGAGTTTAGGTCACATGTCCATAGCCAAATCCCCAGCTGACACTCTCTACAGGTATCTCTAACACTGTGTCCTATTTACAGACTTACAGTTGATTGATCCCTGCCTGAATGAATGACCTGTATTAATTGGGCTGGTCCTTCAAGGTAACAGTGCTTGCAAAATGGATGCTTACCATTTTCCAGCACAAACTAACATTCTTTTAACAGTCTTGAAGCAGAATTGCTCTCTAATCAATACTCATTATGTACATTTTATGGCAGTTACAAGACCTCAGAGAGTGGTGTAAAGCATTCTTTTACAAATATGATGCAGCTGTGATGTCAACGGGCGATACATCAGATGTCTTCTCCTGCGTTATCAATGAAGTAAAGAGCCCGGTAATCAGAATGCCTAATATTAATCAGTAATCTTTTCACTTTTTCTCATAAGCTGAGAATTACAGAGCAGACAAATGAGCCAAGTATGATCCAAGTTATCCAAGGGTTCTTTACGGTATTGGGATGATCATCCCTGTCATATTGCAAAGTGTGATTTGTCCACAAAAATGGGGAATTGATGATTTTTACTCACTCAGGTCTGGTTAACGAAAATGGCGAAATTCTTCATAATTGGCGATAAAATTCAAGCAGTAGTAATTTTATTTTAGTTATACTAAGCCTTGGTGGTAGGCTCAATTCCTATCAATATCAAATATATATAGATCCCAGGCCTTGATTTGAAGACAAGGGACGAACAATATCACTTACTCACAACATAATTTTTTTTAGGCAACGCAGGTGCCGAAGGTGCCCCGAAGAGTCGATTACAATGAAGCCGGAATTGACGCTTGGGGTGTTTACACTCAAGCTTTTCTCCCATAATTCCGTTACTCAAAATCTTAGATTTAAAGGCGTTTTATAGGACGTAATTTTATCTTATTAAATTCTATTTTAAAAACTAAAAATGCAAATTAGAAGGTTGCTATATATTCAACAACATAAAATTGACAAAGAGACTGATAGATATAAATTACATACATGTAGAGACTGATAGAGATAAATTACATACATGTAGAGAGGGATAGAGACAAATGTTTCTAACACAAAGGGTGCAATAGTTAAACGTGCCAAGTGCTGAATGTTAGACAGTGTGTCATGAAGTCTGTTGTCTAAACCCAATAATGTCAAGTGTCATTTCGCATGAAAAACACCAATGACATCTTGAAATAAACTCGAGACTCCTTCAAACTTCAAACTAAACAAAATCATTTATGACATGATGCAGCATTTATCAAGACGGTTATAAGGATTCAAAACTGTGTACTAGTGACTACAGTAATGCCCTAAGTAATCGACCCCTTAACCACAGCAGAATTATGGGTAACTTTTCAGGATTTAGTCGGAAATATGGCTTGTTGCCATTCATCGGAAAGCTCTCAGTGTCCCACATATGAAAGTCTGTTATCCTCACAGAACGGCAATGAGTCTTTTCGTATTCAGTCTGTGATCATTGTGATGTGATAATAGGTGTCATTTGCAGTGGATCTGGGCCAGCTCGTCCCAGGGCCAACTCGGTCCAGACAGTTTTGGGGTGAGCTGGCCCAGCTTTTATGGCCAAATTGGCCTGGGAATTAAATTTGTGTTTAAAAAGTTAATATATTTTAATATATTAATTTCTCACGTTCAGATGATGATATAATATATTTCAGAGTTTTGTCCATCAATTTTGACATTTAGACTACTTTAGGCATGTTTGTTTTCAAAGATAATAGCCAGTAATCACATTAGTCCGTTTGAACGAGAAACCGGTGAGTTCAAGAAATAAACAATAATGTAGGCCTACTGTTCTCACATTCTGAATAAATTTCTCCGATTCTCTATAGGTTCATCTCACTATCCCTGGGTTAATTTTAAGGAAACCCTTAGAAGCCATTATTTTCCCCACTCCTATCAAAACAATATAAGCAGGTTGTTTACACAGTAACCAGTCAGCTAATCACACCTCACATACACTTCAGAGGGTGAGGTGGCTCCAGAATGTGTGACCGATAATCACTTTCAGATACCGACCATATATGGGTATATAACCAGTGGAAGGTTATCTGACATCATTTGGGGTGAAGGAGAAGATCACTCGATCTTTTTGACCATCCAGGATGCTTCGCACCCAACCACTCTCCTCGCTGGCAAGAGTGACATCATAACCACAAAGATGTTCCTTATGTGAAGTGTAATTCTGAAGTGAGACCACTGCAGCATTGTGCTTGACTTTGAAACAGGTACATTAAATATCACATTATCATCATCTTCCGTCCTTAAGCATTTATGTATCATTGGTACATCACAATACAAATATTCTTAAAACTTAATTATTAATGTAATTGAATTATTCTAAATGATTCAGTTTTATATTAAAGGGGAAGGAAACCCTGAGCCTATCAGGCTGTTAATATATTTAATACTAGTATATAAATCATGGTTATCTACCAAATAAATTATCACAATTCAACAACTCAACTATCCAATCTACAGTACCTGCCGACAACCCTTTTCTGAGAGAGAGAGAGAGAGAGAGAGAAAGTAAAAAGAAACAATAGAAATACTATTTATCCCTTGGGATGAGCTAGCGCGGGGCAAGCTAGCCTGGGGCGAGCAAGTTAGCATGGGGCTAGCTGGACCATATCTGTTGGACCGAGTTGGCCCTGGGACGAGCTGGCTCATTTCCTTTGCAGTGGCAACAGGTGGCATCTAACATGCCACTGCATTAAATTTCCTGTGGGACATTTTTCATAATTTCAAGGCTGCATTTGATTTTGAGTAGGAGCATATACGGTACCACATTCAGGTATTCTTCATATTAAATGAAAACTCCAGGAACCTTCCGTTATAGACACACTGGTCCAAGAGCTACTAGTACCATGGCCGAGTAACTTTATAACCCTGTGGTGACTCTAGTACAGTGTAGCGTTCTTTAACATGCACACATCGAGGCATGTACATGGGTCAGCCATTAATGTCTGCACCCACTGAGACAGCGTACTGCACCCATGACAACACACCTGGACAAATGATGTCATGGGGGGAAGTCGGCATTTTGCATTCAGATCTGTATTCAGCAGCCTTCATAATTGGCTACAGCAATTAGCATTGCCGAAGCAAACTGGGTCACGGCATAGTGTTGCCGTAGCAGATTGCCGAAGCCAAACAATCTGAATTAAGAGGGCTGATTCAGTGATCTCGAAATTACTCGAATGAGACTTTTCAGCCTGTCCGAGTTCTGATTTTTATCAGAATACCCTGACCTGGTTGCGATCCCCGGTCTGCTAGCACGAGAGACCAGTATGCTACATGTACCTCTCGGCTACCATCGGGAGATGAGAACGGAATATCCACAGGTGTATTTTTGCATCATTTGAAGCAACTAGAGATTAACTTTATCACAATATCCATATGATGAGGCTAAGAAATGCATTTAACTACAATTATACCTACATGTAGATATCATATCATCTACTTGAATTGCAATTTTGTGAACGCATGCATTTTTCAAGAGAAACTATATCGAAAGGTGTATAATGTAATTTGTAAACCAGTCAATTATTTTTTAAGTTAAACAGGTCGGGCACAAATAGCTCATTTGAGCTCACATAGCTCAATCAAGCTAAATTTTTAATGTGATTTAAGTCCAATTCCTCAGTTCAACACATGCATCAAATTATCGCATTGCGAATTTACATTCATTAGTTAGAACCATGTCAAGCTTCACAGAAACTCCTTCCGTACAAGTAATTAAAACAGCAGTGGCGTGATCAAAGGCAATTTTATTAACACTTTTAGGAGAATGATTAAACTTCTTTTTGAACTTACGAATTGTGTTTATAAAACTGCCGCTTCTGCATATTAATTTACCTGGAATATATTTCTGAAGGTTAAGGACACAAGGTTACAATGTCTTGTCCGACTGGATAAACCACGGGCATCGATATACGATAAATCGTTTGCCGAACGTAGACTGATCTGCCATTAAGAGAAGAAAAAATACGGAAGCGCGAGTGGTCAGTACATTCATATTTTATGCATCGTTTTAATACTGTGTCTTCAATTGTGTCGATGTTGTAAAAGCACGTGGCTTTCCGTATCGTCCAACCAGTGAAATTCAATTAAAATTATGCTTATAAACACATAGACGGAGCCTGTTTTGAGCAGCCAATCAGAACATTTGTTTCATTTTATCTTAGGATAAGCTTAGACATAGCGGAGCGAATCTGACACAGCACGATTTGCCGACTGAAAAGTCAATTTAAAACTAATTTCTCTCACGAATTTTAATGAAAACATATGGATAAATCCAAAAGTCACTTAAAAGATATCAAGACTGTTGTGAGTAGATGAGCACACAATGTATTTGTGAAGCTCAATACTAGGTTGGTCCAGTAGAAATAAATTCGCAATGCAAATGTCACGTAAATGATATCAAGACTGTTGTGAGTAGATGAGCACACAATGTATTTGTGAAGCTCAATACTAGGTTGGTCCAGTAGAAATAAATTTGCAATGCGATAATTTGATGCACGCGTTGAACTGAGGAAATGGACTTAAATCACATTAAAAATTTAGCTCGATTTAGCTATGTGACTGTGAGCTCAAATGAGCTATTTACTAATTTAGCTCATTTGGCACCTGTGCCCGACCTGTTAAAAGTGTCAAAAGCTCATGAGCAACTTTCAACAGCATCTCTTGTTAATGTAATTGATATTATCAGCGTTAATAGGTACTGCAGATTACCTTGCGAAATGCGATTACATGCTTATCATACCCATATACTGGACCATATGGCATAAATAAAGCCGCATATGGCTGGAAATTCACCCACCGGCAACTTTCGTTCAATGAATAATGAAATAAACCCAGATATGCGTCTTATTCAAACGATTGAAGAGGAATAGGACTATATTGTATAATACTCTCGATCACCAGTGGGTATATTAGCACTTACTTTTTCACGATACAATAATGAAAAGCAATTTGTTACAACGAATAAATGAATAGATTCTAATGATGATTTGTCCAACACGAGAAAACGGAAGTGGTTGGAGAAGTGATTTTTCCAAAATTAGAATTGGAATGACAATAGTGAACGGATAACAACGCATATAAAACCTTTTATAAATGATGAGATAAATGTAACAAATTTATAATTTAATGTAAAGAATAATAAAGAACATAAATATACAATTTAGCGTTGTTATTACAAAGATAGAGCTAAATAACAAATTAATATAGTACTGGTTAACCGTTTTATTTTCCGGTACTAACTTTTTACATAATCCAAGATGTCTGCGCCCATGAAATCGAAACCTGTGAAGAAACTTTTTCGCAGTTGTGCATGAACATTGAATGTTAACTGGTTTAGAAAATTCTCAAATATTTACTGGATAAGTTCGAGTAATTTTATTTCACGATTTGGTACAAAGCTGTGAGATATGGATCGCTGCTTACCCAATTATGTTATGTCTTATGACTTATGTTTATGTTTCTCTTCAAAGTTTTTCCACCCCAATCTCCTTAGGCTTAGTTTCGATGTCAAGCCTGTATCGGTATCTGTAGAGTTTTCAGTGGAGTGACAATGTTGACCATATGCAGGCTGGGATCGAGTAGAATCACCACCCAATTTGTCCAGGTTTTTGGCCAAATCTGTAACTTCATCGCCACAGGACTTTAAATCATTTTTAACATTTGTAACACCCGTCTACGAGCGGTCTCTCTGGTATCTCAGAAATAATGTAACACTTGTAACACATTGTAACATGTCGCTACACTGAACACGGTAGAAAAAAATAGGCTGCGGTTTTCTACTGGGACTTTAAATCATTTGTAACACTTGTAACACTTGTAACACTGTTACAAAATGCCTAGTGCCAGTAGTGGAGGAAAAATGTACCGGATTCATGCAATATTTGCCACAGGCACAGGGGACCGCCATTCAGCGTCGGCTCCTGATCCGACGGTGTGCTCAGCCTAATGTATTCGCTGGTCAGGACATTACGAGAGGAGCGGAGATACTAAATTTGCCCACTAGACCTACATGAACATGTTTTTCAAATTTTGTCTGAGATTCTTGTGCTTCTGGAATCGTTCTCAGAGTGTCGATTGGGGTACTGCGTTATGCAGTAGGTCCCTAGATTTGCGTAGGTCTCCGTAGGTCACTCAATTCGCGTAGGTCCCTGCAGTAATGCAATATATAGTAGGTCTACATGATTTATTGACTGATAAAATGGATTGAGACCACTAAATGATCATGTTAGATGTTACTTTGCATATATTTTTTATAATTAATTTCCGAAATCTGATGGGTTTGTTTGCTTACTAGCCTTAGTGATACTTAGATGATGAAGCCTAACTAAAATTACGTGATTTCTTATCCGGAAAGTAAGAGGATTATCTTACTGGCTTCGGGATAAGATATTAATTAGAGGATTACTGAATATATTTTTGCATTGATTTAGGTCCCCATAGTAATGGAAGGGTGCATGCTTTATAGAATAAGTAATGCCTAATATATTATCAATAAGTGAACATATTATATGATATTGCGTTGTGTTTTAAAAATTAAATATCTAATTATATATTTTGTTTAGCTTAGATGAAAAAAAAATAAGAATTACCATCCAGTTAATTAAGTTATGTTAAGATTATTGTTTTTTAAGTTAGGACAAGTGATCAGTACGTTACTAAACATAACTTATTTAACTGAATGGTAAGTTTACACAGCCCAACTACATGGGTGACCATTAATCACATTGTTTGCGAGACTGGGTGTTTTCTTTGCGAAAAGGATCTGTCCTCTTTGAAGATTCATTTCGGCAAAGTTTATTGTGAAAAGGATCTGTCCTCTTTGCATATTCATTTCGGCAATGTCTGTTGTGAAAAGGATCTGTCCTCTTTGAAGATTCATTTCGGCAATGTCTGTTGTGAAAAGGATCTGTCCTCTTTGAAGATTCATTTCGACAATGTCTGTTGTGATAGGGTTGTGACTAATTATCAACTAGTGTTAGTACTCATAGGTGAGTGACATTTTATGATTCTAAGACATGATACTTAAGTTGAGCACTGAGACTTTCAAACTCATATTCATTACGACGGCAAATGTTTACGAACATTTTATTAAATTTCAATGTTATACTTGCCATTTTATTTGTATACAAATGTAACTACCACGATCGCCTATCTTACTATATAAATAAAGCCATCTGTTTAAATTTTACATTTAATCAACACCTGTTGATTAAAGGCGCCTACTGGTGACTAAACTTCGAAGAGTGGATTAAACATTCTTCATACAATTTGAACGGAAAAGTGTTTATCCATAGCATTGTAAAATCGTGGCATAAACACAGTGGATTAAAACTTTCTCCATATACAATTTTAACGGAAAAGTCTTTATCCATCGCATTTTGTTTCTGAATAAAAAATGTTTCTGAAGCATTAGTTGAATAATTATTATCTGGCTAATTAAGTCATCGTGTTTTGATTGGACGTATATTTTTCTAACGGTCATCTCTGCGTTCTGATTGGTCAAATAGTAATGTTGGGTTTTATGCAGAAGAAATTAGGAAATAATTTATTAGGTTTTGTGATTATTTGCATTAATTCTAATTCTAATTAACAAATTATAGCGTAATACTTGACTTGGGCTGTGTAAACATTTTAATAAAATGTCATATATAGCCTCAATAAAAATTAATCGAGAATACTAATTAAGTATACTCATAAATAATTCACAATAATAAATTAATTATTTAAAGTTTCCATCGGATCGGTAGTGGTGTATATTTAAATGAGATATTGAGTATATTAATTCGTTGTCCCATTTTATTATTGTGAATTATTTATGAGTATATTTAATTAGTATTCTCGATCAGTATTGATATGAATTTAAGTTAAGTTGTAAACAATCTTCAATCGGTGTAATTGTAATTGTAGTATTGGCCTACAGTTTGTTTAGATATTTAATTTAATTCGCAAAAATGTCATTCATCAACTTCGGGATTGTATTGGAGCAACAACAGCACAACGGAATTTAATTTTGGACGAGATATTCGGTGATAATGGCCTTACATCTTCTGATTGTTCTGCAATTTTCGATTATCGACTGGACAAAAGTGAACGAACAATAACATTGACGGCACCTACATTTCTAGAATATTTCCGAAATAGACTGACACCGATATTAAGAGAAAACTACGAGACATTAAGACAAACACCAAACCTGATGGCAGATGGAAAATGGACGAACAATAACTGTGAATCGCTAAACCATATTCTGAAGCAGGCCGTTGAGTGGAAATCGAAACCTCTAGTGGAATTAGTGAAAATAATATACAATGTAGTTAAAGGTGAGTATGACGAATTAGAACGCAGTATTTTCGGGTTTTGGACATGTTGCATGTTTTGAATTCAATAAACTATGAAAAATATCAAATTCTCCTATCTAACGCACCCATGCCCACTCACCTATACTGATGAATCGAGAAATCTGATAATCCTCTTATTTTCTATTCAAAAAGTCACATAAATCAATGCAAAAATACAATCATTTATCCTCCAATTAATATTTGTCCACGAAGCCGGTAAGATAATCCTCTTACTTTCCGGATCAGAAATCACGTAATTTTAGTTAGGCTTCATGATCCTCTAAGTATCACTAAGCAAACAAACCCATCAGATTTCGGAAATTAATTATTAAAAAAAATTTGCAAAGTAACATCTAACATGATCATTTAGTGGTATCAATCCATTTTATCAGTCAATAAATCATGTACATGTAGACCTACTATATATTGCATTACTGCGGGGACCTACGCGAATTGAGTGACCTACGGAGACCTACGCAAATCTAGGGACCTACTGCATAACGCGTCACCGTGTCGATTGTGGCATCGATGGTTGATTTGTGATGCCCACGGTTATGATGGTACAGGAAAGACGGTAGCAGAGAGGTAGCATATATTGGTGTCTCTTGCTGGCAGACCGGGGATCGCAATCTGATATTCTGACAAAAATCAGAACTCGGTCAGATAAGTTTGTCAGGCTGAAGAGTCTCATTCGAGATAATTGAATAATGGTCCGAATGCAAAATGCCGACATGCAACATTTCTCCAGGTCTGTTGTCGTGGGTGCAGTACGCTGTCTGATCGGCTTCAGACATTGACCCTTGTACACGCCTCGGTGTGTACATGTTGAAGAACGCTTTAAGAGTCACCACAGGGATAAAGTTTCTCGGCCAACAATCTTTTGGGAGAAAAACATAGACTGGAATTAACCTCAGGAATGGGCTTACTGTCGGGTGTATACAGTACATGTATAGATCAGTCAACATGCATAATTTTGAAACTCGAAGCTACTTAAATGAAAATATTGGAAAAAGTCAATCAGTGCTTAGTATTACAACCAAGGTTGGATACCATATAGAAAATGATTCTTGTCATACAAGAACACAAACCTTTGCACCACACCTGATAAATGGCAATGTTATTTTACAGAGTTTTGCCACTGACGTTCTACATGTAGGCACCGAAAATGCTTTAGGCACCTCTACCAAGTGAATCATGCATGGTTCGTGGCTTCTGGAAAAACTGTTACACATTATATAATTTATTTTGAATATTTTAGGTATCTTCTAGGCACAATAATGTTGTATGCCAATTAAGATGACCTCCAGAGGCAGAGGTCGTGGGCGTGGTCGAGGAAGCAATGGCCCCACTATGGCAGGTAAACCAAGCAGGAGGGGGCGTGGTGGCTCAGCACCTTCGGCACCCAAAGGAATGGGTGGAGGAAGCAGGAAGGGTGGCATGTCAGATGACTATATGGATATGGACATCACATTAGAAGCCAAACCAGATAAACCTTCATCATCGCATTCATCGGCATCATCGCATTCATCTGGTCAACACAGTTCTCGTGGCCACTTCAACCAACGAAGGTGAGATGTTAAAAAATAACTATTAGATCTCATTTCCTTTTTCCAGCCATTATGGTTGGTCAGGTTAGTCCCTGGTAATGAGAAGGTTTTTGATTGCATGATACACAGGGAGATAACCATGAGTTGGTTGTTCAACCCTTGCCTGACCTTAACGGCCTCAGACACCTACTTGATGCCTAACATGTTAAAGTCTCTGAGTTTAGTATGCCTTTCATTTGCAGAATGAGGTCCCCAGAGGGTGAATTTAGTGATGCTATCCTGCAGGCTAGCATCACCAAATTCACCCTCTTGGGACCTCACTCTGCATAGCCTCATCTGCTATGGGAGACATAGATTCAGATTTGAAGTGCCCAAATGGTGAATATTGTGATGTACACCCATTGGGAACCTTGATTATGCAATGTGTCGCCTGCCAATTTGGGGATATAGAAAAACTAAACTAAACAAGAAATAGAATCTATGTGAAGAAGTTTCTATAGAAAATATTTTAATAAAGAAACTTTACAGAGAAGATGAGACATATTAAAGCAGAATGAGGTCCCCAGAAGGTGAATTTAGTAATGCTAGCCCACTGTGTGGGATAACATCACTAAATTCACACTCTGGGGACCTCATTCTGCAAATAGCAGACACACTAAACTCAGACTTGGTTGTAGGTAAATGTTGCATAAGCAGCATAATACTCACTATAAATACTGCTGAAAACATTCATTTATAATATGAACAGACATCAATAATGCGGGATAGCATCACTAAATTCACCCTCTGGAGACCTCATTCTGCAAATGACAGGCAAACTAAACTCAGACTTGACTGTATTGATTCTGGATCAAAACGGCTGAATAGAAATGGTTGTACGGTAAATCAGACCTGACTGAGGTCACATAGGATTCACACAGAAAATGTAAAATTTCAGATTCTGGTCATGTACCCCTGTAGGTATTTTTGGCAGATCATTATTATCCAAGAACATGTCCTGAAAATACCCACCATTTTCTAGAAACTGCAAACAGAATGTTAATGCACCAACTGAACCGCAAGGAAATTACTGAGCTCAGACTCACAGAATGCTTTACAGATATAATCTTGGTACATGTACTGATAGGGTTAACCTTTTCAAGGCGATAGCAGGGCTGGTGGAGCATTAAAGATCCTGTGAGTCTCCTATTGGGAGCCTCGCATATATAAGAGAAGGCACTGACTTACAAGGTATACCTTATATATGCAAGGCTCTCTATGGGAGACTCGCATATGTAAGAGTTTGCATTGGCACAGGGTTTTCACAAAATTCAGGAAGCTGCAGTCATATGGAAAAGTTAAATTCAATATTTTGAATACCACTATTACCAGAGACCCAAAATATTGGATAAAACAGGTCTTTGTTTATTTTTATTTGATGCCGGCAGTCAGTGAATGTACGCAAGTCTGGACAGTGTGACATTTACAGAATGAGGTCCCAGAGGGTGAATTTGATGACGCTATCCCGTGGGCTAGTATCACCAAATTCACTCTCTGGAGACCTCATTCTGCTTAGGCCTCATCTTCTGCGAGGTGTCTGTAGTCTCAAATTAACATTGTTCTCAGTTAATACATTTTCCCTTATGTTCAGTTTTTATATCCCCTAATTTGCAGAAGAAAAAATACATAATTGAGGTGACGAATAAGTGAACATCACCAACTTTAACTGGGGACTCTTAGACAATCCATCATTTTGCAGCATCTATAATTTACAAATACCTTTCACTCATTATCAAGGACTGTTGAACGCGATACCACCTCAATGGAGAGCATGTTTGAGAAATAGTGAGAAACTTGATTCAATTCAAAAAGCAAAATAGAAATTCTTAGGAAAGCCTTAAAACCCTGTAAGATTTTTTACCCAATCTTTCTTAGACAATGTGCTGAACCACCCTCTCACATTCAAGAAAAATGGTCTAATAGACTTGGAATAGCCTTATGTGATTTGGACTGGAAACAAAAATACAGGAACCCATATCATATTACAGATGATACAGGTCTGATAAGTTTTCAATACAAAATTAATCAAGACATTCTTTATACAAATTCAAAATAATTCAAATGTAAACTGTCAGAAACAGAATTATGCTCTTTTTGCGGGAATACAAATGAAACAGTTATACATCTCTTTTGGAATTGCCCTAATTCCAAATCAGTTCTGCTTCAACTTCAGCATAAGTTAAAAGAAAAGTGTGATATTATATTAGAACTAAAACCAGAGTATATTGTCTTAGGTATGCATGGAGACAAACATCCCAAGGATACTCTGGATATCTGTACAATATTATATAGAAAATTTATATACTCATGTAAAATGAGAGCTACCAACCCAACTGTAGAAGGACTTATTGAAATTTTGAAATATTATAAAAGATAGAAACTCTAAACACATATTCCTTGAATGATAGAAGTAAAAAATATGGGGAACGATGGAAAGCTCTGGAAGCAATTCTTAGCAATTAAAAACTAGAAAATATTTACTTCTCAGTGAAACTATTACTCAAACATGCTCATAATATGGATTTAATAACTTTCCCCACGACAGTTCAGAAATAAGTGATTATAAGTATCCACATTTCTCAAATAAACTGATTATCTAAAGATTACTCGCAATATACTCTGTTTCTCTATATATACAAATGACATTTAAGCATGTATACATGTATGTTCATATATATCAGAAAATATTATACTGTTGAATAACACTATTGTTATATGATGAAAGTAAAAATGATCTGAATAAAAATATTAAAACCCAAAAAAAACTGGGGAACTCTGATCTTAGACCTCCCATAGCATTTGAGGCATAAGCAACATCAGGTTTCCAGAGGTGAATTTTATGATGCTAGCTCACCGTACTGGATAGCGTCACCTAATTTACCCTATGGGGAGTTGGGGACCCCATTCTGCAGATATCAGACACACTAAAGCCTTGATATAATGTTTCTGTCATTTGCAGAGGGTAAATTTAGTGATGCTACCCCGCATAGCAGGCTAGCATCACCAAATTTACCCTCTGGGGACCTCATTCTGCTTACACCTGAATGAGGTTCCCAGAGGGTGAATTTGGTGATGCTAGCCTGAAATTTGTTTCAGGTTGCAATTGGCAAATGTTATATCGTTCTCAGTTATATTAGCCTTAACTTTTAGTTTTTCGAGGTGTTCGGCAAACCGAGCTACGCACGATTCATCTATGTTTTGTACAAAGTGTATTTCCTTGTCGCTGCTCCAGCTATTGATGGGAGATACATGATTTGTGGACATGCTATGAGATACGTTGGGAGCATTGTTCTCGAGATTAAAACGATGATCTGGTTTTGGCCCAGCTCCCATAAAGAGTTCAAAATATAGAGCACAGTGGACATCACTGGTTAGCGTATTTCGGTCTATCACCTGAAAATTCACAATATGTGTCATCATCGTGTAATTAAATAGCAGATAATCAACTATGCTAGCGATCTTACATGTCAGACGACCAATCCCTTTGTCGAGGCCTAATCTGCCGTTAGCAATCAAAATCTCCGCTTGTCTACATCGTTTATCTAGAGGTGCACGCAGTGGTATATCTGAAACATCCAACACAGAGTCATCGTTTAAGTCTCCCGGAGAGAAGTCAAGAAGCTTGGCAGTCCAAGCGTTGAAATCCCCGAGGAGTAATATGTTGCCACCATGTCCCTTCATTATTGCGATAGAACCCATAATTTCATCGAAGCAGTGTTTTGATGCGTATTTGGTATATATACATTTCCGACAAAGGTTGGGCCACATGGGGTTTTAATTTTGAACCAGATAATAAAATCATTTCGGAGTTTCAATGCTTCAACATAATTTGCCATGTGTTCTCGCACGAGCACACATATACCTCCAGACCTATATCTTGATACAGTTTGTCTGTTTTGAAATATTAGGGCTTTGAAACCTGGGATATCAATTGTGTCTAAATCATCGGTTTTGGTTTCTTGAAGACAAATAATATCGAAATTGGACATAACGTTTATGAATTCCGGGTCGTCAAGACGACTCATAATACCACCGACATTTAGTGAGCAAATTTTCATATTTAAGGAAGGCCTCTCGTCCCCACATCCCTAGCAGGTGGTGATTGAACTAACTGGTTCGACATTTTCATCTACAAAGGCAGATGCCCCTGTCATACATGGTATACAATTTAGTGTTCCTAATCCACTCTGTGCAGTAACAGTAACCATCTGACTACCAACAGGGTAACCTATAGGCCCAGTGGAACACGCGCCGCCCACACACGGTACACTAGGGCAAGATGAGACAGGCAGTGGCGTTGCACACCGCGTTCCATAGTTATGCATACCACCACCCGAAGCGATAGATGGGGTAGGCACCACCGGGGCCCCCAAACCTACAGCTGCCGCGGTAGGCACAGGTGGTGATGCCCCACCCATCATTTGTGTTTCCATGGCATTGTTTGGAGCGTATCCCATCAAAGCACCCGGGTTAGAGTACAATGTATTCACATTTGTAAACATAGGTGGCATTTGGTCACCCTCCATTTCCCGGCACCGAAAACCACCGTCCACGGTCCCGCTCGCCCCCCCCCCTGCTGGGTACACTAGCTGAATACATTGGTGGTCCGCCAGTAGCCCCCAGCATTGGGACAAACGATACCGAAGACGGCACAGCCGCAGTGGAGGAGGAAGGCGCTGCTCTGAACATATTCACTGGCAATTTGGGAACAGCATATATCTGCCTTTCAGGGTACCAGCGATATAATGGTGGCTCATCTGGATAAATAATACGATTGTTCACAATAATTTTGTCACCGGAGACACGTGCCAAATCACCGCTTTGGCGTGCGCTTTTAGCCAGGGGTAGCGGAACCTGTTTTCTGTAGTCCTGAATTTCCTTCGGGAATTGTTCATACACGCGGTAGTCATTTGGTCTTGGATAGTCCCTGATCGCTTTTTTGACAAGTTCTTTTTGTTTATATCTCATAAATCGAGCGATCAGTTGCCTACTTCTACCACGTGAGTCATGTGCACTGCCTAGCCTGTGAACGTTTCCAAATTCTACAGCTGTTATGTCCAAAGTTTCCTCCAGAAATTCACGCAGAACATCCTCAGTGGTTTTGTTATCAGTTTCGGCTATGCCACTGAAGATCAAATTATATTTCATACTCCGTATTTCCAGGTCTATTATATGTTCATTTGTTTTCATTTGATTCACATTTAGTGTTTGAACCTCATCGATCAGCGAATTTATACGTTTTGACATGATATTTACCATCTGTCCAATGTCGTTCTGCTTCATTACACCACTTTGTACTCCCTGTGCATTTTGATCAACCGCACATCGGATATTATTGAGTTCTGCGCCGATTGAACCTACGTGGTTTTCTACTGAGTGCAGCCGCGAACTGACATTTTTTATCTCATAATTTACATTATCGAGAGTGTCAAGCCTTTGATTCATGTGAGAAAGCATGTCAAATATTCTATCGCTTCTGTTCACAGTTTCAACACTAGATGTTTCTTAAGTACAAATTCAAATTGATTATTTTTACAGGAAGCCAGTGAAAGTGACGATGCAAAGAATAAATATGTCACAGGAGAATCGGGAAATGGTCAGGGATATGCTTAATGATTTGAAGTTCATTGGTGACAGTGAGAATAACCTCAAGGATGATGACGAGTGAGTATTACTGGTAAACCATACTATACTTGGGATCTCATTGTTTTTGTCAATTTTTTTTTTTTATAAAAAAAACTCTACTTTTGGTTTGACAAAGAGACTGTTGGTAGGCTGGCATCCGTGTGGGCAATTTTGCAGGCAGATTTGCAGCCCTAAACATATATAACATAGCCGTTTAAATTGATGGATTCTGACAATTGTTTTACCCCGACTTTCTAACCAGAGTTATGCCACTTGTTTCTATTTGAAGCAATTTTATGACTGTTAGCATGATAACTGATTACATTTGATATTCGATACCTTTCACAGCAATATCTCAATTGAGTTCGAAAACCAGGTTTGTCCGATTTTTAAAAACTGAATTACGGCCTTTAGTTTTTCTATTTTTTAGCAATTTTATGACTTTTTGGGTCATAACTTGAGCAAACTTCCATGGATTCCGTTCATATTTATGTGTATGGATCTTTGACAACAATATCTTGACTAAGTTCAAAAACCAGGTTTGTTCATAATTTTGTACCTGAGTTATGCCATTAGTTTGTCTACTTTAGCAATTTTATGTCTGTTTTCGTGAAAACTTCTACCGATTCCATTGATATAGGGTGTATGGATCGTTCATAACAATATCTCAATCAACTTCGAAAATCAGGTTTGTCCAATTTTGAGTTATGGACAGTAGTTTGTCTATTTTTAGCAATTTTATGACTGTTAGCACATTAACTTGAACAAATGTCAACTAATTCCATTCATATTGGGTATATGGACCTTTCACAACATATCTCGATTGAATTTGTCTGATTTTTTTTTACCTGAGTTATGACCCTTATTTCTGAGTTATGGTTCCTTAATTCATTAATTTTTAGTGATTCTCATATGGACTTATTCACTCTTGTGGGCAGCCATCTTTGATATGCAACCCTTGTTATATATTTGACTTAAATTTCTACAGTTTCATTAAAATATCTATTTGCTTTAATGTCGAACTTCAGACCCGAAGACGAGGAGTATGATGAGTTAGATACGAGAGATGAATCACATTATTGGCTTACGGACAACAAGCTGATTATCCACAACGCTGTGTCAGGTGGAGATGTGCTGTCAGAATACGTGCCATCAAAGAGTGGAAACAAACCATCGCCATCGGAAAACGTTCCATCCGTTGATGAAATCAACCCTCTTAGTGTCATGAAATTAATGAGGTAATACCGGAGAAGTAACCATCGATTGGCAAGGGGGAGAGGGGGTGGCACAACATTCAGAAAATGGCATTCAGTCAGAGGGAATGGTGTACATGTAATGGCAGAAAGTCATCAGTTTGGTAATGATGTAGAATTTTAAATCACTGTCAAGTAGCAAGCTTGTATTAAAGACCCACTTAATTTTCGAACTCCCAGATCACATTATATTAAATTATGCCATATTATATACCATTTGAAAGAGGAAGCTCCAAAACATTGCATTATCAACTTATCCGGTGTAATAAACTGTGAACATGTTGTTTTGGTTAAAGTACCGACATGTTTTCTGTGCTTAAGTTTCATCTGGACTGTACTGTAAAGTCTTTTATTTTCAATGGAAGGGGAATAACTCTATATCTATGATTTTCTAGGATTTCAGCTATTTTCTATTACTCTATGGGCACCTTCTGAGACATTCCAAATGGTGGTGAATTCTAGAATTTTAATCATATTTTATGTCATAGATTGTTATTAAAACCATATATCAAGGCACTATAACAAAACTAATTGGAGACTAAAAAATTAAATGGGTCTTTAACCCTTTCATAGGTCGCCTCGCATATATAAGAGAATGCATTGGCCTAACAAATTTTATATTATTTTTTATAATTGTTAAAAAATGTAATAGTAAGAAATAAATGGAAAAAATTATACAAAATATTGTAAAGAATGTATGATAAAAAATGATAAAATTGTTTAACTCTTTCGCTGCCACCTGCCACCACAGACATACCCCCCAGTGCCACGCATCCTGTACATATATCCATGTATTTCAGGTATATATGGGTAATACATTATATCTCAAGCAGTTTCTAATATAATTAGTTGAAACTTCACATGTATATAGACATAGGTATATCCTGTCGAATGCCGCCGTGGACACGCCCACCAAGGTCACGTGACATTGGCGGCCATCTTGGATTAGTGGCTATTTGCCGGTATATGTACAGTTTGTGTGGGTATGCATGGGTGTGTTGTTTGTTTTCTAATTTTCAACTCAATTATACGATGTCCAACAGTAAGGTACACGGGAGTAACATATATGAACATACTTTGGACATAAAATAGGTCACGTGACCTTGGCGTCCATCTTGGATTTATACAAGTTGCCACCTATTTGTAGCAAAATGGGATACAATGGCGCACTTTGTTGAGTTCGTGCTTTTGTTGCTTGAATATTCCCTGATAGGTACAATTCCAAATATAGATATATATATAACCATGCATACCCACATGTATATATACCTGCAGGGGGACATATGACACTGCTCCGCCCCTTATAAGTCACGTGATCTTGACGGCCATCTTGAATTTCAGGAAAATTGGTTTTTACGATGATTTATGTGAATTATATGGGTCACGCGGGCGTACGCATGGTCAACTCACCAGCATAATTAATTTAGTTGCCTGTTATCACCACTGGAAAACGATACAATAGACAAGGGTTGTTCAAAAACAGTAAAGGTGTATTATAAGAAAACAACATTTGAAAATAATCCATTTTGGAAAGGAAAGTTTTGGCAAATGGGGAATAGACTAGCTTCTTCTGCCAAGACTGTGATACGCCATTGTGCGTTGTCCCTTGTTTTGAACTTTTCCATAGCATGAAGGATTTCCGAAGAGCACGCGAGCAATATGACCTTCAATAACCTATTCGTACATATATTCAGTGCTTGTACCAAGACTGTGCGTACTTGAATACTGATAAGCGTCTTTGCTTCTGTGTTCGACACGCGGGGGAATGCATATACCGGCAAATAGCCACTAATCCAAGATGGCCGCCAATGTCACGTGACCTTGGTGGGCGTGTCCACGGCGGCATTCGACAGGATATACCTATGTCTATATACATGTGAAGTTTCAACTAATTATATTAGAAACTGCTTGAGATATAATGTATTACCCATATATACCTGAAATACATGGATATATGTACAGGATGCGTGGCACTGGGGGGTATATTCCGGCTCTGACTGTACTCCCATAACGTCAGAAATAGCATTACCTTGATGACGTTGTCGCTTTAAATTGTTCGCGCGCAACAGTACTACAGATAGAATCATTGTACACTGTCAAACATGCCGGAAATAATAGAGTTATATCCCATACATTAGACTACATACCAAATTCGCAAAAATGCGCGATTGGCAGTGACACGGGAGTTCGCATTTATGCGCGTTTGGCAGTGAAAGAGTTAAGAATGTAAGAAAAAATGATAAAGAATGTAAGAAAAAATGATAACAAAAAATGATAAAATTGTTACAGAATGTAAGAAAAAATTATAAAAATGATAAAATTGTTAAAGAATGTAAGACAAAATGATCAAAATTGTTATAGAATATAAGATAAAATGATAAAAAATTGTTAAAGAATTTATAAAAATTGTTAGGCCTATGCATTCTCTTATATATGAGAGGTGACCTATGGTCGACTCGCATATATAAAAGAATGCATTGGCACAGGGTCCCGTCATGAAAGGGTTAAGCTGCTAGTATTTCTTGACATTCTACGAAGAATGAAAGGGCAGTTTCTGCCACCATGTGCCCCTCTTCTCCTGGTGAAGGGCAGTTGCTCCCCCACCTCTTCTGCCTCCTGTTCCAGTTCCAGTACACTCTGATTACTGGCATTATGATGACAGGTAGTAATTCAATTCAGGTTTAACCCTTTACCCAACAAACCGGCCAAAACCGGCCAAATAAAGCTTCAACAGCCTAAAATATCTTCGGTCTGTCTCAATAAAACCATACAAATATGGATATCATTTGAACCGGCTCATTGACCACATTGTGATAGTTACAGTTATGCCATGTGCCAATGCATTCTCTTATATATGCGAGTCGACCATAGGTCGCCTCGCATATATAAGAGAATGCATTGGCCTAAAAAAAATCTTTTTTTAACACTTTTTACCATTTTTTCTTACATTCTTTAACAATTTTATAATTTTTAATGTGTTAAGCCAATGCATTCTCTTATATATGCGAGGCGACCTATGGTCGACTCGCATATATAAGAGAATGCATTGGCACAGGGCCCTTCTGTTGGGTAAAGGGTTAATCACATAATAAAAGTAAAAAAAATTAGTGTTTCCTACAAATGAACGGGTAACTCATGTTCTCTATCAAGCTTTGAAATAGTGTGTCTGACATTTGCAAAATGAGGTCCCCAGAAGGTGAATTCAGTGACGCTATCATGCATGGAGGGCTAGTGTCACCAAATTCAATCTATGGGGACCTCATTCTCCTTAGGCCTCATTTTTTGGGAAGTACATGTATCTGCAGTCTCAAACCATCGATCTATATTTAATAGATATACGTCGATGCTCAAACTAACATCGTTTTTAGTTACTTTTTCCCTTCTGGGAAGTTTCTTTATCCCTTACTTTGCAGAAGATAAAATGCATAATCAATGTGACTACTAATACTTCAATCTTATCCTAGGTCTCCCATAGCAGTTGAGGCCTATGCAGAATGAGGTACCCAGAGGGTGAACTTGGTGATGCTAACCAGTCATGTAAGATAGCGGCACTCTTATTCACACTCTGGTGACCTCATTCTGCAAATGTCAGACAAATAAGGTTCTTTATAATTTGCTCTTTCAAGTTGTTGATGTCAAGCTTATTTTGTTCTTTGTTTGGATTTTTTATTCAATAAAAATGTGTTTAACCCTTTACCCAACAGAAGGGCCCTGTGCCAATGCATTCTCTTATATATGCGAGTCGACCATAGGTCGCCTCGCATATATAAGAGAATGCATCGGCTTAACACATTAAAAATTATAAAATTGTTAAAGAATGTAAGAAAAAATGGTAAAAAGTGTTAAAAAAATATTTTTTTTAGGCCAATGAATTCTCTTATATATGCGAGGCGACCTATGGTCGACTCGCATATATAAGAGAATGCATTGGCACAGGGCATAACTGTAACTATCACAATGTGGTCAAGGAGCCGGTTCCAATGATATCCATATTTGTATGGTTCTATTGAGACAGACTGAAGATATTTTAGGCTGTTGAAGCTTTATTTGGCCGGATATTGGCCGTTTTGTTGGGTAAAGGGTTAATTGTTTTCAGAATTGTTGGACATCTCAACGTGCCATTCTGATTGATATTCCAATAAGAAATAAGAATCTATTCACACACGCATTGAAGCAATGAACACTCATTCTGTCTCCATAAATCTAATATATAGTAATTTGGTCAGACAAATTACATATATGTGTTCACTTTCTAATCACAGATATGGGTTCAAGAAGGAAAAATGTTGGGAAGGACTTCAGTTATGTGATGGCGATATAGGATCAGCATTGGAATATATTCTTTGTGATACGTTTAGAATACAGCTAGCCAGCGGCACTGACACAGAAGACATCACACCATATTTGGAGCAACGGGAAGAGGAAATGACTGCGCTCTGTTCGATATATGAAACAACATTCAAGGAGAGGATTGCCGAAAAAGTCTGGCATTTACAACTGCACCTTCCGTACTTGTATAACATGTACAGAACAGGTGCTTACAAACCTACTGATAACGGAAAAAACAACTAGAGACGTGCCTCTAAAGGAAGTATGTAGATTTTTCGTCAAGGGTAATTGTAAATTTGGGAGGCGTTGTCGGTTGAGTCACGACATTGAGGAGAGGGATCCATCTTTGGTTGACGTCTCTCATTTGAAGAGCGAGGAAGATGAAATATTTGGCCTTGACATTAGGTTCCCTACAGGTAACCGATATCCTGCTGAAGCTCCTATATTAGCATTCTCTGCGAGGGCGGATCATTTTCCGAAACATATATCACTGACGATCAGCGCTTATTTATATAAGGAAGCGAAGAAAATGGCCGAAACTTGTGATCCAGTTGTGTTTACTCTTGTTAGTTTTCTTGAAGATGAAACACATATGACGTCTGTTTTAGCAAAGCCTGTTGCCAAGGAAATGATCTTACCCCCTGTGATTTCTCGTAAGTCATTGGTTCCTGATATAGACAAAGGTCCAGCATCGTCTAAGAGTGATATTGTTGAAGATAGAACTTCGTTTTATGATGAGAAGAAGGAAGTTGTCGCCCATTGTGATGACTTTGTTCGAAGGACGAAGAAGAGTATGTTTAATAAAACATTACTGCCTGGTGACGTTATGAAAAATAATCATTTACTTAAGGCAAGGTTCAAGAGCAAACAGGTAAATTATACTAAAATATTCAAGCCTTGGAATAATGTGTCTGTCAATTGCAGAATGAGGTCCCCAGAGGGTGAATTTGGTGATGCTACCCCACACAGCAGGCTAGCATCTCCAAACTGACCCTCTGGTGACCTCATTCTTTTTAGGCCTTGTCTTCTGGGAAGTATCTATAGTCTCAAATTAACATTGTTATTAATTACTTCTGTTCAGTTTCTCTATCCCCTAATTTTCAGAAGATAAATTGCATAATCGAGGTGGCTAATGGGTGAATATCACCAACTTCAACTGAGGAACTTCAATCTGATCCCAGGTCTGCAATAGCAATTGAGGCCTAAGCAGAATGAGGTTTCCAGAGGATGAATTTGGTGATGCTACCCTGCCGTGTGGATAGCGTCACTAAATTCACCCTCTGGGGACCTCATTCTGCAAATATCAGACACACTAAATCCAGACTTGCCATGTTACTATATTTACTATAGCTACTTGATAATGACAGGTCGGTCAATGTGGGAAGACAGAACTGGAGATCACACAAGTTACATCAATAGCAATATATTGATGGAAAGATCTCATTAGGACGATATATGAGATGCAATAAACTGGGTTAAAGACCCACTTAATTTTCGAGTCACCGATTCTTTTTTTTATAGTGCCTTGATATATGGTTTTAATTAACAATCTACGCCATAAAATATGATTAAAATACTATAATTCATCACCATTTGGAATGTCTGTGTCTCAGAAGGTGCACATAGAATAATAGAAAATAGCTGAAATAATAAAATCATTCCACCCATTATGGCTCCCAGAATGCACCAGAATTCAAACAGTAGTTTATTTTCAATGGAAGGGGAATAACTCTGTATCTAAATATATAGAATTTATTCCCCTTTCATTAAAAATAATCAACATTGTGCAGAAACTTTAGCACAGAACAGACATCAATATCTCAACAAAAACAACATGTTCACAGTCTATTACATCAAATAAGTTCAAAATACATTGTTTTGGAGCTTCCTCTTTCAAATGGTATATAATATGGCATATATTTTATATAATGTGATCGAAAATTAAGTGGGCCTTTAAGGTGACCAACTTTACAAAATTACAATAAAATGTTCTTCTACAGTTAGAATAAATAAATTTCAATGTGTATCATATCGTGACTTATGTATCATGATATGTATTTTCGCACAAGCATTTTGTTACATCTCTGCAATTATTAAAGGGTTAAGTTTAGTGTAAAATTCAGTCAAAATTAAATTATCTCATTATTTTATTGCAGCAGTCAAAAAAATATAATTCTATGCAAGAGGTTCGTCAGAGTTTGCCAGCATGGAATCAGCAGGATGACATTGTCAGCATCATTGAATCAAACCAAGTGGCTGTAATCAGTGGAATGACAGGGTAGGAATGTTTGAGACTCATTTTGGAAATGATAAACTATTGAATCGAAGACCGTATTTAAGCAATAGTATACAAACGCCATTACTAAAACAACACTGATTGACACGTGTTAGTTAATGAACAGTTATCATTGATGAGATTTGATAACTACTAACATAACATTTCCGCAATTTGTAACATTAGCTGATCATTTCAACTCAGGCCAGCATGATTGTCTTCCTTTGTTAATAACATGCGTGTTTAAACACGATACAATTTAATTATTCTGAAAGAGACAATTCGTTATTCAATATTTTTGAAAAGAATATTTCTTAGTATGTTATTGAAAAACACTTGCCATTTTTTTTGCCAAATGAAAATATTTTTTGCCAAATTAATTTTTTGTTGCAAATTTGGCTCATGGCAGCACGAACCCTGGTAGAAAACTCTCTTAGTTAACCCTTTCTATACTTAATGGTTTCTCCCAGTCAGCTAAAAAGTGTACATCAGAATGGTCTATTATTGATTTGAAGGGATGTCCAGGTAATAAAAGCAAACGACAGATAACTAAAAGTACAGAATGAGTCCTATTTATTGAGGGAAGTGTTCAGATAAAAGTTCTTATTATCTGAACATTTCCTACGGGAACTACTCGTCAATGATGCTTTAGGATAGAAAGGGCTAAATGCCAAATATATGATGTAGTCCTGACACCCTAATAGAATATACACTCAAATGTTTAATTGAAAAAAAAAATCTTCTTTTTATTTCATTTTCGTACTGCCCAGGGGGCTAGTGAATGTTTTTGCTCAAAAAGTGGGTACTGGCCTTACTCACGAGGACCCCACTGTGCAAAAATTCAGTTAGACTTCAGGTGCCGACTGCCGACCTACCATCATATTTTATACCAATGCCATGTTTTGTATTAATCAAGCTAATTCTTGTAAAAACATACATCACTCTTCTGCATTATGAAAGGATCCTACAAAAACACCAAGTCATTACTCCTTATCCCATTGGATTTACTCTGATAGAGGTGTGAACAATAAGTAACACATCCTTTGATTTTATTGATTTGATACATTTTTGATTGATCCAACAACTAAGAAGAGAATAAGATGTGTATAATTCACAACAATAATAACACAAGTGTATACTATTATACATCTTTATTTTTTAAGAAAAACAACAGATGTGCTTGAGTATCTTCTCCTATTCTACAGGATAGAAAGACGTGATTGTTTTCAACTTCCAAATGCTCAAAAATTGGGTGGGCTTATCTACGAAGACCACCCCATGTTTATTTATGGTAAAACAAAACCCAGACTGGGCTTATCTTCGAGGTTGGGCTCGCTGATGGGTGTAGTTGTAAATAGAATCTACAACTTGTCCCCAGTTTATAGTGGAATTTACAAAACTCGTCCAGTAAATTAGGTCTGGACCTAATTTACAGGACTCATTTTGTAAATTCCGCTATAACCTGGGGACTCATTGTAGGTCCTCTATATATCTTACATCGTCTGATCTTAAGATAGTTTTATTAGATATTTTTATAAATCCAACATACTGGGGTGCCCCTCGCTTAAAGGAGGGAATTCCACAACAAGCAAACAAGATAGGCATTGAATGAAAACCACCTGAATGAAGACCATCTACAGTAATGCTCTAAGTAATCGACTTCTTAACCACAGCAGAATTATGGGTAACTTTTCAGGATTTAGTCAGAAATATGGCTTGTTGCCATTCATCTGAAAGCTCTCGACTAAATCCTGAAAAGTTACCCATAATTCTGCTGTGGTTAAGAAGTCGATTACTTAGAGCATCTACATGTAGCCCTGAATCAATATGGGAAGATTCATCTCGTCTCTTTCTCTCATATTTCAGATGCGGTAAAACCACTCAGGTTCCACAATTTTTGATGGATTATTACCTTACCAGTAGTGACCTCAATCTTTGTAATATAATCTGCACCCAACCACGTAGGATATCAGCCATATCTGTTGCCGAGCGTGTTGCCGATGAAAGGGATGAGAAGCTGGGGGACAGCATTGGGTACCAAATCAGACTGGAAAGTAAACAGGTAATTATTAGCTATACAAAATTACTCACTGGCCCGTACTACATTAATGCCCTAAATAATTGACTCCTTAATCACAGCAGAATTATGGGTAACTTTTCTGGACTTAGTCGGAAATATGGCTTGTTGCCATTCATAGGAAAGTTCTCAGTGAGAGCTTTCCGATGAATGGCAACAAGGCATATTTCTGACTAATTCCTGAAAAGTTACCCATAATTCTGCTGTGGTTATGGATCCGGAGTTGATTACTTACGGCATTACTGTATCTCTTAAATTTACATCTTTTGTCAACTCGATCATCAAATAGCCGAGCATGTATTTATCTACGCCAAACTTAACCCTTTCATGATGGGAGTGTGCTGCTGCAGCATTAAAAATCATGTGTTTGTGCATTCTCTTATATATGCGAATCTCCCATAAGGAGCCTCGCATATATAAGAGAATGCATTAAATTGACACCTTAATGTTTACAACATACCTTTATTGCTTGTTAATCCTCAAAACTCAAGATTTTTGTGTTGAATGGGTTACCGTGAATCACTCTCCTCAAAAAATTGCTACAGTGTTGGGTGTTTTTACTTATCGCACACTCTTTATGTGCTGTATGTAAACAAATGCTCGGTTCGTACAAAGTGTGTTTTGTGGGTAATATTGCATTCATACTATCACTATACTATACTATTAATATATTCTTGAAGAAATTCATAATTTGGTAACTTTTATTTCTAAATTATAAGCTACAACTAAGGATATCCATTCCTTTAAAAGTTTCTTCCTCCAACAGGGAATGACATGACATCAGGTGAGAACATAGGTAATCACCAAAACTCAATGAGTTAATTACTATTATTTATGTTGTTTCCCTAGTCCAACTTGACAAGAATCCTCTTTTGTACGACTGGTATCATACTGCGTAGACTGGAGACTGACCAGACACTAAATGGCGTCACTCATATCATCATTGATGAGGTACACGAGAGATCAATGGAAAGGTGAGACTTCAATCAAACCAAGTCATTATAATGCTTGTATCTGCATACCATACAGTAATGCCCTAAATAATCAACTCCTTAACCACAGCAGAATAATGGGTAATTTTTCATGATTTAGACGGAAATATGGTTTGTTGCCATTCATCGGAAAGCTCTCAGTTTCCGACTAAATCCTGAAAAATTACCCATAATTCAGCTGTGGTTAAGGAGTCGATTCTTTAGGGCATTACTGTATGAAGTGAGAGCATTCCGGTGAATGGCAACAAGCCATATTTCGACTAAATCCTAAAAAATTACCCATAACTCTGATGTGGTTAAGGAGTCGATTATTTAGGGCATTACTGTACCATATATAGACAGATGACACAATTGTGATAATGGGGTTGTCAACACAGCACAATTTTCGGCATGGATAGAACAAGAGGTGCAGCCTCGAGTTCTGTTCTTACGGAAACGCACAAGTGTCGTATGTGTGATGATGCTTTTATTTTATAGTTTTATAGTCGAGGCAAACATCATATACGTCATGTCAACGTCATCTGATTCCACACTGTGTTGAATCAGAATCAAAATACGATATGACAGAAACAATCAGTCTCTACCAGAGCGCACCAGTCATACTTCCTTTCTGACTCTGTCACCGGCAGTGTACTAGTCTGTGGTTTTCTATATTCAGCATGGGGTTTTCCAGACAAAATGGCAAAAACTGATCGCCCCAAAGTCAAATTTCCTATGTGATTCGAGAACAATTCCCGCACTAAAAACATAATGACAGAATGTAGAATCAAGTTTTGTTGATGATTTTCGTTAGCTGCTCATCAAAATTGCAGCAAATTAGAATTCTTGTTTTTTGAATTGCCATGCGTGTTGTCGTGACAATGTCATCCATGTGTGTTTAGACATTTGTGTTCATAAGATAATCGGAGAACCAAATCACAACGTTTCGCAATATAGTTCTTTGGTTCTAGTGGGACTTTCCAAACTTAAGGTACGAAATTACACACATTTTGTCAAATATTTTGTGTGTTTAATAAGGGCAGAATGTTACTATGTTCGCTTAGAATATATCTTAATATCGCGGAAGTCCACCAAATGTGGGTAAAATGTCGCCGGTAGCAGCAGCCTTATTGATTCATCAAGGGATGTAAACCCTGCATGGAGTTTGAGAAACAATATGATTCTAGGAATAGAAGTGTAATAAATACCAATCAGGGATGTTAGGTTTGTTTTCAAATCGTCTCGTCCGAACTAAATTGTTCTATCTCCGTTATGGCGGGAAAATGAGATATTGGTATCTATCGATTCGGTGCGGGAACACCAGATATCGTGTCTAACGTATACCAAATTTGAATGAGAGGCTGTGTTTCATCTCAAAAACTAACTTTTTTGACAATGCTATATTGTACTATCTACACTGTGGACCAATGAATCTATTTATTTTGTACCACGTGATTAAATAAATTTCAGTGCTAAAATGTTGTATCTCTAACTTTCAATAGAAAGAAATGGAACACAAACTTGGCAGAGTGCCAGCGAAGTGACTAGTTGGAAATAATGCTTTCTCGCTCCTAAGTGTGAACATTTTATTTCAAGGATAATTATTTGGTTAAAATAACACAGAAAATGGCATGATTTGGGATTTCTGCATGTTTATATGTTTAAAAAACACAAAAACAACTATAGCACGAAACAAAAAAAATGGAAATTTTATGCAAATTGTTCTATCTCCCAAAGTGTTTTTTCATTATTTACACCCATGATTTTGTCTCGAAACTCGTCATATAATAGTATTGTTACACCAGCTATCATACCCGCTGTGTACTATCTTCCAAAACAGAATGAGAACATATAAACCGGGGCTCAAAACTTTAAACTCGATTTCCTATAAAAATGAAAATATGGAGATAGAACATTTTAGTTCTGATGCGATGAAATGCATACTCAAATTTTACTCATTATCTGAACATTTCCCTTCATATCAGTAAATAGGACTCCTTCTGCTCTTTTATTATCTGTCATCTGCTTATTTTTCATGAACATCCCTCCAGATGAATAATAGACCATTCCAATGTATATTTTTATAATTGATCGAGAGAATCCATTTAGTACAGAAAGGGTTAAATGACTGAACTACCTAACATTTGTGCATATTTTACTTGCAGTGATTTTCTTATAATGATTCTACGAGATCTACTGAAGTCACGTCCTGATCTGAGAATTATCCTGATGAGTGCCACGCTGAATGCTCAACTGTTTTCGGATTACTTTGGAGGATGCCCTGTGATAGATATACCAGGTACAACAACAGATAATATTAACCCTTTCTCTACTAGGGTGACTTAGCAACTTTTTTGTGCATTTTTTGTTAAAAGCATGAAACTTAACACATATGTAGGCTAAGTTGTTGTGATCAAAATAAGAGTTGGACCCCAGCCAGAAAATGACCCAGTTCCGAGTTATGACGTCATCATCTCGTAGAGAGCGTTTCGTGATCCGAGATTCCACTTACTAATTTCAATCTCTTGTGGGCAGATGGATATTAACACCTGGGAGGTAATGATTGATGTATTCTATCCAGGAGATGTCTGTCTTTCATTTAGACGACTGATGGCCATAAAAATCCAAGATGGCTGCCAAAATGAGACCAAAATGACTGCCAAAATTGAAAAAATCTATGATTTTTTGCGAAATATTGAAAATCTTCTAATTTTTTTCTGAGATTGCTTAGCACATTGGAGATATTTTACTGTCTATCATAAGAACAGTCATATAAGAACAAATTGGAACCATTTGTAAGAAATAAGAGTTGGAAAGAGCCGTATATTTGGAGATGGAATCAACAGGTATGAAAATTGACATATTTAATAATGTATAGCATTTTTAAAGCGCCTTATCCCATGAGGCCCAAAGCGCTCAATGATACAACAGATGACCGAGCTCCAGCACATTTAAACACATATACGCATGTACACACAAACAATAACTACAATGAAATAAATCAAACAATTCATATACAAATCAGGATGAAGGCTGTGTGTATTGTATAAAACAATGCAGGAAATGTGTGCTCAGCTTTGGTCGTCGTCATTGCCATAGTGAAGTTTAACAGATACGTTTTGAGTTCTGTTTTGAAAGATTCCAAAGTAGCAAAATTCCTAAGTGTAAGCGGGAGTGAATTCCAAAGGTTTGGGCCGTAGCATTCAAAAGATCGACGACCATAATTAACAAGGTCACGTTTGGGGACAGCAAGTAATATTTCATCAGCTGACCTTAAGCCTGGTTTACCAGGTACATAGCATGAAAGAAGAGATTCGATATATACAGGGAGGGGCGAGAGACAGTCAAATTTCTTACAACATAAGACAGCAATTTTATAGTCAATGCGGGCTTGAATTGGTAGCCAGTGCAGTTCTTTGAACATTGGTGTCAGGTCAGAAAATTTAGGCTTCTTAAGAATCACACGAGCAGCAATGTTCATCATACGTTGAAGTTAATACTTCTCGATGATGACTTTTGCATCCACTCAGTAATTTCAATCTCTTGTGAGCAGGTGAATATAAACACATGATCAGTAATAATTGATACATTCTATCCAGGGAATATGTATCTTTGATTTAAGATAATTATTGGCCAAAAATAAACAAAATGCCTGCCATAATGGCTGACATATTGGAAAAAAATTAAGGATATTTTTTGCGATTTATATTTATTCTCTCTAAATGTTCTCAGTGTATGAAGCATATTGTCACTTTCTGATCAGTAGTCAACAGTTACACTTGCACAATGGACAGCACTGGAGTCCTGCAGCCTTCAAACAAGAACATAACTTCGTTTTGCAGACTTTGGTGCAGCCGCATCTGATAAGCCCAATTCTAATCTGACAAACTAATTAAAAAACGTTCTGTTGGGTGTCTACAACTCTACATGTAGAAGATAAAAGCAACCAGGAATGGTATTTTCCAAAGATCTGCTCAACTCTACATTACTGTAACTAACCGTCCCAATGTACACCAAGCCACATGTCCCACTCTACCCCGACATGGTCATGTATTGGTTGAGTCAATATTCTAGCAACATGCCTATGCTAAGGTATTGAAACAGATATGCAATTTGAAGCCCAAACACAGTTGTTTCAGAGCTCAGAGTCGGTAAGAAAATATCTCTCATATGTACTTCGACAATTTCAAAATGTTGTGTTCGGAAAAAAATTGCTCAGATTCCATAAAAATCCTTTTTTCACATACAAAGTTTAGTATGCTTGCTACACGTTTGATTCATGTCATATGTGCTGGTGACATCTTATGAGCACCAAATTAATCCATACAGATGAGGCAACTCATCGATGGTGTGGAGTTATCTCCACTGTCCCACAGTTTCCACTGTCCCACTCCACCACAGTTTCCCCTATCTCCATTTACATCATTTGTCAACTGGGTGAATATGTCAGAAATTTCCGGGAAATTCGACCAGGTTGTAAATGCCTTTTTTTTCCAATAGTAGAAAAGAATGACGTAAAGTGACTTTCCGTGAACGATGGAACATCAGTATGACCATCGAACGCACATATCCCAATGTGCAGGCTATGGTGTTAATATCAATAAATTTAAAATCATTTCCGGTCCCGAATACAATGGTTATTTTCATATCTATAACTTTTGTTACAGCATAGATAGCGATCACGATGATGTCAGTGTCAACTGTTCTGATTAAAATAGAGTTAAGTCCATCAGCCAAAAACTATCATATGCATGGAGAAAGATGCGAGTATCTGCTTCTTCATGGTTGGTCTTTTCCAGCTTTGTGGAATCCTTTTGTGGAATGATTGATGTGTTTTCTGGTCGTAGTGTATTATGCACGGTGGTAGCTATGAACGAAAATAGGTCGCGTTTGTTGCTGTCGCTCCGCAGGAAGGATGACCACATTTTGCCTGTGGGAGATATGCTCTCTTATCTTACCTGTCGTTCTATTCCCGCCCCGCGACCAGACCGTGTACACTGCTTCAGCTTCAACCTTGGCAAAGTTTTTTACATATGGAATAAATTTCTCCTTGACATAGGCGACAAAAGTCATTCGAGGAGAAGGCTTCAATATGTTAACCAGCACCGCCCATCAAAGAGTACTGTGGTTATACCAGGTGGTTTAAAACATCGGGATTCTTCATCTAAAAGTCCAGCCACTTCCACATAAAAAGTCTCCGAGTGCGTCTCGTGTAGCCATTTCAATGTGAAGTCCACCCATCATCACAACCATTTTGTCTTCACCGAATTGGTAAGGGTCGTTCCATTGGATTTTCTTCGCTAGAGTATATAGTGGTTGGTCGAGTGTCAACACAGGTATCTGACCGGGTTCAAATGTTCTGTGTTTCGCTGAGTTATCACTATAGTATGCCTCATCATTGCTGTCGTTTTGGAATCATCCTTGAGAAAATTGTAAAGAATAAGTTCATGATCTTTAGTGCGATTCAAAACAAAGTCAAGACAAAGGGAAATCGGTTGATGAATTTAAAGGATAATTGTGAACTATTCTCAAGACTGTTTATTGCTAGTGAGACCAGGTCTTTTCAACTGGACGAGTTCTTTGAACACGAGAACCAGCAGAATCAACCATCGATGTCAACAGGTGATGTTCTGCGGCAAGGTCACAAGTCGGATCTTATTAGCAAATGCCTTTTAGACGAAGAATCCCGATGTTTAAAACCACCTGGTATAACCACAGTACTCTTTGATGGGGGTCAAGGAGAAATTTATTCCACATGTACAAAACTTTGCCAAGGGTGCTGAAAGGATCGATATAATTTTTTATATATATCTCCCGGATTCGCTGAAGCAGTATACAAGGTCTGGTCGCGGGGCGGGAATAGAACGACAGGTAAGAGAAGAGAGCATAGCTCCCACAGGCAAAACGTGGTCATCCTTTCTGCAGAGCGACAACAACAAACGCGACCTATTTTAGTTCATAGCTACCTCCGTGCATAATACACTACGACCAGAAAACACATCAATCATTGTCACTTGCAACGAGTCCGTCCTTTGCTATCCGCAAAATGATTCCACAAAGGTGGAAAAGACCAACCACGAAAAAGCAGATACGCGCATCTTTCTCCATGCATATCATAGTTTGACTGATGGACTTAACTCTATTTTAATCAGAACAGTTGACACTGACATCATCGTGATCGCTATATATGTGTTGTAACAAAAGTTATAGATATGAAAATAACCATTGCATTCGGGACCGGAAATGATTTTAAATTTATTGATATTAACACCATAGCCTGCACCTTGGGATATGTGCGTTCGATGGTCATACTGATGTTCCATTCGTTCACGGAAAGTGACTTTACGTCATTCTTTTCTACTATTGGAAAAAAAAGGCATTTACAACCTGGTCGAATTTTCCAGAAATGTCTGACATATTCACCCAGTTGACATGATGTAAATGGAGATATTGAGATATGCATGCCGACTTTGGAGCGTTTCGTTGTATTGGTGTATCACAGAGTGAGCGACCAACTTACTGTCAACGGGGCCAGGAGGGAACTATTCTGCAAACATATTCGTCCTGTGGAACGGATTCCACCGACAAGGGATTCACTTTCCAACATACCAGACGTGCTTCACGATATGCAAGTTGTTTATCGCAGGTGTTCTCTAAATACATGGAACTACCTTCGCCTGAATTATGTTGATTGCAGAAAATAGATGGCAGATGAATGCCCTTTTGGGGAGAACTTCCACCCGTTAACCTTGCTCTCAGTGAGCTTATCAGATGCGGCTGCACCAAAGTCTGCAAAACGAAGTTATGTTCTTGTTTGAAAGCTGGACTCCAGTGCTGTCCATTGTGCAAGTGTAACTGTTGACTACTGATCAAAAAGTGACAATATGCTTCATAAACTGAGAACATTTAGTTAAAAAAAAATATAAATCGCAAAAAAAATCCTTAATTTTTTTCCAATATGTCAGCCATTTTCCAATCGGCAGGCATTTTGTTTATTTTTGGCCAATAATCATCTTAAATCAAAGATACATATTCCCTGGATAGAATGTATCAATTATTACTGATCATGTGTTTATATTCACCTGTTCACAAAAGATTGAAATTACTGAGTGGATGCAAAAGTCATCATCGAGAATTATTAATGAAATATGTCAATTTTCATACCTGTTGATTCCATATTCAAATGTACGGTTCTTTCCAACTCTTATTTCTTACAAATGGCTCCAAATTGTTCTTATATGATTGTTCTTATGATAGACAGTAAAATATCTCCAATATGCTAAGCAATCTCAGAAAAAAATTAGAAGATTTTCAATATTTCGCAAAAAATCATAGCTTTTTCCATTTTGGCAGTCATTACGGTCCTCATTTTGGCAGCCATATTGGATTTTTATGGCCATCAGTCGTCTTAAATGAAAGACAGACATCTCCTGGATAGAATACATCAATCATTGCCTCCCATATGTTAATATCCATCTGCCTACAAGAGATTGAAATTAGTAATTGGAATCTCGGATCACTAAACGCTCTCTACGAGATGATGACGTCATAACTCAGAACTGGGTCATTTTCTGGCTGGGGTCCAACTCTTATTTTGATCACAACACCTTAGCCTACATATGTGTGAAGTTTCATGCTTTTAACAAAAAATGCACAAAACTATTTTTTTTTGTCCCGAAGGCCCCCCACTATAAAATATTCATTGATGAATAGTTATATCTTAGGAAATTTTCATTTGGCACAAAAAGTTTCATGGCTATAATCAGCAACCACCTTTAATTGGTTAACCCTTTACCCAACAGAAGGGCCCTGTGCCAATGCATTCTCTTATATATGCGAGTCGACCATAGGTCGCCTCGCATATATAAGAGAATGCATTGGCTTAACACATTAAAAATTATAAAATTGTTAAAGAATGTAAGAAAAAATGGTAAAAAGTGTTAAAAAAAGATTTTTTTTAGGCCAATGCATTCTCTTATATATGCGAGGCGACCTATGGTCGACTCGCATATATAAGAGAATGCATTGGCACAGGGCATAACTATAACCATCACAATGTGGTCAAGGAGCCGGTTCCAATGATATCCATATGTGTATGGTTCTATTGAGACAGACCGAAGATATTTTAGGCTGTTGAAGCTTTATTTGGCCGGTTTTGGCCGGTTTGTTGGGTAAAGGGTTAATAGGCAATCAGCAGTGCTCTCATTTGTATGGATAACAATTGATCAAAAGTCACAGATGCTTAGTTATCAAAACAATGGTGATTAGCTGCATAAACGGTGTTCTTTCTTAATAAAGTGACAATACTTTACTGCTTTGTGGTTTCATAATAAGGCAAAGAATGCAAATCAGTGCTCATATACAGTGATGCCCTAAATAATCGACTCCTTAACCACAGCATAATTATGGATAACTTTTCAGGATTTAGTTGGAAATATGACTTGTTGCCATTCATCGGAAAGCTATCAGTGAGAGCTTTCCGGTGAATTGCAACAAGCCATATGTCTTACTAAATCCTGAAAAGTTACCCATAATTCTGCTGTGGATAAGGAGTGGATTATTTAGGGCATTACTGTATGTTGATATTCTTTACGGGCTAGAGCTATTTCAGTTTCTGCAGTTCCCATCTGTGCACATTTTCATTTTGTCACTTTTGTACAATAACAGCTATTTTTGTGTGCGTGTTTTGTATTTTTGTTTTAGATTCAAATGGTTTTCCCAATAATCCCCTTTTTTGTCTTTTCCATCTTTAAACATATTTATTGTGTCCCATTTTTTGTAATAGATAGACATGCAACATAAAGACAATAAATCTGATGATATGGGTTCACAGAGGATCGGAACAAAAGTTACCAAACTTGCTAATTTAAAAAATTAAGAAATGGCCAAAATAATTTTCTGGCCAGCGTCAATGCTGTCATAAGTTGTCTCTAGATACATGAAATAAGAGTTAGAGGGAGACTACTCTATTTATCAGTGGTAGATCTTCCACTCCCCATTGCTTAACCCTTTACCCAACAAACCGGCCAAAACCGGCCAAATAAAGCTTCAACAGTCTAAAATATCTTCGGTCTGTCTCAATAAAACCATACAAATATGGATATCATTGGAACCGGCTCATTGACCACATTGTGATGGTTACAGTTATGCCCTGTGCCAATGCATTCTCTTATATATGCGAGTCGACCATAGGTCGCCTCGCATATATAAGAGAATGCATTGGCCTAAAAAAAATTCTTTTTGTAACACTTTTTACCATTTTTTCTTACATTCTTTAACAATTTTATAATTTTTAATGTGTTAAGCCAATGCATTCTCTTATATATGCGAGGCGACCTATGGTCGACTCGCATATATAAGAGAATGCATTGGCACAGGGCCGTTCTGTTGGGTAAAGGGTTAAAGGCACAGTTGGCCTTGATTGTAGCTTATAATATAGAAATAAAAGTTACAAAATTATGAATTTCCTCAAAAATATACTAACAGTAAAGTATAAGGATAATAATGAATGTGATTTTATCCACGAAACACTTTGTGTTTACTGATCATTTGTTTATACACAGCACATAAAGAGTGTGCGATAAGCAAAACACTTAACACCGTTGCAAATTTTTTTGGGAGAGTGATTCACGTTGGCCCATTCAACACTGAAATGTTGAATATCGAGGATTAGCTAGCGCTGTATCGGTATGTTGTAAACAATATGGTGTCAATTTTAACCAAGTTTACTTATATTGGGATATCCCTGGTGTTGAGTGTTTTGCTTATCGCACACTCTTTACACACTGTACTGTATCATATCATCATAATATGGCTTTTGTTAACTAACACTGCGTATGATCTTGCCTATAACATGCTATTTATGTAATATTTATGATTGGTATAAGAACAAAATCTGTCTATATTTTAATATTCTTTCTGTTTATGGCTGTTTTAACAGATGTGACTTTTTTAACAGCAATACCAATCGCGAAGGAGCTATCATCTCCCCACTAACGCTCATTGGTTTTCTTTTCTCTTCCAGGGAGAACATTTCCAGTTGAGCAGTATTTCCTTGAAGATGTTCTGGAGTCTACGGAGTTAGTATTATATATTCTTGGCATTTATTAGGGATGTGAATCTTACATGCAGTTTGTACTGTATTTCTTAGACAATTAGGTCATTTGCAAGCCTGTAAATAGTGTGTCTGACATTTGCAGACTGAGGTCCCCAGATGGTGAATGTAGTGATGTTACCCTGCACAGTGGGCTAGCATCACTATTTTCACCCTATGGGGACCTCATTCTACTTAGGCCTCATCTTCTGGGAAACATATAATTTCAAATTAACATTGTTTTAGTTACTTTTTCCCTTCTGTTCATCAGTTTCTATATCCCCTAATTTGCCTTTTTCCTTTCAGTTCATCAGTTTCTATATCCCCTTAGGCCTAATTTGCAGAAGATAAAATGCATAATCGAGGTGACTAATGGGTTAACATCACTATCTTCAACTGGGGAACTTCAATCTGATCCTAAGTCTCCCATAGCAGTTGAGGTCTAAGCTGATTGAATTCCACAGATAATGAATTTTGTGATGCTGGCCCACCATGTGGGATAGCATCACTAAATTCACCCTCTGGGGACCTCATTCTGCAAATAACAGACACGCTATTACCAGGCTTGGTCATTTGTAAATTGGGCTTCTAAAATGTCTGTTGTGGTCATCATCATATTAGCTGGAAACCTGAATTTTGTTGTTTGTGCAATTGATATGTGAAGAAGATTACTCAACAGAGATTAATCCACAGAACTTGGGTCTGTCTTATTATCTTCAACAATAGAGATATCGGTATTGTGAATGGAACTTATAGTTGTAATGCTGGTAATAGATTCCACTGAAGTCAGAGAGTCAACAATGGATTTCAAGTAAGAGAACTCATCTTCCACCCAGGATAGGTATTGGTGACCCTGAACCGTGATGAGAATTGTTTTTGGTAACTTTTCTGATTGCTTAGGTGTGTGCAGACTTGTGTCAGTGCTATTAACACTGGGGCTTGATAATCCATTGATTGAGTCCGAATTATCCCGAATTAGTTGGATGAAGACTTCATTTACATGTGTCTCCCAGAAAGTAGCTCAGCTGAACATTCTCCTCTGACGACATTTAAACTTTAAAGAAGAAAGTAACGAAGAAGAAGAGGAAACAACAGAGAAATTCACCCATCACAATCTACCTGTGATACAACTATCGGCAATCCGTTTGGTACCCTCATTGTGTTAAAGATATTAAAGTGTCTCTTCTCAGATAATTTTGCAAAAAAAGAGTATTAGGCGACACCATTTTTTAAGTCTGGTTTACGAACACCTCCTACAACGTTTTTTCCATTTCATGAAAAAAAATAAAACTTTTTTCTCCCAAAATGTTTTCCACGCGTACTGATATTCATGTGCTGTCGCATCCGGTTCTGCTTATGATCATTTACAGATCCATATTTTCTATACAAGAAATGTCTTGTTTGGTTCAGAATTTCATTCAAAAACATTTTTTCACAATTTTTGTAAAATTTATGTAAAATTCCACGATTTACTTGATATAAATTGGGGGGACATTTTTTATTTTTTTTATTTTTTTCCCTCCTGCATCTACTTTTTATTCTTCCCACATGTTCGTAAACCAGACTTAAAAATTGGTGTTGCCTTAACTTGAGTCTAACTATGTGTATGCCAGACCGTTAACCTCTTGGCTGCTATACGCCAATACTGAGTAAAATGTCATGCTGTGTGCTATATCACACTGAATACAGACCTAAACTTCAATATACTAACAGACCACCATCAATCATAACAGGTACTCAGAAATTAGTGCCTTGGAATTAGTGTGTCTCAATGTTTAATGTCTCAATGTTTTAAACAGTGTGGTGTTCTTGGATTGTGTATGATAATAGCCATTGTATGGAGTCAGTTTTAGGGCCTTGGCAACATTCCCGTTATATTTATCTACAGAAAATTGCCATTACATCAACTGCCCAGTTAATAAATTCATGATGTCTTTCAGCAGTGGATGGGTTAAAACAATGAACATTTTATAGTACTTTTATCCACATCACTACTTAACAATGTGGGATGCCATTTGCATTGGCAAGCGACAATAAGGGGTTCCATGCCCTATGCACCAGAAACAGTAAATTCTTGAATGATATTTCCATATTACATGTTTATAATTGATTCGATCTCCCCCCTATGTCAGACCTATTAACCATTCCTATAATATATAGATTCTCCCATCCAGATGTAAAAAGACACATTGTAATGGTCCATTATTCATCTCTAGGGGTTTTCAGGAAAAATAAGCAAACGACAGATAATAAAAGTCCAGAAGGAGTCCTATTTATTAGAGAATTATTAGGAATTGTTCAGACAATAAGTTCAATAGGTCAATTGTTGAACTTATTATCTGAACAATTCATAAGGGATAATTAGTCATTAATGAGTATTTAGTATAGAAAGCGTTGATACAATGAATTATTAACAAGTCTGGAAATAGTGTGTCTGTCATTTGCAGAATGAGGTCCCCAGATGGTGAATTTAGTGATGCTATCCCACACAGCAGGCTAGCATTACCAAACTCACCCTCTGGGGACCTCATTCTGCTTAGGCCCTCAACTGCTGTGGAAGAATAGGATCAGATTGAAGTTCCCCAGTTGAAGTTGGTGATGTTCGCCCATTGGGCACCTCGATTATACTTTTTATCTTCTGAAAATTTGTGGATATACTAGTAGAAACTTCCAAGAAGGGAAACGTAATTAAAAACAATGTTAATTTGATACTATAGATACTTCCAAGATGATGAGGCCTAAGCAGAATGAGGTCTCCAGAGGGTGAATTTGGTGATGCTAGCCCACTGTGCGGGAGTGTATCACTAAATTCACCCTCTGGGGACCTCATTCTGTGAATGACAGACACACTACTTGCAGGCTTGATGCCTAACTGTGAAATCTGAATATGAGCCTTTTATGCTAGACTTTGAGAAAAAATTGTCCAAAAGGATATATTAACCCTTTTATGAATGGATCCGTGCTTTTTCAGCATTAAAGACCCTGTGCCAGTACATTCTCTTATAGATATGAGTTTCCCATAGGGAGCCTCACATTTTGTAAGAGAATTCACTGGCTTACAAGGTCAAGGTAAATATTGTTCGGCCAATACATTCTCTTATATATATGCGAGGCTGGGAGACTCACATTTATAAGAGAATGCATTGGCACAGGGTTTTCGCAAAATTTCAGGAAGCTCGAGTCATGGAAGTGTTAAAGCGATTGTTGTTGTTGTTATTCTATTGGTTCGAACCCTGAATACATTCTTTAATTGCTATTTTACAGGTTTGTAATGGATTCCACCTCCCCCTATGCCAGACCTATTAAAACGATGAATTCTGCACTCTATGGTAAGAACCTGAATATGGACCCCGAGCAGGCGCTAGACACGGAGCTGGAGCTAGCAGCTAGCAGCATGTCTGGTGAGCCGGCTAAAGATAAAATACAGGACCAGCATTTATCCATGCAGCAGCTCTTCTTACGATACTCAGGTACTTCCTCTCATCATCAGGGTCTGCGCTCGCAACAAAATTTACATTTGCCAAATGATTTTCCAAAATTAAAATATTTTTGCCAAATTACTTCCAAATGATATCGAGACGAAATTGATGGGTTTATGGAAAATTGATTCTTACAGTTGACAATGACCACTTCTAAGAATTCCAATGTTTTAGATATTACGTCGCAGGGACAAGTCTAGGAGATTTAAATTGGGAGATGTCAGTTCTCCCTATATGCTTATTAGAGAGAAGTGGGGTGTTATCAGGGAGAAGTGTGGTGTTATCAGGGAGAAGTGGGGTGTTATCAGGGAGAAGTGGGGTGTTATTAGAGAGAAGTGGGGTGTTATCAGGGAGAAGTGGGGTGTTATCAGGGAGAAGTGGGGTGTTGTTGTCAGGGAGAGGGTCATAAATGCTGAAGTTCAATTAACACCCCAATATCAACCTTCTGTGATCTAATAAGTATTATGCAATACAAGAGCCCATTTATAAAACCATTATAATGAGTAATTCAAGTGATGTGAAACACTCCGATCAGGTGTTTCGAAAGAAATAATGAACAATTATGCCAAAATAAGTTACTTTCATAAATTTGATATCCAAATAGATGGAAAACAACGTCAATTTTATAAACGAATAACACACAGTGACTATTATTGGTGCAATCATTGTCGTAAATTTATGTCCAATAATGCGTCCCAAATAAAATGGTAAATATTTACATTTGTGCGAAGTTCAACAGTTGAGTTCTCTGAAATGGTACAGTCGATGTTATTGGAATTGTAGTTCATTGCTACATCCTTCTGATAGGGATACTGTTTGGATACTAACTGATTGGTTTTATTCAATGAAATATGACCACAATATGTCTTTAAATACAACATTATAATCAGGAAATACACTTTAAATATGATGTGTTGACATATTCATACTGGTGTGTGAGAGAGAAGTCACTTCTCCCTAAAATGGGAAAAATTGGCACAATTGATCTTTATTGCTACACCAGCGCAGCTCCCATCATGAAAGGGTTAATGTGTTTCTTTGCTTGCTGTCTGCTTTTATTATCTGAACATCTGTATCAATGAAGAATAGATCAATATCTACTTTTAAAACTGATGCAAGCCTTGATATAGTGTGTCTGGAATTTTCAGAATGAAGTCTCCGGAGGGTGAATTTAGTGACGTAATCCCGTATAGCGGGCCAGCATCACTAAATTCACCCTCTGTGGACCTCATTCTGCTTAAGCCCTAACTTCTCTGGAAAATTTTGTTTTTTATCAGATTTCTATAGAAACTTTTTCACATAGATTCTATTTAATTTTTTAGTTTAGTTTCTCTGTATCCCCAAATTGGCAGACGACACATTGCATAATCAAGGTTCCCAATGGGTGTACATCACAATATTCACAATTTGGGAACTTCAATCTGAGTCTATGTCTCCCATAGCAGATGAGGCTAGAATCACCAAATTCACCCTCTGGGAACCTCATTCTGCTTAGACCCAACTGCTACGGAGGACCTATGATCAGATTGAAGTTCCCCAGTTGAAGTTGATGATGTTCACCTATTAGTCACCTCCATTAGGCATTTATATTCTACAAATTAGGTCATATATACACTGAACAGAATACAAAAAAAGTTAATAAAAACAATCTTAATTTTAGACAATACATACATCCCAGAAGATGGGGCCAAAGAAGAATGACTGTATGGGGTAGCATCACTAAATTCACCATCTGGGGACCTCATTCTACTAATGACAGACACACTATTTCAAAGCTAAAACTGAAGGGGAGATTCCATTGTTGTGAAAACCCTGTGCCAATGCATTATGTTATATCAGCTGAAACTTTGGGAGCCTTTATTCAGCCTAGGAGGGGTCTGTGGCCCCCTGCACAAAGGGGCCTGTGGACCCTTTGTGTGTTAGGGTCCTATGCCCCTGTGTGCACTTCACACACATCACAGAGACATCCTACTCTTTTTGAAAAACTAACGACGTTATAACATCTGCCAGGGTACCCCAAGTCACCACACCAAACTTGGTTGAAATCGGTCAGACAGACAGACAGACAGATAGACAGATCCTACTCTTTTACATATATAGATATGCGAGTCTCCCATAGTGAGCCTCGCATATATAAGAGAATACATTGGCCTAACAATATTTACCTTGACCTTGTAAGCCAGTGCATTCTCTTGTATATGCAAAGATTCACATATATAAGAGAATGCACTGGCACAGGATCTTTAATCCTGCACCAGCCAAGCTACCATCATAATAAAACGGTTACTTTAGACTTCTATTGCTCTGTTTTACAGATTACAGTATGAGTACAGTGAAGGCTCTGTCTTTGATGGATGTCGAGAAGATTAACTACGACCTTATCATTGACCTTCTCGAATGGATTGTGTTCGGTGAACATGAGGTATGGTTAACCCTGTGATGACCGGAGCTGCCCTAGTGCAGCATTAAAGATCTCATGCCAGTGCATTCTCTTATATATGCAAGTCTCCCCATAGGGAGCCTCGTATATATAAGAGAATGCACTGGCTTCAAGGTCAAGGTAAATATTGTTTGGCCAATGTAATCTCTTATGGCATACTCACATTTATAAGAGAATGCATTGGCACAGGGTTTTCGCAAAATTTCAGGTAGCTCCAGCCATGGAAGAGTTAATATGGCATATTTACGTCTGATACATGTACAACATAAAGTGAAGGCAAACCTGAAATTATGGTGCCAGACATTTGCAGAATGAGGTCATTGAACAATTCAAACCAATTACATTGAGAATGTCATTGACAACTTCAACTTTAACAGAAATGATCTTGACTGACTTTAACTGACTAGTTATCTCGGTCCACAACAGCTCGGGATATCGGTTGGTTTTATGCTGTTTTGAACCGAGTACTGTCCCGTTACTCTTCTATAACGGACTTTCATTGAAGCATTTACTTGTGGAGCCCGGGCATTCATGTGAACCCCTGGAATCGGATTAATCATCTGACATGTCAGCGATAAATTTTTCTTCAAAATGGTATATCGTATGTTGTGATAGAAAAAGGTAAAATGATAATACGATCGTTTAATACATTTTCTGATAGCAAGACAAATCAAAATTCTTTGGAAAACAAGGCTTTGTTTACTTATAAATCTCATTTCTTTGACATTCGTCGGACCTCTTGTATAAGCACGATTGATATCATCAGGCTTGGGAAAGGCTGCCCTCTATGTTCATATACGCAAAGTGTGCATTTGACCTATTCCGAGGACATACAAGCAGGATAACTCCCACCCACGATTCTGGGTGTAAAGTCCATTATAGAAGATTGTAATTCAATTGAGTATTTGTCATTAAACACAAGCATTCTGATTGGCCAAGAGCGGCTAACTTTAGTTTTTGATTCACCGACATCGGCTGCTCAAGTGCATCAAATCTGAATGTAGCACGGTATAATTTCATTGGCGCAGAACGGAGTAGCGAAACGAGCCAACTCACCCCATAGGAAATTGTTACGGAGCAGTGTTCCGAGTAACGCAGTGAACAAACCCAACGATTTGTGCACGGTGACACGGCACAATGAAAGTCTCGATTCGTGTCATGAAAATGACTAAATGATACTTTTTAGACAGTTTTTTTGCAAATTCGTTGCTAGATTGAATTACAATGGAGATAAACGTACCCTATTTCGTTGCACATTCTGGGATTCGAGCATGAAAACAGTTTGTGAACTCGCCAGCAAGCCGGCTCGTTCACATACTGTTTTCATGCTCGAATCCCAGAATGTACAACAAAACATATTACGTTTATCTCCTAAGTAACGGGAGGGAATCGATCCAAAACAGCATCAACCTAACCGATATCCCAAGGTGTTGTGGACAGAGAAGACTTGACTAAATTATGAGGTATAGTCTACATAAATCACACACTTGTTCAATTAATTAAAACAATAACAACCTAAATTTTGGTATATTACAATTATTATTGAATGAAACATATATATAGTCAAGTTTTTTTGTTTTAAACTCAACTTATGATTTGACGAGAGATGGTTGGTGAGCGGGTTGGCATATCATATTTTTAGACCTATAGTTTGATAACTTGAACAAACTTCAACTGATTCCATTCATATTTCATACATGGATCACTGACATCGATATCTCGATTGAGTTCATAAACCTAGTTTGTCTGATTTTTATTACCTGAGTTATGGCCCAGTTTGTTTATTTTTAGCAGATCGTCAAAATGATAAATGGAACAAATGTCAATTCTTTTCTGACACTACTCTTTTAGGCAAAAAAAAACTTGGTGACCGCCATCTTTGAAGGGAATCCTGCTCTTATTTTGCCACATCTGTCTTCATTGAAATTAGTCAGTTTACAGCAACTACATCCTCCAAATAAAATCTTTGAATTTGAACAATTGTTGCATTTGATAATATTTCGACAGTTACAGTAATGCCCTAAATAATTGACTGCTTAACCACAGCAGAATTATGGGTAATTTTTCAGGATTTAGTCGGAAATATGGCTTGTTGCCATTCATCGGAAAGCTCTCTCTCTCCAATGCAACATGCCATATTTGTGACTAAATCCTGAAAAATTACCTATAATTCTGCAATGGTTAAGGAGTCGATTATTTAGGGGATTACTGTATGTAACATGAGATATGCAAATATATTTGTTTTTACTTGTGAGTGTCCTATGTCCTATGAGTTCAATAAAACATAAATGAGAGCAAAATTATGTCGTCTTTGATTTCTTTCAGTTTCCAAGACATGGTGCCATTTTGATTTTTATGCCTGGCTTCGCTGAAATCCAGATGTTGTTTGACAGCCTTGAAACAAACAGTGAGATAGGCAATAAGCGTAATAAGGGCAGGTAATATATTGTGTATATTAATATCATTGGATATTCCCTATATTCTTTTATCACCAGTATTCAAATAATCACCCAATCCCCACCCAATATTCCACCCAGTAAGTTTTAACCCTTTACCCAACAGAACGGCCCTGTGCCAATGCATTCTCTTATATATGCGAGTCGACCATAGGTCGCCTCGCATATATAAGAGAATGCATTGGCTTAACACATTAAAAATTATAAAATTGTTAAAGAATGTAAGAAAAAATGTTAAAAAGAGTTAAAAAAAGATTTTTTTTAGGCCAATGCATTCTCTTATATATGCGAGGCGACCTATGGTCGACTCGCATATATAAGAGAATGCATTGGCACAGGGCATAACTGTAACTATCACAATGTGGTCAATGAGCCGGTTCCAATGATATCCATATTTGTATGGTTCTATTGAGACAGAGCCAAGATAATTTAGGCTGTTGCAGCTTTATTTGGCCGGTTTTGGCCGGTTTGTTGGGTAAAGGGTTAAACCATGAGGCAGAATCGTTTTACAAAACAAAGTTAAAAAAAGTTATAATTTCTTCTATAATTGCCTTCTCTACCAGTTTTTAGCTCACCTGAGACGAAGTCTCCGGTGGAGCTATAGTCATCACTACTCGTCCGTCCGTCCATCCATCCGTCCGTCTGTCAACAATTCTTTGAACATCTTCTCCTCTGGAACCATAACAATGAATTGGTTCATATTTGTTGTGGATGTTCCCTAGGTGACTCTCATTCAGATTTGTTCAAATGAGGTCACCCGGTCAAATAGTTGCGAAGCTAGGACCATAACTCTTTTCTGCCATAGTAATTCTTACAGCGACTTTTTCTCAAATTTCATTGGGCCAAATGGGGGACTGTGGTTCGGATTTGTTCAAATGAGGTCACTGGGTCAAATGTGGGTGGAGCCAGTGACATAACTCAAAACAAATTTTGTTGTTGTTAAATTCAGATTTTTTGAATTTTCAGGACGACCTTTCTCAATTTAACAAACAAAAAAAATATTTTTTAAACATGTTATAAAATTTGAAAATTTGAAAAAAGTGACACCATTATAACATCTGCAGAGTTATGAAACTTTACTCTTTAATGAAATTATGGAAACATTCCACCCTCCCCCACCACCCCCTCCCACATGGCCCAGACCCACCCCCACCCTGCCATCAACCAACATCCCTTCCAAGCCATATCACCTCTCAATTTAATTAATACCTCTTCTCACCACAGAAGCATATATATCTGCAAAGACACAGAGGAATTTTTAACTTTGATCCACATTGTCGTGAAGAACACTGCTGTTCCGACCACTGGTGTACTACAAGTGCACACTGGTAGAAATATATTTGTGCGCATGTGCATTGTGATATGGGCTATATACCTACTGTTCAACCTAATTCTTTCCCAAATACAGAGTGTATTTTGTTATCAAAATCTATAATTGATTAAATGCAGATCATAGATTGTTATCAGCAATCACTGTGACCACAATAACTGAAGGTTTTTAAGCTCTGAATGAAGGGATTCCTCCCTCAATTCCTTTATAAAACAATCAAGAAAAATGGTTCAGCATAGTGTTACAGTTCCTCTTTCTGATTGGCAAAATTGCTGGGTATTGTTCACCACTAATTCAATGCTTGTTTTATTCTGCAGATTTAGAATAATACCCTTACATTCTACTTTGTCCTCGGAAGAACAACATGCAGTATTTGAGTAAGTAATATTTTCCTTTACACTGATTCAAGATTCAAATAATCAAGCGATTTGTAAAAGAAATTACAAATTATAACACAGAGGACATACAGTAATGCCCAGTCTGAGTAAACTCATACCTAAATATTCATTACAACATTGAATATTAGGTCTGACGGATAACATCGCTATCTCATTTCCAAGTCCTCGGGATTCCGTAATCTGATTGATTGCGTAAATTATTTTCCGTCCAATGAAACCGCATGGGTTAAAAAACAAGTGTTAGTGGGCGGAGACTCCCATAATGTCACCTCTAAATATAGTAACAGAGTCGGTATTTCTCCGATCGAAAGCGATGCTTGCAAATACAACAGAGACAGAAAAAATGGCTTCAAAATTATATATTCGGTACGATTCGGATTAATTTGAAGGATGTGCTAGACCTGATAGATAGGCCTGCGCATGGTACCAACTTGGCCTCCCATAAATATAAATAGAACTCACTCATGTCCGTGTATTTGATTTACTTTATTGTAACATGGTTTGCAAATCAAATTATTTGTCGTAAAAAAGTCATCTGAAAATTAAACACCGAGGAAATGACTTAATTTTATGCTTTTAAATAGTTCTAAAGCATCATTTTTGATGACGACCTTATTTTTTGCTCTCGGATGCAGCTTTCCGGTTGATGCAGCGAGTTCATCTCCCGAAAAAGAATAGTCGCACACACGACAAATATTATCTTCTGTCAGTTTATGTCGCGACACGGGCCATTATTATTGCGAAGCACAACAGATAACACGTGGGGACACGTCCTGTCAATCATCGATGTATTTTTTAAAATCCGTGACGTCATTTTGGGGAAGCTCTTCGCTGAATAGAAATGGTTTTGGCGACATTAGCTCCAGACTCTATATTTCAAATACAGAGTCGACGTTCACCCAGACTGAGTAATGCCCTAAGTAATCGACTCCATAACCACAGCAGAATTATGGGTAACTTTTCAGGATTTAGTCGGAAATCGGGGAGAGCTTTCCGATGAATGGCAACAAGCCATATTTCCGACTAAATCTTGAAAAGTTACCCATAATTCTGCTGTGGTTATGGATTCGATTACTTAGGGCATTACTGTAGTCACGTTTAAAGAATTGGCAACAGAATTGAGAACAAGAATAGACATGTACACATTACAACAAGTTCTCTAACCACACAAAACAACATGATTCAAACCGCAATAAAATATAACAAACATAACAAAAAGCCACTGCAAGCAAAGAAAAAATTCATTTTAAAGACATATTATGTACTTGTTTGAGTGCGTGAAACTGATAAGTTAATAGGCGCCATGACAACTGGAGGAATGTAACATTGTACTAACATCGCCGAAAATATGAAGCAAATCGACCGTATCACTCCATAGAAAACATCGTCAGAACTACGCTCAATTGTAAATATTTTCTACTCGATTCGGGACGCATCTATCAGCAATAAACTAACGAAAACGATTTCGCCATCGAGAGTCACTGCATTTAATTCATATATAAGAATAACAGTGTGTGTTGTCAATTTGGATATACTATTTGTAAAAATTACTACTCTGAACAAGATTAATTTCCATTTCTATTTGATCACCATACCGGAGTGTTTCATATCACTTTAATAGAGAACTGACAAAAAATGAACTGTCTACGATCGGAACTAAAAAATGAAAAGAGAGACATTTCCAGCACGGAAGTTCTGCATCGAAGGAAAAAGGATAGTGCAGATATAATAAACGTGAAGTGCTTATGACTCATTTTTTTTATAAATATGTACTTTTGAGATGTTAAAGTGATGTGAAACACTCCGGTAGGGTGATTAAATAGAAATGGAGAATAATGTTACTCAAATTAGTAATTTTTACAAATAGTAATCCAAATTGACAACACACACTGTTATTCTTATTTATTAATTAAATGCAGCGACTCTCGATGGCGAAATCGTTTTCGTTAGTTTATCGCTGATTGTTGCATCCCGAATCGCGAAGAAAATATTTACAATTCAGCGTAGTTCAGACGATGTTTTCTACACAGTTGGCATAGCGCCCGAGTATAACTTATCAGTTTCTCACTGGCCTAAGAGTCAGTGCGACTTGTTCCTGAATAAAGATGATGATGATGATAAGATATTTTGTAATGTTTGGTGCAACTTGACTACTTCTTTTGAAGAGAATAGGTTTTCATACCAACAGCCACAATTATTCCCTTAAAAGAGTTTAATCATCCTAATTCTGAAGATAATTTACTCTAAACTTGTGACTGCTGAATGAAGTCCTTTATTGCACACCCAATGGGCTTATTTGTGCGAAATACAGCAAAATACAGAAGAATTGAAACGTTCAATAAAAAATTGTGTATTGTTCTTGAACAATACAAACCTATTACGTCAAAAATGTCACTGGCGACGTCAACTTTAATAGAAAATGTCTTCGCTAAATTATGGGGCATAGTCTACATTAAGCACATTAAGTTCAATTAAATACAACAATATCGACCTAAATGTTAGTATGTTACAAACTGCAATCTTCAGAGTGTGCAATAAACAGAGGGTGAATTTAGTGATGCTACCCCGCATAGCATAGGCTTCATCTTCTGAGAATTATATATAGTCTCAAATTAACATTGTTTTAGTTACTTTTTCCCTTCTGGGAAGTTTCTATATCCCCTAATTCGCAGAAGATATCCAAATCGGCAGTTCAGTTTGCTATCAATCTTGAATTGAATTAAGAAATGAATGTAGTGGGTGTGTGTGTTATTGGGGGATACTGTGCTGTGGCCCATAGACCACATTGCCATATCCCCCAATAACACACACACCCATTACAGTCATTTCTTATATATATATATAGCATTTTGATGATTTATTCCCACAAAAAAAGCTGAATGTATTCTTGCTTATTTAAAATAAATCTGCTGAGAATTTGAGACTAGCCCAGCAGCACATTAATTCAGCCCAATATAAGATTTCCAAGCAATTAGCAATGATAATGTGATCAACATAAACAACTGACTGTAGATGCAATTCGGCTGAACTTTTAAAAACACACTCAATTATTTTGCTGACCGCTTTGAGTGATTAGGTCAGATTAGGTCAACAATTTGTCAACGTTATGTTCGTGTTATGGTCTGTGTTATTACGGTATGAAACGGGTGACCTAATTGTCAGTTGACCAATCACTGAACAGGATTTAGTGTAACATAGGTGGGCTATGTAAATATTGAGAGATATCGTCAATGAGTATGTACTAAATAAGGTGTTAACAGGATCAATCATATTTCTATCTTTCAGAAAACCAAAAGATGGTGTGACTAAAATAGTGATTGCCACCAACATAGCAGAGACATCAATCACAATTGATGATATCGTGTTTGTCGTTGATGTGGGCAGGATGAAGGAGAAAAGGTTAATAATTGTTATCAGAGATGATATCTGCAAACATTTTGAATTTGAATTTGTTTATTAGCTCATAATAATAATCATTATATTTAGCTATATATAGTTGATTAGATGAGAATGAGAAACAGACATGAGTGACAGTGAAGAATGAGTATAGATTACATGGGTGAAAGATTTTTATAAAAGGTTGGAAAGGATAAGTATTAGCAGCCTACGAATAGAGTATTGTGCGCATCAATAATTAGTATTATATGACTTATATAAGGTATGGTCAGAAGAAGATATCAAATATTTGTCACATATGAAGTAAATGGCTAAATCCTTCTTAAATAATTAAATAGCAAAAAGCAAGTGCATGGAAATGCATAAATGTTTGAATATTTTTGTACTGGATTTCAGTTAAATCGTTATTGAAAGGAAATGGCTAAATTAAATTCAATTATTAACTTGCAAAAAGCAGGTGCATAGAAATGCATTAATGAATGAATATTATTTTTGCACTAGATTTTAGTTCAATAGTCATTAAAAGGAAAGTGAGAGGGGAAATGGTCTTACCTCATATGATGATGCCAATGAAGTTGGTGTATGATCTGGTTTAATGGTAGTGATGGGTCAAATGGAACGATGGAATTTGATGAATTAATCATGTCAGCAGCACCTAGTAAAATATAATTATGTAGGAATGATAATGAACAATGCACAACTGAGATCCTATTATTTAGTTTATTCACTGTGCACAACATTAGCCTTTCAGTATGAAAACTGCTAGGACTACATTTGCATTTGCAGAATGAAGTCCCCAGAGATTGAATTTAGTGATGCTACCCTGCACAGCAGGCTAGCATCACCAAATTCATCCTCTAGGAACATTATTCTGCATGGCCTCATCTTTTATGGGAGACCTAAACACAGATTTAAGTTCCCAGATGGTGAAGATAGTGATGTTCACACTTTGTTTTTTTTGTGTAACATGTGCTTGCAAACTGGAAGTGAACACAAAATATTTAATTCTTAGCTCGAAACTGGAGCCGGAATTTAAATATTTTTACCCCCCGAAGCCAAAAAAATTGTAATTTAGGAGCGTTAATTCAGATTATGTATCTTTAAGTTCAATTTAATTTAGTTTTAAGAACCTATTTCTGACTCATGAATGATCTCCCTTTGAACTTCAACAGTACCTAATTCACTATGTACCTTACTGGCTGACCCACCGTGGCCTCTGTCATGTGTCGAGTGATTTTTATTATTCTGAACCACCATGGCCCCTGTTATGTGTGGAGTGATTTTTGTTATTTCTGCACTTTGAAGGTCCTTCTACACTACATGGTACAGTCAAGATAAGAAAAAGTCACACAATGTGGCCTAATTGATAGACACAATATGTGGTTGCACATCAGACCTGTTAAGTTGTGAAAATGGCAATCAGGGAGATTTTTGCGGGAGGCATTTATCATGTTGGGATTACTTCTTTTGTCTTTTGAATGTTTTATACGGTAATAAATATCTTTCTTTTATAAAAATTTGATCGTAATTAGTGATAAACATGGGTCATGTTAGGTTTAATTCAAACAATAGTGACTATACTAGTCATATTTCAAAAGTAAAGTTTTCAAATTTATAAATACAGTAAAACCTGTCTTGAGAGACCATTGCCAACAGCGACCACCTGCAATTTCTGATTGCATTACCTGTTCACCAACTGGTTTTATTCTATATATTACCTTCAATGTGCGACTACCTGTCAAACACGACCGAGACCACCAAATTTCGGTTTCGTGTGATATCACAATAACATATGACATACTATTGTTTTTACAAATTTTTATGATGAGATGCCATGAATATTTACTTACTTACTTACTTGTTTTCTTACTTGTAGATATGACCCAAACAAAGGAATGGAGAGTTTGGAAACGATATGGGTCTCTAAAGCTAATGCATTACAGAGGAAAGGTCGCGCAGGTCGAGTGAAATCTGGGATATGCTTTCATATCTATACTAAGTACAGATATAACCACCATCTCAGAGATCAACCAATCCCAGGTAATTATAAGGTCATATCAACTCTGCAAATAGTGTGTCTGTTATTTGCAGAATGAGGTTCCCAGAGGGTGAATTTAATGACGCTATGCTACAATGTGGACAAGCATCACCAAATTCACCCTCTGGGAACCACATTCTGCTTAGGCCTCAACTGCTATGGGAGACCTAGGATCATATTGAAGTTCCCCAGTTGAAGTTGGTGATCTTCACCCATTAGTCACATCGTTAATGCATTTTATCTTCTGCAAAATAGGGGATATAGAAACTTCCCAAAAAGGAAAAAGTAACTAAGGACAATATTAATTTGAGGCTGTCGATACTTCCCAGAAGATGAGGCCTAAGCGTAATGAGGTCCCCAGAGGGTGAGTTTGGTGATGCTAGCCCACTGTGCAGTAATATCGAAATATCTCATGAGTGGGAATTTTGACATGAATGAGACGTTTCAAGTATTCAAACAAAAAGCTGTAGGTATTCTTTTTATTATGTGCACCTTATTAATGCTCAAAGTTGCTAAATTAACTCTTACTTAATTAAAGAGCGCATGTCAGTGTTTACTAACATGAAAGAGTCCTATTGATTCCCGCTCACATAAATCGTCGGCTTGCTACAGTGAAATAATAACGAAAACTGTGGCTTCTAAGAGATACATACGACAATCTATTGTTCAGTAATTTTCCACTATTTATAGGCAAGTATATAATATATATAGGATCTACAACTCGTCCCCAGTTTATAATGAAATTTACAAAAACTAATCCAGTAAATTAGGTCTGAATCGAGCCTTTGGCGAGGTCCAGACCTAATTTACTGGATGAGCTTTGTAAATTTTGCTATAAACTGGGGACAAGTTGTAGATTCTATTTATTACTTAATCCAAAACCTCCATTAAGCATCAGTTCTCTATTAAAATAAATGGGACCTGAAACTAACGGCATCTTCTATAAGGCATGCGATGCCGTTTCACATAAATATGCGTAGTTTGTCAGTGTAAAGAAATAGTCCCTTGATAAATAAAACAAATTTAATGAAAAATAATTTTCAAACTATATCAATATTAGCCACAGACACCGATTTTTCTTAAATTCTCGCCCCCCCCCCCCCCCCCCACGAAAAATCTAGCATAATTATGCCATATGTGGTTATTAAAGGACCACTTAATATTCGAACCCACAGATAATTTTATCTAAAATATATGCATATTATATACCATTTGAAAGAGGAAGCTCCAAAACTTTGTATCATCAACTTATTCGGTGTAATAACTGTGAACATGTTGGTTTTGTTGAGATATCGACTTGTGTTCTGTGGTCAAGTTTCATTTTCTTTACTTTATATCTTAAGATATAGACTTATTCCCCTTCCATTGAAAAGACATTTTTAGTTTGAATTTTGTTACATTCTGGGAGCCATACAGGGTGCATCTTTCTATGATTTCAGCTGTTTTCTATTTCTCTGTGGGCACCTTCTGAGACAGACGTTTCAAATGGTGATGAATTATAGTATCTCCGTCAAAGGTATCTTGCCCACTAAACTAAATGGTATATTCCTATTCTTAATTCTCGTAGTAGAAGGGTTAAAAAACCCGCAGTGACTCTCAGGTTCGTTTTCTTGAAAACGGTACGAAAATTTTCCAAAATGGTACGCAAATCTCAAGTTACTAATATCCAATGGGGAATTCCTCTAAATGGCGTAGTGCGTCTATCTTTAGTATTACCTGAGCCACGTGATTCATCTTTGTTATAAAAGCAGTGAATGCCAGGTAAGTCATTCCTTTTTCCTTTCTACTCGTACAAGATAAGTGCTCTGGAGAAAAAACATAAATTATTTCAAATTGAAAATTATTTTCACTTTGTCACCGACGGAACGTTTCAACTTTCAACATGCGTTCTTGTTTAATTTGCAAACGGCAGAAGGCTGTTTTCGATGATCATGCCCCATGTGTATTGTGCACGGGCTGCACTCAGGAAACTCCGTGCCGCATTTGTGTCAAATGGATGTCCTCCAACTGGACCAGGATCAGGTCGTATGCTGCAAGCCACCAGGATGTAAGCCCAGGTTCATTCCCTGTAGCTCCCCTGGCAGTTGCTTCCCCTCGTTTCGAGGGTCCGACCTCAGAGACACGGACACTAGTCGATAGTGCTCCCCTCAGTAGTTTTCCAACTCGGGGCGATAGTCAACCAAACAGGGAGCTGATGGGGCACCCCATACAGCCACACATAGTGGGCTCCCTGGACTTTCGTATGGGACCCAATTTGCTCCCTCGGGTCGTCCGTTGGCGGGTTGGCGTGCCCCGGTACGGAGGTGTGCTTCACCACTAACACTAGAACCACCCCATACATTGCTACTAGTCGACATCTCGGGGTCAGCACGGCTGGGGGTTCGCCCTGTCCATACGACATTAATCCCTACATGCCTTCTGTCCCAGCTGGGTTTGGAATGGGACCGCAGTTCCAAAGCATGCCTCCTCCTTATTATCCGCAACCTCCGTGGACCTGGCAGTCAGGTTCCTGGCCGCATTCTGGCCAACAGCAGCCAGTAACTTCGGGTTTGAATCCAAATACCAAAGAATTTGTTCCCGACGCCATTCGAAGAGCAGGAGGCATGCTTCGGAATCGGCCCCTCTTAACCATCCATCGCCAGTTCGGTCAGTTGGATATCAGGATCCGGACGAGCTGTCGCTCCATCCCCGAGATGAAGAGGCTCTGGACATTCCTCTGGGGTCCCCAAGTACCAGCGATGACGAGGGAGCCTCAGGAAGTTGTACAGACTCGGAAGACGAGGATTCTGTACCAGATTTTGCTGACACGGTTGCTTTAATATACAAGTTGTTGCCCCCCTTCGATGTGCCCTCCGGCTCCTGAGAGGTCAAGGAGTGCGTTCGAGTCAAGTGTGGATACCCTGTGGGAACGATCTTCAGAGGACCAATCACAAAATGTTCCCAGTCGTCTCCCACATACGCCTCAGCTGGCCACAGCGTTTGAGAGGATCAACACACTCATTTGCGGATCTCTGTCTAATCGTCCAAGGATGGGGCGTGACATTCTGCCGTTTCCGCCGAAAGCTCGAAGTCATGGATTTAATAATAACTACTACTCCACTACCTCTCAGCCGGTTGTTTTGGACCCTCTTCCACATTTGGAACCCGATGGAAGTAGTATTGATCTTCATCAACCTCGGGGTATCTACTTAACCAAACCAAAGTTTTCGTGTTTTCGTCAGTGTTTTCGGCAGTCAGTTCACCAGGCTCATCAGGTCTTATCTTTTACGGATATGACTACCTCTGGCAATCGGCCAGGCAAGTGTCGTTTTTGACGCCTTAACTCCACAGCCTGTTCAGTTTCCGGTGGGGGGGGGGGGGGGGGGTGGGGGGGGGGGGGGGGGGGGGGGGGTGGGGGGGGGGCGCCTTTCTCATTTTGCGTCTCAGTGGGAGCCAATTTTCATGATCGATCCATGGTTGAAAGAGGTAGTAACGTCAGGCCTCTTTATAGTTTTCCGGGAGCTCCCCCCACTCACGTCAGTTCCGATTTCGACTCCCGTGCCTCGGGACCCCACTGAAGGCCATCAAATGGATTAGTGGGTGTCGGGCTCTCTCGGATCTGGTGGCTTCTTTCAGCCTAGCTAGACCCCGTACTAGGACGCTAGCTCCTCAGTGGAATCTGGGGTTGGTTCTCACCTATTTGCAGGGACCTCCTTTCGAGCCTATTCGGTTATGTTCTTTTCTGCATCTGACATACAAGACAGTTTTTCTTTTGGCTTTTGCATCTGCCAGGCGTGTCAGCGAGTTACATGCATTGTCTATCGACCCTTCCTGTTGTAAGGTGTCTCGTACTGCTGTAGAGCTTCTCACCAACCCTGGGTTTCTAGCTAAAAATCAGATTCCATCATCATTTCCTGCAGCAATTCACATTCCAGCTCTTTCTGCCTTTACAAATTTCAAGGGAGGATATCTCAGTTAGATCTATTGCAAGATGGATCAAGTCTGTTATCACCATGGCATATGATCAAATTGATCCTTTGCATCTTAGGTCGTTACATGTTCGTGCGCATGAAGTGAGGGCCATTTCTTCTTCATGGGCGTTTCGCAGTTCTGTCGCTTTACAAGACATAATGACTGCGGCTTATTGGTCTCAACCTTCCACATTCTCTCAGTTTTATTTGAGGGATCTGCAATCACAATCAAACAATCTGTTTCAGTTGGGCCCTCTGGTCGCTGCCCAACAGGTTGTGTCACAATCGTAGGGTGTTATGGATGTGCATAGTTTTATTTCTATCATTATGTGACTGTATTTTATCCGATCAATCAAGTTCATTGATTGAAGTCAACAGGGGTTTTATCTTTCCTCATGGCCTCCACCTGACAGAAAATTCTAGAATATACCATATGGTTTAGTGGGCAAGATACCTTTGACGGAGATACAATATTTTCCTAAAAATAGTAAAATATATATCTCCTATAAGTATCTTGCCCACTAAACCCTGAGCTCCCTCCCAGTGTTTCGACACCCACCCCGCTCACGAGGAATGTCCTCATAGGGAAAAAAGAATGACTTACCTGGCACTCACGGCTTTTATAATAAAGCCGGATCACGTGGCTCAGGTAATACTAATGATAGACGCACTACGTCATTTAGAGGAATTCCCCATTGGATATTCGTACCTTGAGATTTGCGTACCATTTTGGAAAAACGTACCGGAGAATTTTCGTACCGTTTTCAAGAAAACGAACCTGAGAGTCACTGCGGGTTTTTTAACCCTTCTACTACGAGAATTAAAAATAGGAATATACCATATAGTTTAGTGGGCAAGATACTTATTGGAGATATATATTTTACTATTTTTAGGAAAATATTGTATTTTGATCATATTTTATGGCATAGATTGTTATTAAAACCATATCAAGGCAATATAAAAAAAATGATCGGTGACTCGAAAATTAAGTGGGCCTTTAAAGAAATATGTCATTGGAAGAAATTGGATGTCAGGCCTCAAAATATGGTGCTGGTCATTTACAAAATGAGGTCCTCAGAGGGTTAATTTAGTGGCGTTATCCCGCAAGCATGCTAGCTTACCTAATTTCATCCTCTAGGGATCTCATTCTGCATGGCCTCATTGCTATGGGAGACCTAAACACATAATTAAGTTCCCAGATGGTGAAGATGGTGATGTGCACCCATTGGGTCCCCCGATTATGCATTCTGTCATTTGCCAATTTGGGGATATAGATAAACTAAACTAAAAAAGAAAAAAGAAACTTTCTAAAGAACTTTAAAAAGAAACTATGTTAATTGAAATAAAAATACTTTCCAGAGAATATGAGGCCTAAGCAGAATGAGGTCAACAGAGGTTGAATTTTGTGATGATGTGACGCTGTGCGGGGTAGCACCATTAAATTCACCCTCTGGGGACCTCATTCTCCATATGACCAGCACCATATTTTGACGACTGTTTGATGTTATGAAATAAAAATATTTTTCCAGCATAAAAATGATTATGATGGATTTCTTACATCAGGCTTGCCCAGAAAGCCCCAACTGCATACAGTTATGCCCTAAATAATGGACTCCTTAACCACAGCAGAATTATGAGTAATTTTTCAGGATTTAGTCGGAAATATGACTTTTTGCTAATCATCGGAAATCACCCATAATTCTGCTGTGGTTAAGGAGTCCATTATTTAGGGCATTACTGTACATTTTGTTTCTAGGTCTGTCTTTTCTTCGTGAGGTTAAAGTACATGTATATGTGTATTTGAAATTTTTCAGAGGTCCAAAGAGCTCCATTGGAGCAAATCATCCTCAGAATTAAAATGCTGGAACTCTTTAAGGCACTCTCTGCGGCGGTTAGTATTACTTTATTTTACATATTTTTATCAGTCTTGATTTTAAATCAGCTCTGTGTTTATTTGATCATATTTACATGCTTCTAATATTGATTCTGTTTTCCCCATAGCTCTATGATATTTACGCTTTATTCTGTTTTCCCCATAGCTCTATCTATAATAATTACGTCCACTGACAGAGGTCCCGTCTGAATGATGCTCAGATTAAAGTTTAATCCTTTCTTTACTATGTACTCATTGATGAGTAGTTCCCTTAGGAAAGATTGCGATAATAAGTTCAACACACAACATAGATCATTTGTTGAACTTATTATCTGAACAGTTCCCACCAATTAATAGAAATCAATCAGTACCTGTATTATCTTTTCATCTGTCTGTCGTATGCTTTTATTATCTGAACATTCCTCCAATTGAATAATAAACCATTCCAGTATCACTCTTGTCAGTGTACCAGAGAATCTTTATTATTGAACCCTTTCTATACTAAATGGATTCTCCCACCCAGTTATAGAAGTAAACATAGGAATGGTATATTATTCATTTGGGGGGGGGGGGGTGTTCATTATAAATTAGGAGATGACAGTATGACGAAATGAAAAGTTCTGCAGGATTACTATTAATTGGTTGGAAACGTGATAAATGTTACATCAAATTGGCTGCAACAGGGTCATTTGCCTTAACCCTTCCATGACTGGAGATTCCTAAAATTTTGCGAAAACCCTGTGCCAATGCATTTTCTTATATATGTGAGTCTCCCATAGAGAACCTCGCGTATATAAGAGATTGCATTGGCCTAACAATATTTACCTTGACCTTGTAAGCCAGTGTATTCTCTGTGGGAGACACACGTAAGAGAATGCACTGACACAGGGTCTTTAATGCTGCACCTGCTCAGCTCCCGTCGTGAACGGGCTAACTTGTATTATGAACTGCTAGGCTGAGACATGAGCCACTTCACAGATTTCATTGAAGTTAACCATAACATGACGGGAGCTGCGCTGGTGCAGCATTAATGATCCTGTGCCAGTGTATTCTCTTATATATGCGAGGCATACTATGGGAGTTTCAGGTTTTCAGCATTTTGGTTTATTGAACTAGAGTTCTTGGGAGAGTTATGTTATTCTTATAGCGTTTAAGTGGATTAAATTGATAATCATATTTGTTCTCAGTAAAACAAGTTGTACATAATTTCTACTTCTCTTGATGGGACTTTGAACAGCTTGTCCAGCTGTTTGTGTTGGTGAGATTAATTTATATTTGGTATTATAGTGTGCATGCTACAAATTCAAACTGTTCGGTGAAATATGATAAATAGAGAATGTCTTGTCGTTGACTACATGGGTATAGTGCCAACTGGTCACTATACCTGTGAAGGAAGCCTGAGTTTAGTGTGCCTGTCATTTGCAGAATGAGGTCCCCAGAGGGTGAATTTACTAATGCTATCCTGCATAGCAGGCTAGTATCACTAAATTCACCCTCGGGGGACCTCATTCTGCTTCGGCCTCACCCTTTCTGGAAAGTTTCTTTAATATAAAATTTCTATAGAAACTTCTTCACATAATTCAGACATGATTGCACAATCCATGACAATACTTGTCATGTCGTCTCTACCGGGGCAATTGCATGCTGTTACATAAATTTTTCTTAGCGTTATGTCATAGTTGAAAAGCAAATTCGGGCACAGCATTTGTGGTTTCTCCACTACGTGTCACATATGATTCATATTAGTCCTTCATTTATTTGTGTCAACTATCTTAAAAAGTAATCGTCATTTGCAGGATGTCCTATCAACTTTGCTGGAACCTCCACATGATGAATCTATATATGCCTCCATACAGAGGCTTCAAGACCTCGGCGCCCTGGATTCCCTAGAGGTCAGTTCTTACTCTGAACACTAAACAAAGTTATAACGTCTGTCAGAACACGCTTATCAGGTCAGGCACATCCTGATTTCAGCCATTATAGTTATATTTAACTATATTATAGGGCCCTGCGAATAGGGCATTTTTATTTTGAATTGAATCTCGAATCAAATCAGCCAAGTGATTCCAAGTCGAATCGAATCGAATCATTGCATCAGTGGTATCAAGTGTGAAGATGTAGATATCATTGGACTGAGTGGCCTTACCAGTATCAATTTGCTCACTTTGTAACAATGATAAGTGTAAATATAATGTTAATATTATCCATAAATGGATCAAATTTGCATTTAACCAATCAAGTGTACATTTGTTGTGTCCATCTCTGCTATAAAATAATGAAACAGTATCTTAAGCAATAATGAAGTCAATAAGCAATCACATTCACGCAACTGAAGTTTGAATATATGAAATTTTCCTAGATCAGTTATTTCAGTCGTGCAATGTTTCAGTGGTCTCTATAGTATAGCTCAGTCTACAACAGTTTTTGTGTATGGTGTATGTGTATGGTCTTTTGTTAGTATCATAATCTATCTTCGCGAAAAAGCAAAGGTTTCCATTGAGAATGCAACTGGTGCCAATGATTCGATACAATTCGAATCAGGACAGCCGATTTTGAATCAAATCGGATCAGACGAAAGATTCCGAATCACATCAAATCGAATCGATTCGCAGGGCCCTACTATATCAGGTAAATATGGATAATCTTTGTTTTGTGAATTCAATACAAGAGGCATAACCCAACATCATATTTCAGAAAACATTATTCAAAAACAGCACCATGTTTGTTTTTGTGATGAAATAAAATGTCTAGATCCGTGCGAATGTTTAATAATGATAAGGAAGTCACGTAACATCAATTGATCTGAATATTGTTATGAAGGAGCGATTAAATAATCATGTTAATCTATTATATATTTTGGAAGATCTGTGTGTGTGTGTGTGTGTGTGTCTGTCTGTCAGTAATCGATGGACTCGAAAATAGCCCAGCCGATTTCGATGAAACTTGGTATGTGGGGGTATTTTCGGGTCAGGACTAACATAGGCCTATTAATTTGTCCGTGCGAGGTCAACTTTTCACGTGCCGAGGTCAAATCTGTTTTTACGCCGTTTTGCGCTAATATATTTCAGTTCGGTGCTTACAAATCAATTCGAAACAGCGCGAATAATAACATGCCAGTCATAATAATGACACTATGAGAATCTTTCGTGTTTCCTCTTTCCAACGATATATAATATGTATGTATCCGTTTTAGTTATCTGCCTCAATTATTAAGAAGAAGTGGTACGATCTTCTATCAGGGTAAAAACAATGCGTAACTTCTATGACGTCGTTAGAGGTCATAAAGTTAGATCACGTTAACTCTTAACAGGCCGATGCATTTGACTGTTTCAGACGTCTTGGCGATATCTCGGGCACCGATGGTAATTTATCTTTACGTTGAAACTTGATAATTAATGAGCGTGTGTATATGAGGCGCGTTTATATACTTGAGTGGAAATCAAATCGGGTTAAAAGGTCAAATCGGGTAAAACCGGATGGATTTCGACGGGTACTTTTGTTCGGGCAGTGTTTTGGACGGGTCAAATCGTGACCCCACTTGACCTTGGCCTTCAAAATAGACAATTCAAGGTCAAACCCCCGGACGAAGTCGGGTCACCTTCTAGTCTATTATATATTTTGGAAGATCTGTTTGTGTGTGTGTTTGTGTGTGTGTGTGTAATCGATGAACTCGAAAACGACCGACCCGATTTCGATGAAACTTGGTATGTCGGGGTATTTTCGGCCAGGGGGTGACATAGGCCTATTGATTTTCAGATCCGAGGTCAACTTTTCACGTGCCGAGGTCAAATCTGTTTTTACGCTGTGTTACGGGACTTTCATTTGAGTTCAGTGCTTACAAATCAATTCGAAACAGCGCGAATAATAAAATGCCAGTCATAATAATGACACTGTGAGAATCTTTCGTGTTTCCTCTTTCCAACGATATATAATGCGTATGTATCCGATATAGTTATCTGCCTCAATTATCAAGAAGAAGTGGTACTATCTTCCATCAGGATAAAAACAATGCGTAACTTCTATGACGTCATTAGAGGTCATAACGTTAGATCACGTTAACGCTTAACCGGCCGATGCATTTGACTGTTTCAGACGTCTTGGCGATATCTCGGGCACCGATGGTAATTTATCTTTACGTTGAAACTTGATAATTAATGAGCGTGTGTATATGAGGCGCGTTTATATACTTCAGTGGAAATCAAATCGGGTTAAACTGGCGGATTTTTACGGACGAAATTTGATGCATAGGGTATCTCGGTATCCGCTGGGCCGATTTCCCGGTATCCGCTGGGCCGATTTCCACCATTTTTGGGGTGTTGATGTTTGACCCCACCTGACCTTGACCTTCAAAATGATCAATTCTAGGTCAAATCGGGTAAAACCGGATGGATTTCGACGGGCACGTTTGTCGGGTAATTTTGTCAGGCAGTGTTTTAGACTGGTCAAATCGTGACCCCACTTGACCTTGACCTTCAAAATGGGCATTTCAAGGTCAAAGCCCGGACGAAGTCGGGTCACCTTCTAGTATCATATATAAAGACACCCTTGTGTCATTATTAATTAAAATAAGCCGGCGCAAAAAGGTTGCAAAACAAACTTAATCTAGTGACTTGCTACGAGTGCAATTTGGCTGTGCACTGTGCTGCGCATTCCCATAATGTCCACAAAAACAGGGAAATGGTGGATCTAACACTGTCTAATTCAACTATAATACGGTAGATAAATATAACTACAATGTATAAATATAACTAGAATAGATAAAAATAATTATAGAATTTGAATTCAGGATGTGCAAGACATGTTTATGACTATAATACTTAATATAAATATTTAATAAATATGACTGTTTGGGATGAATATGGTTATATATGCGATTTTCCAGACCTGATCAAAAGGTTAATATTGTGAAGTGCAGTCATTGATTTATGAGTTCAAGTAGACTGATTACAGTTTGGTGATTTTTTGTTTTTGTTTTTTTTTATTGTTTATTGGTGATATAATACAATAATTATGTTTATATCAATTACAATACAAGAAGAGTATAACATTATATCACCAGGGGATGTCATAATCTCGAGGACTGTCTTCCTGACATCCCCTGGCGCAGATTTGGTGATCAAAGCCTGATTATATAATCAATGTATATAAAAAAAACATGTGAGTGATTTAAAGTGGTGTCCCTGATCCATACCTAAGCTCTTGTCTTGAATGTGTAATTGGTGATTGCAGGAGAGATGATGCTGGGATATAAAGGTGAGCCAATTATCTTAATCACACGCTATGGGTCATATAGTATCATTCATGCGAGGCATTGGTGTTTCTACAATCAGTTCATCGGGGGTTATCGCAATTTACTATCAGTTGATAATGAGATAGCCTTGTTAGTGTATTCAGCTTTGAATGCAGATTTGCTCCAGGTGCTGTGTATTGAACGAAAAAATTCAGTAACAAAGATCCGTACATGAGAACTTTATTATTTTACAGGAATTGACTCCCCTTGGATACCATTTAGGATCATTACCAGTAGATGTAAGGTAAGGTACATGCACACTTTATTTCATTTTGTATTCGCGGGGCGCACTCCAACGAAGCATTCCACATTTGCATCAGCTCTCTCTCTCTCTGGGTTTAATAGTAAAATTAATTTCAGTTGCCCATGGCCATTATTACCCAAACATATGTCCATAAAATTTAGTTGATAGATTCCATGTGATTTATTTTGTCAAAATCACCAAATAAAGTATCATTGACTCATTTTTTTACTGCAACTTCACATGTTTAATCAGTCTCTTTGAAAAGCTGATGAATATCCTAACAGATGTACGTCTCTAGAAGTGTCCATTATATTTCATTTCTATGACGACATGGCATCCCCAACATGAGGTAATAAACCGTTTCCATATATGGAGTGCATTCCTGGAGTAGTAAATGTTTGTGAGAATCATAGTATTTATAAATAGTTATACATACAACAAGATGCGAAAGTATAATCAGTCATGAATATCGTTGACTAATAAAAACTTGAAGATTATGTCTCCTATATTGTCATGAGTTAAATGAATTATGGATATATCGCCTTCAGTTTTCCAACAATAGTTAAGTTTCATAATGCGTGGAAAATTGTCAATGTGTCATTGATCTCAGATCTGTGAAGTGATCTGTTATGCCATAAACCAATGAAATCGCACGTAGTCTGCACCACCCTCCAATGAAATGGAGGGAATCCCTTCAATACAGAACCTAATTTTAACAGAGTTCTAGAGACGTAATTCCGATGTAGGATTTTCGTTGGCTTCTCAAAGAGACTGATGTTTAACACATGTTTGAACATAGTTACCAATTACAATAATGCATTCCCAAAGTAATTGACCACTTAACCAAAGCAGAATTATGGGTAACTTTTCAGGATTTAGTCGGAAATATGGCTTATTGCCTTTCATCGGAAAGCTCTAGGGAGAGCTTTCCGATGAATGGCAATAAGCCATATTTCCGACTAAATCCTGAAAAGTTACCCATAATTTTGCTGTGGTTAAGTGGTCAATTACTTCGGGAATCAGAAATTTGAATTTTGGGTCTGTTTGATCTCACTTTGTATAAAAAAACGTACTACAATTATTTTGCACCGATTAAAAATGTTTCCGACATGTTCAGTAGATTTAAATTGTGGATAGTTTATACCAGACAATAATAATAACATTCAAAGTATAACACAATATATATAGTCCAGATATCAGTTCATTCCCAATTTAGAGCGTAGTGTATTTAAGAAATAACTCTTGTTTCGATTAAGGTTATGCAGTTCAAATGTTTGGTTATAAATCGTAACGTTAATTTAATTTGTCATTCACAGGAGAACCACCATAGGTAGAAGCTATAAGTAAAATTAGCGATAAACTCTGAGATTGTTTCTGAACAAAAACACACATGAAGTTGAAAATGACGCACAGTCAATCAGACCACTCATTATTAATCATTTTGATTGGCTGGTGGCAAGTGATCACGCAAGTGCCTTGCAGGTGCTCATGGTATATTGTACATTTCGGCTGTTGTTAGATTCATTTCTTTGCATTAGTCTTGTTGATTTCTCATTGTATTTGTGCACCAAGGGTTAGCAGTACGGTTATTGACAGGAGAGTCCTACCTGAATTCTACCAAATTCTGATGCAACATCATAATCTCCTTTTTAATTGTAAATTAGTATTGAATAATTTTCATGTACATTGAGATTGTTATTTTTCAGAATTGGAAAGCTGATGTTGTTTGGTGCAATCTTCCGATGCCTCGATGCTGCATTTACCATTGCCGCTACACTAAGTTTCAAATCTCCATTTGTAAGTTAGTCCAAGTTTCTTCAACTTGAAACAACTTATTTTACATATATTGGTTGTTATGGTCTTCAAATGAATCTCGAATTGAATTGGATGGTATTTATTAATTCCATTTTACTCTAATTTTGGACATTTGGCATAGGCTATAGGTTTTTGTAGTTTTTTTTTTTTTGTGAACCAAGAAATTTTGCATATATCTATTCTGAAAGCCTTACATCTCAAATTATCTTTATTGGCACCTGTGTGCTTACCTTTTTTTTAGCTCAACTTGCTGAAGTCAAGTTTGAGCTATTGCCATGGGCTGGCATCCGCCATCTGTCCCCGTCCGTCCGTGCATTCGTCTGTCAATAATATCTTCAGCACACCCTACAGACCACATTTCTCTACCAATCGTCACCAAACTTTAAATGGATCTTCTGGGTGATCTCTAGATGGCAGTCATAAATTTTTTCTGGAATTCGTTAAAAAGCATCGTCACCAGCAGCCATATTGGATTTTTCATTTCATCAGCACACACACAGCCCGCAGTTATTGGAGAATTGTTTTCAAAATTTACAGGCATGTTTAGGATCACTTCTGTATGAGAGCTATTGAATTTGAGTGATTTTCTATAAAAAACATGGCCACCAGGAGCCATCTTTAATTTTATTCCTTGCATGCCTAAATATTTTGGTGTGCCCTACAACCAACATTTTTCATCCAATTGATCCCAAACTTCATATTACTTGTCGGGTTGACCTCTACTATCACTTGAACAATCACCCTTCCACATTCCTTATTGATCCATTGACTGTTATGTATGACAATATCTCCTCTCCAAGTTGAGCTACAGTGTCATTGACACTTTCATTTTGTGACTGAGCCGAGCACTATTGAAATCAGGCTCAATGTAAAATGTCAGAAAATTTCTTTATCTACTGCCAAGTTTTGACATATGTTCACTGCCGACATCAACCAACTGCATGCAAAAAGTATGAGATAACTCGTAGTCGGCAGTGAACGTGTTAAACCGGTCTGTCTATCACTTTGTTTTAACCTTCCATGACTGGAGATTTAGAATTTTTTTGAAAACCCTGTATCAATGAATTCTCTTTATATGCGAGTCCCCCATAGGGAGCCTCACATACATAAGAGACTCGCATATATAAGAGAAGGCACTGGCACAGGATCTTTAATGCTGCACCAGCACAGCTCCTGTCATAAAAGGGTTAAGAAGTGTTTAATATCATTTATATAATAGAATGTTTCTTTTTAGGTGACTCCATTTGGTAAAAAGGACGAAGCAAATAAAGCTAAAAAGGAGTTTGCTGTGGGGAATTCAGATCATCTAACGATGGCCAATGCATACAATGTACGTACGCATAGTTAATATTATAAACAAAGTCATCCAAATTTGATTGGTTGATTCTCAGCCAGTTGTCACCTTTTTAACCCCTTCAGTGCCCTTTTCTTTTTACTTTTTTTTAGATTTCTTTTGGGTTGAATTTTTTTTGGTTATGCTTAAGCATGCTATAGCGAATTTAAAAACAAACTGGATAAAACCTTAGGGGCATGTTATAACTCAAAACTATCACCAAATATTCATAGTAATAATTTTGATGCCCATGAAAAACCTAAGATTCCCTGACACTATACCTACAAAATAAGTCTGTTAAAGAATATAAGAAAAAATTATTAAAATTGTAAAAAATAATAACAAATGATGAAAAATTGTTAGGCCAATGCATTCTCTTATATATGCGAGGCGACCTATGGTCGACTCGCATATATAAGAGAATGCATTGGCACAGGGTATATGGGTTGATACATAAATCGGACCTGGCACTGAAAGGGTTAAAGAGACTCATTGTATAGAGCCGCATTTAACCCTTTCATGATGGGAGCAGCGCGGGTGCAGCGTTAAAGACCATGTGCCAGTGCATTCTCTTATAAATGCGAGTCTCCCATAGGGAGCCTTGCATATATAAGAGAATGCATTGGCCTAACAATATTTACCTTGACCTTGTAAGCCAGTGGATTCTCTTATACATGCGAGGTCAATGTCAATGTAAATATTGTTAGGTTAATGTATTCACTTATATATGCGAGGCTCCCTATGGGAGACTTGCATGTATAAGAGAATTCATGAGCACCTAGTTTTTGCAAAATTTCAGGAAGCTCCAGTCATGGAAGGGTTGAGCCCACGGGGTGCGAGTCTTTTTAGTTTAAAAAAAAAACATAATTGAGCCTAAACGAGGATAAGGCCCTTCCCAGAAATTGTTTTCACGACAGAAGTCCAATATTTGGGTAAATAGACTGTGTTTTTCAGATCTTTTCTGTCAGGTTGTCACTGAGGAAGTTCCATTTTGATACCATGAAATTAACTCAATGTGGTTCAGTTGTCATATATCCACTAAATATATGCTAAAATATAAGAACATTATGTTGTCTTAAAAATAAAATATATCAACTATTTTCAACTTTCTGCTCACCATTGGTATGAATGTTCTTTATTTTTACCGAATTGGGAAAAAAAACAACATACCAATCTTCATTACTTCAGAATTCAGTCAAATGTTTTGAAACTTGTATTTCTAGGGATGGTTAGAAGCAAAAGCCAAAAGTAGCCGCGCCGCATATTTGTTCTGTCAGGAGAGTTACTTGTCATCCAAGACTCTCCAAGTAAGTATTACTTCGCTGTAATTCTTATCAAGGAAGATTGTGAAATGATCAAGCCTTTATAGTGTGTCTGTCATTTGCAGAATTAGGTCCCCAGAGGGTGAATTTAGTGGGCTAGCATCACCAAATTCACCTTCTGGGGACCTCATTCTGCATGTCCTCATCTGCTATGGGAGACATAGACTTAGATTTGAAGTTCCCATATGGTTAATATTGTGATGTGCACCCATTGGGAACCTTGATTATGCAATGTGTCTTCTGCCAATTTGGTGATATGGAGAAACTAAACTAAAAAAGAAATAGAATCTATGTGAAGAACTTTCTATAGAAATTTGATAGTAAAGAAACTTTCAAGAGAAGATGAGGCCTAAGCAGAATGAGGTCTCCAGAGGGTGAATTTAGTGATGCTAGCCCACTATGTGGGATAGTGTCACTAAATTCACCCTCTGGGGACCTCATTCTGCAAATGACAGACACACTATTTAAATGCTTGTGTGTTTCATAGATGCTGATGAGGCACACTAAACTGAGGCTTGGAAATGATCAGTTTGAAACATACATGTATACTTCACCCTTTCAATACTAAATACTCATGGATTAGTAGTTATCCCTTAGGAAATGTTCAGATAATAAGTTAAACATATGACCCTTTGTTGAACTTATTATCTGAACATTTCCCACTAATAAATAGAATTCCTTCCACACTTTTATGATCTGTCATCTGCTTACCTGTACCTCCCTCCAAATCAATAATAAACCATTTTAATGCACACTTTTTTTACTTGGTGGGAGAATCCATTCAGTATAGAAAGCGTTAAAAATGGTGCTCATAATCAACTCTTATAACAGAAATTCAAAATTATGAGATATCTTTTCTTCACTTAACACATAATAACTGGTGTATTAACCCTTTCAGTGCCAGGGCCGATCTCATCGGCCCTAATTTACGGTCTGTAAAATCGGCCCTAAAAAACTAGAAAGCATATCCCAGATTTCACAGTTTGCATATACAAAATACCTTAGGGGCATGTTATAACTCAAAACTATCACCAAGTATTCATAGTAATAATTTTGATGCCCATGAAAAACGTAAGTTTCCCTGGCACTAAACCTACAAAATAAGTCTGTTAAAGAATATAAGAAAAAATTATTAAAATTGTAAAAAATAATACCGGTAACAAATGATGAAAAATTGTTAGGCCAATGCATTCTCTTATATATGCGAGGCGACCTATGGTCGACTCGCATATATAAGAGAATGCATTGGCACAGGGTATATGGGTTGATAAAAAAATCGGACCTGGCACTGAAAGAGTTAAACAAACATTGTACTTGATAAGAAAGTTTTCTCAGAAATAGCATCGTAATAGTATAAGATTTATCATGTGATTCGGATTCCATCATGAACATGTGAATTTTGTTTCCATCTTTTTTTTTGAGTGGCTGGCAAAATTATAAATGAACAATCTAATTTATGCATGTTGATCCATAAATCAATTGAATTGTCAATGGCATACATAGTTTTTATCAAGAAAACCACAGAATTAAATTTTTAAAGACCAGAAATTTTTCTGTAGAATCATTTTTTAAAACACATGGGATTTACATATAGTTTATCTAACTAATTCTACAATTGAGAGATATCCCATACATGTATGTATATTTATTAATTAGATATGCCATTTTTTTTTATCAATTTACGACATCACCAATCTGAGAATATTGTTTTAAGACATTACAAATCCGAATAAATAGAGAGTAATCAATTGGTTTCGATGATTACGTGACATAATTCACGAGGGGAGCCGGGCCTGGTTTTACCAATAGGACCGGCTACCCGAGTGAATTATGTCACGTAATCATCGAAACCAATTGATTATTCTGTTTATTACACACTTTCAACCACTAAAAGTTGCTAATTCTAAAGAGAAGATGTGACAAAATAAGCCCAGATCAGCTGATTCTCCCATTTTGAACCCCAACGTACAGTTGCGCGTGCAGTTACGCGGATGGACACATAATTTAAATAATTGTGACGTAATGATACCGATTGACCTCATAATTTGATGCGATTCATTTTTTAAAGTTTCGGAAATTTTCTGTAAAAATTGTGTTTATTCTGACCGAACAAGCATGGCACTTGGAACGGGATATTGTGAAGATTCTGATTGTGTGTGAAAATAATGTTGGTTCATACAGGAAATGTTTGGAAATCGTGCTAAAAGTAGAAAGATAAGTTTCGAAGTGACGATATTTTAATCATCGACGTAAACAAACTCTCGAAGAGCAACACGTGGAAATTCAGCTCGGAACTGGATAAATTTATTGTTCACATGGAATTGTTCATAGTTCATTTGACTGGAATATATATGACATCGTCCGAATCATCGGAGTCGATAATAGGTAAGATTCTTCTTCATTTTACCAGTTTATTAACTGCTTCTGCATCATCGTTAGCAGTTCGTTTCTGTTCAACTTCAACCATGAAGCCGCAGAAAGTGAAAATAGTTCCGGTTTAGAGCGGAACTGTCCAAAATCGCGTGCTCTCACCGGTGACGTAATTCACAGGTGTGATATTATCACTTTTAACTCACCAAGAAATCCTTATAAATCACGTCTAAGTGTGTAATAATATGGTTTTACGACATGCTGTACTGCTAAATAATTTGTAGATCAGCTGTGTACAGTAATGCCCTAAATAATCGACTCCTTAACCACAGCAGAATTATGGGTAATTTTTCAGGATTTAGTCGGAAATATGGCTTGCTGCCATTCATCTCAGTGAGAGTTTTCCGATGAATAGCAACAAGCCATATTTCCGACTAAATCCTGAAAAATTACCCATAATTCTACTGTGGTTAAGGAGTCGATTATTTTGGGCATTACTGTAGATATCAATTGTTGTGACATCACTCATTTGAAAGAGTTGTCAACTTGTCAATTACTATGAGGCAATCTAATTAATACATAGGGCATTATTTGGTTGGTTTGATATTAAGCCCGTTATCAGCCCGAGGTAACCTCATATCAGCCTTCAACCTTTGGTCTCAGGCTGATATAAGGGTACCCCGGGCTGATATCGGGCCTAATATCCAACCAACCAAGTAATATTCTCTAATCAATAATGTATTTCATAGATGCTGACGAGTCTAAAGCAGCAGTACGTTGCGTTGTTGTCTGACATTGGCTTTGTGAAAGAAGGACTGAGAAAGCGAGACGTTGAGAGGTGTGGAGGTTATACAAATGATGGAGTTCTCAGAGCTACAGGAGCTGAGGTATCATATATTATTACACACTTGTTCCTAGAAGTAGAGTGTTATTGCTGTTCCATATTTACAAATCTGTATGGAACGTACGTTCGTCTCAACCATGAAACCGGAGCTATAAAATAAAAACATCATCACAAATGACAAAACCCTGTATGTATCTAAATAAACCTTGTAAGCCTGTGCACGGATTCTAGGATGGGTGACATGTAATAAACACAGAACGATACTTGTGTTAACCCTTTACCCAACAGAACGGCCCTGTGCCAATGCATTCTCTTATATATGCGAGTCGACCATAGGTCGCCTCGCATATATAAGAGAATGCATTGACTTAACACATATTAAAAATGATAAAATTGTCAAAGAATGTAGAAAAATATTATAAAAATTGTTAAAAAATGTAAGAAAAAATTATAAAATTGTTAAAGAATGTAAGAAAAAATGGTGAAAAGTGTTAAAAAAATATTTTTTTTAGGCCAATGCATTCTCTTATATATGCGAGGCGACCTATGGTCGACTCGCATATATAAGAGAATGCATTGGCACAGGGCATAACTGTAACTATAACAATGTGGTCAATGAGCCGGTTCCAATGATATCCATATTTCTATGGGGTTTTTTGAAACAGACCGAAGATATTTTAGGCTGTTGAAGCTTTATTTGGGCGTTTTTGGCCGTTTTGTTGGGTAAAGGGTTAATGGGTTTGTTGATACAGCACTTGTGCCATTGCAGAAGGCTAGAACTCGAGGGTGCTCTGCTCATTCTATCCTTCTGTGCTGACATTCGTGTTGTATCAACAAACCCATTAACACACTCATGTCATTCTGTGTATTTATAGACCTGTTATACAATATTTATATAATCTTCCTCTAAACAATGTTTATTCACAGCAAAACAAGTTCATCAGTGGAAAGTCAAAGCTTGTTACGTGCGCTCTTGCAACAGTATGGTGATCAGTCAGATTCGTAGGTTGGTGTCACCCTACCGATGTCACCCTTACGCAGTACATGCCGGCGACGTTACGGAGTAGATTATAGAGTTGATGCCCTTGGCACTGACTTCCGTTACTAGCTCGTTGCTATATAAACAAACCAGCGATGTGGCTTTTGTCGAAAATTGACAGTCAGTACATTCGCCCTGTATACATGTACTTTCAGAAAATACAAAACACCACAACGTTATACCCCACCAATGTCAGTGTCTCGATATCATTTGATCAAATTTCTTGACATGAAACCGCGACAGACACGGCGTGAAATACATCGCATTGAGTAAACAATTTCCCATTGTTTCAATTCAACTTCAAGATCGCGGTAAAATCAAAACCGCAATTTGTAAGTGGTAAACATATGAAAAAGACATCAGGTACATTCAGAAACTAATTGTTGTGCATATTTATTTATATTTGAGGTGGCAATTTTTCATGTTTATCAGTATTTTTAACGATAAGAGTGATGGTAATTGGGGGACTATATTTTATCTAGCGCATTAAATTTAAAATAAAAAGTCGTAATTAAGTCAAATACAGTGAAATTATTTTTTAATTATTTTTTATTACATTTTTGCGCACATTGGCATCTCTCTGAGTGCATTCTAGTTCACTTAGTACTGACTACTTCTTAATTCTTCCATGACTGGAGATTCCTGAAATTTTGAGAAAACCATGTGCCAATGCATTCTCTTATACATGCAAGTCATCCATTGGGAGTCTCACATATATAAGAGAATAAATTGGCCTAAAATATTTACCTTGACCTTGTAAGCCAATGCATTCTCTTATATATGCAAGTCATCCAGTGGGAGTCTCACATATATAAGAGAATAAATTGGCCTAAAATATTTACCTTGTTCCTTGTAAGCCAATGCATTCTCTTATATATGCAATGCTGCCATTGGGAGACTCGCATATCTAAGATAATGCACTGGAACAGGATCTTTAACCCTTTGAGTGCCAGGGGCCGATCTCATCGGCCCTAAACCTACAAAATAACTCTGTTAAAGAATATAAGAATAAATTATTAAAATTGTAAAAAATTGAAAAAAAAAAAAATTGTTAGGCCAATGTATTCTCTTATATATGCGAGGCGACCTATGGTCAGAGATGACAATAATTGTGTTTGTATAATGTTTGTAACCATGAATAATATTATTTTAGGAAAATAGGGCAATTAAGTGAAGGGTATTGTTGTATCAATTTTACTCAAATTTTGCATTGGTACTAATTATAATTTAGTTGATTAATCGTTTAAACACTAAATTCAGGCAAATGTGAACTCAAAGAACTGGCGGCTGGTAGCAGCTATTCTAGTCGGTGCTCTTTATCCGAATGTGGTTCAAGTGATGACCCCAGAAAACAGATATTGTCAGAGTAGCTCAGGTGGGTTTTGTACAATCATGCTAGCTTTAAGAAATTAGAATTTGTTCACTGAGTTAAGCAAATAGGAAGCAATGAACACTCATACTGTGTCTGTGCCTCCATAACTCTAACAAATATATTTAGACAGACTCTTTGGGCAAGAAATTCCATATTTTAACTTTCTCGATTTTCATATTTTCCTGTGTTGTGCACGTTGTCTGATACTCATTGAAGAAGTTTACTTATCTTTTTATAAACCTGATTTTAAATTTGTAGCAACATTATAAATCCGTGGACAGATGAACTAAACATATTGAAGATGTATGTCTCCATTGAAATATGAAGATATGACTATTATTTTAATAATAATTTGGAATTAATTCTAGAAAATCCCATTGCTTAAATCCTAAGATATTACCACCCCCCCCCCCCTTCCAACTTTTATCAAAATTTCAACAGTTAGAAGTACATGTATTAGCTTGACATGCCATTTGGAAAATTCCAACCCCACCAGGGATTCAAATGGAATTTCACAAATTTTGGTCTGGTTCAGGGGGAGGGTATGCTATTGGAAATTACAATTTGGATATATACACTGCTTCAAACATGTTTTGTCAATGTAACTTGAAATGTTTATTGAACTTTGATGAACATTAATGAAGTAATGAGAAACCAGCACACATATATATTTAATGAATTTGTCTGATAATACCTATTTCAGGGGTTGTATTGCAGACTTTGAAAGCAGAAGACTTCAAATTCAAGACACAAGATGATGGTTATGTGAGCATCATGATAAGAGAGAGGCTGTTAAAACTCATAACACAAATTAAAGTGGCCTATAATCACGTCTTGCATATCGTAAATTTAACTATTATAGTTAAATACGGATATTGTGGAAGCATATTCCAAAATCAAATACCATACAAATGATTCAAAAATAAGTTTTGCCAGAACGTCTGTGCCATATTTCTTCGCCACCCAATATTTCAGTAGAGCGCTTAGAGGATTCTATGACTATTCAATTGGGCCAAAAGTTATAATGAATGAGTTGTTGTGCTGTGGTGTGAATGTCATCTAGAAAGGTCTACTCTTTTCATTATTAAATAAAATAATCTTGCGCAAAATAAATATTATATATAGCCTACAGTAATGCCCTAAGTAATCAACTCCTTAACCACAGCAGAATTATGGGTAACTTTTCAGGATTTAGTCGGAAATATGGCTTGTTGCCATTCATCGGAAAGCTCTCAGGGAATATACATATTGAAGATGTATCCCCTTTGAAATATGAAGATATGACTATTATTTTAATAATAATTTGGAATTATTAATTCTAGAAAATCCCATTGCTTAAATCCTAAGATATTACCCCAGCCATTATGCCACACAATGGGTTACAGTGAATCAGGGAGAGCTTTCCGATGAATGGCAACAAGCCATATTTCCGACTAAATCCTAATTACCCATAATTCTGCTGTGGTTAAGGAGTCGATTACTTTGGGCATTACTGTATTTATTTGCTGCATTATTGTTAAAGATGGTCTCCAGTCTGCAAATAGCATGTCTGTCATTTGCAGAATGAGGTCCCCAGAGGGTGAAGTTAGTGATTTAGTGGGCTAGCATCACCAAATTTACACTCATGGGACCTCATTCTGCTTAGGCCTCATCTTCTGGGAAGTATCTATACTTTTTCCTTCCTGAAATTTCCATATCCCCTAATTTTCAGAAGATAAATTGCATTATCGAGGTGAATAATGGGTTAACATCACCAATTTCAACTGGGAAACTTCTTTCTGATCATAGTCTCCCATAACAGTTACACATACGTGTCGCTGAACCTGAATACAAAATGGTGTCATTCCCAGGTATTGTTTAAATACATTATATTGTGTCATTTCTGGCCTCCGTGCATCAATAGTGTCAATGTAAGGGGCCGAGTGTTAATAACTAAATATTTCTTTCCCTCAGGTGAATATACATCCTTCGTCTATTAACTTCCAAGTTCATTACTACGACAGTCCATATCTAGTATTCCATGAAAAGGTGAAGACATCCAAGGTAAGACTTACTTCTCTCATCACCAATGTTTTGCTTTTTTCCTTATTGTACCACCTGTAATAAAGTTATGGGGGTATATAGGCATCGGCTGTCTGTCCATCCATCTGTCCATGGATGCAACTTTGTCCGAGCTTGTTTTCCTACATTTTTCAGTCAATGTTTGGCACAAATATTTAGTACTATAGGTACCTGTGATTATCAGGTCCGGCCAGCTTTTTTTAGTGGAGTTATCCCTCTTTTTCAATATAGAAATTTTTTGCAAGATGCATAATTATACCCCCATCCAAAAAGATGGGGGGGTATACTGGATTACATGCGTCTGTCCGTCCATCCTCTCATATATCTCAACCTTGGGTGATCGGATATCAATGGATTTTGGTATGCACTTTCGCATCATGAGGGCTTTATAAAGAGTGTTCATTGACGTTGTTCACATTTTCTTTTCAAGAGTTATCGCTCTTTGTTTATCTGAAAATGTTGGATTTCCATCCTTCTGCTCTTATATCTCAACCATGGGTGATCGGTTCTAATGAAATTTGGTATGCAGGTTTGGAATCAGGAGGGCTTTCAACAGAGGATTCATTGACATTGTTCACATTTTCTGTACAAGAGTTATTCCTCTTTCTTTATCTGAAAATGTTGGATTTCCGTCCTTCGTCAGTTAGAATTGTCATGTAATTTGTTCGTTAATCACATTTTTTTTTCCAATTTGGTTTCCGACCTGCCCATATATAAATTTTCACCTTGGGGGTATCCCAGCACCCGCAGTGCAACCTCTTGATTTGTCTGAATTGGTATTCCTTATGTTTTGTCCTTATGATTTAGTCTCACTGAGAGCTTTCCGTTGAATGGCAACAAGCCATATTTCCGACTAAATCCTGAAAAATTACCCATAATTATCCTGTGGTTAAGGAGTCGATTATTTAGGGCATTATACTGTATATTCATTCTGCATATATGCCCCTGGTAGCACAAATGGGACACAATGGGGCTAAATGAGCATATTACTTTGGGTTTTAAACATTCACAGCATCAACCTAGGGTTGAACTGGGCCATATACACAGGGGCACCGCCTTCTTAAAAACAATAATTTCCGGTGTAAATAACACAGATTGGGGACTGATCAGCAGAGTTTTAGCGCCAGTATATTAATAAGGACAAGGTAGAGGGACTGATATATATGACAATGTCTTTTTAATGTGATAGAACGAGAATTAGAATCTTCGATTTTAACAGCGAAAAGTTTTAAACGAAAGAGAACAATCTTGGTTCGTAATTAAAATAGATCTCTCCGAGTAGGTCACTCGAGTAGGCGTTGTATAATTACAGTGTCACATTAAACACACACTATGGCGTAGTAGGATTCGAGATCTATAAATGACAGGTTACCTGAAACATAATTCATTTTTTTAGCCTTACGATAAGGCAGACAATGTTTGATCCCAGATCCTCTCCTCCTCTGTTCTCTCCTACACCATGTTTTCTTTATGTTATTTTTATGTCTTTTTATTATTACTTTTGGGAAGTAATAAATACTGTTTAAACGGATGTGGCTCATTCGAACACCACAACGATGTATACATAATTTGGTATGATGTATCTCAAGACATAACAACGCGGAAGATTTCCAAACAAATTCGTCGATACAGCGCTGACGATACCTGCTTTGTTTCTTATATTTTTTTTATAAATTTGAGATTACTTCGCTTAAGTAAAATATTAAAGTTAAATATTTTATTTTATTTTGTAACAAAACAACAGAGGAACAACAATATTTTTATACATGTAGGACCATTTTGACAATTATTATAGTGTGTTGAATATTTTTTGTAACTTTTGTTGGAGTAGCACAAAATTTAGTTTGTTGAAAAAAATCAGTAAAATTTGTGAAGTTTTGGCAGTTGTTCATCAAATTGAAAATGTCAATTGCAATGCACTTTGTAAATACGATCCTCCTATACCCGATTTGAAAAATTGCAAATATTGTGCGAGATTGGCTGCAGCACTGTTGTGATAAAATCCACCAATACAGATGATCCCACTTATTAACATAACGGATAAAAACATATCCCGTTTATAACCATATTGTGTTCCTGCTCCAAACCATTTACACTGTATTATATGTTAATTTCTACCCTCTAATAACATAAGATTTTGATAGACATAGAAATATGAAATAACATGTTAGCCACGCGGGTGAAACTATGCACACATGTCAGTTAATCGAGAGGCCATTATAGTTAATTATGTAATTCAATCAATGCAAAGACGGCAAACAAAGAGAAACAAGCTTTGAACGACTGTGTACTGGATATAATAAATAATAATTGTTTCGTTGTTGACTATTGCCACACTAGTGGTTGAGGTATACATATTTTCTAAATGCAGATTTTCATAAGAGATTGTACCATGGTATCTACGTACCCGTTGCTACTATTTGGAGGATGTGCTGTCACTATAGATCTAAGTAAAGGAGATTTCACTCTATCCATAGACGAGGGGTGGATAAAATTTATAGCAGACTCACACGAGGTTAGTTTAATCCTTTCTTTACTAAATACTCATTGACGAGTACAGTAATGCCCTAAATAATCGATCCCTTAAACACAGCAGAATTATGGGTAACTTTTCAGGATTTAGTCGGAAATATTGCTTGTTGCCATTCATCGGAAAGCTCTCACTGAGAGCTTTCCGATGAATGGCAACAAGCCATATTTCCGACTAAATCCTGAAAAGTTACCCATAATTCTGCTGTGGTTAAGGGGTCGGTTACTTAGGACATTGCTATAGTTCCCTTAGGAAATGTTCAGATAGTATGTTCAACAAACAACCATAGGTCACTTGTTGAACTTACTATCTAAAAAAAATTCCGCTAAAGGAAGCCGTTCACACTGAACTATATGGATATATATCTCTGTTTGTAAAACCACAGAAGGGAATGGGTTAACTTTTTCTGTCATCTACCACCACTGTGTACCTGCAGATTAGCTACGCATGAATGCCCCCTGTGTTTAATAGGCTGTACTTGATTGCAACGTCTCATTTTTTAATTTCCGACTCAATCATGAGATATGCGAGTTGCGGGGTTAGGAATGGCACCGCCATGGGAGGGATATATGATAGTTCAGTGTTCAGGCTTTCTTTAAGGAGAAGTATTATACTCATAAAAATAATATTCCCCACCAATGAATATGAATTGTTCTGCACTTGTAATATCTTTTCGTTTGATTGATGTCTGCTCATACAAAGCTGGAACAAATGCATTTTAACTCATAACCCTTCCATGACTGGAGCTACCTGAAATTTGCAAAAACCCTGTGCCAATGCATTCTATCATATGCAAGTCTCCCATAGGGAGCCTCGGATATGTAAGAGAATATATTGACCTAACAATATTTACCTTGTCTTTGTAAATCAGTGCATTCTCTTATATATGTGAGGCTCCCAATGGGAGACTCGCATATATAATAGGATGCACTGGCACAGGATATTTAATGCAGCACCAGTGCAGCTCCCATCATGAAAGGGTTAACACCCTCCCAATGAATAATAGACCATATCCAATGTATACTGTTGAAACTGAATGGGAGAGGGTTAATTTGCTTTTGACTCTAATTTCAGGTTGCAGTGTTGTTTAAAGAGCTCCGAGAAGAGCTGGATAAATTGCTTGCCGAAAAGATTCGTAAACCTACAATGGATTTATGTACATGCCCTCGTGGCAACAAAATAATTAATACAATAGTGAGGCTGATAACTACACAATGATTTCATCATATAGACTAATACTTACATAGTCTGTGTGTCTTGTACTAAATTATGTTCATTAATTGGTCAACTGCCAATTAGGTCATGAATTGTATAACCCAATAAAACACACCATATAAACGCGAACGACATTACATCTTACTGACATAACTGACTAAATGATTGGTCGATTAATTGGGCACAAGGCCATGGACTATTCGATCGATAATTCACAGGTAGAACATATTGGGCTAAGTTGGTATTATCTCCATGCTGCAATCATACTTCAGGAAAAAAAGAATAATTAATTCAGCTGAGTGTGTGTGAATGAATAAGGAGAAAGCTATTTTAATATATGATACCAGCTGAAACAGGATCCCTTTGGGAGCCTTTATTCAGCGTCGGGGAGGCCTGCTGCCCCTGCACAGAGGCCTGTGGCCCCTTCGTGTGTTAGGGGCCACAGCCCGTGTGCGGTTTGCTCACATGACAGACAGATCCTACTCTTTTATATATATATATATATTGATAATATTATTATGCTAATTAAATTTATCATTGGGCAATTAGGTTCATATTGGACCTAAATATAGGACTTATTTGGTTCTGATATAAGCCTATAGTGGACTTATACCAGTTAGTCTGTTTGGATGGCATCGACCACAGTTAAAACACATCTATATTAGAACGTACATTTGGTGCTGAAATAGGCCCATAGTGAGCGTATTTGTTTTGTTTTTTTATTTAATTAAAAAATATTAGATCAAAATTTTGAAAAACTAACACCATTATAACCTCTGCCAGAGTACCCAGAGTCACTACACCAAATTTGGTTGAAAACGGACTACCAGTATGGGAGAAAAATCTGAACAGATGGACAGACAGATCCTACTCTTACACAGATAAATGTAGCGTGTGTGTTTTATTGAGGTATACAGCTTTGTGGTGGTTGGCGCACATTAAGTGTGAACTGAAGTCTGATTATAGCATGTCAGTCATTTGCAGAGTGGGCTAGCATCACTAAATTCACCCTCTGGGGACCTCATTCTTCTTATGCCTCATCTTCTCTGGAAAGTTTCTTTATTATCAAATTTCTATAGGAACTTAGATTCTATATCTTTTTTAGTTTATTTTCTCTATATCCCCAAATTGGCAGATGACACATTGCATAATCAAGGTTCCCAATGGTTTTATATCACAATATTCACCACTTCAATCAGAGTCTATGTCTCCCATAGCAGATGAGGCCTGAGCAGAATGAGGTCCCCAGAGGGTGAATTTGGTGATGCTAGCCCGCTGTGGTGAGGACCTCATTCTGCAAATTACAGGCACACTGAACTCAGGTTGTTCAAAGGTTACATCTATTTATTTGATAATATAATCAGTGAGCTTTTTGTATCATTGTTGGTGAAACTGTTGTGGAGCTCCGTGGTCCAGTGGTTAGCGCGTTGGACTTGTCTTCGCTGTCAACACAGCGAGGCGAGTTCGCGGCCGGCTGGTGGTCTATTGTGAGTTTCCATACAACAGTGGCTTGGCCGCTTTGAGCGATGTGCAATTGTTGGAATGTACACTGTTTGAATCTCGCGCCAAGTTGTGACCCTTGAGCAAGGTCGCTCGTACTGTGTCTGCTTTGCACCACCCATGCGTTATAAGGGTACCTGATAATGAGCAGTGAAAGATCTTGTCAGTATGCTAGCCATATGGTATCCTGGCATACTCCCGGCTGTACCTCCCCCCTGTCCCCGGGGAGCAGTAGATGGTTACTAAATGTTCAGGCTCATCAGGGTAATAATTGTAAAACATTGAGCGCTTTGGGCATCATGGGAAAGACGCTTTACAAATGCTATACATTATGTTGTGAGGAAATAAGATATTTCTATGGTATTACTGATTTACGTGACATTTATCATCTGCAGTGGTAATATCCAGGTTCAGTTACATGTGGCATGTTTGGAACAAAGCCAAGACTTAGTGTGTAGCAGAGAGCAATAATTCAAAGTAGAAAAATTCAATAATCACACTTTCCACATTTCATATGAATTATACAAATCCCTAATTCTGATGAAGTTCACATCACTTTAAAAAAAATACGATGACTTCATAAGTCTCATTTATTACACACATATCGGTGATTTATGAGGAATTCTCGGTGTTGTAATGTCACATCTGAGTGAATTGTGTCCCCGGTGACAGCATGGAAATTTTGACAGCTCGGCTCAATTTTACAAATTCCAAGTTTGGGCTATTGCCATGGGTTGCCGTCCATCAACAATTTCCTTTAGCACACCCTACATAAAGATTTTACTCTTTGCATGAATAAATCCTTGGGCACACCCAACAGACCACATCCATCAGGTGACCACTAGATGGGAGTCAGGTGACCACTAGATGGGAGCCATCAAATTTTACTGAATTTCATTGAAAAACATGGTTGCCAGCAGCCATCTTGGATTCTAAATTTAAATCCATCAGCACACCCTGCAGCCCGCATGACTAAATGCATGTTAATTGGGAGATTGTTGTACATTGTGTCCATATTGTGTGTTCCTTCTCTATCTACCATCTTTTGTATACAACATATCTTCTCAATATCCATTCATGTTTTTGGATAAAGAGAGTAAAGAATATATGAGTCTATAAACAACATTTCATTGATACTCTGTATCTAAGATAACATTTCAAGATCTAGTCCAAGTCTTCTTGTACTAAAACCAGCTAAGATATTGGGATGGCGATGCTGGCGTTTAGTCCAAGCCCGCTTGCATACCAATCCTACCACATGAGTTACGCCCACGATCTGTGGTGGGAATTTGTGGTGTATTTTACTCGATTTACCTAGCAAATCAATACATGATGCTATATACATCGGAAAGGCTTACATCTAATGGTCATAATGGTGTATAATAATCTAACTTTAATGTTAAATTACACATAGAATATTCCGGTTGATTGCCACAAACATCGATTTGTTTCTCTGTTTGTTTACGTTTTAACCGAAAGCCGAAGTGGTCCGAATAAGTTCGGCATAATCCGCTGTTTGTTCTGGGAATTCTACTTTCCGTTTCTATATATAGCGCGGGTTTTCCGAACAAAAATGGCGAAAACCGATCGCCCGAAAGTCCAGTTTTCTATGTGCTTTCAGAACAAGTCCCGCACTAAAAACTTAATGACATAATGGAGGATCAGAACGGTAGTTTTGTTGACAATTATCGCAAGCAACTTGTCAAAATTGGAGCAAATTAGATCTCTTGTGTCTGACTTGCCATGCGTGTGGTGTGCATTTTGACATCTGTGTTGATAAAATAATCGGAGAACCGAATCACACAGTTTCGAAATATAGTTCTTCCGTTTTAGTGGGACTTTTCAAACTTAAGGTTCATTTATTTAGTGTATTACATTTATATCTCCAATGTTTAATTAATCTATTTATTATTTTATTTATTGACACACATAATTACGATTACAATGGAGAATTCATCGTAATTTGCGTTGTTGTCCAAAATCTACGGAATATTTTCAACGGAAAATGCCGAACACAGTTCGCGAGGTCAACCGAGTTCGCATACTTTTAAAAAATTGTAAACATTGAGGTAAATGTCTCTTTTCGCATTAAATTACCGTTTTAAATTCACAACTGATGTGGGTTTCAGATAAAATAGCATGTCTTCTGCGGAAAATATCCGTTTATTGTCGCAATTGTGATATTTTATTTCATATAATTGTGGTTTTATTTGAGCGGGTCACTAACGCTTAAGCCGTGTCATAAGCGAGCATATAGGGCGGTCTTGGACTAAACGCCAGCATCGCCATCCCAATATCTTAGCTGGTTTTAGAACAAGAAGACTTGGACTATTCAAGATCATGCGAACATAACCAATTCATTCGTGTCTGTCATTTGCAGAATGAGGTCCCCAGAGGGTGAATTTAGTGACGCTATCCCGCATAGTGGGCTAGCATCACTAAATTCACCCTCTGGTGACCTCATTCTGCTTAGGCCTTCAACTGCTATTGTAGATCTAGGATCAGATTGAAGTTCCCCAGTTGAAGTTGGTGATGATCACCCATTGGGCACCTCGATTATGGATTTTACCTTCTGCAAATTAGGGGATATAGAAACTTCCCAGATGGGAAAACGTAACTAAAAACAATGTTAATTTGATACTATAGATACTTCCCAGAAGATGAGGCCTAAACAGAATGAGGTCTCCAGAGGGTGAATTTGGTGATGATAGCCCGCTGTGCGGGATAGCATAACTAAATTCACCCTCTGGGGACCTCATTCTGCGAATGACAAGACGCTCTATTTGCAGGCTTGAATTCATTGTAACTGAATCTGTCCAATCGTTTGAGGTGTTATGTGCCAAATGTGATATTTATTAATTAATTAGTGCCTTGTTATTTTAGAGCTCTCTTGTTCTGTTAAAAATGTTCAAAGGTGCAATAAAGCAATAGGAAATATATATTATTGTTCGGACTTCTCACTCAAGATTAAACAGACTTGGCTTCTATTGTCCGAACCTCCTAATTGTCCCCCAAAAGTTTTCAGATAACTATTGTAATAAGCTGCATCCATCCGTCCGGTTCCTTGTCTGGATGGTAACTCCAGTTCAAATTATTCAAACTTTTTATTAGAAATTACATTGTTTGGGTTGTCCGAATGATAACATGAGCAACATTCAACATAATTTCTTGATATTAGGTACATGTATGTGGTTCTCATTCGAGAAGACGCAGGCCAAGTTAGATTTTGTCTTTTTTTAGCTCAACTTTTAATTTGTAAATTTGCGTGATCGCCGTGGGTTGGCGTCCGTCTGTCCATCCTTTGGCTCAGCAAACAAACTTCATATGGATCCTCGGGGTGACCTCTAGATGGGAGCCATCGATTTCTTCTGAAATTCATCAAAAACATGGCCACCAGCAGCCATTTTGTATTTTACTCTGCATGACTAAATCCTGTGACACATGCTGCAGACCACATCCCTCATCTGATTGCCACCAGACTTATTATGTATCGCCGGGGTGACCTCTATATGGGAGTTATCGGTTATTTCCGAAATTTGTTAAAAAACATGATTGCTAGCAGCCATCTTGGCAGTCACCAAACTTCATATGGATCTTCGGGGTGATCTCTAGATGGGAGCCATAAATTTTTTCTGAAATTCTTTGAAAAACGTGGACTCCAGCAGCCATCTTGGATTTAAAATTTGAATTTGCAGCCCGCAATTATTGGAGAAGAATTGTTTTGAAAATTTGCAGGCATGTTTAGGATCACCTCTAGATGGGAGCCATCAAATTTGAATAATTTTCGATGAAAACCATTGCTGCCAGGAGCCATCTTGAATTTTATGCTCTGCATGACTATTTCTTTGGCACACCCAACAGACCACCTCCCTCGTCCGATCATCACCAAACTTCATATGGATCTTTTGGGCAACGTCCAGATGGGGGGGCCATCGATTTTTAGCTCAACTTTACTGTATAAGGTTTGAGCTATTGCCGGGGGTTAGCTTCCGTCGTCTGTGTGAGCGTCCGTCAGTCAACAATTTCCTTTTGCTCACCATATAGGCTGTATCCCTCATCAAAATGACAAAATTTGGTTTTATCCGATAACCCACAATAAAGTTATGATCCAAAAACTTTCCAAATGAATGACGGTCAGAGGCTTTAACTCCGGCAAAAATGGGTGGACCGAACCCATATTCGAACTTGCCTGTGTTTTGAGCTGATAAACTCACATACCAAATTTGGTTTCGATCCGATAGCCCAAAATCAAGTTCTCATCAGGAAACTTTCCGAATGGGCAGACGGACATCAGCTATTTTAATACCCCCCCCCCCCCCCCCCCACCAAAAAAAAAATATTTCAGGGGACAATATGAACTTGTAGAATTCCTCCACGAGAATTTAATAGAAAGTACAACTTGTTCTAATGGGAATGAATATAATTATCCTCTTGTTGATAAATAGTTTAGGCGAAATAGAATTGTCGTAATAATGTCTCGGAAGTTCAATAATGAGCCAAATCTAGGGGTGCCACGATTAATCGTATAATCGATGAACCGTTGATAAACCGATAATTGATTACCATTTCCGTCGTCAATTAATCTGCGTTATTTGTTTCGGACGTCGGAAAGTGTTGGGTATTATTGAATACCATGTTTGTTTTACACAGTTTAATCTACAACCGAAGGGTTAACAACCTTTGCTCGTGCATCAAAGAGGTTCCAGCAACATGAGTACTACTAATATACAGGGTCTGCGCTCCCGTAAATAGTCGACAGCTAGACGTTGATCTCGCGTATTGGGCCGAAATTTACTTTTGCCAAATAATTTGCCAAATGAAAATAGTTTTTGCCAAATTCGTTTAGAATTTGCCAAATATTATCACTGATAGTATAATTTTCTGCAACCTTGATTGAGTCTTATGTTTCTACACTCGCGGTTTGATATCGATAGAAAAGCAGTTAGTTAAAGATTATACTCTCATCTCTATTGTGGTTTATCATACAACAATAAAACAATCACCGAACAAAACAAGAGGTACGCTGTCGCGTGGCATTTGCCCCCGACCGTAGCAATTTGGATTAAGCATGGACGAAACTGCGGATATCCGATGAGGTCTATATGACCATTCCAAAAGAAGTTCGTACAGAAATGTTGACTAAAAACCCCAAAACAAGCGATCCGGAAACCCAAAACCAAGTGAAAAAAAATTTCTAAGTTGAAAAAAGGGCCATAACTCTGGCAAAAATCATCAGATCATACCCAAATTCGCACTTGACATGTATTTTCATATAACTGATCCACAAAAATACGGGATTTGCAATCGTACCACCAAAGCTCACCATACCAAATATTAGCTAATTCTACCCAGTGGTTGGTGAACAATAATGCAAAATGTTTGTACGGACGGACAAAATTGAAAAAGGGCCCTAACTCTGGTGAAAATGGGTGGACGAAACCTGCGCTATGCATGTAGCTGTTCCACCATGCTGCTCTATCACCATACCAAATATCAGCTAAATCTGCCCAGCGGTTGCTGAACAATAATGCAAAATGTTTGTATGGACGGAGACGTCGACTATATACCCGCCGACTTCAAGTCGGGGGCATGACAATAGTAGAAGCGTTGCTTCATCAGAAGGTAGCATCACACTAAATACGGATAATCCCTCCACCCATCGATACTAATGCTATCAGATTAACTGCATCTTAATGGAGTTGTTAACTTTTCCGAAACCATATAAAACACAACTAATATAATTCCATTGTAATACATTCCTAAAATGAATGGTATTGATTGACCGATATTGTTTAACTTTATTGAGGAATTAAAAAGTGACTTGCCAAAACTTTTGCCAAATGTGAATTATTTTTGCCATTGGCAAATGGCAGCGCGAACCCTGCTAATATATGTTGCAAACAGTGGGCAGTTCATTTGATGATACGACATGGTTACTCTTTGGGTCGTTGTATATTCTACAAATTGGCGGCACTGCGGCTTTGAACTTGTAGCAACGTCGTTAATGTCTTTGAAATGTGCCGACTGTCACCGTGTTCAATGAACTGAATGCACTCGCCCTTGAATCTGATTGGACCAATGGGGACATGATTGACATTCTCTCGAAACCAGGGAACCTACATATAGGGCATTTTAATCAGCGATGTTCTCCGCGATGTCATTTGCGAGTATACTTCGTTTGCATGAGTACATGTATACTTAGATGTTACTAGTACAGGCTATCACTTATCGTGTGGTGACTGCTGAATGAAACTCACTATTATCAATTACTTAACTTGTTCTGAGTCCTGAAATTTCCGGGTGGGGGCCCACCTTTGTGATTGTTATCCACACTCTGGAAGTTTCCGTAACTTTCCGTAACATTAGATTCCTTTTTTTAGGAACTGCCGGTTGTCCGTCGTGCATTCCTACTTTTATATTGTTTGTATGTTTGGCTATTCATAACACTGAAATTAATGGCTACGTTCGTTCTAATGAACTCACAATTATTATAACCATGACATCGCCGAGAAATGTGCTGGTATTGAATACATTGTGCTCATTTGTCATTACCGGTGGTTTATGGTGCACATTACATCAGCCGAGTTTTTTTTACCAACACCCAGCCAATAGGCCACATTACGGAATATTTCCACTGTTATTCATATTAGGTACGATTAATCGATTAAAATCGATTATTGATGACCGATTATCGATTATCAAAATCAATAATCATGGCACCTCTAGCCAAATCGCGTAGTATAAAGTTATAATTTATTACACGAAAACCCAAAATGAAACCGCAAAGTGATTTTAACATAAGGTTGCCTCTTAACAAATTTTATGTCGTTTGTGTGAAAACAGTGCTCATATGATTATTTTTATCCCTGAAACTGGACACAACAAAAATGAGCATAATTTCAGGCGTGAAACTCCTGATGGGCTTTAACCCTTTGAGTGCCAGGTCCGATTTTTGTATCAACCCATATACCCTGTGCCAATGCATTCTCTTATATATGCGAGTCGACCATAGGTCGCCTGGCATACATTAGAGAATGCATTGGCCTAACAATTTTTCATCTTTTGTTATTATTTTTTACAATTTTTTACAATTTTAATAATTTTTTCTTATATTCTTTAACAGACTTATTTAGTAGGTTTAGTGCCAGGGAATCTTATGTTTTTTATGGGCATCAAAATTATTACTATGAATACTTGGTGATAGTTTTTTGAGTTATAACATGCCCCTAAGGTGTTATCCAGTTTGTTTTTAAATTCGCTATAGCATGCTTAAGCATACCCAAAAAAAATTCAACCAAAAAAAAATTTAATTAAAAAAACAAAAAAAACAATTCTAAAAAAAAAATAAATTAGGGCCGATTTTACACACCGTGGCACTCAAAGGGTTAAAACATTGTTCAGTGTGTCTTGTCCTGTTTACACTTTGAGTTCATGCACTAACAAGCTAAATATTTGTGAAATTAAAGTGATGTGAAACACTCCAGCAAGGTGGTCAAATAGAAATCGAGAATAATCTTGCTCAAAGTAGTTATTTTTATTAATAATAGAGACTTCGCATCATTACAATTACTATTACGAATACGGATAGCTATTGGTAGTCTTAAGTCTATCCGTATGGCCAAAAAGTCCTTTCGCAAAACGACAATGGATACGTTTTGACGAAGATGCACCATCAATATTTTGTACCACTTTTACAACTCGAAGAGCGTGTTTGGTATACAGTACCTTAAAACTTCACTTGTCTCATTTGCAACAATCCGATAATCATGATCTGTTTATTATATGACCAGTCACAACATACAACCCGGGATTCTCTCGATATATTGTGCCAATACAGGTATAAATGCCAGGTCATATGTTGTGGAAATTATGTACTTCTTGCTTGATGATTACTGCAAGGCTTTGTGTCGTCGGCAGCAAGCGATGGCTATCCGTTGTGAATAGCGTTCTTATTTCACAGAAAGCTCGTGATTCACGATGACGAGTACAGTGATTGCCAATCTAAACAGCACATCGAGGTCATAGCACAATATAACTGGACAGTTTACTGAACTGAGTAAAGTGATATATTGCAGAAAATAAATTTCAGGTGTAATTTGAGCTTATTAGAAACCATGAAATCGTAACCGTTCTTACGGATAGTAAAATACGAGAATGATTAGAAAGTACACAAATGTTGGTGACGTAGTGCCCTATCCGTATCCGTGAGTTTTGCGAAAGATCTCTATTAATCCAAATTGACAACACACACACCGTCATGCGATCATTCTCGGTGGCGAAATCATTTGTGTTTGTTTATCGCTGATAGATGCTTCCCGAATTCAGATGTAAATATTTACAATTGAGCGTAGTTCAGACGATATTTTCAATGGAGTGGAATGGTCCATTTCTATGAATTCTTCAGCTATGTTAGTAGAATGCTACATTCCACAGGTTGGCATAATGACTGAGTGATAGCTTATCAGTTTCACACACCCGAACAAGTCCTAATTTGTCTTTAAACCTGGGGATTTAACTCATAGCGCTGCTATCGACACACAAACCAAATATCAACCCGATCATTGATTTTGTTCTGGTTATCGCCTATACAATCAACATGTTCGTGGAATAAACATGTAATATGGATCGCCATAACTGCACCCATAGAAGTCACACTGGACTGGTTTTAAATTAAAATAAAAATCAACTAAAAACTATTCAAAATTCACTGTCATAACAAAATTTATTCTGGTAACATTTGACAAGCAAGTCAGTATATGAATTCTTATAGCATAAATAAAGCTATACAATCCTTTATTACAGAAAATTCATCTCATGACGAGTCATAAGCTACAACAAATTTCAAGATGCTCATTTCTCTTCCTGGCGATGCTTCCTGCAAATAGTGTGTGTGTCTGTCATTTGCAGAATGATGTCCCCAGATGGTGAATTTAGTGATGCTATCCTGCAGTCGGCTAGCATCACCAAATTCACCCTCTGGGGACCTCAAAGTGCATCAGTTTTCAAATAGATAATACCTGTGGCACATTTTTTTAACATATATTTAGAGAATACCAGAATATTGAGGATATCCAATGCTATTTGTGGCTCTTTCAGTTATTTCATTTCCTCATTTATAGAGTTCAGGTATATAGCAACCTATTTCTATATGGAGACAAATTCAAAAGCAATTATTATTGGGGTTTTTTTTAGCGCAAACTGCCATGTGGCTTTAATTTGAGGCTTGAAGAATTTGCAAATAGTGTGTCTGTCATTTGCAGAATGAGGTCCCAAGAGGGTGAATTTAGTAACCAAATTCACCCTCTGGGAACCTCATTCTGCTGAAGCCTCAAATGCTATGGGAGACCTAGGATCAGATTGAAGTTTCCCAGTTGAAGTTGGTCACCTCGATTACACATTTTATCTTCTGCAAATTAGTGGATAAAGAAACTGAACAGAAGGCAAAAAGAAACTACAATGTTAATTTGAGATTATAGATACTTCCCATAAGATGAGGCCAAAGTAAAATGACGTCCTCAGAGGGTGAAATTAGTGTTGCTAGCCCACCATGTTGGGTAGCGTCACTAAATTCACCCTCTTGGGACCTATTTCTGCATGTGATGGACAAACTATTTGCAGGCTTGATTGGGCAAATGAGCAAAATAGCCTGTTTGATATAACGTTGCTAAAATGAGCTAATTTTTTTATACTATTTACATGAATTTTGCCAGTTGAACACAAAGTGCAAAAAAGCGCACGAAATATCAACATCCATTTTGTCAGTACAAACTCACATTAAACTATACAAAACACTTTGTGGTCAACTACGTTGGTAATCATAATAATTTTAATACTTTTTGTGTACTATTTTCTTAACATTTTCTGCATATCCTTGTATTAGAACAAAAGTAGTCTTATTCTGTTTCGCGATCAGTTCGCGAAGCAAACACCTACAAAAATAGCCATTCGTGAAACTTTTAAGAAAACCATTGCTCTCAAATGAGTCTCTGTCTTTATCCAATGGGGTAGGGCATTTTAAGTTATTTGTAAGAAAATTACCAGTCACATTCAAATAGTGTAAATTAAATTGCTGGTTAATTTCCACAAAGCTGTTTTGAACAGTTATGCAGATGGTGTTTATGTGTGAAATCTAACCAATAAAACCATGCCCAGCTTCCACTTTTTCGCCTGCAACAATGAAAGGTGCAAAAATCATTTTAAAAAATTAGCTCCATTTAGCTGTGTAAGATCAAACCAGCTATTCAGCTCATTTGGCATCTGTGTCTGACCTGATTATGGATGTGTTTTAAGGGGACCCCGATTGAATAGATGTTCAAAAAATATTAAAGTCTGTAAAAACATCACCATAAAGAAGAACATGGATAAATAGATAAATTTTATAATGATATTCATTATGGATAGTTCTCCAATCACGACATTTCGCGCGTTGAAACCATTGTTTTGTAAACAAACTGTTAGTGATTTGTCAACAAACATTGCTAAACATGTAGTATTAAGTTAAACTATTTTAGTCTGAATATGATTTGCAGAATATTTTTCAATGCTTTGACAATTTTCCAATGTTTACAGTCAAGTTTTGATTAAACTTTGGTATCTAATTGGACTAATTGGCAAGCCTTGAAATAGTGTGCCTGTCATTTGCAGAATGAGGTCCCCAGAGGGTGAATTTAGTGATGCTACCCCGCATAGCGGGCTAGCATCACCAAATTCACCCTCTGGGGATCTCATTCTGCTTACACCTCAGCAGAATGAGGTTCCCAGAGGGTGAATTTGGTGATGCTAGCCCACTATGCGGGGTAGCACCACTAAATTCACCCTCTGGGAACCTCATTCTGCAAATGACAGACACACTATTTCAAGGCTTGCTAATTGGACTTTCATTGCTAATTCCACTGTAAAGTAATGTTTACATAACAATGGTTTTTGCATGCAAAATCTTATTATTAGAGTAAAACAATGAAAATAAGAACAAAGTCAATCTATTTTTTCATGTACTTGTTGATGATAGTTGTTTTACAGACTTTTATGTTATTTCGCATGAACCCACTTTGAAGGCCTTGAGTCCCTTTAATCTTCCATGACTGGAGCTTCCTGAAATTTTACGAAAACCCTGTGTCAAATTGTTTTTCTTATATATGCAAGTCTCCCATAGGGAGCCTCGCATATATAAGAGAATGTATTGGCCTAACAATATTTACCTTGACCTTGTAAGGCAGTGCATTCTCTTATATATGTGAGGTTCCCTATGGGAGACTCCCATATATATATATGAGAATACACTGGCACAGAATATTTAATGCTGCACTAGCAACTCCCGTCATGATAGGGTTAAAAGGGTTCTGTACACTAAATCCACCCATTTATAGGACCATCGCCTTTTATACCCAACAGAATACATGCAACAAAGGAATGAATCTGAGCCATGGATTAGTGCAAAATACACTTGTGTGCTCTATGAACAAACCAAACAACATGGTAATTATAATGAAAATGAGTTTATGACTGGAGTCATAAATTCATTTTCATTATAATTAAGATGCAGTTTGCATCGTTCATAGAGCACACAAGTGTATTTTGCACTAATCCATGGCTCAGAATCATTCATTTGTTGATTATAGTCTGTTGAGTATAAAAGGAGATGGTCCCATAAATGTCCAGATTTAGTGTAGTAGAATTTAGTCATCGTCACTGTGGTTTTCAGAACTACGTTTCCTGTAGTAGCGAGAAGCACGTTCTAATCGGTGCTTGAAACGTTTGAATTCTCTCCAAACTGGCTGATCATCAATGTCATCTGCTGGGTCAGCTGACGGCCTCATTTGACGATCCAAGTCGTCAGTTTGAATGGCGCTTGAGCTTGTCCCTGCAGAAACATCATCACCGTTTTCAGAAAGAACTGGCCTCGGATAAATAGTTTCATTTGTAACTTTATCAGAGTTTTCGCACGTGGACTTTGAATTCAGACAGTGTCCATTTTCCGTGATTGGCACATTATCACAAGCGACATATTGTTTTTCACACTGTGAATCAGACACATCAGATCCGCTGGAATTATGTCGCTCGTGTGATGAACATGTACTCTCATGACCTTCCATTTTGAAGTCTGATGACTTATCGGCAACATCGCAGAATATAGAGGATTGTTCCATACCTTCATGCGATTTTATTTTTGATTCAGATTTTTCTTCACAAGAGTTCTGTTTTTCTGAATTATTGCTTATTGTTACGGTCCGAGACTTTACGGAAGATACAGAATTTCTATCACAGCCACCCATCGTCATTGAGTGAGAATTTGAGAAATATTCAGCTTTATGCAGAAAGGGTCCAGCAGGGCCATCTATTTTAGAGTTGTCTGAATTGAGGACACCTTCTGACTTAGTCACTGAGTTTATATTCTCAGTTTTAATCACATGGTTACTTCTAACGTCAGATGGACCTGCTTCAATGTTCAACAAATCTGTATCATTTGTAATAACCTCATTTCGAAGATTTTTTAACCTCTTCAACTGAACATTTGATTTGCGTTTGAGCACTACTTTATTTGGTGGGGATTCCAGATCACTATCGCTATTCGAACGAGAACCAACAGCTCGCCTCTTAGTACATTTGTCATCGTCACTTGAATCTGAACTGCTCATAACTTTGGTTCGCTTACATCTTTTCATGCTTTCTTTCTTTCGTTTTCTTTGGTCAATGCAATTTTTTTGGAATTCGCGTTTATTCTGCTGGATTACATCGGCGATCGTTCGTCGATTCATACTCGACCTCTGTCCTTCCATTGACGAGACTCGATTTCTATCAGATGATCGTGTACTATGCGAATTATTATTCATCAAGGAACCAGTCCGGTTGAGACGTTGTAGTTCCGCGTTTGTTCCTTCATCAGATGTTCCATTCAGGTTGTCATCTCTAGGGCTAAATAACCTTGACCTTGTCCCTTCCTCATTAGCTTGTGCTGCAATAACACTCGCAAACGCTATTGTGAATGGACTAAAGTCTGCACTACTGCTGCTTCTACTAGCACTACGGTTGTTCCGATTTCTTGGCCTTTGCGGTGTTTCGCCCTCGTCTGCTGATGAACTTGACGATGATGATGATGATGAGGAAGAACTTGACGAATCAGTTGGTGACACAGTGTGCGTGTAAAGGATATCGAGCAAAGCGTCATCATCATCGGACGATAACTCATCAGTTGAACTCCATCCTTCTAGCTCACGCTGAACCAGAGAATCGAAAAATGCCATCATTCTTGGATCTTCTTCTGTGGAGTGGTTGGAATAGTCATGTGACATAACGTGACCACTGTTGAAAACGAAGTTGATGTACTCTTCATGCGTGTATATTGGTCGGCTGTTTATGAGTGAGGGCTCCTGGGTAACTTTGCGTTTTTGTGTTGGAAGAGGAAACGGGCTCCATGCCTGAAAAGTAAGATATTTGAGTGAGTGAGATACTTAAGAGATAAATAAGTCTAAGTTAGGCAAAATAAAAAATATTAATGACCTTGCTCGGCACGCTAGCGCCGAGCTCGGGTTGTGTATAGGTAACAGACGGGCGTACGTACTTGTGACGTCACATATAATTACAGTATACCGTGTAGGTGAAATTTTTAGCGAACCAACTTTTTCGTGAAAAAATCACGTGACTTCCGGCAGTGGTTTCCAAAATCGCGGAATCAGCAATGAAACGAATTTACTACTTCACAACTTCCGATAGGCCTTTGTGGCAATGGACAACTGAACTATTTATTTATAAACAGTAAGTTGTTATGAATATGACCTGCAAAGGTTCATATTAGATCAGTTTCATTTGTTAGCTCAATGAAGGCAGTTACGACGTCATGACGTCAAAACGTCATTTGTCTCCGCGGGCCAGAATCCAGACATGGCTGATCGTGTCATGTCGTCTTCGCTTAATCGCAGCGACGTACATTGTAGTCTATAGCATTCACTATATACATAATATATAGAGGCTTTTATTATCAAAGACCGATAGGCTATATTAAGGCATATATAATTCACTGGCATCCAAAACGATCTACACTATTAATCAATCATTCGCGTCGCTGACATGCATATAGGCCTAATACTATATATGCATATAGTTCCACGACTATTTGCATGGACCTTCGCATTGTCCGTCTTCTTACTGTTATGCCGGGGTCGTTCTATATATGCCTTGCACATTATCATATTCTTATATGCTCAATAGTGAATTATAGAAGAAAAAACGTTTAGATAAATATCGATATCACCCAGAAGGGGATATAGAAGAATATACTTTCACACTAGCTTGCGTGTGCGACTGACTCACTTGCATGTACCAATACTGTTTCCGGTTTGTACTGTTGAAGAAGGACAAAGTGAAAGAACCCATTGTGATATTCTAATTTATATTATATTCACTGATATTACTTATAATTAAAATCTATTTTATGTTGAAATTCGACATATTTATGGAGGGGGGAATAAAGGGAAGAATACGGGAACTATATTTTTATAATCTGCGGATGGTGAAGTAGCATTGCGTGAACAGGCATATAATAAAAAGAATATCTAGTGTTTTTTGTGTGGATACTGAAAAATATGTAAAAACAAAAAAATTATTTTTTGTTTCAAAATTATTTTGGTATGTTTTTACCAACATGTCCATGTATTGAGCATTAATACATGCAAAATACATGATGAACTCTTAACATGTAATATGAGTGTATATGCAAAACAAAGTTCCCTCTACATTTTCAGACTATTACTAGATAAGGGAAGCTATCATAATCCATGCTTACGATGAGCATTAAAAAAAATAAAACAAGAGGTGTGCACTCGAGTGCTAGCATACCCCAACGTGGCAAATTCAACCCGCATTATCCGTAAACTCAACCAAAAAGATTTTTAACTTTAAAGAAAAATTCGGACTAATAATATCAATATGGTGTCACAAGAAGCTTGTACAGAACAAATTATTCAAATCGGTTCATATTTGTTAAAGTTATTAAGTCAGACAGAATTTTTAAGTCGAAAATGAGGTGTAATATTACGAAATCAGTCTGAGCCAATCCCTAGCCGCATCATGTAGAGAGGGTATTGTGAGAAGCATGTATACCAAAAATTATTGAAATCGGTTCATATTTGTTAAAGTTATGAGGTCGGACAGACGGACGGACGGACAAACGGAAGGAGAAAACGTGACGGACAGACGGACGCAGTCAATCCAGTATACCCCCCATTTTCTTCGAAAGGGGGGTATAATTAAAACTGGAGGTGTGACTGTCCCAATGGGACAAAGGATACCCCCCGCGTTTTTAAAATACTAAGATGTTTCACATGTCAGTAAACATTTAGTTAAAATAATAAAATAACAGTTCCCATTGCAGGTGCACAACCATAACCCTAATCTTAAACCTATTGACGGAAAAATGTAGGAATAAAAGCTCGGACAAAATTATGCATGTTGAGAAAATGTTCTAAGTCGAAAAAGGGGAATAACTCCACACACAAAAGTCGGACATACATCATAATCGCAGGTGTACAGGTTCCCATGGTACTAAATATCAGTGCCAAGATTAAAAAACATTGACCTAAAAATGTAGGAATAAAAGCTCGAAAATTTCTAAGTCGAAAAAGGGGGATAACTCCACCAAAAAATGTCGGCCAGACGTCATAATCACAGGTGCACAGGTTCCCATGGTACTAAATATCTGTGCCAAGTTAAAACAAAATTGACCTAAAAATGTAGGAATAAAAGCTCCGACAAAATTATACATGTTGCAAAAAATTTCTAAGTAAAAAAAAGGGGGGATAACTCCACCAAAAAAAGTCCAAAGGACGTCATAATCGCAGGTGGATAGGTTCCCATGGTCCGACGATCGTTGATGTCTGTGCCAAGTTTCACGGAAATTGATCAAAAAACGACTGAGAAAAAAACTTTTTGTCCACGGACAGACGACGGCGGACAAGCTGATTCCAGTATACCCCACCCTAACTTCGTTGCGGGGGGGGGGGGGGGGGGGGGGGGGGGGGGGTAAAATAAGTCCTCCCTCCCTCAATGATTCAGAAAAAAAATTGTCTGAGACTCAAATAATGTTTTGTTTGGCCTTTCATATAAATAGTGGGTTCAGTTACCTGTCCTAGACTTTCCATTTCCCAAACTGTGGGTTCCACAGCAATAATGCCAATCAGAACTGACTACTAGTTACTCGAGGATAACAGCATCCAATCGAAACGATTAATGTAACGCGATGTGACGTGATTTGGTGGAAGCCCACACGCTTTTGAGAAATGACATTTAGACCAGACTATGATAGACTCAGTGTCAGACCTGTTAAGTTTTGAAAATGGCCATACGTGAGATTTTTGCGGGAGGTTTCAGGAGGAATGCTCAAATATGCTGTAATGTTAAAAAAAATAAAAAAATATTCAGTAATTTATTTTCAACTTTATTTCTTTTTATTTATGATAAAGATTATAAAATTTGATAATTTTTCTATTTGTTTTTATTTTATAAATATATATACCTAAATAAAAGAGTAATTAAAACTACAGGCTGTAGTTTCCTGATTTATGAAAGATGTAAAATAACAGGGTCATATTAACATTATTTTGTCACATCTGCTTGAGATAATCTTCCCTGAGTAGACCCTGGGTAATTAGCTAATTAAGTCTATTGTATTCTAAAGGCTGGCCTACTGGTCATGCAGTAATAAATCAATTATCCTCTAATCCCTGATTACCAGCTGTGGCTATTTGAAAGTGTTCAGACCTGACAGATGTAGAATGAAGGACGCAACTTTTGCGAACGCCTCATGATGGTCAAGTGTAACAGCCACATCTAAATGACTCTTAACATAGTGTGATAGTGCTTGTGATTTGTGTTATTGTTGTTCATTTTCGTTATGTGTTTATTTAATGTGCTTCATTTTATTTTGATATCCAATAAAGTTCACAAAAAAAATCGTTTTATTTACTCAACAAGTCCATCATCAAATGTAATGGTAATGGGAATGCATTACTTTTCAAAGTAATGGTAATGGTATTAATGCATTACATTGAGTTTTCCATGTAATGGTAATGGTAATGCAAAAAATGTCAAGTAATGGTAATGGTAATGGTAATACGTTACTTTGCAATGTAATGGACCCATCCCTGACTACAGCTAATGTGAGATACATTCATGTGAATAATACAATGCATTGAACAGCTGACAAATCGTCAACTGTCATGGACAAGCTACACCAATTGTGGTCTTCAAGAAAGAAAAGCACTGCACTTACTGTTACAAATATAGAGTTCCTTCAATTGTCCACAATGTTTGTACAAGAGTCAAGTCAGTCATTTTCGCTATGAACGTAAATTATTCGCTGTTTTCACTCAACTGCTGCACTTGTGAAGCATTTTCACATATCATGACACAATCAGTGATGTCATTTTAATTATTAACATGATTGTTTTTGTAATACTTACATATATATTTGTATGACATCACTGTATATAATGTACATAAATCATATGAATAAAAAATATACAAAAAAAACAAAAAAATGACACAATCATGAGAGTGTGAAAATCAAGTACTAGTAAGGTTATCACCTTGCAATCACAGTTAACAGCTATTAGTGTTTTAGTTAACGAAAGTACATCTGCACCTGTACAAGCCTGGAAATAGGGTGTCTGTCATTTGCAGAATGAGGTCCCCAGAGGGTGAATTTAGTGATGCTACCCCTCTGGGGACCTCATTCTGCTTACACCTCAGCAGAATGAGGTTCCCAGAGCATGAATTTGTTGATGCTAGCCCGCTATGCGGGGTAGCATCACTAAATTCACCCTCTGGGGACCTCATTCTGCAAATGACAGACACCCTATTTCAAGGCTTGCACCTGTACTTCTTTGTCCACATGCAGGAGAAATGGTTGTTCTTCCATATTTTGGATGTTTTTCTCATGGCAATCCGGGAGTCTCACAGACAATCTGTGAAACTTACAAGCTCTTCTCAGTACAAGTCAATATGACTCTTGAGTGTTTGTTTATAGTTACACAGGCTGGAGATAAATAAACTCTGTTCAAAGGTCGATTTGGATATTTGGGGATTTGAGCATGAAAATAAACAGTGCTGGAATTCCGAAATATCCATGAATTACGTCTATCTCCATTGTAATTAAATTCACACAAAAAATTACTTTGGAAACGCTATAATACAAAGAAAATCTAGTGGTTTTGAGTGATATCAAAAATATCCTTCCCAAACAATTAGTAGATCATTCCAATATATACTTTTATAAGGCCAAAGAAAATTAAATGTCTGGTTTGGGTTACAAGCCGAACAAAAATAGCGTCGGTAGGTAGGCTTTAAATTTTATTTTTTTAATAAATTTTTTATTTTGACATATACTTATGACTTTTCTTGTGCGTATTTTACTCTGCAAGATAGATATAAAACTACTTTTGATTATTTTTGTATAAATTTTAATATTACACAATACTTTTACTTAGAAATCAACCTATTCTATGATGCTTAAATTTTAATATGTGTTTTTTTTGTGTTTTATGAAATTTTTGGAGAAAAAATTAAATAGATTTTCATGAAAACAATGAAAAAAACTTTAGGGTAGGGGGTTTAAAATAGGGTTGGTAGGGAAACCCAAACCATAAATATTTTTTTCTTTGGCCTTATAGAAGTTAGTGTGACAATCCAAGCCTTGAAATAGTGTGTCTGAGATTTGAAGAATGAGGTCCCCAGGGGGTGAATTTAGTGATGCTATCCCGCACAGGGGACTAGCATCACCAAATTCACCCTCTGGGAATCTAATTCTGCTTAGGCCTCATCTGCTATGGGAGACCTAGGATCAGAGTGAAGTTCCCCAGTTTAAGGTTGGTGATGTTCACACATTAGTCACCTCAATTATTCAAATTAGGGGATATAGAAACTGAACAGAAGTAACTAAAAACAATGTTATTTGGAAACTATAGATACTTCCCAAAAGATGAGGTCTAAACAGAATGAGGTTCCCAGAGGGTGAATTTGGTGATGCTATCCCGCTGTGCGAGGACACACAGCGGGATAGCGTCACTAAATTTACCCTCTGGGGACCTCATTCTTCAAAGGACACACACTATTTCAAGGCTTTGGACAATACATCCAGTTATCAGAGGGTAAGTTGCAGTCTTACCTTTATCAGCTTTTCGACGCCAGATGAAAGGACCAGATCATTGCTGGAATTATACCGGACTTGATTCACGATTGACCTATGACCCTTCAGTACTAGGTGAGCTGAGTTGACATATGCTCCTGCAGAGATAAAAGTGGATAACGTCAGAGACATATGGATATCAGACAGAAAACTGGATAAGGCAACACAAGGTCAAAAGGTCAAAAAGGATTGAACAGCATGCGTGCCTCAGACACATGCCAACGGTCATTACACCCTCTGCATCAACCAGCTCTGAGTTTAAGTTCAGTTGCCCATGGCCATTATTGCCTGAACAGATGCCCATAAAGGTTAGATGTTAGATTCCATATTCCCATGTCAAAAATCGCCCACTAAAGTAATATGATCATACGCTAGCGTAATTAACAAACCAAAGCAAACCACTCATATGAGGGTAGCTGTGGCTTTTTTTTTTTCTTTTCTTTTTTTTTATCAAAATCAGTTTATAGATTTCTCTGGTATTCCCTCCAAATAAGATTCACATAAGGCTATATTTCCTGGGTTCGTCGAATGATTGGACCCCAATCGTAATTTCGAGTATAAATTAGGCAAATAAATCGTACTTCCGGGTAGTCTTGATCAACAGCTATATTATTCGTGGTTATAAACTACTAGTACCAACATCAAAGTGAAAATAGTTATACCTTGTCGAGAGGGAAACGGGGACATCTTTAATGAATTTAACCACTTTATTTATTTTCTTGACACTGGGTGAGCACTGCGGAGATACCCTACCGAGAAGCGTGTCCATTTCATAGCTCTTGATTTCATTCAAAGGTGTCACCGTGTCGATTTCAACGAATAACGTCATCGTGTAACTTTCCCCATTGACCGAGTTCGCCTGAACCTGCATGAATGTATCTTCTGCATTCGATTCCAGAAAATAGTGTATTTATGGATTATCACATGCATGCATGTATGTACTATATAGTCTTATGATAACAATTAATTCCTTATTAAATATATGTTATTTCGTTTCACACAGTACTGCATCGCCCATCTTTGCACAGTAGAACGGTAAATTCGTGATGACATTCTTATTATATTTCACATCAGGAATTTCGATCACTTTTCACTCGACCCGATGTGTGTAGACTGTAGTTACTACGTTATTTATTTTGTCTTATTTTCTCAATAAAAGGTAAGCTAACGCTACGAATGAACTTACATTGTAATTCAATGTTCATAATTCCCATTTGCAATACCAGTAATCGAAAGACACAGTAACAAGATTTTCCGATTATGACATTAATGCTTTAAGCCCACCGATCTACTGTGTGACAAAGCCGCTCGCGAAATTAAAAACAGCTGCGTCGTATTAGATAATAATTGGTGACGTCACAAAACAGATATAGTCTATATACGACCCAAAGCGTCCGGCTTTGGTTCATTATTATTTACTTGGGAGCCTCACATATATAAGAGAATACATTGGCCTAACAATATTTATCTTGACCTTGTAAGCAAGTGCATTCTCTCAGATATGAGAGGCTCCCTATTGGAGACTAGCATATATAAGAGAAGGCACTGGCAGATGATTTTTATTGCTGCACCACCACAGCTCCCATCATGAAAGGGTTAAAGGCACATAAGGCCTAAGCGGTTGGTCAAAAATCATCAAGTCTGTAAACCATCACCAAAAGACATTGAAATGAAAGTGTAAATGACACTGTAGCTCAACTTGGAAAGGGAATAATTTAATGTGTTACTGTCGATGGAGTGATTAGGAATGTGGAAAGTTGAATGTCTAATACTAGTTTATCAACATGAAAAGATATATATATACATGTATATAAAAGTAAAATCTAAGATGGTTGCTGGCAGCTATGTTTTCCAACAATTCAAAAACATTTGATAGCTTTAGTCATGCAAAGAGTAGAATCCAAAATGGCCGCTGGCAGCCATGTTTTAATGCCGAATAACCCCAAAATGACTCGTTCCCATCTACATGTCAATTTCAACAGCCATGACAAATTTTATGATGATCAGACTAAAGGTACGACCTGTAGCCCGTGCTAAAGGATTTAGTCATACAAAGAGTCAAATCTAAGATGGCTGCCAGTGGCCATGTTTTTTGGCCGAATGACCCCAAAACTACTCGTTCCCATCTACAAGTCAATATTAACACCCACGACAAATGTCTTGATGATCAGGTGAACAGTACGACCTGTAGCCCGTGCTAATGGATTGAATTTTGAAATCCAAGATGACCGCTGGCGGCCATGTTTTTTTTCCGAATGACCCCAAAATTACTAGTTCCCATCTACATTCCAATTTCAACAGCCATGACAAATTTTATGACGATCAGACTAAAGGTACGACCTGTAGCCCGTGCTAAAGGATTTAGTCATACAAAGAGTAAAATCCAAGATGGCTGCTGGCGGCAATATTTTTTGGCCGAATGGCCCCAAAATGACTCGTTTCCCATTTAGATGTCCTGGTTAACATCCATGACAAATTTCATGATGATCTGACCAAAGGTACGACCTGTAGCCCGTGCTAAAGGATTTAGTCATACAAAGAGTAAAATCTAAGATGGCCGCCAGCGGCCATGTTTTTTGGCCGAATGACCCCAAAATTAATCGAACCCATCTACATGTCAATATTAACATCCATGACAAAATGATGATCAGACAAACAATACGACCTATAGCCCGTGCTAATGAATTGAATTTTGAAATCAAAGATGGCCGCTGGCGGCCATGTTTTTCGGCCGAATGATCCCAAAATGACTCGTTCTCATCTTCATGTCATTGTTAACATCCATGACAAATTTTATGATGATCAGACTAAAGGTACGACCTGTAGCCCATGCTAAAGGATTTAGTCATACAAAGAGTAAAATCAAAGATGGCTGCTGCGGCAATGTTTTTTGGCTGAATGACCCCAAAATTAATCGGTCCCATCTACATGTCAATATTAACATCCACGCCAAATGTCATGATGATAAGACTAAAGGTACGACCTGTAGCCCGTGCTAAAGGATTTAGTCATACAAAGAGTAAAATCCAAGATGGCTGCTGGCGGCAATATTTTTTGGCCGAATGGCCCCAAAATGACTCGTTTCCCATTTAGATGTCCTGGTTAACATCCATGACAAATTTCATGATGATCTGACCAAAGGTACGACCTGTAGCCCGTGCTAAAGGATTTAGTCATACAAAGAGTAAAATCTAAGATGGCCGCCAGCGGCCATGTTTTTTGGCCGAATGACCCCAAAATTAATCGAACCCATCTACATGTCAATATTAACATCCATGACAAAATGATGATCAGACAAACAATACGACCTATAGCCCGTGCTAATGAATTGAATTTTGAAATCAAAGATGGCCGCTGGCGGCCATGTTTTTCGGCCGAATGATCCCAAAATGACTCGTTCTCATCTTCATGTCATTGTTAACATCCATGACAAATTTTATGATGATCAGACTAAAGGTACGACCTGTAGCCCATGCTAAAGGATTTAGTCATACAAAGAGTAAAATCAAAGATGGCTGCTGCGGCAATGTTTTTTGGCTGAATGACCCCAAAATTAATCGGTCCCATCTACATGTCAATATTAACATCCACGCCAAATGTCATGATGATAAGACTAAAGGTACGACCTGTAGCCCGTGCTAAAGAATTTAGTCATACAAAGAGTAAATTCCAAGATGGCTGCTGGCGGCCATGTTTTTTGGCCGAATGACCCCAAAACTACTCGTTCCCATCTACAAGTCAATATTAACACCCACGACAAATGTCTTGATGATCAGGTGAACAGTACGACCTGTAGCCCGTGCTAATGGATTGAATTTTGAAATCCAAGATGACCGCTGGCGGCCATGTTTTTTTTCCGAATGACCCCAAAATTACTAGTTCCCATCTACATTCCAATTTCAACAGCCATGACAAATTTTATGACGATCAGACTAAAGGTACGACCTGTAGCCCGTGCTAAATGATTTAGTCATACAAAGAGTAAAATCCAAGATGGCTGCTGGCGGCAATATTTTTTGGCCGAATGGCCCCAAAATGACTCGTTTCCCATTTAGATGTCCTGGTTAACATCCATGACAAATTTCATGATGATCTGACCAAAGGTACGACCTGTAGCCCGTGCTAAAGGATTTAGTCATACAAAGAGTAAAATCTAAGATGGCCGCCAGCGGCCATGTTTTTTGGCCGAATGACCCCAAAATTAATCGAACCCATCTACATGTCAATATTAACATCCATGACAAAATGATGATCAGACAAACAATACGACCTATAGCCCGTGCTAATGAATTGAATTTTGAAATCAAAGATGGCCGCTGGCGGCCATGTTTTTCGGCCGAATGATCCCAAAATGACTCGTTCTCATCTTCATGTCATTGTTAACATCCATGACAAATTTTATGATGATCAGACTAAAGGTACGACCTGTAGCCCATGCTAAAGGATTTAGTCATACAAAGAGTAAAATCAAAGATGGCTGCTGCGGCAATGTTTTTTGGCTGAATGACCCCAAAATTAATCGGTCCCATCTACATGTCAATATTAACATCCACGCCAAATGTCATGATGATAAGACTAAAGGTACGACCTGTAGCCCGTGCTAAAGAATTTAGTCATACAAAGAGTAAATTCCAAGATGGCTGCTGGCGGCCATGTTTTTTGGCCGAATGACCCCAAAATGACTCGTTCTCATCTACATGTCATTGTTAACATCCATGACAAATTTTATGATGATCAGACTAAAGGTACGACCTGTAGCCCGTGCTAAAGAATTTAGTCATACAAAGAGTAAAATCCAATATGGCTGCTGGTGGCCATGTTTTACTCGTTCCCATCTACATGTCAATATTAACATCCATGACAAATTTCATGATGATTAGGCAAAGAGTACGACCTGTGGCCTGTGCTAATGAATTAAATTTAGAAATCAAAGATGGCCGCTGGCGGCCATGTTTTTTGTCCTAATAACCCCAAAATGACTCGTTCCCATCTACATTACAATTTCAACAGCCATTACAAATTTCATGATGATCAGACTAAAGGTACGACCTGTAGCCCGTGCTAAAGGATTTAGTCATACAAAGAGTAAAATCCAAGATGGCAGCTGGCGGTCATGTTTTTTGGCCGAATGGCCCAAAAATGACTCGTTTCCATCTACATGTCATTGTTAACATCCATGACAAATTTCATGATAATAAGACGAACAGTACGGCCAGTAGCCCGTGCTAATGGATTGAATTTTGAAATCCAAGATGGCCACTGGCGGCCATGTTTTTCTTCCGAATGACACCAAAATGACTTGTTCCCATCTACATGTCAATGTCAACATCCATGACAAATTTCATGATAATCGGACCAAAGGTACGAACTGTAGCCCGTGCTAAAGGAAATTGTTGACGAATCTCACACACACACACACACCCCCTCACACACACACACACGCACGACGGATACCAAGCCATGGCAATAGCTCAAACTTTACAAAGTAAAGTTGAGCTAAAAATGGATATAGTTTTGCTTTTATGTTAATCATGAACAAGTCTTAGCTAAAGAGATTTTGCATGCTGAAATTGTTACAGAGCTGCGCTGTAGCAGTATTAAAGATCCTGTGCCAGTGCATTATCTTATATATGCGAGTCTCCCATAGGGAGCCTCACATATACAAGAGAATGCACCTGTTTGCAAGGCAAGTTAAAATTTGATAGGCCAATGTTTTCTCTTATATATGCAAGGCTCCCTGTGGGAGAATGGATATATAAGAGAATGCATTGGCACAGGGTTTTCACATCACTTAAGGAAGTTGCAGTCATGAAATGGTTAATAGTTGGGCTACGGTCAATCAAAACTAACAGTATACATAAGAAAAGGTCACAGACCATTGAAAACTTTTCTGCAAAACAGATTTTCAAACAATACATTTGAATAACCGTTGTTTGTTGTTAAAATGACTGGCACTGAAAAAGTAATCACGGTGGGGAATCACATGGTTTCGAGGTTGGTGAGTACAACGCATTCAAAATGTGCAAACGCACAAAAACATAATATATGGGGAGCTCCCACAAAACATAGCCATTTGACTGTTACAAGCATATGTTGGTTTATTTTTAAAACAAGTTGATACCTTATTTGTTCCGAAATACTCAGTAGTTTTCTATATCTTTCTGACCAAAGTTGCCAGTCGGAAGTTCGTGGAATACACAAGTCCATACATCTAGAAGAATCCTTCGACTGACAACTTTGGTCAGAATGTTAGAGCAAATGTGAGTATGGACACAAACAAGGTATCAAATTGTTTGGAAAATAGTATTGCATCTCCTGGCTGCCAAAATACTATGCAGTATATCATTATCCTATAGCTTATTACCCTTTTCCTCGTTTCAGGTCGCATTTGCGTTCGCCTCAGCCATTTTGAATGCACGATACTCATTAACTCGAAACCACGTGATTCCCCACCGTGAGTAATGTTTACATAACAATGATTTCAACATGCAAAATGTTTTTATTGGAGAGCTATCAGCAATAAATTTAAGAACACATTTTATAAATTTCTCTACGTTCCTCTTAGTTATGATGTTTTATAGACTTTTATAATTTGTTCAAATTTACCCACTGCGAATGCATTACTTCGCTTTAAGTAAGCAGGTAGGAACAATGAAACTTACTCTCAGATAAATCATCTGGTATCCTCCACATATACAGATTGAAATCATCAGAGCCGGACAAAACATACTGAAAATAGAAAGTTAGTAATTAGACTTAAAATTTTAAAAATCTAAGTTGAAAAGAGCCATAAGTCAGTAAACAAGACTGTGGGGTCGCTCATCAGACTGCAAAGACTGATAAGACTGGGACTCTGGAGACCACAACAGTCACAACAGTCAGAACTTTTCATAATCACTTTAAAAGAAGTAGATCTAAACATGATATGTGGCTAGAGAGGCTTCAGTAGTGCACAGTGGGTAATTTCAAGGTGAATAACAGGATATGTGGCTAGAGAGGCTTCAGTAGTGCACAGTGGGTAATTTCAAGGTGAATATCCACCTTGAAATTACCCACTGTACAATACTGATCACCCCCATCCTCCAGCTCAACAAGTCCCCTCCCGACCGGGCTCCAAACTCCCAAGTCTTAGGTTGGAATTTCACAACCGACATCTCAAACTTTCTCAATTGTTAGAAATTTCCAATCTCACAAGCGCCTTTTTTTATAATGAAAGTGTCAATGACACTGTAGCTCAACTTGGAAAGGGAATAATTTAATGTATTACAGTCAATGGAGCGATTAGGAATGTGGAAAGTTGAATGTCTAATACTAGTTTATAGACATGAAGAGAAAAGTAAAATCCAAGATGGCTGCTGGTGGCCATGTTTTCGGCTGAATGACCCCAAAATGAGTCGTTCCCATCTACATGTCATCGTTAACATCCATGACAAATTTTATGACGATCAGACTAAAGGTATGACCTGTAGCCCATGCTAAAGAATTTAGTCATACAAAGAGTAAAATCCAAGATGGCTGCTGGTGGCCATGTTTTTTGGCCAAATGACCCCAAAATTACTCGTTCCCATCTACATGTCAATATTAACATCCATGACAAATTTTATGATGATCAGACTAAAGGTACGACCTGCAGCCCGTGCTAAAGAATTTAGTCATACAAAGAGTAAAATCCAAGATGGCTGCTGGCGGCCATGTTTTTAGGCCAAATGACCCCAAAATTACTCGTTCCCATCTACATGTCAATATTATCATCCATAACAAATTTCATGATGATCAGACGAACAGTACGACCTGTGGCCCGTGCTAATGGATTAAATTTTGAAATCCAAGATGGCCACTGGCGGCCATGTTTTTTGTCCGAATGACCCCAAAATAACTCGTTCCCATCTACATTCCAATTTCAACAGCCATGACAAATTTTATGATGATCAGACTAAAGGTACGACTTGTAGCCCGTGCTAAAGGATTTAGTCATACAAAGAGTAAAATCCAAGATGGCTGCTGGTGGCCATTTTTTTGCCCGAATGACCCCAAAATTACGCGTTCACATCTACATGTCATTATTAACATTCTTGACAAATTTTATGATGATCAGACTAAAAGTAGGACCTGTAGCCCGTGCTAAAGGATTTAGTCATACAAAGAGTAAAATCCAAGATGGCTGCTGGCGACCATGTTTTTTGGCCGAATGACCCCAAAATTACTCGTTCCCAATTATCCATGGACCCAAAACACCATACATGTATGTCAGATTAATCAGTCAGGTAGTTCCAAGGTAGATGTTTTAATGAATTTGGTATTTCAATGATTTTATTAGACACAAAGTGTTAACTCCCCATAGCCCCGTCATTTCTTAACAGGTTGACCTCATGTTAACAAATCTAAATCTCAGTCACTAAAGGATCCTCCATACTATATGTAAGCTAAATATTCCAACCTCTCTTGAGAAGACATATTAAAAACAAGAGATGGACTGTCGTCCGGTGCATACCCCCTCATGGCATACCGCCTAGTGTGGGCATATCTATAACTTATGATGGCTATACTCAGACATATGGACCCAGAAATCAGCATTTTCATATAAACAAAGATGAATAACTATAGAACAAAAAACCAAAACAAACATTTGAATGTGCCATTAAATGTCCTCATAGTGGTGAACATCCATAAAAAAATTCATTGAGATCCGAGCATTACTGTTCAAGTTATGAGTTGAACAGACATCGGATGGATCAAACAGCCAACATTTCCAGATAAACAAAGATGAATTACTCTAGAATGGAAAAGCAGAACAGCACAATGGAACCCTCTATTTAATGTCCTCATAGCAGTGAACATCTATACCAAATTACATTGAGATCCCAGCACAACTGTTGAAGTTACGACATGAACAGACACCAGATGGACCAAAAAGCCAACATTTCCAGATGAACAAAGATGAATAACTCTAGAATGGAAAAGCGGAACAAAACGATGGAACCCTCTTTTTAATGTCCTCATAGTAGTGAACATCCATACCAAATCCCATTGAGATCCCAGTACAACTGTCGAAGTTACAATATGAACAGACACCAGACGAACCAAAAAGCCAACATTTCCAGATGAACAAAGATGTATAACTCTAGAATGGAAAATCCGAACAAAACGATGGAACCCTCTATTGAATGCCCTCATAGTAGTGAACATCCATACAAAATTTCATTGAGATCCGAGCACTACTGTTCAGGTTATGAAATGAACAGACACCAGATGGACCAAAAATCCAACATTTCAAGATAAACAAAGATGAATAACTCTAGAATGGAAAATCTGAACAAAACGATGGAACACTCTATTTAATTTCCTCATAGTTGTGAACATCCACACCAAATTTGGTTGAGATCCCAGCACAACTGTTGAAGTTACGACATGAACAGACACCAGACGGACCAAAAAGCCACTATTTCCAGATAAACAAAGATGAATAACTCTAGAATGGAAAATCCAAACAAAACGATGGAACCCTCTATTTATGTCCTCATAATTGTGAACATCCATACCTAATTTCATTGAGATCCGAGCACTACTGTTCAAGTTATGACACGAACAGACATCGGACGGACGTACGGCTCGACGGACGCACGCACGGACGGACGGACGGACAGGTGCAAAACAGTATACCCCCATATTTTTTTTTTAAAAGGGGGTATAATTACTATAGAGACATACAGTTATGTCCCTGGTCCCACCATATTTAACCTGGTGACCCCATCTGAATAAATTTGAATCCCAGACACCAAAGAACCCTTCATACTAAGTATCAGTAAAATAGACCTGATGGTCCTTGTGATGGAAGCATATTAAGAGGGAAACTGTCCTTCGCTTGGCCCCTATTTGACCAGGTGACCCCATTTAAAAAAAATCTGAATTGCAGTCAAACACGAACATTCCATGCTAAACAAGCCAACTAGTTCTTGGCTCTTGTAAACATATTTTAAGAATTACTATGTGGTGAAATAGTTATGTCTCTTATTCGACTTTGTGATCCCATTTTCACAAATCTGTCACCCAAGGTAATTTCATACCAAATATAAGCAAAATAGGCCATTTGATTCTTGCATAGAAGACATATCATGAATTACTATGGAAAGAAAGAGTAATGTAGCTGGCCTTGCACCTTACTTCACCTGGTGACCCTGATTGAACAAATCTGAATCACAAGCACCAAAGGAAAATTGACCATGGAGTTAAATAAAAAATATATATATTGTTTTTAATATTTTTTGGAGTTATGTCCCTGGCCCTGCCCACATTTGACCCAGTGACCTCATTTGAACAAATCTGAACACCAGTCACCCAAGGATCCTTCAAACCAAATATTAACCCATTTGGCCTGATGGTATTTGAGAAGATGTTTAAAAGAATTACTATGGAGGGAATGAGTTATGGCCCTGGGTTCGCAACTATTTGACCCAGTCAACTCATTTGAACAAATCTGAATGTGAGTCACCTAGGGAACATCCACACCAAATATGAACCCATTCGGTCTTATGGTTCCAGAGGAGAAGAAGTTCAAAGAATTGTTTACAGACGGACGATGGATGGACAAGGAGCGATGACAAAAGCTCCAACGGATGTCTCAGGTGAGCTAAAAAATTGAAAAATGTTGAAAAGTATTTTTTTTAAATGTTTTTTCCCCGTTAATTGAGCAAGGATTAAATCTAATAAAGCATGATTTTTTGGGAGTTATGTTCCAGGCTCAGCCCACAATTGACCCAGTAACCCCATTAGAACAAATCTGAACCCAAGTCACCCAAGGACCCTTCATACCAAATATGAACCCATTTTATTAGAGTTATGTCCCTGGCTCTGCCCCTATTTGACCCAGTGACCCCATTTGAACAAATCTGAACCCCAGTCACCCAAGGTCCTTCCATACCAAATATAAGCTAAATCGACCCATTGTTTTTTTTAGAAGAAGTCATTCTAAGAATTACTATGGAGGAATAGAGTTATGGCCCTGGTTTCTCAACTAATCAACCTGGTGATCTCATTTGAACAAATCTGAATGTGAGTCACCTAGGGAACATCCACACCAAATATGAACCGATTTGGCGTTATAGTTCTGGAAAAGAAGTCGTTCTAAGAATTACTATGAAGGAATAGAGTTGTGGGCCTGCTTTCTCAACTAATTGACCTGATGACCTCATTTGAACAAATCTGAATGTGAGTCACCTAGGGAAGATCCACACCAAATATGAACCCGTTCAGTCTTAGGGTTCGGGAGGAGAAGATGATTCTTGTCGGACAGATGGACGGACGGACGACGGACGAGGAGTGATGACTATAGCTCCACCGGAGACTTCGTCTCAGGTGAGCTAAAAACATTCGGATCGAAGCCATATTCGAACTTGACCTATATTTTGGTCTGGAAAACTCACATACCAAATTTAGTTCCGATAAAATAAAGCAAACTAAAGTTATCATCCAGAAACCTCAAATATTGAAAGTTATAAGTCGAAAAGAGCCATAAGTCAGTAAAAAATATTCAGACCGAACCCATAATCGAACTTGGCTTGTATTTTGGTCTGGAAAAGTCACATACCAAATTTGGTTCCGATAATATTACCCAAACTAAAGTTATTATCCTGAAACCTAAAATATTGAAAATTCAAAGTCAAAAGCGCCATAAGTCAGTACAAAATAATCGGAACGAAAAAAAATTCGGACTTGACCTGTAATTTGGTCTGCTAAACTAACATACCAAATTTAGTTCCTATAAAATAACCCAAACTAATGTTATCATCCTGAAACCAAAACTGCTAACGGACGGACATACAGACACACGGCTAGACAGACGGACGGATGGACAGACCAATCACATAATATAGCATATCTCAACTTTCCAGCTGATTTAATTTTTTTACAGAAGTGAGACAAACGCTCTATATTTTCACAATATTTCATTTTATGACAGGGGGCGAACATGGGCCCCATTCCCATTGGGAAAATTTCCTGTTTATTCCTAATTTCTTATCTTGAAATTCCTAACTCACAGAAATACTCTTGTTTTCTGAACAAAAGATTAAGACTTCCTATTAATGTTTGACAATTTTCAAGTTGTCACCCCATTTGCACCAAGTATGACAAAACAATCTAAGATATACATCATATATACTAAATACTCATTGACGAGTAGTTCACTTAGAAAATGTTCAGATATTAAGTTCAACAAACCATAGGTTGTTAGTTGAACTTATTATCTAAACGTTTACCACCAAGGAATATGAATCATTCTGCAATTGTATTATCATGTCATCTGCTCATATCCTTAATATCCCTCCAAATAAATAATAGACCATTCCAGTGTACACTTTTGTATTTGAATGGGAGAATCCATTTAGTATAGAAAAGGTAAAAATTATTTGATCACATTGAGTTTCACAATGAAACTAGTGCCATATCAACAAACTATTGGCACATGTGTGTATCGTTCTGTGTTTATTACAAGTCACCAAGAAAAAACAGACATAAGGTTTATTCAGGCACACACAGGGCTTATTATATCATGTGTGATGATGCTTTTATTTTATAATTCCGGTTTCATGGTTGAGGCGATCATCAATTACGTCCTGTAACATCAACGGAACGTGTATGCCACATGTAGGTCATACAGATTTGTAAATATAACACAGCAAGAACACTGTAATTTTAGAAACAAACATGACTTGAGCTTCCTGAAATTTTGTGAAAACCCTGTTCCAATGCATTCTCTTATATATGCAAGTCTCCCACAGAGAGCCTCACATATATTAGAGAATTCATTGACCTAACAATTTTTACCTTGACCACCTAAGCTAGTGCATTATCTTATATGTGAGGCTCCCTATGGGAGACTTGGATATATAAGAGAATGCACTGGCACATGATATTTAATGATGTACCAGCGCAGCTCCCGTCATGAACTTCATGGAAGATGCTCGATCTGTCCTATTTTATACGCCATAAAACCACCTGTACGTGTTCAATACCAGAAAATAATTAGATCGGACCCACACGCTCATGGAGACTCGTATATAAAAGAGAATTCACTGGTACATCATCAATGCTGCACCAGCGCAGCTCCCATCATGAAAGAGATAAACTTATGGAACACACCTGGTCCTGATCCCCAGCGAAGCAGCAGCTTTTCATTGTACATGAGTTGTAGTACCCCTGATGATCAAATTCACATATAGGCTTAGAACAGTCAATACTATACAGAACAGGTGGTAGCCGCCTCCTTAACACCAATACCTTATCACCAAGGTAGCTTATTCGCACGCTCATACAGTTCTGTTGTGTAGTGCTGTTACTTCCATATCTCAAAAGGCACCTGGAAATTTAAAGTGATGTGAAACACTCTGGTAGGGTGATCAGATAGAAATTGAGAATATTCTTGCTCAAAGTAGTTATTTGTTACAAATATTAATCGACTTTGACGATACACACCATCATTCTCATATAGTTAATTTAATGCCATGACTATCGATGGCAAAATCATCTGTGTTAGATTATATGTATCGCCGATAGTTGCGTCCCGAGTCGAGATGTAAATATTTACAATTGGGCGTAGTTCAGACAATGTTTTCTATGGAGTGGTATATGGTAGATTTCTTTGAAAATTTTGGTGTTGTTAGCAGAATGCTACATTCCCCAGGTTGGCATAGCACCTGAATACTAACTTATCAATTTCACGCACCTGAACAAGTCCAAATATGTCTTTAAACGGACATGGTTCATACGAGCTTCCAAATTTTGTCTACGTAATTTGGAAGGAGGTATGAAATAGGTTGACAAATACACAAAATATTGATATACCAGCATCATATGCTCTGAAAATTACTTGCCATGGTCACTTTCAATTATTCACACAAACACTCTTTATTTCTAACATATCATGAATAGTCTAACATGGAACGCTCTTTTCTGCACATGGCTGTTGTTTGTTTCGGGATCCAAACACCGTGTTCTAAGTTGTATTATTGATGACTTCAAAGCATTCCAGGGAAGTTTCTATATCCCCTAATTTGCAGAAGATAAATTGCATAATCGAGGTGACTAATGGGTGAATATCACCAACTTCAACTGGGGAACTTCAATCTGATCCTAGGTCTCCCATAGAAGTTGAGTCCTAAGCAGAATGAGGTTCCCAGAGGGTGAATTTGGTGATGCTAGCCTGCCAGGCAGGATAGCATAACTAAATTCACCATCTGGGGATCTCAATTCTGCAAATGACAGACACACTAAATCAATTTGCAGGCTTGTGTATTTCAACGCAAAATATATTCTAGATTACATCATTGCAACCCCATTAATATATAACTAGTTTTCATACATTTAGCATTCTGATTTTATATGTAGGATAAAGTTGATCAAAATAAATCCCACCAAAGAATCTTGGCGTAAACTCCACTGTTAGGGAGAAATGGAAAGGATCTTCGATGTAAACCATGATCCAGAACAAACCGATGTCCAAGTTGGGTTAAATTGAAGGAAACTTGGATTATAAAATGATTTGTGGGTAAAGACGGACAACAATATGGGCTCTATAATAATAATAGATGGTATTTGTATAGTGCTTTATCACAGATGGCCCAAAGTGCTTACATTAATACTGGTAACCTGCACTCTATATCAGTATTCATACACACATATAAATATATCTAAAACTCATTGTCTTTGTGTCTGTCACGCTTTTCATGCATTTAAAACTTTTTACTGAAACTTCCGATTTAGACCAAATTTGGACAACATCCTGTGGTGTATCTGAGAAGACAATATGCAAAATTTCACATCTATTGGAAAAAGAAAATCTGAGATAGAATGTTTTTACAATCAGAGCAGATTCTGGCATGAACTGATCTGAAAAAACTGTTTATCTCAATTAAAACAAGGAAATTTGGTTGGAGGTTGAGCATGGTAAGTGGAATCAAGGAATTATACACGAAAATGGCAAGGAGACAGCTCTGTGGGTGCAGTTTGACTGCTCGCCGTTGCACATTCAGTAGTTCAAAATTGTGTTTTGAAATGCCACATTCTGGGTGGACTTAAATTGGAAAGTAGTGTAAGTCTTGTAGCAATGGTGTTACATGTGAGAATTTTGGTTTCCATGTAGAATTTGTAGATACAATCCTTGAGCGACATTATTAACTTTTTGAAATTTATCCAAATGTTCATCTGCCTTTATTCAGCATCAGACCAAGTCTTCTCTGTCTATAACAGCTTTGGATAGAAGGCAGCCTTTTCCAAGCATGATGATATTAAAGTAATGTGAACCACTCTGGTAGGGTGATCAAATCAAACTTGAGAATAATCTTGCTCAACATACCGTAGTTAATTTTTACGAATATTAATCCAAATTGACAACACACACCATCATCCTTGTATATTAATTAATTAAATGCAATGTCTCTCGAAGGCAAAATCAATTGTGTTAGCTTATCGCCAAATGTTGCGTCCCGAATCGAGATGTAAATATTTACAATTCAGCGTAGTTCAGATGATGTTTTCTATGGAGTAGTATGGTCGATTTCTTTGAAATTGTTGACGATGTTAGTAGAATGCTACATTCCCCAGGCTGACATAGTGCTTGAGTACTAACTTAACAATTTCACTCACCCGAACAAGTCCATAATATGTCTTTAAATATGCATATATCAGAGGTCCGTTAAATGTCAAAGCAATGAGATGTATAAGTAAACAAAGCTTAATTTTCCAGAAAATTTAGATTTGACGTGCTATCAGAAAATGCATAAAAACAATACATTAAATGATCATATCAACACTATACATTTTTCTGTCATGGTAGATGACATATCATTTGAAGACAAATTAATCGTGAACATGTCAGATGATTAATCACATTCAGGGGTTTACATGAATGCTCGGGCTCCACGTGTACATGCTGTACGTCTTTTGAGTGAAAGTCTGTTATAGAAGAGCAACAGGGCGGGACTCGGTCCAAAACAGCATCATCCCAACTGATATTCCAAGCTGCTGTGGACCGAGAAGACATGGACTAAATTTAGCATGTGAGAATACTTACATTTTTGGATGCCTTATATCCCAGAGACCAACCCCTTCTTTGACATTGGCTGAAGCAATTAATCTCGGATCAAGAGGGTTGTACATGACGGCATGCATCGGTGACATATAGTTTGCCAAGCAGAAAGGTTCTGTAATGATATACATGTAGATACATATAATAGAATGGGTAGAGGGCCGCACATCAGTCAGACCATGGGTTCAAAGTGTGACACCAAATGTGCACCAGTCATATTCCTTTCTGACTGTCACCAGCTGGGTACTAGTCTATGGTTTCTATGTTTAGCGCAGGGTTTTACGAGCAAAATGGTGAAAACCGATCGTCCCAAGTCAAATTTCCTATGTGCTTTGAGAACAATTTCCGCACTAAAATCTTAAAGACAGAATGGAAGATTAGAGCGGTAGTTTTGTTGATGATTTTTACAAGCAACTTTGCAACAAATTAGAACTCTTGTGTCTGACTTGCCATGTGTGTTATCGAGACATTGTCACCCATGTGCGTTTAGACTTTTGTGTTGATAAAATAATCGGAGAATCAAATCGCAATATAGTTCTTTGGTTCTAGTGGGCTTTCCAAACTTAAGGCTTACAAAGTCATGGTAAATATTGTTGGGTCAATGTATACTCTTATATATGCGAGGCTCCCTATGGGAGACTAGCATATACATGTACATGCATAAGAGAATGCATTGGCAGGGTTTTCAAAAAATTTCAGGAAGCTCCAGTCATGGAAGGGTTTACTCACAAAGACATGGAAACTTTATCTGCAGATTCTGCAGGTGCAGATTATTTGGATACAAGGCATTCCCTGAAAATTTTATCACCCCATGCATCCGGATATGCTCGTAGCGAAAGACATGCTCGTAGCGGAATAACCACATGGCCCACGATTTGCACACCGTTCACGGTTAGACACATGTTGCACCGAAACCAACACATACCAGTGGTTGACGGTGGTGGTATTATTTGTGGCTATAATTTACCCAACTGTACATCAAACTTCTTTAAACATGGACGCAGTTTAATCCTATTTTACCAGGAAGTTAGGCCACAAATTGTGGCAAAATTTGCATTTCTTACATAAAATTACGATTTCTGTGGTAACAGCCCAGACAATCTAGTCTTTGCATACATTGCTATTTCCGCAGATATTCCCTTAATATAATAGACAACATTTCCAGTCATGTATCTACATTTTCCATAGTAAAAAATAACCATATATGCAGGTCATAGCAAGAAAATATAGTATGTCTATAGCAGTGGTATGATATGTCTATAGCACCAGCGATTTTATAATGATGTGCTCGTAGCAAATTTGCTTTTAGGATAATTTCAACAACTAGACCTTTTTTTAAGCTAAAACGCAACGCTAATCATGTGGATAGTCAAAGAACCGGAGTATGATAATAAAATCACCAAATTCGGTAGATTTCTGTTTGGATAGTTGTTTCTTTTCTATCGATAATAATTAATTCATATATCTACGTGTATGTCTAAGTAAGTATAACACCTAGTTGTCTGCTTTTGAAGTTTTTATGGGCCAAACTTTAAATTAGATCGGACCGTTTCGGTAGACAGCCGGAATCTGAAGCTAAAATAAACCAAAAACTCAGTAGGTAACCAATTCTCGAGGATATGTCCCCCACAGTGGAAAATAGCATATTGTCATGTTAATTTGTCATTGTAAATTGTTATTTCTGTTCATTCAATTCAATTCCTTTCTGGAACCAAACCATACAGTGTGGTAGTGATAAAATAATATAGTATATATAAATATATACCTAATACATAATACAATGTACAAACAGACCCCGGCTTCCAATAGCATTTCTCGATAATTTAATCCAATTAAAATATACATTTAATGCATTCATGACGTTGACATTGCCACACTCTCCGCTATCTAACCTTTTAACGTAACATGTTCCACATCTTGTTATTGTTGTACGCCATGAAATCTAAAGTTGGCTATACATTCACCCCAAACGCATTCAATTGGAATAGGTGCACAATTGAATTTAATAAACATTTATTGTTAGGCTGTATTGAATACATTTACAACGTTGGGATTGGAGATTTTTGTTATTGAACGATTGATTCGGTAAAATGAATTTTGGGGAACCACCCAAATGTTATCACGTTCATATTTTCACCAGCAAAAAAAAAAGACCACGGCTGCCTCAACGTATCCATCTCAGGAATACATGGACAGCGGCGACCACGGCGAAGGAGAAAACACTTAGGACCACCAAGAAAGCCAGAAGATGTTAACCCTTTACCCAACAGAACGCCCAGAAACGCCCAAATGAAGCTTCAACAGCCTAAATTATCTTGGGTCTGTCTCAATAAAACCATACAAATATGGATATCATTGGAACCGGCTCATTGACCACATTGTGATAGTTACAGTTATGCCCTGTGCCAATGCATTCTCTTATATATGCGAGTCGACCATAGGTCGCCTCGCATATATAAGAGAATGCATTGGCCTAAAAAATATCCTTTTTTAACACTTTTTACCATTTTTTCTTACATTCTTTAACAATTTTATAATTTTTAATGTGTTAAGCCAATGCATTCTCTTATATATGCGAGGCGACTTATGGCACAGGGCCCTTCTGTTGGGTAAAGGGTTAAATCTAAAGCAATAATTATCAAGTAAGATAACCCAGTATTCATTTCTTGGTTGATAACTGCATTGGATAACGTAGGCTAACATATTGTGAGTAGATCAGGTTTCGACATCAATTGTTTGAAATTAAATTTTCTTGTGAAAACAGACTAAAATATATGTCGCCACACAAACTAACTAGTTATATTCATATCAACACTCGTATCATGCCTGTGTGGCGAAGAATTACTTCAATACAATTTTCACTAAAGGTATTAAGATTCTTCGGCATGAATGTATTTGATTTGGAATTCGCACTCTAGCTTACATGCAAATTTCTGTGATGCCAATTATTTTTTTGATCCAAAACAGCGCCTATGCGTATGTTATTATATTCCAGCTTAATTTGGCCTTACCTTAAGTTTAAAACAACATGGTTGAAGTAACATGGTCATAAACACGAAACAATTACGTCGCTTCAAGGGACCACACGTTCGACACTCCTGCGCGAGCAACACGGAAGAAGAAAAGAAACGTCACCAGGTGGGATGCACCGTCAAGGGGCGAGAGTGGTGTCCGTCCTGGCATACATGCGAGAAATGAGTCCAGAATACCCGCTCACCGCCGGATGGGAAAACTGGACCTCCCAGAATGTTAAATAAGTGTCATATCGTTTGCATTAAGTACATGTTGGTACTATGTGAATGTTTTTCACCACCCCATATGTAGTTGTACTTTTAATTTTCCCTCTGCCGACTATCTAATTACCTTTTTATATAAAGTTTGGCACATGTACATTGTATGTCCTTCAGAACGCGATACAATATACCATGTCATTCATGTGATATATGTACTGTATATGCTAGCACTATCTAGATGCTCTTTTTAGTTGACAAAAGTGTGATTCTCGCATATACACATATTTTATATAATGCTACGAGCATATCACCCAATGCTACGAGCACACCATAGCAAGTTTTACGTTTGCTATAGACATGCCCCAAAATCGAGTGAGTGCCTCCATGGAAACTAATTTTTCGGGCACTAATATGATTGACATCGCAAACATGTCCAGTTCATTTTGAAGCTAAGATATCATACTTTGAGAGACTGTATGTTATATAATGTGTCAATGCAAAGATTCATTAAAATTTTATAAAACTTATATCGAGTAAGTATTTCAGGTCACAATTTTCGTATAAAACCAGATTATCGAACAGTAATATGCAAATTGCGGAAACCACAACCGCTCATTTCTGTAGACCGATTATCGCTGTTAACATTAAAAAAAATCAAGGTAAAATAAACCGTGTTTTTATGAATTAACTTACGATAACTAAAGACGATGTGCAAATCGCGGGCCATGTGGTTATTCTGCTACGAGCATGTCTTCTGCTACGAGCATATCCGGATGCATGGGGTGTTTATTATGCCCCAAAAAAAAGAGTTTTGGTTGTTGGGTCCCGCTGCATTGAATAAAAAGGGCCTCGTTAGGTACTTTTATTGTGATGCCTGATGTTGTCACAAAACAATTTCCCAAAAAATAGATTAAAAAAAATACAAAAAATAAAAATTTATTTTTATTTTAGAAACATGCCATAGTAGATATGTGTTGGCTATTAGTGCGCATTGAGCTCTAACATATCTGTGTCATGTGTGAAAAGTGATCTTACATCACTGATCGTGCCGATAATACATGTGTGTCTTACTAAAATTATGAGGACGTGTTTAGGGGCTAATTATGTTATAAATTTATTTATCTGGCCATAATTATAAAGTGGGGGGAGGCATTCGAAACTGGTATGGGGATAAAAGCTAACCTGCACTAGCTGGCTCTCTTATGTCATAGATAAGGACACGCCCATCATCGCAGGCACTGACAAACACACTGTCGTTATTTGGGTCAGCAGACAATCCATACACAGCATCTTCATGGGGGAAGACATTAAGGAAATCTCCTCTGAAATGATAAAAAATAGGTTGCATCGAAGCTACTAGTAGTAAACAGTAATGCCCTGAATAATCCTTAACCACAGCAGAATTATGGGTAATTTTCAGGATTTAGTCGGAAATATGGCTTGTTGCCATTCATTGGAAAGCTCTCAGTGAGAGCTTTCCGATGAATGGCAGCAAGCCATATTTCCAACTAAATCCTGAAAAATTACCCATAATTCTGCTGTGGTTATGGAGTCGATTATTTAGGGCATTACTGTTCATATCCCCACATGTGGGTTCAGAATGAGAAAACAAGTGATTACACCAACCAAAGGCTGCCATATACCAGTTAAATTCAACACCATTGTCACTTAAATTCCAACTGGGTTTGATTCACTGCATTCTACAGTATATATCAATTAACCTTCATATTAAGCCTTTCTATACTAAATACTCATTGACGTAGTATACTTTATAATATCGTGGATAATATCCCATTCATACAGTAATGCCATAAATAATCGACTCCTTAACCACAGCAGAATTATGGGTAATTTTTCAGGATTTAGTCGGAAATATGGCTTGTTGCCATTCATCGGAAAGCTCTCACTTAACCCTTTCTATACTAAATACTCATTGACGAGTACGAAATTTCATTCAGATCCGATAACCCATTTCCAGATGAACTAAGAAAGATAACTCTAGAATGTTTAACACAAACAACGTCATTTGCCTCTCTTTTGACAGCAGTCATGGCAAAAATCCATGCCAAATTTCATTCACATCCGATAACCCACGGCTAACCAAACGAAAAAAAAAAAAACACTATTTCCAGATGAACAAAGAAGAATAATTCTAGAATGGAAATTGTGAATGTCATTTGCCCATCTTATAAACGTCATAATGGCGAACATCCATACCAAAACACGTGGCTGAGATATACATGTATGCCCGGATATACAGTAATGCTCTAAATAATTGACTCCTTAACCACAGCAGAATTATGGGTAACTTTTCAGGATTTAGTCGGAAATATGGCTTGTTGCCATTCACCGGAAAGCTCTCAGTGAGATCTTTCCGATGAATGGCAACAAGCCATATTTTCGACTAAATCCCTGAAAAGTTACCCATAATTCTCCTGTCATTAAGGTGTGGATTAATTAGAGCATTACTGTACTAGTACATGTACTAACAAAGACAATCCAGTATATCCCTTCATTTTTTCTTTGAAATGAAGGCAGTAAAGTATCAAAACTCACTACATATACCGGTAACTGGTAATACATGTACTTACGTGGTAATATCATGAAGAAATACTTTTTCGTCATTTCCTAAAATTATATGAAACCTCTAATAATGAACTATGGGTCAAGTTTTCACATCATCAGCCGGAACATTTTTAAAGATGATATTAAATGAAAATTCACCTGGAGGAAGAAGTATCAATTCCATGGAGACCCTAGCAATTCCATGGAGACCCTAGCAATTCCATGGAGACCCTAGCAATTCCATGGATACCCTAGCAATTCCTAAATTTGACCATGTTTCACATCAAGCCCGAGTTTATTGTGCCTGTCATTTGCTGAATGAGGTCCCCAGAGGGTGAATTTAGTTGCGCTATCCCGCATAGCAGGCTCACATCATCAAATTTACCCTCTGGGAACCTCATTCTGCTTAGGCCTCATCTGCTATGGGAGACATAGACTCAGATTGAAGTTCCTAAATGATGAATATTGTGATGTACACCCATTAGGAACCTTGATTATGCAATGTGTCGTCTGCCAATTTGGGGATATAGAGAAACTAAACTAAAAAGAAATAGAATCTATGTGAAGAAGTTTCTATAGAAATTTGATAAGAAAGTTTCCAGAGAAGATGAGGCCTAAGCAGAATGAGGTCCCCAGAGGGTGAATTTAGTGATGCTAGCCCGCTATGTGGGATAGTGGCACTAAATTCACCCTCTGGGGACCTCATTCTTCAAATGACAGACACACTATTTGCAGGCTTGTCTAGCCCATCAATCTAAAATACTACTGGTAGATCTTCTGGCATCATTTCAATAATGATAACCATTAGACACTGTTAAAATTGAAATGATCAGTCAAAGTACAGTAATGCTCTAATTAATCGACTCCTTAAACACAGCAGAATTATGGGTAACTTTTCAGGATTTATTCGGAAATATGGCTTGTTGCCATTCATCGGAAAGCTCTCTGTGTTTAAGGAGTCGATTAATTAGAGCATTACCGTACTCTTTTCCAAACAACCTTGTCATTGTGGGGAAGTTGCTAGTTTCTATACAGATAAGTACTGATCTAGTCTGAATCAATTTAAGTTTAATACTGACCTCCGGAGAAAATCTTTTGGTTAGAACAGTCAAATGCGAGGCAAAATATGTTGCTGTTGTGCTCGCCTGCCATAGCGACAGGATGGCCCATCCGTGACAAGGCCTTCTCTGTGTTCCATAATAGAACTCTTCTGTCATCCCCGCCTGAAAATATTTTTAAATGAGCAGTTCCCTCAATGACAAGTTAGAGCTACAGAAGGTGTTCGTATTGGATATAGCTGAAAAAACAAGCATACATGTAGTTTGTTAATTAACCCTTTACCCAACAGAAGGGCCCTGTGCCAATGCATTCTCTTATATATGCGAGTCGACCATAGGTCGCCTCGCATATATAAGAGAATGCATTGGCTTAACACATTAAAAATTATAAAATTGTTAAAGAATGTAAGAAACAATGGTAAAAAGTGTTAAAAAAAGATTTTTTTTAGGCCAATGCATTCTCTTATATATGCGAGGCGACCTATGGTCGACTCGCATATATAAGAGAATGCATTGGCACAGGGCTAACTGTAACTATCACAATGTGGTCAAGGAGCCGGTTCCAATGATATCCATATTTGTATGGTTCTATTGAGACAGACCGAAGATATTTTAGGCTGTTGAAGCTTTATTTGGCCGGTTTTGGCCGGTTTGTTGGGTAAAGGGTTAAACCATTATTACCACGGAGAACATGAAATGAAAGTGTCAATGACACTGTAGCTCTACTTGGAGAGGGGATAATGTCATACATTTACTGTCAATGGAGCGATAAAGATTGTGGAAATTTTAAATGCTTAAGTTATACAGATGTCAACCCGAAGAGCCATATTAACTTTATTAAGTTGGAGATTAATTGGATGAATTACGGGTATGTTGGCAGTAGTACATACCGAAGTATTTAGTGATACAAAGAGTAAAATCCAAGATGCAGCAGCCAAGTTTTTTTTTAAATATTGTTCAAATTCGATAGCTCCCATCTAGAAGTAATCCTGAAAATTTAACTTTTTCAAACATTTCTCTTATAAATGTTGGCTACAGGTGGATAGATTCAAATATGAAATCCAAGATGGCCTCTAGCAGCCATGTTTTTTAAAGAAATTTGGAAAATTTTATGGCTCCCATCTATTGGTCACCCCGAAGATCCAAATGAAGTATTTAGCGACAATCTGATGAGGCATGTGGCCTGTAGGTTATGGTGAAGGAATTAGTAATGCAAAGAGTAAAATCCAAGATTGATGCTGCTTTTAAACTAAATTCGGAATTTTTTTATGGCTCCTCTAGTGGTCAACCAGAAGATCCATATAAAGTTTGGTGACAATTGGATGAGTGATGTCGTCTATAGGGTGTGCCAAAGGATTTAGTCATGCAAAGAGTAAAATCCAAGATGGCTGCCGGTGGCCATGTTTTTCAATGAAAAATCATTCGAATTTGATAGCTCCCATCTAGAGGTGACCCTAAACTTGCCAATTCATTTTCAAAACAATTCTCTGATAAGTGTGGACTGCAGAGTGTGCTGATGGATTCAAACTCAAAGATGGCTGCTGGTGGCCATGTTTTTCAACGAATTTCGGAAAAATATCTCTCCCATCTAGTAGTAACCTAAAAGATCCATCTGAAGTATTGTGATGATCGGAAAAGGGATGTGGTCCGTAGGGTGTGCCAAATGATTTTGTCATGCAAAGAGTAAAATCAAAGATGGCTGCTGGTGCCCATGTTTTACATCGGAAATCATTCAAATTCGATAGCTGCCATAAAGAGGTGATCCTTTGTCAAGTTGAGCTAAAAAAAATTATAAGGAATTTGAAGGGATATTTTCGTTTGTCACTAAATTTATTGTCTCCAATAACGAGATTCCATATCCTGAAAACAATGTTTGTAAACAAACAACTGTAACAACAGGCAGTGTTTATGTTCGAGATATTTTTGTGAAAGATCCATATACAGGTACTAAATATCAATAAAATTAGTGAAGTTTGTTCAAGTTATCACCAATTTCCTAAAATTGCTAAAAAATATACAAACTAAGGACTGTAACTCAGGTAAAAAGGATCGGACAAATCTAATTTTCGAGACATTGTTATGAGAGATCCATATACCCAATATGAATGATATCGGTTGATGTTTGTCACACTAAGAGACATCAAATTTCTATAAATTAAAACACGTGGCATAACTCTGGTTAGAAATTCAGGGAAGACCAGTGGGCAGACCCAATTTTCTGTGAAAAGCTGTCGCACATGACAATTTAATCACACACCAAAAATTGTCAGAAACAATCAATAAACGGCTATTTTTATAATAGGTTTGTTGCCGCCCTTTCGGATGCCAGCCAGCCAAATCAATAGTCGAGTCACTTTCTGCAATGAGTAAAAATTGAACACCTTGAGATTCGAATAGGTTTTTAGTTGATACACACTAATATTACAAAACACTCTTAAATATCAGAAACCCTTGAACATCTGCACTGGCTACCTACATGTACCATACCATACATCTATCTATCAAACAAGAATTATCTAGAAAATTGCAGCTTTTGGTTATCGGTATATTGACTCTTAAGTTCCGTAATTCCAACATACATGTACATGTGTATTGAATGGATTCCTGGATGAATGCCCAACGAAAATCCTCAGGTATGGAAAGAACTTTTGAGACTACTGACCTCAATTACAAATTTTACGGCGAACATGCTTTTACTTTCACTATTCCTGCTGTGGAGAAAATCTCTCTCCTTTCGAACTCCTTTATTCCTTCATCATCGGAACATTACAAACAAACCTCAAGATTCTCCAGATAAGAGGCAAATATCCGAATATTGAAAAGGTATTTTAGACTAAATCAGTTGTCATTTAGTTAAGGTATTGATATAAGGCTATTAGGTTCTGAGCAGTCTATGTAAACATACTCAGATTCATACTGATATTTTTTATATGTGGGTATGTAGTTTACTCCAGACTGGGTTCTGAGGTGCATGTGAGATATCCTGACAGTGGAGGTGTGTCTTAGGTCCTGAGGCGTATGACCAAATATTTAAGTGAGGTTTGAATTAATAACATACAAGTTATGTTAAATTATAAAGTCATAGAAAAGCCCTATTATGGTGTTCGTCTTGGGCCTGTTGATATGTCCATATTGTGCTCTGAGGAAGATGTGCCACCACAAGCTAAACTGAGAGAATAATTACAATAGAGCTGCATACATGTAGTTGAGTGCCTGGGAGGCATTTGTTTGTCCACATTGGCAATACTTATCATATTATTGTGCTACATTAACAGTTACTTGCAATATACATGGACAGCCTTAACACAAGTATAAAGAGTAAGTATTAATGTACTTCTTAACTGTTCGGGGGAAAAATAAAAAAATATTACCAACGAGAGGCCGATCACGATCGGCAGATGTTAACCCATCCCTTGGCGATAAAAATTTAATATGATCGGATAAATGAGAGTTTTGGTGTTCAATTATAGAGTATACTGTTATGTACTATTATAGACAAATGTACATAACACAAATTATTGGAATTTATGGGTCACTGGCATTTATATAAGAGAATGCACTGGTACAGAATCTGTAATGCTAAACCGCCACAGCCAGCAAGCCCATGGGTTAAATGTGTAGGTGTGACCTGGACATGGAATACTTGGGTTAAGAGAGTCCAATTTAAGTTTACAATAATAATGTGTCCTAGTATACAGATAAGCAACCTCACCACTGACCCATTAATATCAATTATATAGCAGCACAGATGTCCATGTCTACTGTTAATAGCATGTGATGTTTATTGTTGAATCTTTATTTTAAATTAGATGCCATAGCCTTATGTATCAGATTATTTGCACATTGGCATAAGTCCAAAGGCAATTGGTGAATTGGATTTAATGTTGCTCCAAACAGATTTACCAGTACATAACACAAGATTTTGGACCGATTTAATCAAATTTGGTGTGGTGATTCGGGGTACCCTTGGCAGAGTTATAATGGTGTTAGTTTTTCAATTTTTTTTAACTTATTTAAAAAAATTAAAGGGACACATTGGAAATCTTTTTATCATAATCATCAATATCTAAATGAAAACAAATGACAATGTCAATGACATTTTTTATATTATTATTATAAAAGTTAAAAATAAATTTTTTTAAAAATCAATTCAATTTTTCAATTTTTTTCTCGAAAAAGGGTCATAACTCCTTTAAAATTAATCGGATCAAACCCATATTCGAACTCGATCTGTATTTTGGGCCGAGAAACTCACATACCAAATTTGGTTCCGATCAGATAAAAAATGTTTGAGTTATGGCAGAATGCGTGAATTCTAAGTCGAAAAAGGGCCATAACTCTGTACAAAAAAGTTGGATCAAACCCATATTCGAACTCGATCTGTATTTTGGGCTGAAAACCCCATATACAAAATTTGGTTTTGATCAGGTAAAAAATGTTTGAGTTATCGCATTACACGTAAAGTGTCTACGGACGGACGGACGGACAGACGGACGGACAGACGGACGGACGGACGGACGAACGACGAGTGGTCAATCCGGACAACGACACTATGTTTACCATACATGGTATGGGTAAACATAAAAACCAACATTCAAATAGTTTTGGTTGAAATTTGATTGTTTGTGTGATTTTTATCGACATACATCTCCTACGTGAAAATCCAAACATAACTCTCTTTTTCCTGTATTTTATACCCTGCATATTAAGCACTGTTTAAACATTCAGATTGGCAATGTCATTATGTAAATGTAACCTGGGAACACATTTCATGGAATAGAAATGAAATAATTATACTATATATCCGATAAACGCATTTTTTCAATCCCAAAATTTGGCCCTTTATCAATGTCCCGTACAACACTTTTTAAACCATTTTTCTGTCCCAGAAAGACCAACTTGCCATATGATCACCCATATTTCAGTTTCAATGCCTCTGTATATAAGCCAATAAGCCATCAAGCAAGAAATGAGACCTAACTCATTGTCCTTTCTCAGTACTCAAATTGATATTGTCCCGTACAATACTTTGGGGTGTTGTACGGGACATGTCCCGTACAACACTATTTGATTGATGAATTTTACTGCTCTTATATAGTTCAATATATTGCATTTGGTTGACATTTATTACTAAAACACACATATACTGTGTAGTTACATAATTGTTACACAATTATATTGTCTATATTACTATAAATGTACTGTTGGGTAGTATTAAGTATACTATTTTTTAGAATAATAAGTAGTGATGTACCGATTATCGGTATCGGCTATCCGATCGGGCCGACATACATGTATGTGGTATCGGGACTATCGGCAAGATATCGGTATACAAGATGTGACCAACGAATGGCCAACCATCTCTCAGATATTCGATTAGATAATGATTTTTTGTGTTGCAAAGTATTTCATTTTACAAACGCAATTTCACAGAATTAAACTCAGAATTGCATTATCTCATTAGAGATACTTTTACATAATAAATTGCGACAGCGACTTGAGCTCATGCATACTTAATTGTTTTCAAAACAATATAACTTTAAATCCGCCGGACTTTGACGAAGTTTTCTGGTCCCAAACCCAAATAAAGACTGAATTCTAACCGAGGAGGATGAAACTAAATCAAAACCCTTGGAACCCGAAAATCAATTGTTCAATCCCAGAAATATTGAAATCGCATGCATTTTCAAATGCATTTGCGCAGAATTAAATTCTCAATTGCATGAGATTCTCGACAAACGAGTGATCATAGTTTACAGAAAAAATCTGAGTTTGTGCGACATGCTTGTTCGATCAAAGTGCGTCATGTTGAAAAATAAGTTGATTAGCAGTACTTCTCATAATCGGTTCATGCATCAATGGCAAATCTTTAAATCATTAGCGAATTCCAAAGATAAATTTACATAATAAATTGCGCCAGCCATCTGAGCCAGTGCTACTTAATTATATATTTTTTAACCCTTTACCCAACAAACCGGCCAAAACCGGCCAAATAAAGCTTCAAAAGCCTAAAATATCTTCGGTCTGTCTCAATAGAACCATACAAATATGGATATCATTGGAACCAGCTTCTTGACCACATTGTGATAGTTACAGTTAGCCCTGTGCCAATGCATTCTCTTATATATGCGAGTCGACCATAGGTCGCCTCGCATATATAAGAGAATGCATTGGCCTAAAAAAAATCTTTTTTTAACATTTTTTCTTACATTCTTTAACAATTTTATAATTTTTAATGTGTTAAGCCAATGCATTCTCTTATATATGCGAGGCGACATATGGTCGACTCGCATATATAAGAGAATGCATTGGCACAGGGCCGTTCTGTTGGGTAAAGGGTTAATATAACTTTAAATCCGCCTGACTTCCACGCCCAGATGAAGACTGAGGGGAGTTTAACAAAGTCAAAAAAATTCTGTATTATGTAATGAACAAAGAGACCGAGTATAAACCGTCGAGTAAGCGGTATTTAATTAACACCTTCATTAACGCCTTATAGTGCTATACAGCCAATGTTATGTTCGTTTGTGTTCGTTGTTTAGTAGCTTTGTATTCAAATAACGCTAATAACTCAAAAAATAAGTCATCAAAGTTACAAATAACACCAGATACACATAGCATGGACCCCCACGCACCCGTAAACCCAATTTCACCCTTCTATTCTGCTTTTTGGACCTGTGTTCATTTATGTTTGTTTGTGTTCGTTGTTTAGTAGGACCCCTGATAAAAGGCATAAATTTCATTTAGCACGAAACTACAATAATATTGAGCAATGGCCACATATTGATCTTAGTATTAAACAGGGACCGAAACTGCAAAAGAACTGCATGGTTGTTTGATTGAATACAGGAGAAGTCGGCCCCGCGCGAAGTCGGCCCCATACGAAGACGGCCCCGCGCGAAGTCGGCCCCATAGAAATCGGCCCCATTTATAACAGAACTATTGTTTAAAATCAATCTTTATTTATTTTATGAAATATGAAACTGATAATATAATGACAATATAACAATAACACAGTTAACACAGTCCATATAAAGTGAAGTTCATTTTGTTATTACAACTAAGAAAACACTGCGGACTTCACAATTAGCCTACACAAACACGACACTAAATCAATCAAATCAATCAAATTAAGCCGATTTAATCCCTTCTAATTAATGGGGCCGACTTCGCGCGGTGCCGTCTTCGTATGGGGCCGACTTCGCGCGGGGCCGACTTCTCCAGATACCGTTTGATTGATGAACGGAAGAACATGATCTTAGTTCTTACATGTATGTGCATTTATGTAAAACACTATGCCAATGACTGCTGCCATGTGACATTACTAGAGACTGGGTGCATCTATTTATAAAACGTTACGACAATTAATGATCCCATTACTGGCATTAGCGACACTGACGAGTGACGTGGACCGGAAATTACTATTGAGTTCATATCGCGAATATAGGAAACAAACAACCATTCGGGCATAAAATTTTAATCGTACCTGATGCAATCAACCTCCCGGCATCGGTCGAGAATTCTATGGCATTCACACAACCGAAATGCGCCTTCAGGTCGGTGCGATAAAGGTCCTCTGCGTGAAAAACCACCTGCCGACGAAACCTACTGGCGAGCGTAGAACCAGGACAGAAATTTCTCTCCGTCAAATACCGATTAGATTTATATTGTTCCTGACTAATAACGTGCTCAAAATACTTAGAACTCATCATGTATTTCAACTATATATTCGTGTGGCATATAATGTAACAAAACATGTTCAAAATAAACCTAGAAACATCGTTTAAACATAAGTTGCAGACAATGAACAGCTGATGAAAGAACTGTCATCGATGCGGATTGTTGTCAGTTTTCGACTCTCGAAAAAGATCGAGCAAAGCGAGACCACATAAAATCCTCGCGATTTCTAAATTGAACAGAAATTGGCTCACATCTTCACAATATATATAATCAAATTGACGTTTATTCGAATTATATAGTATTTTTAATTTTCATTTCCTAATTGCTTATTCTAACTTGTGTTATTATGATATTATTGCCAAGAAAACACCCAAATGTCCTAATTTATAATCACGCCCATTTTGCATCCTCACGTGAAAGTCACGTGGCGGGAAAATTGGAAAATCCACATGGGTGCTGGTTAAAGATACATAAGCCGATTCGATGGTCCCCTTATCATTCAGTCACAACAACAACAACAATTTCACCAAAAGCCGATTTAGTTATACAAATTAGTATATTACCAATAAATACTCTCAACAATTCCAAGAACGGTAGGCCTATCATATTTGTCGAATAATAACGTTTTTTCTTGGCAGACAAGATGGCGGCCATCTTTTTTAAATGCACCAGGTCTCTTTGTGTCGGCGCACACGATCACGGTTGTCCCCGGTTTACCCGGCTGCGGTGTAAATCGGGGACAACCGGGATCGTGTGCGCCGACACTTTGGGCCGGTTTTTGTCGGATCCGATTTAACCGGACCGATCAAACTGAGTTTGATTTCATCCGGAAAAACCGCATCGTGACGATGGCAACGCGCGTGTTTTGCTTGCCACATGACCAAAACATCATTCAAAATGTCGGAATAGTTAGCAGCGACCGCTATTCGAAAATTATGTCAAGAATTCTGATCCATCGACAAGTAACAACTGCTGGTAGACCTATGGGCAGAAAATAGGTGCCCGTATATAGTATAATCCCAACAAGAAGGCGGTAGCTGTGGAAAGGTAGTTTACGCCAATGTACGGCTATTGGCAGTATTCACAGTATTGCCCGTGACCTCAAATTCAATATATTATTATTAATATTATATATTCATTCAGTTTATTATTAATAAATATTAGTCTTTAGAAATACATATTAATATAAATCACCATGACTAGCTATAGTAAATGTCTAGATCAGCTGACCACACCAGTTGGCTATTTACTACGGTGAGCGTAGGCATGGCATGCATATGACCGGAGTGAAAATCGGACTCGTGTGCGCTGAACCCCCCGATTTTATCGGGCCCGATTTACACCGCAGCCGGGTAAACCGGGGACAACCGTGATCGTGTGCGCCGACACTTTGATCGCAATTATAGTAAAGATGATAGCACATGCGGTCTTGTTTTCCGCTCGATTCGTTATGCTAATATACAACCCTTACAAATTAGCCAAAAATCCGATACCAGAATCCAATATGGCGGCCAAGATATCTGAAAATATGCTATTTTTCTGTCATGTTACCACCTTTCGTTTGTCTCTATGGGAAAATGTTAGGTTTTTGGCGTCATGTTATACATTTATCATATAGAGGAGTCATTGGCGAACACATGGGGACCAATATATGCATTCATTGCGGGATATTTTTGTCCGATATCACGTTTTCCCAAATGCCGGTATCATAGGTCAAAGCCGAATCTCCGTTAATAACGCGATGTTATGTTTCGAATCAATGAATGTTATTGTTATTATAACAACACCCATGCATATATATTTGCAGGAAATACTCGAGCTAGGATTCCTTTTATATCTGAGTTGAGGAATATTTACCCAAATCCAAGATGGGTGGCCAAATGGCGGCCAAAATGGCCACCAGAAATAGAAAATCGCCGATTTTAACATCAATGAACATTATTGTCATGAAAACTCCACACCTGCTTACTATTGTGAATTGGGAACACTTAGGCGAAGAACGTTCCTTGTACCATATCCAAATAAAAGTCCCCCAAATCCAAAATGGCACCCACAATGGCGGACAGATTTTGAAAAATCACAGAAATTCCCTCATATTCACATCACTGGGCATTATTGTCGAGACAACTCCACCCATGCTTACAATTGAGTTGGAAATACTGAGGTGAAGTAATTACATTACACGTATATCATGCAAGAAATTGTTTTCCAAATCGAAGATGGCGGCCAAAATGGCGACCGAAATTTGAAAACAAGTCTACATTCCTTTACTTTCTTACGATGGGCGTTATTGTTTCGCGATCCACCTTTACATGTTGATATGGAATAATGACATGAAGTATTATTAGTTTTTGGCAATTGATACTAACAGCCAAGATCGCTGCTAAATTGGCGGCTAGAAATTGAAAAGAAATCGATATTTTCACATATTAATTTCAACCATAATTAATATCGCGATGTGGCATTTCGAAATCCAGTCTCCACTTAGCGCCGATGATGGCCGTAAGCGTAGGTGAGCCGAATAGTTATATCAGAACAATTACCTGATAACAGATTCTGATTATCTGGACCAGCTTCCATTTCTTTGTCTGATAAATCTAGGTCGCTCACACCGACAAAGTATTCACCACTTCCTGGGAGTAGGGTCCCTCTAATCATAACGTTTCAAACAATTCATTTTCCGGTGTCTAGCTTACGATTTTAAATATTTGCTAAATATGATATTTGTGCGTCATCTTGAACTAGGAAGGTATATGGCCGATGAGTATACAAGCTTACAGAAGGTCATCTCTATGTATGTGTCTCATACCCCATGGGATAACGACATGTACACCTGGCGAACCAGTTAGCTAGTCACTTCTCAATAGATGGTTCGTCAACTCACAAACTCAGCGAACGCATTGGCATATGTGGACAACTTCGACAGTGTTTCGAAGGTTGCTAGCTGTCTCATTCCCTTGGACAGATGTCTATCTGCTAAGGAGAAGACCCTAGTGTACAGACTACCCACACTTCTTGAACATTATCCGAAGCAAACTGTGTGACGCCCCGTAGTTGTCTCGTCGAATATCTCCCAGCAGAGAAGAACAATGCTCGCGGTGCTAGTTTGTGGACATGCGCCATAATAGTGGGAATGAAATGGGCCACTGTATACACCACCCCTACACCTGGTGCATGTTTAAGATGTCGAATGCCATGCGTGTCGGTTTTATTTGGTGTGGTAAGATTGCATTTCCACATCCGTTTCGAAGCCTTTTTGATTCAACTACGTACCCTTTTGTCTGGATAATACTATGCTAGCCTCCCTCAAAACAGTCGGATGGACTAAAGGATAATATCTTTATAGCATGAATGTATGCGTGTTTTGTTATCCTCTCTCGGGGTTAGTGTCAGTATGTGGGCGGTATTATTCAAGAAAATGTCAGGAACTGTGGTGCATTTATTTCACTTTGTATTTAAAGAACAATTGACAGTCTCGGTGGCAATGGCTGTGGACGTTGGGGAACGCGACATTTATGATCATATAGCTTTATATATATAACTTTAGAATATAGTAGTTAATGTATCATGCAGGAAAATGGTCGCAATGGTGATGTTACCAAGAAATCACTTGGTGTACCAACGTTTGTTGAACTGAATGCAAGAGCTCATCAACGTAACATTCCTCTGGATGTTCTTCGCGTTGAACATTTCACCCTTTTGTTGATGGCATTTGTACTTTCTTGAACCATACCACCCAGCGTGAGTATGACATATCAACCAACTATCAAAGGTATCGCCTTTAAGACTACACCCAGTCTTGGTGGGGCTTATACAGCAGTAGCCAATGGCATACTCATGGTCCAGTTGTTTAAGAACGGCTTCCAAACGGATGGGAACATACAATCTTAGCATACAAGGAGAGCAAAGCCACACATGAGATCCTGTCTGAATCTAAAACATAACAAAATAAGGGGCGGTGCGGTCATGGTCCAATTTCATTTCCACTATCATGACACATACCCACAAACTAGCACCGTGTGTATTGTTATCATCTGCTTGGATCTGTTCGGTGAGACGATTGCTGGGCGCCAACAAGCTTGTTCTTATGATCATGTTCAAGGAGTTTGGGTATATTATGCATTATGGTCTTCTACGCCTTAGCAGAAATGCATCCGTCAAATGTCGGGCTTTCAACATTCGAAGCCATATGCAGAAGTTGTCCGGGTACGTCAGTGCATTAGATGAGTATGTGAATTGACGAACCATATATTGAGAAGTGGCTGTTTGGGAAGATCACCAGGTGTACACGTTGTTATCCCCATTAGGTCACAAAGCTGACAATACGCAGATAGATAGGTCCTTCTGAAAGCTAGTATACGCATCGACCGAATACCTTTATAGTGTATCGCACAAGATGACGCATATACCCCATATATAGCATCTGAATTATACCTTAAAGGGGTACTGTACACTAAGATAGGCGATTTTTTTATTTACTCCAATTGAAATAACTTTCAAGTTAGATTGTGTTCGTGTTATATGAGTTTCGTATAAACCTAATTTAGCGAAGAAAATATTGATCTTGGAAACAAAAATATTACGATTTCAAACTACGCGCCATGTTTTTGACCTTCACCGCTCCAGAAGACGCCGGTCGCAGGAAGAACCGGAAATTCATTGCTCACAGCTTCGATTGATGCATTCAATCTCTTCCATCGAACAATCTCACTCCCTATAAAATACTTGACGCTTTATGACTCTTTGTTTCTTTCTCCTTTTTTCCCGAATCGGTTATAACGGGCCTTCTTTTGCAGGTAACATGTTTTGTTTGCAACTCAATAATGTTCGCGAATGGCCGTCGATAAAAGACACGCAACATATGTGATTTCAAGAACGATAACTCGTAATGGCATAATTCTCCATTTTATGACTCCAGCCATAAATGAATTTATATTAAATAATTCAATTTAACTTTTACGATAGCCTGTTAACCGGAACGTTTTCAGTAGACATCGTCGACTCAAATTAGTTATTTTATAATATAATATTCATATTAGGTCGCTATTGTCACTGGGAATTTATTGAAATTGGGGTACAGTACCCCTTTTAAGCTATACCACGAATGAAGCTCGCTAAGAGTTCCAAGCTTTCGAAACAAACACGTGAGCTGGACACCGGCATATGTATTGTTTGAAACATTCCGATTAGTGGCACCCTTCTACAAAGAATAGTAGTGAAATGTTGTTGTGAGTGAGATAGATTAATCTGACGAAGAGACGGAAACGAGTCTAGATAATGCTGAATGTGGCAATTCAGAATAAGCTCAGGTACTGTTGTTTTGATTCTTGGAAGTCATAATATGACTATTCGGAGCACCTATATACGGTTACGGCCAGTATGAGCCCTTAGTGGAGAATGGATTTTGAAATGCCACATCGCGATTGTGGATTTTCATCCTTCCAAAAGGCTACGACTTACAATGGAACTAATAGATGGCTTAAATTATGTACCGTTTCGTTTATAAAAATCAATATTATGACAAAAAGTTGAAATTAGTATGTGATAATATCGGCTTCTTTTCAATTTCTGCCCGCCAGTTTGGCCGCCATATTGACTGTGGGTATCACTTGCCAAACCCTAATGAATAATTCATACATATCAACATGTAATGGTGTGTAGAAATCGCGAAACAATAACGCCCATCCAGAAAGTAAAGGAATGTAGGCGTGTTTTCAAATTTCTGTCGCCATTTTGGCCGCCATCTTCGATTTGGAAAACCATTTCTTGCATGAGATGTAAGGTAATTACTTCACCTCAGTATTTCCAACTCAACTGTACGCATGGGTGGAGTTGTCTCGACAATAATGCCCAATGATGTGAATATGAGGGAATTTCGGTGATTTTTCAAAATCTGTCCGCCATTGTGGGCGCCATTTTGGATTTGGGGGACTTTTATTTGGATATGGTACAAGGAAAGTTCTCTTCGCCTAAGTGTTCCCAATTTAAAATAGTAAGCAGGTGTGGAGTTGTCATGACAATAATGCTCACTGATGTTAAAATCAGCGATTTTTTATTTCTGGTGGCCATTTTGGCCGCCATCTTGGATTTGGGTAAATATTCCTCAACTCAGATATAAAAGGAATCCTAGCTCGAGTATTTCCTGCAAATATATATGCAGGGGTGTTGTTATAATAACAATAACATTCATTGATTCGAAACATAACATCGCGTTATTAACGGAGATTCGGCTTTGACCTATGATACCGGCATTTGGGGAAACGTGATATCGGACAAAAATATCCCGCAATGAATGCATATTATGGTCCCCATGTGTTCGCTAATGACTCCTCTATATGATAAATGTATAACATGACGCAAAAATTCTAACATTTTCCCACAGAGACAAACGAAAGGTGGTAACATGTAAGAAAAATAGCATATTTTCAGATTTCGGCGGCCATCTTGGCCGCCATATTGGATTCTGGTGTCGGATTTTTGGCTAATTTGTAAGGGTTGTATATTAGCATAACGAATCGATCGGAAAACAAGACCGCATGTGCTATCATCTTTACTATAATGGCGATCAAAGAGACCTGGTGCATTTAAAAACATGGCCGCCATGATGGACGCCATCTTGTCTGGAGTCTCTGCGGCCACTTTTTTTCTTGTTAACAAGTGAAAAAAATTAGAGGAGACCTTAAGGAAGAAAATTAGTGGAGTGAAGTTAAGTCCTGGGGGGGGGGGGTGCAGAGGTCGACCAATAGACCCCGAAGCCACGACAAATAGTTTTCATGGCTGGCTCAACCGATTTTCGTGGCTGGTTAGCTAGCTAAGCCGGCTCAGTTACGACGTTCGTGGCTGACGAAATATGGCGGCTCAGCCGGCTGAGATGTTATCATTCAGCGTATTTCCGTTTCCGAAATGTTCCTAATCCCCTGTTATCGGTTATAGATGCCGTTTTTTTAGCGTTTGTGGTGAACCCGTAGAATTCCAGACCACACGCAATCTTTTGATGTTGGGCTTTTCCATTACGGCGAAATTCACGAAGGACTGGCATGGATATACAATGTAGTTTCCCATCTAATCGGTATAAGTAGTTACATTGGGACTTCTGTCGACTTCAGACTGCTATCATCACTGCCATCTTGCGATATATGCATCCATCATTGAATGATGAACCGGATAGTAATGATATATACTATTTCAAACTATTTTCTATTCTTATGTGTATATATTGACAAATGCCAGTGATGTCTGAGACTGGGTGTTGTCGATATAAACAATTTATATTTTAACCCTTTCAATACCGAATGGATGCGCCCATTCAGTTATATGAAAGCATGCATTGGGATAGTCTATTCCACATTAAGGGGCCAGGTGTTCTGATAATATAACAACCATGCGAGTATGCCAATATTAGGCAATGCGGTTTAGTTCTTTGCGATTCACAGTACAGTTGTGCTTGACATATAAGCCCATGCACATGGCTCAGCCATTTTACAATTCCGGCGGCGGAGATTTTTAAATGTGGCTGGCGTTAGAAATAATATGGCTGGCGGCGGCTTGTGGCCAATATGGCTGGCGGCGGCGGCGTACGATGGCGGCTTCGGGCTCTATCGACCAATATCTCCTGGACTAACAACGAAGGCCGCCCGTCCCTTTAATACTAACCCAAAGCTGGGAAATGGTAGTAGGGTAATCGGAAGAAAAGTCGTAAAAACGGTTGAATGCTTTAGTGACTCAATCATGAATTAACAAGAAATAATTGAGTTACGAACATATATGTATACACTGTTTACAAAATAGTTGTCATCATACATGTACGTCGTCATTCTCGCCAACGTCATCGACGTCATTATCGTCGTTATCATCATCATCATCATCGTAACCAGTATTATCGTCCACATGATCATCGCCTTGATCATCATCGCCATTATCATCATCATCATATTTATTGTCATATCTCTCGTCATACTAATCGTCATCAGCCTTTATCATCATCGTTATAGTTGTCGTCATCATCACCATCGTCGTCACCCTCATCACCAAAACCAATAAGGAATATTTTATTGCGCTTAAATGGGTACTGTACACAAAGATAGGCGATTTTTTTATTTACTCCCATTGAAATAACTTTCAAGTTAGATTGTGTTCGTGTTATATGAGTTTCGTATAAACCTAATTTAGCGAAGAAAATATTGATCTTGGAAACAAAAATATTACGATTTCAAACTACGCGCCATGTTTTTGACCTTCACCGGAGAAGACGCGGTCGCAGGAAGAACCGGAAGTTCATTGCTCACAGCTTCAATTGATGCATTCAATCTCTTCCATCGAACAATCTCACTCCCTATAAAATACTTGACGCTTTATGACTCTTTGTTTCTTTCTCCTTTTTTCCGAATCGGTTATAACGGGCCTTCTTTTGCAGGTAACATGTTTTGTTTGCAACTCAATAATGTTTGCGAACGGCCGTCGATAAAAGACACGCAACATATGCGATTTCAAGAACGGTAACTCGTAATGGCATAATTCTCCATTTTATGACTCCAGCCATAAATGAATTTATATTAAATAATTCAATTTAACTTTTACGATAGCCTGTTAACCGGAACGTTTTCAGTAGACATCGTCGACTCAAATTAGTTATTTTATAATATAATATTCATATTAGATCGCTATTGTCACCGGGAATTTATTGAAATTGGGGTACAGTACCCCTTTAAGCAGATAATCTTGACACATTCAAAGAACTGTTTGACTATACCACCATTGTTTGGAGCGTTATGGATATGATTAACATAATTAACACAAACTATATATATATCGCTTACACATGCATATATACATTCAACTTGAAACATCTGAACTGCACAATTGGTAAAAGTCATTGCCACTTAATTATTCCCTTATATTGAACCATTGATGATAATGATGATGATGATAATGATAACCATGAGTGTTTAACATGGTGGTGCATACAGTGTTCTATATCGTCACTAATATGGGCATATCGTACTCAGAAGCACAGTACACAACTAAGTGATATTATATTCCATTATATCAATGTTTCCTAATTAATCTTTGTTAAATATGTTGATTGGAACAAAAATTGTATCATACATTGTTCCGACCTCGAACCATCCACCCGTCCTGTGCCTGGACTTGTTCTGTGCACACCCCCACCCCCGAATCCCACACTAATAGTTGCTTGGAAAATAAAAAAAATGAGAACAATATAATATGTGGTGTAAAAAATCCAACAAATATTGTGTGATGCATGAAATTTCCAATTGTTGATTTTGTTTAAGCAAAGTTGGGGGTGCCCCACCACCACACCCCTGCCACCAGGTCCCTAGACTTATGCTGAATGCTTTGTTAATTTTCAATTATTTGTTTGCATTGAGAAGGGAGCGCACATTTTGTGCAGCTTTATTACTGTTTTCGCCGCATTGCAATTGCTATGCACGATTTCATTAACACAACTCACTGATAAGTTTCATTATTCACACTATGATATATATAGGTACCAACACTTAACTAGTAATCAACAGAAAACCTACTCGCCACTTCAAAATTTCTGGTTACAAAACGTCCAACCGGACATCGAAAGCCGAGCCGGATTACAGTCTGTGATAACGGAACACACATATTGTTGAAGAATATGATTGTTTGTCTTATCAATCATAGCTTAGATACGGTGGCTGATTTAGGACATAAACAAAGATATTTTTATCTCGAAATTTCGAGATAAGTTCTCGAAATTTCTACATAAAATCTCGAAATTTCGATATAAAATCTCGAAATTTCGACTTAACATCTCGAATTTGTATATAGACCCGAGTTTTAAGATCTCGAAAATGCGATTTGTTATATCGAAACTTCGAGATCTTGTCTCCAAATTTTGAGAAGTTATCTCGAAATTTCGAGATAAAACTATTTTTGTTTATGTCCTAAATCAGCCACAGTACTTATAGATGCAAAAAGTAATCATTTTTGTGCAAAATCTAAAAACGTCGAAAAAGCCCTTCTTTTTTTATCTCTAAACTATTGATTTTAGCTAACGTTCAGAAATTGAAGTCGAAGCTCCGAAATTAGATAAACTCCCAATTTTGGAGGCTCAAAACTTCTTAACAAATACTTAACGAATCTTAAAAAGGTTTTCGGTTCTGTTATCAATCAGCATTGTAAAATCTACAACATTTTTCTAAAAATGGAAGCAATCATGAAATGGATTTTTAAAATTATAAACATCCTTGAAAAACCATAAGTGGAGTATTTTACCAAATTTCTCATTTACTGATTCCTTTTGATTATAATTTCGCGTTTAGAGCCCATTGATTCGATCCTTTTGATTTTTCGTATGTTGTTATAATCACAATAAAAGGTCAGTCGATCCCGAAAACGTGGCAAGTCAACGCCGCTTTGTTAAAGAAATTAAAAAAAATGTTGAAATGTTCTAAGTCGAAAGGGTTAATAATTCCGTAAAGAAATAATTTTTCCGTCATCTATATGCATGTTGCACATCTCCAATATGTGGGTAACAATACTTTGAAGTTTCAAATATCTACGATCAAAACTGTAGGAGGAGTTGATTACACCATGAAGGTACCCTCATACAGAAAATTATAAAAAATGTTTTTCAAAGTCGAAAAGCCCATAACTCTGAGAAAAATCATCGGATCAAGCTCAAATTCGAACTTGACCTGTATTTTGATATTAATGACTGACAAAAAAAACGGAATTTCAATTGAACAGTCCAAACTTGAGTTATCATCCGGAAACCAAAGAAAAAAGAAGTAAAATTAAATTTTCTAAGTCGAAAAAAAGTCCATAACTCTAGGAAAAATCATCGGATCAAACTCAAATTCGAACTCTACCTGTATCTTGATATGACTGATCCACATACAACCGTATTTGCAATTAAAGGATCCAAACTTGAGATATCATCCAGAAACCGAAAAAGTGAGAAATTTTCTAAGTAAAAACAAAGTTGAAACAAAAAGAGAAATAACTCCATAAAAGAACATCGGATCAAACCCAGAATTGCAGAGCACCTGTGTTCTTGGTTGAGACACATACATACAAAGTTTCAATCAAATCGAATGGTCATTACTGGAGTTATAACTCCGGACGGACGGACGCACGGACGGACGTAGCTGATTGCAATAGTCCTCCGAATATTTCGGGGGACAATAATGGGTTAATGTACTTATTCCTTGTAAGAAACATTGTGTCGCAATTTATGAAAGCGATATATTTTGTTACTCATAAATTACGTTTGATGGGAATTCCGAACGTTCTACATACATATGGCACGTACGCCGTAGACTAAACTTAATGCAGGTCCATTTATCTTCTTTGATGACTTGATAAGGACTATATTATGACCGACAAGTGCACTCTGACAGAGATTGACATCAGACCATAAACTGTGGCATTATACGTCCCACATTAAGCCAGAATGATGTCCATCTTCAAGTGGGTTATGTTTTCATTATCATTTTCTAGTATTTTAGATAGAATTATCCTGCATATTCCATCTACAAACAACAAAATTTAAAGGTGCACTTAATTTTCGAATGCCCAGATTACATTATACACAACATATTACATATTATATACATGTACCATTTAATTGAAAGAGGAATCAGAAATATATATATTCAACCAGAATACGGAACAGCAACAGTTACTGCATGCTGTGGTTTAGGAGTGTCCACCAAGCGATAAAGATTCTCAGATTCACCCCAAGACTTCCACCGTTATTTACCCCAGAATGCATCACAATTCACAACTAAGGGATAGAGTTATTCCCATTCCACTGAGAATAATAAACTGGCAGCACAGACCAGATCGAAATTAACACACGTCGGTATATACCTTGACAAAAACAACATGTTCACAGATTATTCGACCGGATAAGTTGATAATACAAATGATGTTTTGAGATTCCTCTGTCAAATTGTATATAATATGGACTAATATGTTGTATATAATGTGATATGGTTATTCGAAAATTAAGTGGCCCTTTAATATTCCTATTCTGGTTCAAGGGCGTTATTTCAGAAAAAACCGACGGGTCGAAGTATATCTGGGGCGTGATAATCGAAATCATCCACTGCGTTGTTCTATAGGTTATGAGAGTGGGTCGATAATTGGAGCAGGTCGAAATTTGGTCCAGTGCTGGCATTGCGGAATGTCGTCAACAAAGGGTTATCAGTTAGAACTTAGACGTCAGTTATACATTATACATGTCAAAAACACGACACTTTCGTCATAATAATGCGCGTTCGATGCAACGATAGAACCATTACGTCATAGAACGGGCACCTGCAGGCGCCTCCAGATTCAAAGTAAGTACTAAAATGCGGGAAACCGTGCCAGGTCAAATTGTGAACCCCGCATGCTGGGAATAAACCATTCAAGATGGCGATGTCTGTAAACTCAAAATAATTATTCTTCTGTCAAATCGTAATAAAATAAACAAAACACACTCATTTTGAGAATCGAAAAAAGTTAACGTATTCTCCGAACAACAAGGAATCTTTCTGTTGTAATAACAATTCGCGAGGTGATACTCGGATGTTTATTTTGATAATTTATATATCACACCAAGATTGTCTGGACATTTTGTGATTTGTATACGGATATTTTATCACAATTTCTACCATCAACAGTTATTCCCGATGGAAGTAGATGATCGTGAGTGAAGCCTACAATGGCAGAAACAGGGACAACCAGCACCAGACGTAGAGTAAAACTCTACATGCTGAATGAAGATCGACAATGGGACGATCGCGGAACTGGGCATGTGTCGTCGGCTTTCGTCGATCGTTTGAAAGCAATGTCGTTGTTAGTTCGATCTGAAACTGATGGTATGTCTATTATCATTGAAAAAGGAACACATTGTGCATTTTCTCTTCCTGAAGATGGATACACTTTCGTGAAGTTATGTTATATGGATAGGGGATCAGGAGAAAAATCACTATTAGTTTTATATTTGATAATCTCTCAATAGGTGGCGCTACAAATGTTTTATAAATAGAATACATGCAACAAGTTTAGACATTTGCAATGCATCTCAACCACACTGCAAGGAGAGATTTCAGTAAATATAAGACTAACAAAACCAGTCTAATAATTACAATATGTTAATTCCAGAGACAAGAAATCTATCATTCTGTAGATAGTATACACATGTAGATCTAGATGATACTGTCAGATCATACTTCAGTGCGTCTACAACCAGAATTGGTTCCTGCACTGTAATATCTACAGATACAGATACTCTCACTGTCTCAGGTGCCAAATAAACATGCAGGCACGTTTATTAATTTGGACTGAAAAATACACAACATCATGTTTATTGGGCAATGAGATACATAGTGAAAATGCCATCACTATTATTAATATTAGAAAAATTTACAGCCCAGCACTCATATTTGGCCATCACGTTTATTTGCCACCTGAGAGTAGGGAGCCACTTTCAGTTTCATATCATTTATGTTGTTGACAAAACTATATGACATTAATCAATTTAATGGGGGCAAAAGGGGTCAGCACTCGGGTTACCGGTACACACAATTGGAATGACTGCTTCATTTGGAGTATTAAAGTATAGGACCTATTCTAGAAACTATGCAGCTAGGGATGTGGCTAGATTAGGGTTGGGCGGTATTGACGTTTTTAAAAACCGCGATTTTTCCAAAATAACACCGCGATATACAGTTTTATTGAATATTATTTTACTATTGAAAATTACCACGTAAAATCAAATTTTAAATGAGAGATATAACACTCCGGGTTTTCGTTATAAGGGATGTAAAGTTGTACACACTATCGCCAGGCAGTAAATTATACCCTATTCTCACAATAGCATGTGCCCATTCTATAAAGTTCCTGCCTTCTGGAATACGAAACAACATTGAGTGAATTACAGGCGCAAGTTATCCTGATTACTCCATTGTTTACATACCTTGCTGGACAAAACAAGTGTCCACTTAACCGCGGTGCAGTTAGCGTTGCCACCGCGGCTGAAATGCAACTACACCGCGGCTCCACCGGCTAACTACAGTTGGGTCGCCGTGTACTTGCCATTTGGCCATGGTGTAGTGGCCGCTGTGTATGTTCATTAAACTGAAAAAAGATGATACCAACCAGAAATCTAACCATGGTGTACATGCGCTCCGGCCGCGGTGTAGTTGCCGTTCGCCCATGGTGTACTTGCCGTTCGGCGCAGTGTACTTGCCGTTCGGTCGCGGTGCTCAACTACAGTTCCAAACTGTGACACCGCGGCCGAACGGCAAATACACCGCGGTGACATTGGACACTTGTTTTGTCAAGTAGGGTATCAGCATGCGATGCACATTCCAGTTACGTCATAGCTAAGCACGTGTTCATAGGTTGACAGAGGACCTAGTAGAATTGGGCCAAGAAGGTTCATTCTGGGCTGTGTGCAGTTTATCATACACAATGAATTACGGAACATTTTTAATTAACTTTTGAACACGGGAAAGATAATCATAATTAATCATTGAACAGTATTGCAGTTCGTGAGTTTATGTGTCCAAATTCTTGGCAAGGAACACCAACACGTCAACTCTAGAAGGATTGAGACATGTTCGTTCCCTGAGTCAAGTTTTAAGATATAATTGAACGACAAATACAGCCGAGTCGTGAGTCGGAAAGTTTGGACGAAGTTTCGCTCGTGACGTTACACCGCTACCAGGTTGGATTCGGAAGAAGATACTTCATCACTCTACTTCAGCCCAAAATACAACCATAGCGTCATTGGTTACAATAAAAGACAATGGAGACTTAAATTGTGAGCGACCGATAAAGCAGGGTTTCCGCTAGGGGTAGGGGAATGGGGCCGGTAGCCGTCGAGGGGAAAAATCCAGGTAAAAGTAGCCTGTTTTACTTTTAGCACTGGTTGAACTACTTTCGTTATATCGGCCAATAGAATCGTGTGAGAGTAGAAACGGCAGATTGTTTTGTTCCATTTCTGCCCAAGTGCCAAGCTATCAAACCTTATACATGTACCTTTAACTTTAAAACTAGTAAATTTATTAGATATATATTAATTTACGAAGTACATGTACAGAAAACCAGTAATTTTAGTCCCGAGTTAAACGTGCTCGTTAATGTTAAAAGACTCACTGTGGAGGACACAGCAGATGTTTCGGATGCATAACGTAATCGGAATATATTAAGGCTGATTACATACAACCGCAAAGTAACTAACCGACCTCAAAGGCATAGCTCCTAGCGATGTCAGTTCTGATCACTTCCTGTTTCAATTTAACAACGCGTTTAGAGTGTACACTCACAAGATATAAAATAAATTCACCTTTTAAAATTCCTTAGTACTATTCCAACAAAATTCAGAAGTTTTAAACATCTTTATACCTTTATAGACATGCAGTATGTCCTGGGGTATGGCAGGAGGGGAAAACTTGGCGAGGGGAACGGGGCCGTCAAGGGGACCCTGTGCCGGTATAGCGGAAACCCTGGATAAAGGCTGCTTTCAATCAGCGGTCCTCTAAAGTATTCAACTCAATATTGGATTGTAACTTTAAACCGTCTTTTGAGGTGATAAAATTGCGGTTGCGATATATTGAATTTTTATTTTACACACGGTTTCAATACGGTTTTTTCTTTTCCAAACCGACTATAGTCAATATATTGAAATATCGCCCAGCCCTAGATGGTCTTTGTTTAGATCATGCCATGAATCTCTGACTACCATAGAGATCATATTCCACCAGTACAAAAACCTTGGGAACTTTTTGAAGTTCTGTATCTGTAGATATTAGAGTGCAGGAACCAAATCTGGTTGTAGACGCATTGGTCCAGGTGCTACCATGGCCAAGTAACTTTATAACCCTGTGATGACTCCAGTAGTGTTCTTTAACGTGCACACACCGAGGCGTGTACAAAGGTCAGCCATTAATGTCATCGCCCGATAGGACAGCATACTAACACCCATGACAACATACTTGGACAAGTGTTGTAATGGGGGGGGGGGGGGGAGTCGGCATTTTTCATTCGGATCTCAATTCAGTGATCTCGAATAAGACTTTTCAGCCTGACAAACATGGTATCTGACTGTTCTGTTTTTTGTCAGAATACCCTGACTAGGTTGCGATCCCCAGTCTGCTAGCATGAGAGACCAGTACGCTACCTCTCGGCTACCGACTTTTTTGACAGGGAACCTTATAAAGTCGAAAAATAACGCGGGAATAATATTTATTAGTTGCAATCTGTTCCTTAATAATGTACTTCACTGTATGTGAATTTCCCCAACTCCAAATTGCCACTGACATTACAAAGCCTGATGAAGGACTAATTTGATCATCGACAGCACAAACCTTGATGAAGGGCCCAGCACTGTTAATTTGCAGAAATTTCCTATGGCAGCTGATGCCAGAAATGTTTCCTTAGCTAAAAACCGTAGAATCCACAAAGTTCCATACTCTACAGAGTCCTTGGCTTTCAACGAAGATTGTTTGCTGTCTTCCTGACTCCAATGTGTCACTATAAAGACAAAGTCTGCAGTAATTTGTTTCCATTTTGCACTAAACATTTGCAGGTTCTGAAATTTGCCTCGGCTAAAAAAAACTGACAAATTTTCTTTTGCCTCGGCTCAGCCTCAGCCGACAGCCGAAGTTAATTAACATACATGCTGCCTTCAAAATTAGGAAAATTGCACATGGCATCTCCAGCGGCAATGCTTATTACTGTGGCTAATTTCCAGGACTGCACATGTAACGGGGCACTCTTGGGGTCCAAATAAGCATACAGTGCTGAATAACAGTACAGGGTGGGCAATTCTACTAAATCCAATAAGAGTATGGGGGCGGAATAACAGTACAGAGTAGCAATTTACAACATGAAACCAATTCCATCTGAAATGCTATAAGGTCAATCATATATATTTCTCAAATTCTGCACTTTGTTGTTATATGAGTTACCAAACAGACTTCCATCAACATGTTTGCATTAATTTTCCTGATCTGAGTAAAGGCTCCAGCAATTCTGATAGGACTATAGTATAAACTTCTTGACAATCCCACATTTTAAATAAACATATGGACCCATATAAGCATCATACGGGGGCAGGGCGGCAACATTTCAAAAAATTAATAAGCATACGGGTATGCTTATTTGGACCCCAAGACGAAAATCCTATATCGTAATTAGGGCTCTAGAAATGTCCATAACATTTACATTTCATTTGTACGATGATGCGCCATTCCCAACATGGCATAATAAACCATTTCCAAATATGGAGTGCATTCCTGGCTTAGTAAATGTTTGTGAGAATCCTAGTAATTAGAAATATTTATAAATACAACTAGATGCGAAAGAATAATCAGTCATGAATATCGTTGACTGATAAAAAACTCGAAGATGATGTCTCCTATATTTTGCGATGAGTAAAATGAGTTATGGATATATATACCGGGTATTCAGTTTTCCAACAATAGTTGAGTTTGACAATGCATGGGAAAATTGTCAACACGTCATTGACCTCTGATCTCTGATGTGATCTGCTATGTCATAAACCCAAGCCTGCAAATAGCGTGTCTGTCATTTGCAGAATGAGGTCCCCAGAGGGTGAATTTAGTGATGCTATCCAGAAATTTCCCTCTGGGAACCTCATTCTGCTTAGGCCCTCAACTGCTATGGTAGACCTAGGATCAGATTGAAGTTCCCCAGTTGACGTTGGTGATGTTCACCCATTGGGCACCTCGATTACGAATTTTATCTGCTGCAAATTACGGCATATACCGTAGAAACTTCCCAGAAGCGAAAATGTAACTAAAAACAATGTTAATTTGAGACTATAGATACTTCCCAACAGATGAGGCATTAGCAGGATGAGGTCTCCAGAGGGTGAATTTGGTGATGCTAGCCCGCTATGCGGGATAGCATCACTAAATTCACCCTCTGGGGACCTCATTCTGCAAATGACACACGCTATTTGCAGGCTTGCATAAACCAATGAAATCGTGCACAGTCTGCGCCACTCTCCATTGAAATGGAGGGAATCCCTTCAATACAGAACCTAATTTTAACAGAGTTCTAGAGACGTAATTCCGATGTAGGATTTACGTCGACTTTTCAAAGGGACTGGTAACAGAGCTGAGTAGCCCTGTATGAAACAGTCAAACTGATCATGAAACATGATAGTTTAGAAAGGAAATAAATGTACACTGTATCAATTAAGCCTCTCTCTACTAAATACCGGAACTCACTTGTAGTTCCCATTGGGACACTATTAAAGATATCTACATGTACTTTATGTTTTGCGATCACCCCACCTACATTTTTCGAGTAGCTATGTTTGAATTAAATTTTTTTTTTTAGTAGAATGATTGATTATGATTAGGCTGCAGTCCTCGAAATCTAACATTTTTCGTAATTTTGTAGGGACCTGCCTTTAGGTTTGAAGTGTTGAAATGGAATTTCGATGCTAATGATAAATTTGGAATTTTGGTATGCCACTTTCAGTTCATCTCATACTGGCATTTAAATGAAAATGAAGACAAATGCAATAATTTGTATACACATGCCTGCAGTGCTGTATTGCAATACATACATTGTATGTTTACATCAGGCAGTGGATCCACAAAACAGTAACTTACGTTTAAAGGCCAAAACAATTATTTGGGTTGGTGCCTTTTGAGGCCTGAACATGTAGGTTGGGACTGCAGACAAATAGGCGTTTATAATATGATTTTACGTGGTATTTTTCAATAGCAAAATAATATTCAATAAAACCGTATATTGTAGAGCTGAAACGGTTAGACGGATAACCGGTTAGCATCTGGTTAGCGACGTAACCAGTTAGAAAATAATGAACCGGACGTAACCGCATCCCGTTGTCAGTTGAATGTGAACATGAATAATCCACAAAATATTAGGTTAAATGATGCAAAACTAATACTAAATCCTGTGTCACCGATAGTAGGGTGCAATGCAAGCATTAATTGGTACACGCGGTAGTATCGGATACTTAGTAGCAATTCTCGTCTGTCTGGAAGTGTCGGCGACCTTCAATCAATTCCGACCCTTTGAAGTTTTCTCTGATCTTCCGACAAAAGCATGTGTGCAGTCACTGTGTATCAAGTCTGAATGCACACAAGGAAGTGGCGTTGTGTGGCAATGCGTGCTTTCGTAACTTAATAGTTAAAACTGCACGAAGCAACATGGATTCAAATTGGAATCACACCACGACATACATGTACTAAAACTGTTTTACAGTGGGGTTTATAAAAACTATGTAAGTCGACAAAGTTTGAAGATTGAGATCAGCTGCACAATGTCTTCACTCTTCCCGTTCTTCCTCCCTGTTGTGATCTAATATGATCAATTCAATTGAGTGACCAAACAGACATCGTAGTTGAAGCAACCCAAAACCTCTTTAACTTCAATGATCTTCCCTTTTATCAAGGAAATTGATGCTCCATGCTACTCTGTAACTGGTTGTGCCTGTGGGACTAATTGACACTCAATTTGGCAGTAATTGCTATATGTTAAGTGATTGCATACTGAAACCGAGGTTTTTTTTTACCAAAAAAAACGAACCGAAACGTGAATTCTATAACCTTCCAACACTAGTGTCTGCGATCATGATACCGACGAATAGCTCGAATACTGAATAGGACTGCGAGTCTGACCTAACTGACCTTCCTTTTTGTTCTATAGTTATTACTTTCTTGTCTTTATATATAATTCATTGGAGGATATACCAATGATAATGATATATTTACAGATCTTTAATATTTAGTTTTGTTACTCGTTTTACCAATACCCATACTATTGTTACTCGTTTTACAAATGACCAAACATATGCTGATCACGGCAAATAAGCGATCCCCCTGCAACCCTGATAATTAGGAAAAATGTCCTAGGCAAAAAAAATGCCTAGGAGAAATATTTCTCTTAGGCTTTTTTTTTTTAACTAACTAAATGTACTTAAAATGATTAACAAATAACATTCATTGACATATTGAATGATGATTGAATAGATTCAGTTAATATTTCTGTAAGTTTCCACATTTTGAAATACTCAGTTACCTATTTCTTGATTTTCTGCATTCAAAGGCACACCCTTTCAGTAGTTTCAGCTACATGTAGTTTCAGTTTAGTACAGCTATGATCTATGCACAATTAACGGCCTTGACACCGACCGATTACCGAGTGTCTCTAATTTCTAAAATCACTGAATCATTGGGAATAAAATTACGATTTTTCGGTTGGATCACGCTTTATTTCCATCAAGCCAAAATACCCGATTAAAAATATATTTGCACACTATAAAATGGTGCTCTCTGGTGCTCTCGGATAATTTTGTCGCCAAATATATTCAGTAACATCGGTGAATTTAAGAGAATACACATGGACAGAATTGTTTGAGGTCTGTTCGATTTGCGGTCTCACGGTTACTGCGTATATAAAACACGGAATACCACAAAGACGGAAACGGAAATCAGGATTATAAATTTTATATCTATCTATATACTTTAATATTTATCCATCTTTTCTATAGTAACTATACATGCTAGCCATAAAAACTTCAAATACTATTATATTAAACCAGCATACACATCGCCAATATGCACCATATTTCTTTCCGGTTTGCGTTCCCGAAATTGGAAATCTCATAATTGTTTTCCGCAAGGTAACACATTTGACTTAATAAACTTGGGGGTTGGGCAGCTCGTGGTGACAATATACCTGGTAGTTATCGTTGCCTAGTGTCTGTTTATCATTTCTTCAGATAATGTCCTCGGCTATTTTTTAGCCGAGGATAATAAATTTTTCCTCGGCAAAACGGTCGGCTTTGCCGATAGCCGACCGCTAATAATCAGGGTTGCCCCTGCCATTCACAAATTTCACTTGCTCATTCCCCATCATGAGAGCCAGCAAAAGAACAGTGAATGCGTGTTTTTGAATATTGTTAAATGCCGTGATAAGGTCTTTATTTCAGCTACTATTTCTCACACTATTTCTCTCCCTGGAGCATGGCATAATGTCAACATAATTAGTGTGAGAGAAGTCCACTAGAAATTAGCGGTTAACCGGTTGAAATCCGGCTAACCCCGATGGTTAACCGATTAGAAGAATGGGTCAACCGTTTCAGCTCTAGTATATTGCGGTGTTTATATTTTGGAAAAATCGCGGTTTTTAATAACGTCAATACTGCCCAACCCTATATATAAACAGATAAACCATATATTTATAATGACCTAGGAAATGTTCAGATAATAAGTTCAACAACCTACGTGTATATTATATATATATAGGTCGTTTGTTCACTTTGTTGAACTTACATGTATTATCTGAACATTTCTCACCAATGAATATGAATCCATCTCTAGAGGTGTCTACACTCATATTTAATACCAGTATATGTCGTTTTCTGATTTTTCCGATTTTTCCTGTAAACCCCTCCAGATGAATATTAGACCATTCCAATGTATAATTTTATAACTCTAGTTAACAAATCTATTTAGTAAAGAAAGTTAATGCTTCCAATGTCAAAATAACCATATGTCCCAGCAGCTGAGCAAAGATTTTTCTCACTAAATGTGACCTCAAAGAGGGCCATATATTAATCCGCCTTCATACCAAAAGTTTGAGTATTATGACTTGACTTGTTACTTCTTGTGCATATGTAAATGTACCAGTATGTATTCATCAGCCTTCAATCAACTTCCGTAGTATGTTTATGTTAAAGTCCAAAGTTATTGTCAATTTGATTTTCAGTGTCATTGATACCTCTTATCAGTTATCACTATATATTTGCAGGATCAATTTTACTAGAATCTAAAATACAACCAGATACAGCATACCAGAAACAGCAGGTTAGTATACTCTTGTGTACAGTACTGCTCTAAATAATCAACTCCTTAACCACAGCAGAAGTATGGGTAACTTTTCAGGATTTAGTCGGAAATATGGCTTGTTGCCATTCGACGGAAAGCTCTCACTGAGAGCTTTCCGAGGAATGGCAACAAGCCATATTTCCGACTAAATCCTGAAAAGTTACCAATAATTCTGCTGTGGTTAAGGAGTCGATTATTTAGGGCATTACTGTACTCCTGTTGGTGAAACTTGGGTTTTGAGGACAGTATCTACAGTACTAGTATTTTTATACCCCCCCGCAACGAAGTTAGGGGGGTATACTGGAGTCAGCTTGTCCGTCGTCCGTCCGTGGACACAAATTTGTCCGGAGTTTTTCTCAGTCGTTTTTTTATCAATTTCCGTGAAACTTGGCACAGACATCAACCACCATGGGAACCTGTGCACCTGCAATTATGACGTCTGTCGGACTTTTTTTTGTGGAGTTATCCCCCCTTTTTCGACTTAGAAAATGTTCGCAACATGTATACTTTTGTCCGAGCTTTTATTCCTACATTTTTCGGTCAATTTTTTTAAAACGTGGCACAGATATTTAGTACCATGGGAACTTGTGCACCTGCGATTATGACGTCTGTCCGACATTTTTTGGTGGAGTTATCCCCCTTTTTCGACTTAGAAACTTTTTTTGCAACATGCATAATTTTGTCCGAGCTTTTATTCCTACATTTTTCGGTCAATGTTTTTTAATCTTGGCACTGATATTTAGTACCATGGGAACCTGTGCACCTCCGATTATGACGTCTGTCCGACATTTTTTGTGTGAAGTTATTCCCCTTTTTCGACTTAGAAATTTTTTCGCAACATACATAATTTTGTCCAAGCTTTTATTCCTACATTTTTCGGTCAATAGGTGTAAGATTAGGGTTATGGTTGTACACCTGCAATGGGAACTGTTATTTTATTATTTTAACTAAATGTTTACTGACATGTGAAACATCTTAGTATTTTAAAAACAGGGGGGGTATGCGTAGTCCCATTGGGACAGTCACACCTCTAGTTTTGTCTTCTATGACTGTGGATTACCGTATTAGTGTAAGATTGTTTCAGTCATATACATGTAAGTTGTGCTTTATAAAGATTTTATTGTTTGATGTACCGGTAATCTTACATGTGTTTATGTCAAAGGGACGGACGGCCTTCATTGCAAGCCTTGAAATAATTATTGACACGGTGCCTGTCCAATTGACAGACACCAAATGCATGGTGGCTGTCATTTTCTGGGCGGTGTCTGTAAAAATTATGTGCTGTCAATTGTTCTCATATCTTATTTTTATGTGATAAATAATGCTTCAATACTTTGTAAAATAATCTTCTGTGACCTTCAAAAGTGACTCAGTGTTACTGCTACAATCATGCTTTGTTTTTAATAGAAATTTGTCGATCCATCAACCCAAGATCTATTAAAGTCCTTTCAAATTTCAATTTCCTTGACTTCGGAGATGCTGTATTTGCATTTTAAAGTGCGTAACAACCCCCTTCTTGTCTGCCTCGAATTGCAACCACTGAATAATTATAAGGTACTGCTCTGGCAATTCGGAAATCCATTTGTGAACTGTGGTTACTTTTACTGTTCAACCAGTGATCCCCCGCCCTCGTTTCATTATTTCATGTCATTAAATACAGCTTTAAACGGCCGTACATCTATCGTATTGCTAGACAAGGAGTACAGGCATTTTTTGTTTCTTAATTATTATTTAAAAATCGTATAAATGACCTTGATTTAAAACGGAAGTGTTAAAAGGTGAACGGTAAGCCAATAATTACGAACGGCACTTAAAACGAAACGAAACTTCCGAGTTGCTGACGCGATTAAAGAACAACGCGATATCTGATATAGTCATAAGAAACTACACGATACATTAACGTATCTAATGGTTTTGTTCTGTCCAATCCAGATTTGCAAAAATAAATTGATAGAAATGACTTATCCAGTTATATTTTATCTGATGGGAGTAGAAATATGCTGTCGAACAAAATGTCCAACCAGACGCAAATTGTGTCGGTCAAAGCTGCTTTGTCGACTGTCATTGACCGTGACCGACCACTTATTTCAAGCCTTGCTTCATTGTGGGTTATAATTTAGAAATAACATAAAATTATGATAATTTCCTCAAGAATACATGTATACTAATAGTATAGCATAATGATGATATGAATGTGATATTATTCACAAAACACGCTTTTTGTCAGAGAAAATACAGACGACTGTTGAGCAGTGGATTGTTTATAGGCAGAGTCAAGATATTGCGCCATTTCTTATATAAATTTATATATGCGCGCTTTATACGTCGGTTGTAAAGGTGCGCCTTCAACTTACAACTCACTATACAACTCCTAGTAATATTCCTTATTTGGTGTACATTACCATATATATGTTAGGAGAAAATACTAACTCGATTGAAAAATATTCATCTCTTTGCATGATCCATTATATTATGTACACGTTTTGTCTGATCATTTCCCAACCAAGAAGTAAAATGGATTAGCTTGATTTTGAACTGACAGCGGATAGAATGGGTCAATTAAAATATAATTTGGTGTGAGTTGAATGCGATTGTTGATTGCGCCAATAATTTTATCTACGCATTCCACAGCGTAACGGACATTTTTGTTGGATAATATGGTAGTTCCAAGTGTTAGTCTATAAACAATCGGTTTCCTAACATTTTTGATGTTTGTTTACATAACCAAGGGTACAAACATGACAATAACATGCAATGTACGCGATATTTATGATTTGTATAAGAACAACATCTGTCTCTTATATAATATTCTTCCTGTTTATGATGGTTTTAGTGGATGTGACTATTTTAACAACTATAAACCCACATGGAAACTTGGAAGGCCGCTCTTATCTTTAAACCTTATTTTATGCGTTACTCGTTGTAGGAGACATTGATTGTTTGGTCTCAGGCTGATAACTATGATTTGGCATTGAGCTTCCAAGAGAAAGCAGGATGTGATGAGATCTGGGAGAAGATCTGCCAGGTGAGTACTAGTAAAGCTCCATTGGCAGCCCTAAGTAGAAAGTCTTGAAGTTACGGTCTTCCTTCTTGGAACTTTTTATATGGATTCAGGATAAATGATAAATATGAAGAGGACCCAATCAAGAAAAGCAGAAAATAATTTTAAGGCCAAACAAAATTAATGAATTGATTCTCAGGCAATTTTTTTTTCAAATGAATGAGGGAGGGTGGTTTTTATTTTTAGTTTTTATTTCCAGCGGCCAGTGCAGACATACATCTGGGATCCCCGAAATCAAGACCAGAAGGCTCAATTAATTGTGGAATCATTATAATTGAAACTGCGAACCAATAAACAAAACAAAACAACAGTAGTGAAATAAAACTGGAAAAGTGTATAAAATAAAATATATGCATTGAAGTATCCTACTTCTAAAATAACATCGAGGTTGTTCCTCTTAAAGCTAAGCAAATGAAAGGACGGAAAATGGAATGATTATATTAAATATAGTGAGGTATTAAACTGATGTTTGCCATTCACGCTGTTTGGCGTCTTGGGAAATTGCAGACATGCTCATTTTGCCTTGTTTCGTTTAGCTTTCAAATTCTCCTGTTTCTCACTAGAGAAGTTGCGCTTACGAGATAACACTGTCTGAAAATTTTCAAGACACATCTTACACTGGGATGGCAACCATCAACCTTGTCCAAATTTTTTCGGCCATTTGCCCAATTGTTTTATCGCATTCTATGGACAATACAGCCCATTTTCTGACAATTTTGTCACGAAATATAATTTGGTATGTCAACAACATCGTGTTTTTTCAAATCACGGAATTTGCCGGTGAAGAAACGGCACGACTCGTTTGTTTGTGAACTTATAAATAACTGTAAATAATGCAACCTGCTTTAATGAATGACATTAGTTCGCTTTATTTAATCATGTTTTTTGCGTAAATACCGAGGCCTATCATCTCCCCAGCAGCGCACTGCCATAACTCGCCGTAGTTCGTTTCGAAGTGGTATTCCTGTCGTAATTATTACATTACCACGTTCTAAAAGCATAAACCGGAAATAGCGAATTCCGGCACTTCCGCAAACGGAGAACTCGCCACGAACTCGCCACTTGAACGCGAATCGGCTGCGATTTGAATTATTTGATCGTTGGCTGTTTGGATTTCAAATAAAAAGAGTTAGGCGGCACGTATTTTATGAGAGCGGTGGTGCCTGAGAATCAATTCATTCATTTTTTTTGGCCTAACATTTTTTTTCTTTCAAAATCAATAAAATGAACAGTCAGGGCCGTTTGAAGAGGGGGTGTTACCAGAAACACAGGAATTTTTTTTTAAACTAATTAAAAATCCCTGTAAGTACCAATTATTAGGGGAATCCTGGGATTCTAGGAATAAATGAACCATGGATGGCCTTAATTAACTCATAAACTTAATCCAAACAAGTGTTATTTGTAAATTCTTATAATAATCCCAGTATTGTAGTAGTTTCCCCAATATACATGTATTTGCACAATATCAGATATGTTCTATGCAAGTAACAATTACAGGGTTCGCACAGAAATGAATAGTCCTTGAATTTGGGACCTTGGAATGAATAGTCCTTGAATCCAATTTGAACCTTGAATAGTACTTGAATTGGAACAACCAGTCCTTGAATAGTCCTTGAATATTGAGAAAGTACAGAACATGTGGCTCCTTCCCTACACTTCTATAGCTTTGTGAATATTGTTAACTATCCAATCGATACACGTAATTAAGCAGCACAAGCAACATTTGCGCTTCGTTTCATCTAAAATTCTGACCTTTGACTATATGTTCCGTAATGGGAAATGTTCCGCTTCCGTGTTTTCATAAAGCCGATAAATATATCTAACTTGTCGACTGATAATTTAGAAATATATAGCTATCTTGACATTGACTAAAGACACACATAGCATGTTGAAATTTTTATCTATTATAAGGGGTGACCGAAAAAGTCCTTGAATAAAATTGTGAAATTCCTAAACGAACCCTGAATTATGTCTTGGGGGGGGGGGGGGGAACAAACATCTGTCAATCACGTCTCCAGTTGCAGTGAAACTTCATTGTCATTAGTCAGTCAATTGAAATCAACAAGACTGGCATTTTTCCAAACAAGTGTGGGGCTGATGCCTGGAAACTAGTTTGCAGACATGTGCTTTCTGGAAGAGTGACCGATACAGGGACACCTACATGTATTAGGTTTATTTATGTATAACCATATAAATTAGTGTTCAAACGATTAGTCGACAAATAATCGTCGACGTTGGTTTGTCGGAAAATCGACTCTAACTTCCACAGTCGACTAGTCGGAATACAGTATATAATCTCATCAGCTGGCCTTGACAATGCATGGTTTCACTAAATGTGGGTCAGAAAAGCAGCAAAGATAGCTAGTCTATGTTCAAGAAGCTTTCTAAAGTCCAAACATGATATGTAATAATGTCGAGCTTGACTCATCCTAATTTGCGATTCTTCGTTTGCTTCTATAGACAGTGTTTAAATAGTATCGACAAACACTTTTCCGTTTATATTATATCAATATTTCCGATTTTAAGAAAATCAAGAACCTGCACACATTATTGAAAACAGTATATATACTAAGCATGATGTTATCATTTAATTTGGTTCAAATAGTCATGAAACGGCGACAATTGACTTGCTGAGAAAATTATTCTTTTTATATATAATATACTCCCTATACCGCGGACGCGTAGTGCGCATTTCTAACCAACACAGGTAAAGAGGGAGGGGCTTCCACAATAGTGTTTGTCGATACTGAGTCTAACTCTCCGCTTGCTACGTACATGTACGCCTTATATACGGAAGTTATGGCAACTTACAAAGTAGACCTATGTACGCATCATCGTATATATAATCATTATAATGTGTGTCACACCGTCTGTGTGTTTTCTTTTGTTTTTTTTTATTTTGAGCTGACTCTGAGACTTGAGTATCGTTTATTGTCTATACCCTGGCAGGGAAGTATTTATTTGATTTCATGATTAAACAGAAAATCCCTCAATTATTTCCTCAATTATTTCTTCTCATTATCATCGTAGATTCGTAGGGAACTTATTTGCGTGTAAATATTGTGATGATGGCACGGAATTTGTAATTTTCTTTCACATGTGTTTCATTAGTATAAGGTTGGTGATGTATTTGGCCGACTAGTCGACATCGACTCGACTTTTGGGGTTCGACTAGTCGACTCCAGAATCCCAGAGTTGTTTGAACACTAATATAAATGGCTAATTGTGTAATAGCTACATATAATTGTTTAACAGTATTCTGTGTATTGATAACTTACAATCAAGCCTTGTAATAGGGTGTCTTGTCATTTGCTGCTGCAGAATGAGGTCTCCAGAGGGTGAATTTGGTGATGCTAGCCCGCTATGCGGGGTAGCATCACTAAATTCACCCTCTGGGGACCTCATTCTGCTAATTACAGACACCCTATTTCAAGGCATAGTGATATTATTGGGTTTTCCATTGCTCTGCAGGTTCAAGGTAAAGATCCATCTGTTGACTCAACACAAGAAGCAATTGAAGAATCAGAAGACGAACGTTTCGATGAGATGCCTGATGCTGCTCCTCCTATCGACCTTCCCCCATGTGAACTCAGCAAGCTTGAAGAAATCTCTGAACTATTTGCTAGTGTTCAGCCATCTCCTATTCGAAGAGAAAAGCTGTCTATCGCCATTGAGAACGAAGGGTACTTACCAAAACTACTGGAAATATTTCGTATGTGCGAGGACCTTGAGAATGTTGATGGTTTGAATACCTTGTATGACATTTTCAAAAATATATTCCTGTTGAACAAAAACGCTTTGTTTGAAATAATGTTTTCAGACAACTTAATAATGGATGTGATCGGAGTGCTAGAGTATGACCGAGGACAGCGTGTTAATCATCGGGAATATTTAAAGAAAAACGCACAATTCAAGGAGGTTGTCAAAATTACGAACCCTGATTTGTTGAACAAAATTCATCAAACTTTCAAAGTTCAGTATATACAGGATGTGATATTGCCGACGCCCTCTGTGTTCGAAGAGAACATGTTGTCAACATTGAGTTCGTTCATATTTTTTAACAAAGTGGAGATCGTTTCAATGATTCAAGTAAGTAAATTGTATATCTTCTCTAGATACTCTGTTCTTCTACTGAACATTTTGCCACACTCACTGAAGCAAGCACATTTGAAGCAATGAACACTGAGTCAATTTCCATAAATATGATATGATATATATATATATTATGGCCCTGCGATGAATCGAATCAAAATTTGATTTTCCATTCATCCCTCGGAATCGAATCTTTTCGATTTTGAGCACCAGTTTCGATCCGATTATCTCAAAGAATCTTAAGTACACTGCGCATTTCTAGTAGTGGGTGTAGATCGATCCTTTTACAGATAATCCAATGCATTTAGAACATCAAATTCTAAAAAAAAAAAAATTTATCTAAATTATTCACATAGCATCTCGGATCTATGATAAATGCATCTGCATTTTGTCAAGAACAGTCGTTGGGACATTCACATATGAGTCAGATAAGTTATGCAGACCTTGTTAAAAAATTTTACCTTGTTTTTACGCCCAATGTCCACCCAAATGGTCTATTTTTGCTGGAATGAATCGAATCGCGGTTATGTATCCAAATCCAATTTATAATGCCAGAATCGCAGGGCCCTAATATATATACAAGACCGAGTATGTGAAACTTTTGTTATTTAATAGTCTTGTGATTTTTATGCACCAGTTTAAAAAAAAACGGGACATATGCTGACATATGATGTTATTAGTCTGTTCGGGTTTCAGTCCTTTCGCTTTTGGTTTCTGGATGATAACATTAGATAGTCTCAACTGAATGGAATGAAATATGTACATGTGGGTTTACTAGCACAAAATACAGGTCATGTTTGATTTTTGGGTTAGTTCCGCCTGCCAATTTTCACCAGACTTTTGGCCCTTTTTGTTGGAATTTGCACTCAACTTAGAATAATGTGATACATTGAGCTCTTTCCATCAATGTATCACATTATTATAATAAATAAATTTGAAAAATGATCAAGGAAATATGGGTTGATACAAAAATCGGACTTGGCATTGAAAGGGTTAAATATTTCTTTTCATAGTGCAGCCTGGTCATTTCGTAGAATATCCTCGCAGAATGTTAATGGTCAAACAATTTTTATATAAGACAGACAGCATTCATTGGAGAATATAATTTTCAATTCTACAATTACAATGAAAAAGTGTTGCTATATTAAGCATCAGGCAATTTGAATACAAACAACAGACTACCGGTAAGTACTACATGTATGATAACTGCGAAATTGGATGAACTACATGTCAGAGAGCATCCAGTTGTTAAAGATGGTCTGGCCTTCCTAAATATGTTTTATAAGTTTCCTCAGTGTAAAATAATAAATATGGGTCGAAGTCACCTGTCTGGAAACGCTTCTATCAATTAACATGGTGGTTTGCACTCCAAAATACACGAAATAATATTCACTTTTGAAATTTTCTCTGTATCAAAATAGGTAGATAAATGCCCAAACTACCTTTCTACGACCAATATATGTCCCAAAAAGATGCATTCAAGTCATGACAATTACAACAAAATAGTTGTGTTTGGCCTGCCATTTTGGATGATGCAACCACCGACAACAGCCACGGATTTGTGGGTGTATTCGTAAATAAGCTTCCCCAGCATCTCTATAATTTTCTGACAAGAATTTAATGATAGAACGGTCATCCTGCATTTATCAGAGACATGGCGATGGTGCGAGGGTGGTTTCAGAAAGGAACATAATATTACTAATATAATAATACATGTACGCTAAGTAATTATGTTGAGATGCAGTTGTATTTAAATTTCAACCCAACATTATCGTAGTAAATTGCATGATTGTATATATTTCTTTCTTATAGAATATAGGAATTGGTCGCCAAGTATTAGATCATGTCATGAATTTATATTCTGGCTACCGTAGAGTAGAGATCATATTCAACCCGTTCAAAATATGGGAACTCTTTAATATTCTGACGGAGGACTGGATAGCATTGAACAAACAACGCAGCGACTATATTTCTTTGTTAACACTTGTTCCTTAATAATATATTTCACAATAGGGGTGGTCACAACTCCAGATTGTATGATTTGTCTGACTTTTGTGAGTAAACATCAAAATAAACTTTGAATTGATTACTAGTGTTGAAACGATTAGTGAATTTCAGAGTCGACTAGTCGAGACCCAAAAGTCGCGTTGCGTCGACTAGTCGGTACCCGATATCAAAACTTTCAAACATAACATGGTACGGAAAATTCATTGTACATGGCGTACACTGGTGACTGATGCAATGACGGTCTATTGCGTAGCTCATTTCCCTGCATAGACACCAATTTATTTGGGAAATAATACTGTAAACATCTTGATATTTATCCAACACACTGAATGTAATTATATAATTAGACATGTGGTGGATAATGATTAGAAACTTGATCATTTATACAGGTTTTAAATTTAATATCAGCGTTCGAGATTTCGTTTAGTCACGTGATCACCAATAAAACGGTGCCGAGCGGTGTCACTATAAAATGTTAATGTTCCGACTAAATACGCCCTATAGAATAGGCTATGTTGTAGAATACGATAGCCAGGTTTTTAATGTCAGTATCATTTATATACGGTAGCAACAATGATGTCACCTTAAGCGACCTTCAATTGATCAATTGAAATATACACAGTGTCTAGATCAAAGCGGTCTCCGACAAACGATAAAGCCGCGTCAATCATTGCCATCATGTCGCAGTGATGTCTTTGACTTCAAACGACGAGTGAGACATTGTGTTGTCAATTTCATTCTTTCAATTAATAGTCGGGTTACCGTGTGTGTCTATACTAGTAACACTGTCAATTCCGGGTGCCACCAAACATTATACTTACCGTAACTTACGCGCATTTAACACCGTTTATGTCGGAATCGATCTTGAAAACGTTATACATGGAACTAATACACTATGTTCCGACTAGTCGACGGCAAAATTCAGAGTCGACGTTCTGACATTTCAGCGTCGTCTACGACTAGTTGATTAATCGTTTCAACCCTATTGATTACCCATGAGAAATATTTTTACAGGATACCCACCGTCAAGGCCAACCGTACCTTTAACTAAGAAGTATATTAGCTGTACTATTGTTTTTAATGTTATAAACTTCACTGTCTGAACATGATAATGTTCACATTATTTGAACTGTAGAATTATCTAGTAGACCGTCTTTAAATGATAAACTTGGTAAAAATTACCCCTGTGTGGGCCCGGGGTAGAATATGTTTACCGCCCCACTGCGAGTGGTACAAATCCCCTAATGTGACACCCTGTGAGGTGTGGTTTTCCCTCAGTACTTGGTTCTTGGCTTTGACCCATATGTGAAAAAACCTTCTATCTTTGTCATTGATAAAATGCTACAAAGCATTGCTGGACAATTGAAATCTGTTAGATCAATCAGGATTGAACCAATAAGTGGCTCTCTCTTGATTGAACGTTCAAAGAACGTTTAATTTGATGCTCTGCTGCAGTTAACAACTATTGCACAGACAACAGTTTTGGTTACTCTTCACAAGACATTGAATAGTAGCAGAGCTGTATTGCGAACCAAAAATATAGCTGATTCTTCGGAATCAGAAATATTGGCGGAGTTGGCACCACAGGGAGTTAGAGAAGTCCGTAGATTTACAAAGTCTGTTGACAGACTAAAAGTTCCTCTGAATTGTTATCTTCTGGCCTTCAATCAGTGTGAACATCCACCGACATTGAATGTTGGGTACTAGTCCAAGTCTTCTCGTACTAAAACCAGCTAAGATATTGGGATGGAGATGCTGGTATTTAGTCCGAGATCGCGCCCTATGCCTTCTTATGACACGAGTCAAGCGTTAATGGCCCGCTGAAATAAAACCACAATTATATGAAATAAAATATTACAATTGCGACAATAAACGGATATTTTCCGCAGAAGACATGCTATTTGATCTGAAACCCACATCAGTTGTGAATTGAAAGTGGTAATTTAATGTGAAAAGAGACAATTACCGCACTGTTTACAAATTTTTTAAAGTATGCGATCTCAGTTGACCTCGCGAGCTGTGTTCGACATTTTCCATTGTAAATATTCCGTAGATTTTCGACTAACCACGCAAATTACGATGAATTCTCCATTGTAATCGTAATTATGTGTGTCAATAAATAAAAAATAAATAGAATAAGTAAACATTGAAGATACTAGTATAAATGTAATACATTAAATAAATTACGGGAATTACAAACCCTCTCAAAGTTTAAAACAGTGTAAACACAACGAGCATTATAATAAATATGGCGCTACATTTCACCAACATTTGGTGGACTTCCGCGAAATTAAGATATATACTAAGCGAACAGAGCAATATACTGCTCTTGTTAAGCACACAAAAAATCAAACAAAATTTGTTTAAATTTTGAACCTTACTTTTGAAAAGTCCCACTAAAACGGAAGAACTATATTTTGAAACTGTGTGATTCGGTTCTCCGATTATTTTATCAACACAAAAGTCAAAATGCACATGGACGAAAATCACACACATGGCAAGTCAGACACAAGAGTTCTAATTTGCTCCAATTTTGACAAGTTGCTTGCGAAAATTGTCAACAAAACTACTGTTCTGATCCTCCATTATGTCATTAAGTTTTTAGTTCGGGAATTGTTCTCAAAGCACATAGGAAACTGAACTTTGGGGCGATCGGTTTTCGCCATTTTGTTCGGAAAACCCCGCTATATATAGAAACGGAAACTAGTATACCCAAAACAAACTCCGGTTTATGCCGAAGTTATTCTAACCACTTCGGCTTTCAGTTAAAACATAAACAAACAGAGAAAAAAAGCGATGTTTGTGGCAATCAACCGGAATATTCTATGTGTAATTTAACATTAAAGTTAGATTATTATACACCATTATGACCATAAGATGTCTCTCTTTCCGATGTATATAGCATCATGTATTGATTTGTTAGGTAAATCGAGTAAAATACACCACAGATTCCCGCCACAGATCCTGGGCGTAAGTCGTGTCATAAGAGACCATACGGGACGATCTCGGACTAAATACCAGCATCTCCATCCCAATATCTTAGCTGGTTTTAGTAGTACGAGAAGACTTGGACTAGTTGGGTACATGAAGATAGATATATGTATAAGTACCTATGTTCCAAACCATTACGATGTTTCAAATGCCATGGCTATGGCAAATTATAAAAGTGAAGAAACCATTTGTGCATACTGTTCTGTTTCTCATGCGGTAGCAACTGTTCCATGAGAAAAGATCCTCTTGTGATTTTCGGTCCAGTTATTATACGATCTGGTCAAGGTCATTGGGGATTTTCCCATGTAAATAACGCAAGTTTTCCGCAACAGAGAAATATATATGCAGATCTTTTTTTGATTAATATACCTTTCCGGCTATGTCAACTATCAAAACATTCTAATTGGAAATTGTTAAGTAAACGTGGAATAGTAGAATTCATCCATTTTCAAAAATATTCCAGTCCACTAGTTAGTGATGGCCCCAGTTCACCATAGTTAAGATCAGTTCATTACCCGAACAACTGTGCAACAGATTGTTGGTAAAATAAGTGTGTATATGTTGGAACTAAAACTTCACAATAGACTCACTTTTGTTTGAAATTAATCGGTAATGGTTATTACGATGTGGTAGTTTGGTGAATGGTGTAAAGAACGTCTGTTTTGGACCAAGTCATGAAGTGATTTAATAGTAAACGTCTCTCAGTTTTGAAATCAGTATATATGTACCGGTATATATAGAACTAATATAATCTTAAGTATCAAAATAAGTTCATTGTCGTGCTATTTGCATACATGGAAATTCTATGGAATAACTGCCGGAATTGTAGTAAATGTCGTCATTTTGCACCAAAAAAACTCGCAAGTGAACTGTACACGGATCGATAGTGAACTGGACCGAAAATCACAAGAGGATCTTTTCTCATGGAACAGTTGTTTCTGGTCATGATCATAAGGATTGTACGAATCTTAAGAAATGTTCAAAATACCAAGGTTCACATGCTGCAATGGATTGTTCATGTCCCTTGCGATTATGAATTCAAGATTCGATGATGTAAAGCTGATAAGCATCTGTCATGTATAGATATTAAGAAAATAGTTGGTCCTTGACCATCCATTGCACAGGTCACATGTACTCAGCAATCGTGTCTCCAAAAAGTGTCTTGATGCCAGCACTCAAAAGTCAAACCAAACTCGTCAGTACATGTGCATGTATATCACTACATGTGGCAACACAAGTTGAGGAGACTGATGATATTCCTGTTCCAGAACCTGTAGATCAGGTATTGGATACAGCTTCTGCCGTTAAGACAATTTCTCCAAAACAGTATATGCAAGTTGATCCTATTGTTTCAAAACAAAAATCTCCAAAGCCTGTCAAGTCTTTTGATACTCAGAAGCAGAGGTTGAGGTTTGAGTTTTCATAGTTTGATACATAGCTTCGGAGAAAGAGTCATCTGTGGATGTGGACCCCCCAGGTACATGTATATTGGTTGGAGGCTGGCTATTGGGCAAGGAATCGCTTACTAGGTCAGCCACCCAATTATCAACTTGACGAATTGATTAAGACTCAAAATCGTGTTTTGATATTCTGTTTTATATGTATTTGAAAAATGGTCAGTTTCTTAATGGTTCTGACCCAAATCGAGCACTCACTCTGATTTGGGTATTTTTATTTGTATATATTTTGTTTCATTTTAGTCTAATTCACTCTCATTTCTAATCACAGTTTCTTCACACAATTTTGATAATCTGTTTCTTCTCGTTGTGATTTGGCCTTGTTGCATAAACAACTTTAAACCTCAATCAATCAATCAATGGTAAAAATGATTTAAATTATTATGATAAGTTGAATCTTCTTAAAAAGAATCAGGATTTATTGTATATTGCTCATTTTTATTCTTTATTTGTTTTTGCAGGATGATGAGAAATTTTTAACGACTCTCTTTAGTGAGTTGACAGATGACGAGACGGATGACGATCATCGGCGTGACCTCATCATGTTTCTTAAGGAATTCTGTACATTTTCACAAACCCTGCAGCCACAAAACAGAGAATCTTTTTTCAAAGTATGCATTGTAAGAGTGCCTAGCTTAGTATTGGCTTCACTTTTCTTAACCCTTTGAGTGCCTAAACCTACAAAATAAGTCTGTTAAAGAATAAATTATTAAAATTGTAAAAAAAAAATAAAAAAAATTGTTAGGCCAATGCATTCTCTTATATATGCGAGGCGACCTATGGTCGACTCGCATATATAAGAGAATGCATTGGCACAGGGTATATGGGTCGATACAAAAATCGGACCTGGCACTCAAAGGATTAATAACTCTTTCATGACATGAGTTATGCTGGTGCAGCATTAAAGATCCTGTGCCAGTGCATTCTCTGATATATGTGAGTCTCCCATGGGAGCCTTGCATATATAAGAGAATGCACTGGCTTACAAGGTCAAGGTGAATATTGTTAGGCCAATGTATTATTCTCTTATATGGGCAAGGCTCCCTATTGGAGACCTGCTTATATATAAGAGAATGCACTGGCACAGGATCTTTAATGCTGCACCAGCGCAGCTCCAGTATAAGCTTCTGTGTTCTCTTATTAACCCTTTGATGGCAGGAGCTGCACTGGTGCCGCATTATAGATCATGTGCCAGTGCATTCTCTTACTAGTATTATAAGAGCAAGGTCAAGGTAAATATTTAGGACAAATATGTTCTCTTATAATGCGAGGCTCCCTATGAGAGACTCGCATATCTAAGATAATGCATTGGCACAAGGTTTTCTCAAAATTTTAGAAATCTCCAGTCATGGAAGGGTTAACCCTTTCAGTGCCAAGTCCGATTTTTGTATCAACCCATATTTCCTTGATCATTTTTCAAATTTATTGATTATAATAATGTGATACATTGATGGAAAGAGCTCTCAGAGCTCTTTCCATCAATGTATCACATTATTATAATCAATAAATTTGAAAAATGATCAAGGAAATATGGGTTGATACAAAAATCGGACTTGGCACTGAAAGGGTTAATAGTCATTAGTGATATTTATATTGAGACATATGCATGTATAATGATCAAAGATCGTTTAACATTAAAGGGGTACTGTACACTAAATCGGGCCATTTATGGGTCCATCTCCTTTTATACTCAACAGAATATATGCAACAAATGAATGAATTTAGGTCTGGGCCGAGCCTTTGACGAGGTCCAGACCTAATTTTCTGGACTCGTTTTGTAAATTCCACTATAAACTGGGGACGAGTTGTAGATTCTATTTATTACATGATCCAAAACATCCTTAAATCAACAAATGGCCGCGAAACTGACATCTGCTTCTATAAAGCATGCGATGACGTTTCACGTATTTATGCGTTGTTTGTCCGCGTAAAGAAATAGTCCCAGATAAATAAAGAATCTTTGGCGTATTTAATGGCGAAAATGTAATGACAACTTTTCAAACTCTTCATTCATTACAGTTTGTTGGAAAAATATTGGAAGCCATAGTATTTTGAGACATTGCATACTGTAAACAGATGCCAAACTGGAAGTCAAAGGTCACCTGGCACTATTTCCTGTTATTAAACAAATGTTTAATATCACAATTTATAGAATGGGTTTATTGAATGGAATAAGGGTAGGATCATGTAATAAATAGAGGATATCTAGTGTTTTTGAGTGGATACCCAAAATATGTCATGATTGAGCGAGACAAATGTTTATTTTCACGAGCGGTATCCACTCAAAAAACACTAGATATTTTTTTTATTATACGCATTTCCAATAAAAATTCCCCGTTCCCGACGTTAAATGATCTCACACTCATCTTCAATCGATGCATCAGTTTGAAGCCATCAGCTGATCGATGCCTGTTCATGCAATGCTTCTTCCCCATCCACAGAATAAAAATATATAGTTCCCGTATTCTTCTCTTTATTTCCCCCACAAATATGTTGAATTTCAACATAAAATAGATTTTAATTATAATTGTAATATCAGTGAATATAATATAAATTAGAATATCACAATGGGTTCTTTTACTTTGTACTTCTTCAACAGTACAAACCGGAAACAGTATTGGTACACGCAAGTGAATCGGTCGCACGCGCGGGCTAGTGTGAAAGTATATTCTTCTATATCCCCTTCTGGGTGATATCGATATTTATCTAAACGCGTTTTTTTTCTATAATTCACTGTTGAGCGTATATTAAATTGTTTTATGAATTTCTTATCTAAAATATTACAAATGACTCAATCGTTTGCATGTAGTTTACCAATGTGGTATCCTCTATTCTCTTTTATGATTTAATTCTTAGGCTTCTGCTAACGTTTAAATAAAGCATTGTCCTTTTCTAAAGAAACCTGTTTGATGATTTTCACCTCTTCAAAATTATTAAAGTGATGTGAAACACTCCGGTAGGGTAATCAAATAGAAATGAAGAATAATCTTGCTCAAAGTAGTTATTTTTACGAATATTAATCCAAATTGACAACAAACACCGTCATTCTGATATACTAATTAAATGCAATGACACTCGATGGCGAAATAATTTGTGTGTGTTTATCGGCGATAGTTGCGTCCCAAATCGAGATGTAAATATTTACAATTGAGCATAGTTCAGACGATGTTTTCTATGGAGTGGTATGGTCAATTTCTTTGAAATTTTCGGTGATGTTAGTACAATGCTACATTCCTCAGGTTGGCATAAGCCTGAGTACTAACTTATCAGTTTCACACACCCGAACAAGTCCATAATATGTCTTTAAAGTCTATAAATACATCTCCATTTTTGTTTTGCCGTTGATGCAACTTTGTCCGAGCTTGTATACCTTCATTTTTGACAATAAGTCGTCTGTTGAACTTCAATATTATCTGCACTTCGATTAGCTTTGGTCTGTCTACTATGTGCTTTTATTACCTACACATCACTGCAAATGGATAATTGGCCATTCCAATGTATACCTTTATAACTGAATGGAAGAATCCATTTAGTAAAGAAAGGGTTGATATACCAGTAGTCCAGTACATTAGGACACTTACATGCTATTTACAAATATGTGTCGGAGAAACATACCCTGTTAAAAAATGGATGTTGCTTTCTATGGAGTATGTATACAAGTTAGTAACGTCTGACATTTTCAATGTACCGGTAGCATGGATTCAAGTTGGTCTGACATTTTGTATGGAATGCAAAAGCAATTCACACATAAAATTTTCTGACCAACTTACATCCACGCTAATGGAACGCAACAAAATAAACATCCACTCCTTATATAAACACTCACTTGGTAGATTAAAAGAGTACATGTGTATTTAGCACCAGGGTTGTCAAAGTACTACCGGTTTACAGGATATCCTGTACCCCACCCTGGATATCTCAACCTCCACCCCCCCCCCCCCCCCCCCAACTCACCTATTTTCACCCATTAAGCATTATTAATGTCATGAAATGCTGAGAAAAATGTTTTTTGAGAATAAATCTTGTTCACATTAATTTTGTTAAATCAGATTGTATTAAATCAAAAGTTTGTGAATACCATGAGTCCATGACACCATGATTTATATACTTTTGCATGTTGTGCATTGGATGTTATGACTTTTTATTAACTCTCTGACATGTAAGTACGAACGTCTATGCTGAAAAACACGTCACTAAAACATTGCTGAGGAATAACTAAAATTAAATGACGTAATATTTCTGTCAGAAGTTCTGAACTGTAACCTGTTACTCATAATGTCATAACTTTCACTTTCACATTGCGGCTTGCATGTGATCTTTGATCTGTGTTGCTGCACTGTTGACGAGTGTGTACTGCGTAAAAATGTAAATATTTTTGGAATGCTAATTTATGCGACTCTATGCCGACATACCGTTATAGACCACCTGTTTGTGCACCTTTGGCAGTGGGCCACCAAACATTAAACCCGATTCCTAGAATCTATAAAATGTGCATAAGGCCAAAATAAAAAAGACTTCTGGTGACCCACCCGCCCGCCCCTATTCTGGCACCCCAAACCATTTTCATTTTATAGATTTTGCAAAATTAGTACTCATCCGATTTTATTATCAGTGTAAACTGATTCATTTCCACATAAAACGGACACATCGCGTGTACTGTTAAACCGGAAATTATACCACACTTCAATTAGGTCACAGCTGAATCAAACTTGTGCCAAATCAAATTATATTTTTCCTGTTTTATTCAATAAAACAATAAATTACTCTATATTCTAATAATATGTACTTTGTTTTATTATTTAAAAGTACATTACAAATAAGGAGAAGAAGTCCGGGGGGGGGGGGGTATTTATATTTATTTTGAGCAGTTGAAAATAAAATGAAAAGCCACCCTGAAATGAAAATGGTGCATGTCACCCAGAAACACAGGTCTATATATTTTTTTGGCCTAATCGCAATATCAGAAAAAGTGTGGCCTTTTACTTTGATCACTGCCAAGTTTGTTAAGTTACATAAGTTACAACTCCTGTTTATTAAAATTATAGATAACCCGACAATACACTACTACAATCCTGGCTACTGTCCTCTATTACCATAGATCACCTATAAATAAGGAAAAAATCAGTTTATGTGCCCGAAAGATATTGAGATGTACGACAGCATCCACTATTCTCGACTATAGCTTTGCTGTTAAAGTTGTCGAAAAATTTGTATATGTATTATGCGTGCATATATATATGTATATATGTGTGTATATATATGTGTATACTGTTATAAGACCACACTGATGCTCCAAAATCATAGTCCTTAATTATCTATATACAGGAATGTGGATAAAGTGACAATACATACATGACAATATCAAATAAGCGGCGACTCTACATTAAAATAAATAAACGAAGATTAACTGAAGTAACTCTAGCACATGTATTATAATTATAAGCCACATTCAAATTGTGAAGCTGATTGGTAAAAACTTGTAAATCTACGATCCTAAATCACTAACGGAACAATACAAAAACCAATGCAAATGAAACAACAATAAAAAACAATCAAGTCACAAAAACTTAAAACTGTTTGGCTGACCTCTTCTGGATCTTGTGCACATATATTTGGTAACCCGGTTGTTGAAAAATAACGTAAATTGTTTGCCAATCGGTTTCAAACAAGTATACCATCAAACTTGTAAACTCGGACAGCCAGTGCGAATGGCAAGAGTGAAGAACGAATCAACTGAATTACCGACATGATATCATTCATATAAGGTGTATACTGACATGATATCATTCATATAAGTTGATATCTGTTAGTTGAGAGGCACAATTATACTACCTTGACCTTGACATTGCGAATGGCTTGCTGGGCTTTATTATATTACACTTTTAATGAGATTAAATTATTATATCAATTCTACATTTTCATATATTTATCTTCATTTCTTCCAGACGCTGTCAAGTTTAGGAGTTCTGTCAGCGATTGAAATTATATTGGTAAGTTCATCATTACATTATCTGAAATTTCTATTAATAACAGCTATAATTTTATTCATAGCTGATGAATTATTTTTTTTGCTCTTGCAGCTATTTTCTCCAGTGATTCAGCCGCATTACATGTACACACTTATTTATACCCCCCGCAACGAAGTTAGGGGGGTATACTGGAGTCAGCTTGTCTGTCCGTCCGTCGTCCATCCGTCCGTGGACACAAATTTGTCCGGAGTTTTTCTCAGTCGTTTTTTTATCAATTTCCTTGAAACTTGGCACAGAGATCAATCACCATGGGAACCTGCGATTATGACGTCTGTCGGACCTTTTTTGGTGGAGTTATCCCCCTTTTTCGACTTAGAAAATTTTCGCAACATGTATACTTTTGTCCGAGCTTTTATTCCTACATTTTTAGGTCAATTTTTTTAAAACGTGGCACAGATATTTAGTACCATGGGAAATTGTGCACCTGCGATTATGACGTCTGTCCGACTTTTTTTGGTGGAGTTATCCCCCTTTTTCGACTTAGAAATGTTTTTGGCAACATGCATAATTTTGTCCGAGCTTTTATTCCTACATTTTTCGGTCAATGTTTTTTAATCTTGGCACTGATATTTAGTACCATGGGAACCTGTGCACCTGCGATTATGACGTCTGTCCGACATTTTTGTGTGGAGTTATTCCCCTTTTTCGACTTAAAAATATTTTCGCAACATGCATAATTTTGTCCAAGCTTTTATTCGAACATTTTTCGGTCAATAGGTTTAAGATTAGGGTTATGGTTGTACACCTGCAATGGGAACTGTTATTTTATTATTTTAACTAAATGTTTACTGACATGTGAAACATCTTAGTATTTTAAAATCAGGGGGGGTATCCGTAGTCCCATTGGGACAGTCACACCTCTAGTTTTGTTTATTTTACCCTATAATTAAAATCCCCTTACTAGAAAATACTGTTATCTGCTTTTATTGCAATATACATCTTTTTCCTGATGTGTGTGTCATTATTCAAACAGAATATTCCAGATATCAGATATTCAGTTCTGAAAATATGGATCCGGACATTTGCAGAATGAGGTCCCCAGAAGGTGAATTTAGTGACGCTACCCCACACAGCTTCTGGGGATCTCATTCTGCTTAGGCCTCTTCTTCTCTGGAAAGGATCTTTATAATCAAGCTAACAAGTTTTTTGTTTCTTGAGAAAGTTTCATTTTCTTTTTTTGTTTAATTTCTCTATATCCCCAAATTTGCAGATGTCACAATGCATGATTGAGGTGCTAAATTGGTGCACATCACCACCACATTCATCATCTGGGAACTTAAATCTGTGTCTACGTCTCCCATAGCAGATGAGGCCATGCAGAATGAGGTCCCAAAAGGATGAATATGGTGATGCCAGCCCACTTTGCACAGTAGAATCACTAATTTCACACTCTGGGAACCTCATTCTGCAAATATCGGGCATCTGATTTACAAATTAGTCAGGGTTAGATTTGTCAATGATGCAATTCAGACTTCAATAATTGGAAGACTAATATTCTATATGAGTGCTGTGAAAAACTTCCAATTGAAGCTGAGCAAAGATTTGTTGATTAGCTTAAAGGATTACTCCGGTCTAGATTTAAGTTCCATCATGGATTATGCACTACTAGCGACAAGCAGTGTCAAACTTGGAAGGCTGATGCAATTGGCTTAATTTATTTACCGGCGGTAATCAATAACTGATCATTTATACAGAAACGGCTGGACCATCGGAGCTAAAAATGTGTGTTTAGAGGTAATTTAATCAGATGTCTTAAAAGGGCACTAATTATTAATAAAATCAAATCATTAATTATTATAACCAAAATGGTTGCAATCTGGTCAGTGAAAATTGAAACATGGGGGTTAAATTGACCCATAGAGTGTCAAGAGTTAGATGCCGTTTACTTCAGACGACTTAAAGGAGCAAATATGAGCAATAAAGAGCATTCCTTATCCGCTTAGAAGATATGTAGGAAAATTGGTACAGATGGGTCACTACTTACCTGACCAGGGGAATGCCATGGGATGGGCGTCTTTTCAAAAATTTTCGGCAACATGCTTCGTGATTAGCGCCGATCGATAACGATAAAAAAATCTAGACCGGAGTAATCCTTTAATGCAGAATTCAGACTTTAGTTGTTTTGTATAGCACTTGACAGCTTGTGCCTTTCGCTCTGTCCTTACGCGCTAGCACTTGTGCCATATTAACCCTTTACCCAACAAAACGGCCAAAAACGCCCAAATAAAGCTTCAACAGCCTAAAATATCTTCGGTCTGTCTCAATAACACCATACAAATATGGATATCATTGGAACCGGTTCATTGACCACATTGTGATGGTTACAGTTATGCCCTGTGCCAATGCATTCTCTTATATATGCGAGTTAACCATAGGTCGCCTTGCATATATAAGAGAATGCATTGGCCTAAAAATTTTTTTTAATATTTTTCTACATTCTTTGACAATTTTATCATTTTTAAGATGTGTTAAGCCAATGCATTCTCTTATATATGCGAAGCGACCTATGGTCGACTCGCATATATAAGAGAATGCATTGGCACAGGGCCGTTCTGTTGGGTAAAGGGTTAATAAACCCATTAACACACTCATGTCTTTCTGTTTATAACTTGATGAAGATCAGATAGTTTCCTAATTTTAAATGCTCTGGTAAATGTGTTGATACATGCACTTTGAAATTAACTTGAGTTAACTACTTCATTACAGGGGCTCGAAGATGAAAAAATGAAAAGTGCTGCTATCGATATTTTCTCATATATTGTTGAGTTCAATCCGTCCATGGTTCGGGAATTCGTCCTCAATGAGGGACAGAGTCAGGATGATGTGAGTATAAGTTTACAAATAACATTAGAAATTGACTAGAAATTGATTAATTAGTAGAACCCCGTCTCCCGGGGACATGATTGACAACGATACGTCTTTTCAAGCGATATTTTGAAAACTGTTATTTGTAAGATTCTGGCCCGATTACTTCGTAAATATGTCGTTACCAAATGTCAACTTACTGTTATTTGTCTTTAGAAATCCAGTCAAAAATATAAATAATAGGTGCGATGAATGTATGGTATCGAATCTATATTAACAAAGAGTCGAGAAGGTAAACATGTTAGTCCCAACCCAAAAAATTGATACAATATGAACGAAATTAGGCAACAGAATCTTATTTGATCTTAATTTTGAGCATTGTTTTCCATCTATTGTTTGCTCATTTCAATGTTTTTTCACATGTCCAAATTGTTTTATTTTCTTTGTAGGACGATCTCCTAATTAACCTAGTCATAGAACAGATGATAAATGATTCCGACCCAGGTATGCTGTTTTTATTATCTTTATATATTAAAGGTACTCAATCCGATCAGACGGTCCCCATACCATCAAGATACAACAACAACAACATTTCTTCGAAATACGCTTTACTTATCAGAATCGATTTATTGCAACAAAATAATGCTAACCACTGTCAACTATGGTATCAAATTTCCCAAAACTTGTTATTTATCAACATTTTGTTCAACAAAATATCGCCGTATTATCACTAAATATCAAAAAAATTGACCGTATTACCACTTGATTTTAGAGTGATCCATCTTCATCCGCAATTTTGTCGAGACTCTCCGTTTGACCACGTGTTTCTGAGCCACATATTATTACACATCTCGAGAAATAGCAAACTTCAAAAATTGATATCTGATCACTCTGAGATTTAATGGGTGGGATCCTTGACTCGAATAAAATATTTTTTACACCCAAAGCCAGAGAAATAGTACCGTAATTTAGGAACGTCTGGTCAGATTGAGTACCTTTAATTAATATATATTTGTGATTACCAGCTCTTAGGTTTATTTGTGTATTGTTCATTTTAGACACAGGCCTACATCAGGTCAGGCACATCCTGAATGAAACTATTATAGTTAAATTTGACAGCGTCAATAAACTGTTCTCTTGTTTTTATGGACACTTTGGGATTGTGCATCCAAGTGCACAGCTGTAGTAACATTACAGCAAAGAAGATTCTCTCGATAAAATTAGTTTTGTTACTTTTTGAGCCAGTTTATTATGCCCCCGATCTCCGATGGAGATTTGGGGGTATATAGTTGAGCCCTCCGTCCGTCCGTCCGTCCGTGTTTATTAATGACTACTTATGTGGCTAAGATTGTGTAAAATGGATATTTATGTGCATAACTTCCGTTGCGTGGCTAGCCACGTAACAGCTTTCAGATGGACGTTCTAAAATGATCTATTTGGCCTAATCAGCTTATTTAATTTTGTAGTCACTCAAAATTTGGAGAAAAAAAAGTCCATCGATTTAGACATCCATGACCTGTCAATAGGAGATGTCGGACACTGACTGACATTTATGTGGCTAGCCACCCAATCACGGACCTGTCAGTTTCTCCTATTCCACTGCCCCAGTTGCTGTGAGCAAGTTTTTGAGTTTTAATCAGCTTCTTCTGCTATAATTCCAACATGTTATGAATCCATAATCTGGAGTTTTATCACTATCTACTACTTGATAGCCACATAAAATTTTATGGCTACTTGAGAAGCCACATAAAAACTAAAGCCACATTACCATTTCTAGCCACATAGGTCGGAGCCACATATCTACCCATTTGTTATTCCGTCCGTCCGTCTGTCCTTCCATCCGTACGAACGTTTCAACTCATAACTTTGGTTTCGCTAACTCAATTCAGTTGATCTTTGGTATGCTAATAGACCAGCCGGGGGGACAAGATTTCCCCATAACTGCGGTTTCGTCCGCCCATTTTTTCCAGAGTTACGCCCCTTTTTGGACTTGGAAAATTCAGTTTTCTGTGGCATACAAGCGTTTCAACTCATAACTTTGGTTTCGCTAATTCAATTCAGTTGATCTTTGGTATGCCAATAGACCAGCCGGGGGGACAAGATTTCCCCATAGCCGTGGTTTCGTCCGCCCATTTTTTCCAGAGTTACGCCCCTTTTTGGACTTAGAAAATTCAGGTTTTCTGCTACTTTTTTTGGTTTCCAGATTTTTGATTGTTTATTTGCAAAACCCGTTTTTTTGTGTATTACCAATATCGCAATACAGGTCAAGGTAAATTTCGGTTCAATCGGATAATTTTTGTGAGAGTTATGACCCTTTTTCGATTTAAAAAATTCAGTTTTTTTTTTAGAAAATTCAGTTTTCCTTCTATTTTTATGGCACCAGACCAAATTTGAAGCTAATATAGAACAACATGTGGCATTTTTATCGCGCTTAACCAGAAAGTTTCTCTGATTGTACAGTCGGGGGCGTTACCTCCGCCCAGCTGTGCACTTGTTTTATTTAATAATGGCACAAGTACGTGTTTCTAAATAGCGTTAACATTACCACACAATCGCTCCTTCATAACAATATTTAGACCAACTGAATGCTAATTGACCTTCTTATCATGCGTCATCATTATTATTAATCATTCCCATTAATCAAGACGTATTATTTCATCACAAAATCAAACATCGTACGAAATTTTTAGTGCGAAACTGATTTTGACTCATTTTTGTGAAATATGGTTTTGGATTATCTCTTTTATCAAATTCACAAAACATATTATAGTTAAATATGACTATAACAGTTGAGTTCAGGATGTGCCAGACGTGTGCATGGCTAATTGCTCTGGAGCTTAAATGTATATTTTTTCCCCTGATAAATATGGGCATGGTTTTGACTGTTTTGACACATTGATAATTTCACACAGTGTTAACAAAAAAATTTGAGATTTGTACAACAACTAATTACAGAATAAAAGCGTATGTGAAGAGTCAATATATGACCCATAATGCCTAGCAAGGAGAATAGAAGTACTTATATCCAAGAATTTAAACAGTTAACACCTGTTTGAAGTGGCAAATATAAAGGAGAGATATGTCGCGTAATTATGTTTTTGAGATGTGACATCATACTGCAACGATTACAAGTAGAAGTTATTTATAGCATTGGTCATGTGACACAAGAGCTATTTTCGCCAGACTGTAGTGAGGCAGTTTCATTCTGGTTTTAAGTAGACTGCTTATAGAGATGGTCATTAGGCCTATGTAAATAAATTGCTAAATTTACATCCCAACTTTTTCAGAAAACTGGGGCGGGAGGGCTAATTTAATTTTTTATGTTTTATTCTTCCTAACATAATGGTCATGGAGAGTTCTAGATATTGAAGCAGTATCTTATTAATAATACTAGGTGATTTAGATTGTCCAATTTGATCAAAATAGTCTGATTAATGTAATTTGATGGTTAAGGCAGGAGAAAAAAGTTTTCATAAAAGATATCCAAATGAATAAGATATTGAGGAGGGGACTGAAAATGGGTTCGGGAACAGGATGTAAATCAAACAATTTCTTCGTATTGGCCTTAACACCAAAATGTCTTTTGAATCAACGTCGGAAAATAAAAAAAAGGATCCAAGAGATTTTCACACTTGTAACCAAATACAATCTCAAACTACAATGAAAATGTCTTAAAAATTCAAGCAGTCAGATGGTGAGCAGAAAACACTGCATCGGAGAGAGAACCCGAAGGAATCGGGCGAAATCCATAAAACGTTCTATCTTATTCCAGACCCAGTTAAACAGTATTTTGCAATTTCAATCATGTTATGCAAATTATACTGTATCTGCTGGAACTTTTTACAACATGTTTTCTTGCATGTAAGATTGTCCAGACTAGTTGTAAAGTATGTGCTAACAGACACATGATTTGATTTGGATTTTCAACAGCATTTAGTTCTGCTATTATCAAAAGATAGTCTGTTTTGATGTTGGTAAAATTGTTTGTGTTTCAGAATTGGGTGGAGCGATGCAGCTGATGGGTATAATCCGATTGCTCATAGACCCAGAGAATATGCTAGCCACTGCCAATGTAAGTTATATAAATAAGAACAATATTTACTATTCTCAGGCCAAACAAAATTCAAGTTTTGTTTCACAGGCGATTTATTTCTTCAACTCATTGTGGGCGGGCGGGTTTTATTTTTATTTTTAGCGCAACTTTGAGCTTTTGCCATGGGTTGGCGGTCGTCGTCTGTCCATGCATCGAGTCGTCTGTGTGTGTGTGTCTGTCAACAGTTTCCTTTAGCACACCCTACAGGTCATATCTCTCATTCAATTGTCACCAAACCTCATATGGATCTTTGGGGTGACCTCGGGGCCATCGATTGTTTCCGAAATTCGTTGAAAAATCGTTGAAAAACATGGCCACCAGCAGCCATCTTTTATTTAAAATTTGAATCCCATTAGCACACCCTCCAGCCCGCATTTATTGGAGCATTGTTTTGAAAATTAATAGGCATGTTTAGGATAACCTTTAGATGGGAGCTATCGAATTTGAATAATATTCGATGAAAAACATGGCAGCCATCTTTCCATCACAAATTACTTGAGCATGCCCTACAGCCAACATTTTTCATCCAATTGATCCTAAACATCATACTCTCAGATGCCTAATAATAGTGTTAGCATGATTATTAATTTTAGAAAAAATACACAACAATCACCGTTATTTGGCATCAATTGAGACATAGAGTGAAATTGCCATTACTATTATTAATTTAAGCCTAAATTCCCACCCATCACTATAATTAGGCCATCACGATTATTAGGCACCTGAGAATATGGCTCTTTGGTTTGACCTTTGGTATTACTTAAACATTTGAACTTTCCACATTCCTTATTGCTACATTGACTTGTGCTTTTTATGGCCTTTCAAAAATAAAAAATATATATCATCCTGCCGATCGGCCTGGTGGTTCTCATTTTATTTGATAGAGTTCTTTGTGTCTTAAAGTGATGTGAAACACTCTGATAGTGTGATCAAATAGAAATGGAGTATAATCTTGTTCAAAGTATTTATTTTTACAAATATTATATCCAAATTGACAACACACACCGTCATTCTAATATATTAATTAAAAGCAGTGACTGCAGATGGCGAAATCGTTTTCGTTAGTTTATCACCGATAGAAGCGTCCCGATTCCAGTAGTAAATATTTACAATTTAGCGTAGTTCAGACAATGTTTTCTATGGAGTTGTACGGCCGATCTGCTTGAGAGTTTTGGTGATGTTAGTATAATGCTACATTCCGTCAGTTGGCATAGCACCTGAATACTAACTTATCAGTTTCACGCACCCGAACAAGTACATAATATGTCTTTAAATATTTGTCTGTTTTTTTTCTTCAGAAAATTGAGAAGACAGAATTCTTGAACTTCTTCTACAAGCATAGTATGCATGTCCTAACTGCCCCACTCTTCGCAAACACAGTTGACGATCGACCAAGTCGAGGTAGGTCTATTTTGCACTGTTCAAATGCTCTCATTGTTAGGTCAACTTGACGAAGTCAATTTTGAGCTATTGCCATGGGTTGTCATCTTTCTGTGTGTGTGTGTGCATCTGTTCATCAGCAGTTTCATTTGGCACACCCCTGCAGACCACATCCCTCATCCAATAGTCACCAAACTTCATATGGATCTTCGTGGTGATCTCTAGATGGGAGCCATCTATTTTTTCGGAATTTGTTAAAAAACGTTGTTGCCAGCAGCCATCTTGGATTTCACATTTGAATTCATAGGCACACCCCGCAGCCCACATTTATTGGAGAATGTTTTGAAAATTTACAGGCAGGTTCAGGATCACTTCTAGAAGATAGATGGGAGCTATCAATGTATCAAAAATGTGGCTACCTGCATCCATCTTGGATTTTACTTTTGCAACACACGAAATTCCCTACAGTTTCCAATCGATAACTTCAATTTGGATTATTTTATCTGAACCAAACTTGGTATGTGTGTTACCATCTAAAAATACAAGCCAAGTTCAAAGATGGGTTCTCAAATTATTTTTACATGAATTACGGCCCTTTTTGACTTGGAATTTGCCTGATTTTTTGTTTCCAACCAATAATGCCAGATTCATAGGCAGATTGGGATTATTTTATCTGAACAAAACTTAGTATTTATGTTTATTAGCCAAAAATACAGGCCAAGTTTGTATACAGGTTCCGTCCCATTATTTTTACATGAGTTTCGGCCCTTTTTCGATTTTGCTCTTGAAATTTCTTAACATTTTGGTTTATTTGGTCAGAACCAAAGTTGGTATGTTTGTTTCTCAGGCAAAAATACAGGCCAAGTTTAATACAGGCCAATTATTTTTTATGAGTTACAGCCCTTTTTCAATTTAATTCATGAATCTGATTTAATAACAATTTACAAGTAAACTAACAGGCATAATTAGCCATGCCCCAGCGATGCTCTTGTCTTTATTGTAGATGACTGACGACGTTTTTTCTCATCTTTTGTAGATGACTATCAATCATCACAGCTGCTCAGTCTCATTCTAGAACTCCTTTCATTCTGTGTAGAACACCATACGCATCATATAAAAAACTACATCATTAGTAAGGATCTACTGAGACGGGTGCTGGTGCTTCTCAACTCAAGGCATGCATTTGTAGCACTAAGTAAGTATTTTGCCATTAGGCCTAAAAATATAGTAATGTTTCCAAGTCTGCAAATAGTGTGACTGTCATTTGCAGAATGAGGTCCCCAGATGGTGAATTTAGTGACACTATTCCACACAGCGGGCTATCATCACAGTACTAAATGCACCCTCTGTGAACCTCATTCTGCTTTGGCCTCAACTGCTATGGGAGAATTTGGATCAGATTGAAGTTCTCCAGTTGAACTTGGTGATGTCCACCCATTAGTCACCTTGATTGTGCATTTTAATATATTCTGCACATTGGGGGATATAGAAACTTCCCAGAAGGGAAAAGTAACTACAACCAATGTTAACGCAGGGACCTGATTCAGCAAATGACAGACACGCTATTTGCAGGCTTGGAAGTTTCCCATAACCCATTTGCCCCATGTCCAGCCCTCCCATATTAATTTTATCGACACCGTGCAAAAAGAATCGATCAACAAATTTGTTTTATCGATCTGTGATCGTACTAAAGCTACTGATCAGTCGCTGATCCGCATTATTTACACGGGAGGTTGTTGTTATAAGATGGTGGTACCCTTGTGTATATGGGTCATATGAACCGGCAGTTGATGTCCTGATCGTTTTTTATTAAAAATTTGGCCAAGCTTCATTATCCCTTCCCATACATACCTTCAGTAATACAGTCAATTCCGCTTTATTGCATAGCGTCGGTGCATGACCTTTCCCATGCATATAACCGAATATGCATAAAGCCGAAATCACCCCATCACCCCATTTGAGGTTCTTAAGATTGTTTAGTTTGTACAGTACGTAGTACCACGAAATGGCGAAATAGCGAAATCATTAGATTGCTGTATCATATTTTCATCTCATACCTTGTTGTAAATTACTATTATGTCAATAAACTGATTCATTAACATCTTTATTTGTTGTTACATGTATAAAATGATTACATACCATCATTATCACACACACAAAAACATTAAGAAAAAAAAAACATTTTGTGAAGTGTTGTTTTTAATTTCCCATCCCATAATTTTATAGATAAATATGTATGGGAGGCCAGACCAAACACATTCCTTGTTATTTCCATTACAGAATGGATATGTATGGGAGGCCAGACCAAACACATTCCTTGTTATTTCCATTACAGAATGGATATGTATTGAGTACGCAATTGTGGTTAATACTTTATTTTAATTTAAACGAACATGATAAAAACAACAATTACAACAACAACAACATTAATAAATCACATTTACGGAATCCAGTTTACAAATTCGGTTATAGCACACTGTCGTCGCCTCTTGCTAACTATTTTCTGGAAACGTTTCTGCAAATAGTACAGCGCATTCCAGTCCAAAGCTTGCTCAACTTCTGCGTCTTTGCCGGTTCGTTGTCGCTTTCGATGGGGGTTGCAGTTAGACTCAAATAGTCGGATGATCTCATCTTTCTTCGGTTGGATACGTGAGACCTGGGACTGAGAACAACCCAGTTTCTTTGCGATTTCTGTCTGTGTGAATTTTTGCTCTAAAAGCTTAATAACTTCGTACTTGTCAGCCAAGGAAAGGTCGTTGCGTTTTCGTTTTGAAGACATGATGAATGATATGCTGTACACTGATAACCAATAGCCTTTATACTGAGAAATGTTTTGATAAAACCCGACAATAAATCATAGTGAACCATTGTTACACTAATGAGTTGAAATCATTGTAAAAACACGACACCATGTGTGTCGGGATGAGAAACAAAGACCGTGTTGTTTTAGTCTTTGTGTTTAACTTGGGGAAACAGTGATGTCAACCAGCTGTTCAGTTAATGCAGCCCTCATAATTGGCTACGGCAATCGGCAATGCCGAAGCCATTTGCTGAAGCAAACTGGGCCACGATAAATGGTTGCTGTAGCATATTGCCGAAGTCAAAAAATCTGAATTAAAAGGGCTGGTTAATGATAAGCCATCACCATGTAAACATGTTTCTATTCATTAAATTATTGTCGGCTCAGAAACAAAGAGATCACTGTGTTGGCCTTCTTTTTGTGTCGGCGACCTTGACACTTTATTGATAGAATTCGCGGAAGCGTCCTTTCACATTCAATAGGAATTCTAACTGCAAGTGTTTACAATCGTATTTATTTTTACACAAAACAAATATACAAGCTTTAATAATTCATATAATTCACACAGAAATAAGGAAACATACAGGAAATGTTTGTGAGCAGAAGCATGTTAGAAGAAATAGAAAGCACTTTCGGTTTCGGTTTCGGTTTAGTTCACTTCCTTGTTGGGGAATTCCCGGGAATCTTCCTTTCACATTGAATTCTCAGAATTGCAACTGGAACTTAGGTGTTTACAAACTCAACAAACAACCAAATAAATATTCAAATTTTAATAAATCATACAATTCACAAATAAATATGTAAACATACAGGAAATGTGTGCCAACAGAAGCATGTTACTGAGAAGAGATAGAAAACCACGTGTGTTATGAAATTGAAAATTGCCGTCTTCGCTCTCGCGATGGTCATCTTCAACAACTTTGCATTAAGTTTTCCCATAAAAAACGTTTTTCAAGGTAAATAATTTTACAAATTGCTATAATTTCGACACCATCAGGTGACTTTTTACCCCTTCTCATCAACATTTTTGGCGATTTTCGTATGCATTTAAACGATATGCAATTAACTGAAATTGACTATGTTTATTGATATATCCATCCATATTCAGTTTGATTTTACTTAGTGATATTTAAAGTTTATTACTTGGTTAGTTTGATATCGGTTGAGATATCAGCCTGAGGTAACTTCATATCAGTCTGAGACCGAAGGCTGATATGAAGTTACTGAGGGCTGATATGTCAGCCGATAGCCAACTAATCAAGTAATAACCTCGTTATTAATTAGATCAACAGTGTATGGTAACACCATCACTATCCATTCCAATTTCAGTTCATTGGTCTAAACATCAAATTGAATGGACAGATATAATATAAACTAAATAACTAAATTTACATCTTAAATCTGATGTTGAAAATTTGAGTATGGCACTCATGTTATATGTCCAAGTAGAATCTGTAGATATTCACGATTTCCATTTAAATTATGGAATAATTACCAGTTTGAAATATGACATGAATGCCATTACTTAAAGTCCATTATGAAATTGTCATATCGGCCGAGTTTAGTGGGTTATCAGCCGAGTTTGGAGTGATATCAGCCGAGGTCGATAATAGGTCGCTTAAGGCAAAAATGTGATATCTAATTAATAAGTTATTTTATTTAGAATAATATTTATTTTCTGATATGATTACTTGGTATAAACATAGTCATAAATTGGTAAGGTTAAATATTTTTTATGTTTAGAATAAAGAATATAACAAAAGAGATCGGAGTACAGGCGCTTATTGGAGAGCGCAAAACCTTCAGTTCTCATATCATTGATGTGACAATGTTAACCCTGTCCAAACGTGTGTTGACCTATCTATAGCCATTGTTTCATTTACCGTTAATAGAAACTATAATTTAGATTTTTCTTGCAGGTGCCTTACGCTTCACAAGGAAAATCATTGGTTTGAAGGAAGATTTCTATAATCGTTACATTGTTAGGGGAAATCTCTTCAAGTTGATCGTTGATGCCTTCCTCGCTAATGGAGAACGTTATAATTTATTAAACTCTGCTATGATAGAATTGTTCGAGTTTATTAGAGTGGTAGGTATAATATTGATATTTTAGCCTTTGATATCATTATTTTTTTTGGCAAAAATGGAGAGGTATGGTTTGAAAACTTCTAGTTCACCCATCAAGCACCATCAGTTTGGTGAGATCCATTCGTGTGCGGTCGTCACCTTCAGATGGTGTTAGTGCGATAACTTGAACATATATAAACTTATTTGTTTTATATCGATGTATGAGACTTACTAAACACTCTCTTGATCTAGTTCCAAAACCTGCCAGGTCCGTGTATTGTGGACGGAGTTGCGGCATTTTGATCATATTGGCTCGATAACTTGGAACTATTATATACTGATTTTGTCGATATTCAACAATGTCTTGATCGTGTTCGAAAACTGGCCAGGTCATAGTATTTTCGGCAGAGGCACTGTCTTTAAATAGTTCATTGTTGTCAATGTCAGACTTCCTCAACAGTGTTGTGTATGATAGCCATTACGATTATTCTATTTTCAATCCCAAGCCAATGTTTCGCAGAGCTACCACAACTCGACCTCACATCTCTGATGTGAATTCTTGTATTCCAAATGGTGTAGCGGGACATCGTATCAAATGATAGCTCTGTTGATAGCATGATTTGTGTCTCACTGACATAGCAAAACTGCTATTGAAGTTTGCATGGACTTCGTTTATAAACTGAACATAGCTGTCTGACTGCTGGATAATATTTTCCCTACCTTGGGCATGAATAATTATTGTCTGTTATTCTTAACCCTTTTATAACGGGAGCTGTGCTGATGCAGCAGTTAAGATCATGTGCCAGTGCATTCTCTTATATATGCGAGTCTTCCATAGGGAGCCTCACATATATAGAGAATACATTGGCCTAACAATATTTACCTCGACCTTGTAAGCCATTGCATTCTCTTATATATGCACGTTAAATATTGTTAGGCCAATATAGTCTCTTATATATGCGAGCCTCCCTGTGGGAGACTCGCATATATAAGAGAATGCATTGGCACAGGGTTTTCAAAAAATTTCTGGAAGCTCCAGTCATGGAATGGTTAATGGTCAAAGTTAGAAATTTTTCAATCTAAACCTGTCCCTGATATCTATTTCCTGTTGTTGTATTGTTTTAGTATAGAAATACATTGGGATGCACCAGCCACTACTCAGAATTCTGAATTATAGGCCCATGGATGGCTTTTTTGAACCTAGAGTTATACCTAATAATTATTGGCTTTTGTCATATTACTTACCAGTTCCAGGGATCAAATAGGTCCATAAATATACATTAAATACACCCATGTATTGAAAATTGCAAGTGTATACCGTTGCAAGAGCAATCGCTCCCGTATCCTGGGAAGGACTGTTGAAGGTCCAAACATGCCCTATAAATGTACTTATTGTTTAATTATTGAAATATTTTTCATTGTAGGAGGACATCAAAGCATTAACTACACACGTGATTGATTGCCATATAAAAGACCTCGAAAACATTACTTACGTCAACACATTTAAACAAATGAAGGTGCGGTTTGAGACACACCAAGATCGATACAAGGAAAAATCATGCTTGGACAGGTGAGTACTGTTTAACCCTTCTTTACTGAATGGATTCTCCCATCAGATAGTAGAGAATACATTGGAATGGTCTATTATTTGTCTGAAGGGATTTTCAGGAGCAATAAGCAGAAATATAGGTAATAAAAGTACAGTAATGCCCAAAGTAATTGACCACTTAACCACAGCAGAATTATGGGTAATTTTTCAGGATTTAGTCAGAAATATAGCTTGTTGCCATTCATCGGAATGCTCTCCGCGAGAACTTTCCGATGAATGACAACAAGCCATATTTCCGACTAAATTCTGAAAAATTACCCATAATTCTGCTGTGGTTAAGTGGTCAATTACTTTGGACATTACTGTACAGAAGGATTCTTATTTTTAGTGGTAAATGTCCAGATAATAAGTTTTAACAATTGGCCATTTGTTGAACTTATTATTACCTGAAGTTCTGAACATGATAAATTGTCTTAACCCTTTACCCAACAGAAGGGCCCTGTGCCAATGCATTCTCTTATATATGCGAGTCACCCATAGGTCGCCTCGCATATATAAGAGAATGCATTGGCTTAACACATTAAAAATTATAAAATTGTTAAAGAATGTAAGAAAAAATGGTAAAAAGTGTTAAAAAAGGCCAATGCATTCTCTTATATATGCGAGGCGACCTATGGTCGACTCGCATATATAAGAGAATGCATTGGCACAGGGCATAACTGTAACTATCACAATGTGGTCAAGGAGCTGGTTCCAATGATATCCATATTTGTATGGTTCTATTGAGACAGACCGAAGATATTTTAGGTTGTTGAAGCTTTATTTTGTTGGGTAAATGGTTAAGTGGTCAATTACTGGTAAATGTCCAGATAATAAGTTTTAACAAATGGCCATTTGTTGAACTTATTATTACCTGAAGTTTTGAACATGATAAATTGTCTCAACCCAATGAGAGAATTCAAGTATAAGAATACAAGCAAGTTATCAATATTGCTAAATAAAAATCAGTTATTGAAAAATAAAAACAGCATTCTGAAATGCAATCCACAACCAGGCATTTAATTCTTTACCAATATGTGCATTTCTTTATAATATATTTTGATTGCATCTTGCTACTTTTTACAGCAATCTCAATGCAATGTTAAAAAATAGTCGGTTTCGACGTGACGCTCGAGCGATGGAGGAGGAAGAGGAGAACTGGTTTGGACGAGACGACGACCTCGATGATACAAGCCCGATTGTTCCGGTTTCTGACACCATCAAGAGCAAACTTGATGCTGATCTGGACCAGATAAACATGATTATAGAAAACCGGAAAGGTATTTAACCATTTCATTACTATTATTTACAGCCATAATACTATTCACTTTTAAATTTGTCCTGGTATCGGAATAGGTCGATAAATATCTTCTACGAGCATTCTGTAACCCAAAAAGAAATAATGAAAAACTATGAACATGGTGGGTCCCAAACAAAAAACAGACATTTGCATGATATGGAACATAAAATCTCAAGCATTCCATGTTAGTTTAATCCTGATATGGTAGAAATAAAGAGCTGTTGTCCGACTTCTGGCGAAAAATTGGAAACGGCTGGAAAATACATAATAATGGACACATAATTATTTTAGCCACATAACTCAAAAGCCCATTATCTACCCAACTGTTGGTTTAGCTGTGTGTTCGTCCGTCCATCCAGAACTTTGTACGAGTCTATATTCTGGTAATTTTTTTTTAAACTTGGCACAATGAACCTATCCTTACGTACTAAGCACCACAAGCCATCTCAATCTCGCTACATATTCATTAGTAAAATGGCTTCCGATGAGAACGGACTGTGTTGTTAAACGCCATGTAACACGATAATATAGCTTCTTTCTGAGTTTCTTGATTTTCAAGATGCCTATGTGTGTATATATGCATCTTGTAAAAGTGACTGTCGTTAGATATAAACAAAAATAGAACCAGATTTAAGCAAAAAACCAGGTGTGATAACCAACAAAGATCGATGTTTATGTTGAATCAAACTGTGTAAATGAAGCTATTATTATAACTTCAATATCAAATAGCAAATTTAATATCGAAGCTATGCTTCACACCTTGATGAAATAAACCAAAAGGAGATGTACATACATGTGGTAATTAGTCTAAGACTATAATCCCTCTTTTGTCGAAATAAATATAACGATATCAGTTTCCCATTCCCGAGCGTCCTGTATGAACCCCGGTGACATCAGATGTACGGACAACTTTGCGACCGGATGCAAAGGATTATCAAATAATGGTCTTTTTAAATTCCACATCCTATTTTGCCGTCACTAAAGTACATTAAAGAAAACGCCGACTATCATGGAGTCAGTTACATGTTGCCATGTGGCAACAATGGCACAAAGTGAACTCGTTCGGTGAAGGTTGTGTGTATACACCGCGAAGCACGTGCAATGTGTGAAATTTCGTGTAATTCTCTTGGAAAACATTTGTTGATTCTCATTTACACGTACATTGTCGCATTAATATGGAGGAAGTTTTAGATTCTCAAATGGATTCAGTAAAACGTTCGCAGGAGATCCTACAGGTTAGTGTGAATAGCAGACATTTGAACTCAATATTACCACAGTGTTATAACAGCAACACATGTATACATTTATAACGAAAAACACTTCACATAAAACAAATACTGGCGGCACAATTAATATTCATAACGCATCATCGATCGGGACTACTATTTCCACGTTTTAGTTTGAAATCTGTTATATTAATATTGTAATTTAAATAGCCAGGGTTTCCGCTATAGGGGCAGGGGATCCCTTTATGGGTCCCATTCCCCAATCCATGTTTTCCCCCATGAACTATGTCCGCCTCAAAAAAAAAAAAAATCTGTCAGCCTCTATTATCCCCTGACCATCCTTCTCACAGATTCACCTCATGGGCACCTTTCACACATCCCGTAGCCCTTTCAAAGTTTCACACCTAACAGGGATCAGGGCCCTTAAAAATTTTCACACCTCCCAGGATCCTTTCATACATTCACACACAAACATCGTGTTTCACACATCGCATGGCCTCTCACTATCGTATATGACAGGTTGTTTGACACACACAACAATCTACGCATTTTGGTAATGACAGGACAGGGCGAAAGGACGTCCATAGACCTGGCCAGTGGCATCGTACAGCCACGGTGGAGTAAGTTCAGGAAAATGACCTTATGGGGAACTGTCCGGTGGGAACATATCAGTAAAGTTTCCGTATTGGGAGCTGGGAGTATCGCGATTCGGGTCAAATAGATCAGAACAATGTTGTATTTCTCTACTAAATTACTTTGAAATGTGGCATACTAACAACCCACATTAAGCTAGTACACAACACCTCAAGAAATAAGACATTTGGGGTGCGTGCAGATAATTCGGCCGACGATATCTCGGAATGTGTTACTGACTATACTGTTTTGAAGTTTTCCCCAAATTGCCTCACGGCCCCGGTAATTTATACCTAGCGGAAAGCCTGAAATAGCATTAGGATCCGAGTGTGGTCGTTGGCATTGTTTAATCCAGCGTAAACAGATGTCTTAGTTACTTTTTGATTAAGGAAACCGAACTAAAACATGTGTATAAATATCGCTCATCAACCGAAATATGTTCCCCATGCATATATTAACACCTTTATAGCTAAATAACAGATATTTTGCTCTCCTGTTTGTAAACCCCCTACTGCTTATACTGGTTGTTAGGGAGTCGCTTGTGGTGTTTTCCATATCGCTAGGCAGACCCATGTCGTATCGACGATTAAGCTATCGGCTCATTGGCTATAATTGAAAATGGGGCGGTACCTACGGATAAGTCCATTATCAACCAGCATGGGAAACTGCGCACCTGCAATTTTGAGTTCAGTCAGACTCATTTTGGCAGAGTTATTGCCCTTTTACAACAAAGAATCATACATCCTGGGACGCATCTTTTGTCCAAGCCTGTATTTCGTCAAATTCCAGTCAATTATTTTTTAAACTTTGCACAGATGTCAACCAGCATGGGAACCTGCGCACCTGCGATTTTGAGATCAGTCGGGAGTTATTTTGGTGGAGTTATTTTTCGACATATAAAATTGTAATGTTTTTTTTTTATATATTTTAGAGTTATTGACCCTTTTGAAGGCAACATATTTAGTGAATACAGTAAAACCTCTCCAAATCAGACCATCTATAAACCGAATCCCTCAGTGACATTTTCGAATCACCGTAAAATTTATCATTTCCAATCTTATCTATATTCCGGTATATGTGTCATGTCTTATTAATATACCATGTTTTAATTCTTATTATACCATGTTTTATCTATGTTATTTATATTTTATTCGGTACTTTATGGAATAATGTTTTTTTAGTTAAATTCAACAATGAGTTGGTTGTGCTTCGACAACTATGTAACGATGTCAATACATTCCGATCATAGTGTGATATTCTATAAACCGACCACCTCTCTAACCAAACAGAAGGGCCGGTCCGAAGGGTGTTCATTTTGGAGAGGTTTTACTGTATGCAATTTGTATCATAATGGTGTAATCAATTTATCCTACAAATTGTAGTAAAGGGATCTGAAACCCAAAAATCCTTCAAACCTGCCACCTTCGTCGGGGGACATTTTGGTCAGCGAACTTTTCTTTTATAATAATAAAGGGTCTTGGAAAAAATCTTGAAAATTGCGAACAAATAGCCTTGAAAGAAGAAACCACATTGAAAAACATTAAAAATTGTTGAAACAACCTTAAATTTATGGGTCGTTTTATAACCTGGGAAATTCAAGTTTGGTAGGGAGGGCCTATATTTCATCTGATTTTGCGAGAATCCAAACATACTTTTTCGCGTGAATCCAGGGTAATTTGCGAGAATATTTACGAGAATCTAGATTTGGATTCTCGCCGAAATAGAGTTTATTCTGTTTTTTTTTATTTTCAACTTCAAACTCTTGCCATCAATTGATAATTCACTCTGTTACTAAAATAATTTAAATCGACTGGTGAAATTTTCATCTATTTTTATATTTCTCTCTAATTTCAGCCAAAGATCAGAAGGATTGTGATTCTCCCCCACTGCTGAGTAGGAAGTCGACAATTAACATTAATCTTAAAGCGGGCACACCTAGTCCTGTGGGTAGTCCCGTGCATTCACCCAGCAGCCCAAGTAGTCCAGCCACGCCCGAAAAACTCTTAGTGTCACCTTGTCCGACGCCCTTCTCCTCACCAACTACTGCTAACATGGTTGTCAAGACAGAAGACAGTCCACTATCTCGCAGAGTGAGTATATTGTGTTTAAAGATACGGGCGGCGTTGACGGTGGGCATGCTGTTAAAAATTCACCACCGTCAAAAACTGCCATAAACAGAAATAATAGTAAAATATAGACAGACCTTGTTGTTATACCAATCAGAAAATGGCATAAACAGTATGTTATTGTCAAATGTTTTTCCTTTGTTATGTAAACAAAAGCAAAAAATGTTACAGAACCTGGCTTTTGTTTAGATCCGGATATGGTAAACATAAAGAGCGTTATTAGTAGGGACAGACGAAGCTTCGAGATTCGATTCGATTTCGAATGTTACGTTCCGATTCGATTCGATTCGAAAGTGGTTGGGTGATTCGGGATATTTCGAATCGTTATATACAAGTTCTTTATTACTGGGAATAGACTGCATTATATATAAAAAATATTTATATTATCCCCAATACTTAACACAAGTCTCCTTCCGCGACCATATGTGACCTCCATGGTCCAATGTGTATAGGGTAAGTTGCCCAAAAGCTCACTGCTCGTATATATTGCCCCACCAGTCCCAATGCTGGTTACTCGTGTAAGGTCAGTGCAACTCGTGCAACATGCAGGTATAGGTCTGTGATGGTTTGCGTGTCATCGCGGTTGTACCATAATCGTAGCGCACATGGTTTCCTCCACTACATAAAACCAGAAATGTCGCGATACTGAAGTTAGTGAATTTCGTGTGGGACATATTTGTATGTCGGTATCTGACATTCTTACCAGAAAAGCCTATATTGCGTTACTCAGATCATTCAAATAATATCATATTTTTTTTAACTCAAAATTAAAACGATATAAATATATTAAATAAACATTTTGGGCTCCATCATGCCATCTCCAAATCCGACCAACATCTGTATCCGGGAAATGGAAAATAATTTGTTAACCATTCAGCTTTCCGACAGACAGCCCCAATTTGGGATACTATATATAGTTCTCTGTAATCACGTTTGCGTATGCGCTATTCACAAGTCACGACGCAATTTTGATATCGCGCGTGACTGCTGTGTGCGACAGGGTGAAGCGTATATGCAAGAAAAGTTTCCGTTTGCAATGACTCAAATCAGACTCCATTGGCTCCAAAGTTCCAAACTGCTTTCTTTCACGAATAGTGGCAGTGGCACAAAATATGAAATGATGTTGTGCCATTCTCATACATTAAACTGTTTTAAACTGTGATTAAATATTGTATTTATATATATCATGTCATAGAAATTAAGTTCAATGAACCTTCTTCGTAATCTGAGTTATCTCACTGACGTTATAAAATCATCTGACATTTGCGCCCATTTTTGTTCGTACTCCCGATCAGTACCACGAATCTACTAAAGTGTTTGAAAAAGATTCGAATCGATTCGAGATTCGATTTGATGTTGAAATTGCCGATTCGTCGATCCCTAGTTATTATACCCCCACTTTCGAAGAAAATGGGGGGTATACTGGATTGACTGCGTCTGTCCGTCCGTCCGTCACGCTTTCTCCGTCCGTTTGTCCGTCCGACCTCATAACTCGAACAACTATGAACCGATTTCAATAATTTTTTGTATGCAATCTCCTTAGGACGGTCTCTCCCGCATGATGCTAATTTTTTTCAAGTTACGCCTCTTTTTCGACTTATTTTGACTTAGAAAAGTCTGTCCGACTTAATAACTGAACAAATATGAACCGATTTCAATAATTTTTGGACAATGGTATACATGCTTCTCACAATACCCTCTCTACATGATGCGGCTAGGGATTGGCTCAGACTGTTTTTCGTAATATTACACCTCATTTTCGACTTATTTTGACTTAGAAAATTCTGTCTGACTTAATAACTTTAACAAATATGAACCGATTTGAATAATTTTTTCTGTACAAGCTTCTTGTGACACCATATCGATATTATTAGTCCGAATTTTTCTTTAAAATTAAAAATCTTTTTGGTTGAGTTTACGGATAATGCGGGTTGAATTTGCCACGGTGGGGGTACGCTAGCACTCGAGTGCACACCTCTTGTTAGTTACTGTTTTCCTGATATGGAAATAATAAAGAGCGTTTATATAAATTGTGTGTGATTAACCAATAGAATTGCGGTGTGTTATGTAAACAGAAGCAAAACTTCTGTAACACGAGCAGGCTCTTGTTTACGTACGTCTTGACGACAATATACTATTTACACGCTGATTATGTTTGACATATGAACAAAACTATATATATTTTAATATTCCTTCTGTTGATGGCGATTTGAACAAATATGAATATTTCTGCAACGAACGCTGTGCCTTTAACCCTTCCATGCCTGGTTTATTCCATATACAAGAGAATACATTGATCTAACAATGTGTGCCTGTCATTTGCAGAATGAGGTCCCCAGAGGGAGAATTTAGTGATGCTACCCCACATAGCGGGTTAGCATCACCAAATTCACCCTCTGGGAACCTCATTCTGCTGAGTTGTAAGCAGAATGAGGTCCCCAGAGGGTGAATTTGGTGATGCTAGCCCGCTATGTGGGGTAGCATCACTAAATTCACCCTCTGGGGACCTCATTCTGCAAATGACAGACACACTATTCCAAGGCTTGTCTAACAATATTTATCTTGACATTGTAAGCCAGTGCATGCTCTTATATATGCGAGGCTCCCTATGTGAGACTGGCTTATATAAGAGAATGCACTGGCTCAGGATCTTTAATGCTGCACCAGCATAGCTCCTGTCATTAAAGGCTTAATTTAGTGTCCTTCCCTGACAACACTTAACATAACAACAAAAGTTTTCATGAGACTTCTGGTTAGCAATGAGCTGATAACGAAAAAGCCTCTCTGACCAATTTACTAATTATCTGGAGGCACAATCGACTAATGGTTGATGCCGATTAACATATATTTTATAAAAGTCTGTAAAACAACTGTAAAAATAGATTGACTTTGTTCGTATGTTCATTAACGGCCAAATAAAGCTTCAACAGCCTAAATTATCTTGGGTCTGTCTCAATAGAACCATACAAATATGGATATCATTGGAACAGGCTCCTTGACCACATTGTGATAGTTACAGTTATGCCCTGTGCCAATGCATTCTCTTGTATATGCGAGTCGACCATAGGTCGCCTCGCATATATAAGAGAATGCATTGGCCTAAACAAAATCTTTTTTCACCATTTTTCCTTACATTCTTTAATTTTATAATTTTTAATGTGTTAAGCCAATGCATTCTCTTATATATGCGAGGCGACCTATGGTCGACTCGCATATATAAGATAATGCATTGGCACAGGGCCATTCTGTTGGGTAAAGGGTTAATAAATAACTCTCAAATAACGGGTTTCTCATATCGAAACATCATTACAGTCACAGTGGAACTACAAATAAAAATCCAATTAATCCAGTAAGATGCCAAAGTTTAATAAAAACTCAATGGTAAACATTGGACAAGCTTAAAACATAATAAAGTATTCTGAAAGTTATTATCAAACCAAAAATATTTCTCCATTTTTTAGCTCAACTTGACAAGTCGTCCGTCCATGCATCTGCGTGCATCTGTCAACAATTTCCTTTAGCACACCCTACAGGCCACATCTCTCGTCTGATCATCGCTTGCTCCGACAATGATGTTTGCTACAAGATATTTCATTTTTTAATGAACTTCTTTTCATTATTTTAGGCTGGTCTTGTTGGGTTGGTGGACTATCCAGATGACAATTCTGACGAGGAAGAGGACGAAGACTCGTTGACGCCATCTCCAAAGCGGCAACGACTAGTAACATAGCTACAAATAAACATAGATCACTCATGAAATTCATCACCCCGAAAGGGGGTATCATTCATTCAAGTCTGCAAATAGTGTGTCTGTCATTTGCAGAATGAAGTACCCAGAGGGTGAATTTAGTGATGCTAGCATCACCTAATTCACCCCCTGGGGACCTTATTCTGCTTTGGCCTCATCTTCTGGAAGTATCTATAGTCTCAAATTAACATAATTTTTAGTTACATCTTCCCTATGGGAAGTTTCTATATCTCATAATTTGCAGAAGATAAAATACACATAATCATGGGGACCTTAATGGGTGAACATCACCAACTTCAATTGGGGAACTTCAATCTTATTCTAGGTCTCCTATTGCAGTTGAGGCCTAAGCAGAATGAGGTTCCCGGAGGGTGAACTTGGTGATGCTAGCCCACCATGCGGCATAGCTTCACTAAATTCACCTGCTTGGTACCTCATTCTGCAAATGACAGACACACTATTTGCAGCCTTTCATTCATTCATTCATTCACTCATCAGAGATAAAGAGTATGATTATCAAAAAAATCCAGATCAGAGTTCGCCATATCAAAAATCTCTTCCAAATTGAATGCTATTGTCACAAAATTGCTCAGATTAATCATGACTCGTCATTTGTTGGAAAAAGATATATTGAGGCTTCCAGACCTCCAGTTACAAGAACATATTCATTGAGAAAAATCGAATGTTATTTTATCAGTTGCTTTGTAAGGCTGAAATTTGGCCTGTAAAGTGATCTAAAATTTATTATTCTCACTCTAAAATCATCGACATGTCTAAAATAATGAATAATAAATACTATGAATATTCGGACAGTTTTCCCTTCTCATTTCAAGATAGATTTTAAATGCTAATATTTAGTTAAATAATTTTGGGAAAAATTAGTCTGGAACCCTGAATACATCTTGTAATAAGTTTATAAAGTTTATCCCATAGAATAATAAATTATGGATCTATGTTGATTTAGACAATATTATTCTATTACATTCTACAAATTGTATCCATTGTGAATCAAAGGCTAGACTTGAAATACTGACCTGTATGTCATTGACAGTTGCTACTTTACAAAAAATCACACTATGTTTGACTTAAAATGTATTGTGGCTGTCATTTTGACAGACAGTAAGACCATTTAAAATAATTTCCTGTGTTCTCAGGTAAAACTAAACGCCTCAAAAGTAAGTTGCCCCTGACATATTACACTTTATTATATGACTCATTATTTTCACTAAATACCACCATTGTTTGGTGATGGTTTTCCGATTAATCGGATCATGATAATATCGTGATCCAATTCCATACCATATGTGTCTGAATCAGAATGAGGCTCCTGAACTATTTTCAATTGAGACGCTTCTTAAAATTCTTGTTGTTGATTAAATTATTGTGATTCGATACAATTTCAGAGGTCGGTTGCAATAATTAAGTTCAATTGGTCTTATAATAAACATATTATTATTACAGTGAAGTGATCTGAGTCTCCACATCACGTCGAGATGGTGAGATCAGGATTAGACTCACAGCCTGCGGCAGCTTGTCTGATCTGTGATCTGACCTTTTCAACTCGTGTGATATGGAGACTCAGATCACTTGTCTTCACTATAGTGATAATCTCTATGTATCGCAAGAATCCTGAGGCAAATTTTACATGTATATTCAGTATATTGGGTCTAATGAAGTGAGCTAATGTTAACTCACTGTTCACCCTAGGGCTGGAAAGTTTCATCATGAATTAGATGTATCACGATACGCGTATCGGATCGTGTCAAGTGTATCACGATACAGGAAATCAAGTAATGTCTGAAGATGGGCTAGTGTAAAAAATCAAACGCTGCAATTATCTCTCAAGTTCACATGTATACTATGTATATTTGGCTCATCTAGCCAACAAGTTCTCCATTTTGGTTTAAAATGAATTCTATCTCCTGTTATAAACTTATTGTTTCTGATAATTCAGGTGGTATTCATTTGGAAACACTAATTTAGTGTATCGTGATATGTATTGAACCATTGATCATGAATCATGATTACTATTGTATCATGACCTAAATGTATCATTGCAGCCCTAGTTGACCCACTGAGTCAAGCCTTGAAATAGGGTGTCTTGTCATTTGCAGAATCAGGTCCCCAGAGGGTGAATTTAGTGATGCTACCCTGCATAGCGGGCTAGCATCACCAAATTCACCCTCTGGGGACCTCATTCTGCAAATGACAGACACCCTATTTCAAGGCTTGCTGAGTACTTGCATACTTCAGTTAGCGCTGTTAGTGTGGAGGCTATTGTCAATTCAAAAGTCAATTAAATGTTAAGAGGGCAGTAAACACATTTAAAGACTCTTGTGAATAAAAGATTAGTTCTGTGTTTTAACCCCATGTCAGAACTGAGACTTGGAGGCACTGTGCCCTCATTGTAATGAGGAGACACTGGATCCAATACTGCCACGAGGTTGCAAATTTCTCTTGCAGTAGATGGAGAATGTCATAATGTTTAGTACTATTATCCATTCTTTTGTGGGTACATTTGGCAATAATAATATTTTTTATTAGTCCTTATTCGTGTCACTAGAAAGGTGCCTGAGAACACAGTATTTTATTTTATTTGGCCTAATTTAGTTAGTTTAGTCACAAAAATGCCAAAGGCAGCTTATTTTATCTTGATTCAATATGACCAAACCTCCAGCGGGATTTCATTTATTACAATGGGCAGGAATGGGCAATGAAATTGAAATGAGATAAGAATGGAATGATCGGGCTAAATTATGCTCCTCCAGAGTAGGTGTAACGGGTGTAATGTGACGTCACCCCATGCGAAGATCGGTTCTCCACTGAGAAAGCACATGGAAATATTTATGTTTATATGGATTAAATGAATTTCATTTTTTATAATTTGTTAAGATTATATCAAATATGATTCATAAATATATAATTCAATTGAAATAAAGTTAAAATAATTTATCCAAAGTTTTAGGATACTTAAGACTGTTCTAAATTTAGGCAGTTTTGCTTAACCCTTTACCCAACAGAAGGGCCCTGTGCCAATGCATTCTCTTATATATGCGAGTCGACCATAGGTCGCCTCGCATATATAAGAGAATGCATTGGCTTAACACATTAAAAATTATAAAATTGTTAAAGAATGTAAGAAAAAATGGTAAAAAGTGTTAAAAAAAGATATTTTTTAGGCCAATGCATTCTCTTATATATGCGAGGCGACCTATGGTCGACTCGCATATATAAGAGAATGCATTGGCCCAGGGCATAACTATAACCATCACAATGTGGTCAATGAGCCGGTTCCAATGATATCCATATTTGTATGGTTTTATTGAGACAGACCGAAGATATTTTAGGCTGTTGAAGCTTTATTTGGCCGGTTTGTTGGGTAAAGGGTTAAGTTTAATGTTTAAAACACACTTTTGTCTTATGGCTGTTGTTTTTTATTAACCGTGAATTGTCACATTGTCACATACTCAATTATTCCTCAATCTGGGTAACTTATTCCATTCATTTTTTACCATTCCAGCCCATCATAATGAAAATAAGATCTCACCCCAGGTTGGTAGGGGCTATCTGTTTTATCAGACTTATGTATTATCCATTCAGATTAATCTATATCCTATAAAGACTTGAAGCAAGTAAAATTTCAAACTGAACCTCGGTCTGTTATTAGATGTATGTTTGTTATATTTGTGTTTATTTATTGGGGGTAATGTTTTTAAGTCTTGCATGAAATTTTGAATGGAAATGCTTTCATGTATGATGAAAGAAATTCAACCCACGCGAAGCACAAGCAAGAGTTTATTTTATCTTATTTCAAGTTAACAGTTGGGCTAAATAGTTATGCAGCCCTCTTAATTCAGATTTGTTTGGCTTCGTCAATCCGCTACGGCAACCCTTAGGCATGGCCCAGTTTGCTTCAGCAAATTGCTTCGCCATTGCTGATTGCCGTATCCAACTATGAGGGCTGGTTATAGTACAAGGTTCGTGTGGAAATAAAAAGTTCTTCAATCTGTTCTCAGCTTCTAAAATGTTCTTATCTCTTCCTGGCAATACTTTCAACAACAACAACAACACAAAATAGTTTTATGAAACTTGTTTCCAAGACAATTGCAATGCATGATAATTATCTGGTGTTACAGATGGTGTTAAAATTCCTTTCTATACTAAATCGATTCTCCCACTATGTTATAAAAGTATATATTGGAATGGTCTAATATTTACTTGGATGGGTTTTCAGGAAAAATAAGCAGATGATAGATAATACAAAGTACAGAAGGAGTCCTCTTTATTGCAGGAAAATTGTCTTTTGTTGAAATATTTTGAATATAAATGAGAACCACACTATATTGTTCAAAATTAAATAAATTTTTCACACTTGCATCACCATGTTATTATGTCACACAATAACTGAACTGAAAAATTCACATTTGAACCACGCATTAGTCATATACACATGTAATATTAAATAAAAGCTACATTTACTAAGGACCCTGTCTCGCGATCTCTTCTGATCTGCATCAGGTTTGATATTGTTGCCGATTGACAAGCTTTATATTATTTTCTCTGAGCTACGAAAGTAGCAGGCATGTAACTGAGAAAGTTCAACTTGCCCAAGATTCAAAATGTTTGAATCCCCTACTTTTGAATCTAATCCAATCCAAGCTTTGTTGTGATTTCGAATGGAATCGAATAAGCTTTGCAGGGCCATATTAACCCTTTCATGACTGTAGCTCTGTGCTGGTGCAGCATTAAAGATCATGTGCCAGTGCATTCTCTTATATATTTGAATCTCACATATATAAGGGAATGCTATGGCTTACAAGGTCAAGGTAAATAATGTTAGGTCAATGTATTCTCTTATATATGCAAGACTCAAATATATAAGAGAATGCACCGGCATAGGGTCTTCGCAAAATTTCAGGGAGCTCGTCATCCTTATATGAACAGTATTATTGTTTAAAGATGCACAATTCGATTTTACATCAATCTAGTCAGAATTTTTCCTCAGCCAATGGTCTACTCACCAGGTAAATGAAAAATACTTGCATTCACCATCAATCATGTAGCACAGGCATAATTTTGAAGTATACGTTAGAATGGTCTATTATTCATCTAGAGGGGTTTTCAGAAATAATAAGCAGATGACAGATAATACAAGTGCAGAAGGAGTCCTACTTATTGGAGGGAAATGTTCAGATAATAAGTTTGTTGAACTTATTATCTGAACATTTACTGAGGGATAACTACTTGTGTATGAGTATTTAGTGTAGAAAAGGGTTGATAGATATTTTTTTATCTGCCCATCAGAACCTCCTATTAATGGGCTCCTGGGTATTATCTGTTATTTTCTGGTATAGAAAACGTACAGATGGTGGGTTTTATGGTGTCCATTCAAACAGAACATCTTTAATTAGAAAATAACCTGTATGATACTGACTGATAGAACCAAGTGCAGTCACTCATTGTGTAGGATCGGAACCAAGTGCAGTCACTCATTGTGTAGGATCTGATCAATCGTTTGTCTTGTCTTACATCATCCCTTTCTTGTGTCCTCAGTTATAAATGTCAGACAGGCCTTGGCATACTTAACAGACCTGATTATAGTGTGCCTGTCATTTGCAGAATGAGGTTCCCAGAGGGTGAATTTAGCGATGCTATCCCGCATAGTGGTCTAGCATCACTAGATTCACCCTCTGGGGACCTCAATTTGCTTAGGCCTCATCTTCTCTGGAAAGTTTCTTTATTATAAAATTTCTATAAAAACTTCTTCACATAGATTCTATTTTTTTTTTTTTTAGTTTAGTTTCTCTATATCCCCAAATTGGCAGGACACATTGCATAATCGATGTTCCCAATGGGTGTACACCACAATATTCACCATTTGGGAATTTCAATCTGAGTCTCTGTCTCCCATACCTGATGAGGCCATACAGAATGAGGTCCCAAGAGGGTGAATTTGGTGATGCTGGTCTGCTTTGTGGGATAGCGTCACTAAATTCACCCTCTGCTAACCTCATTCCTCAAATGACAGGCACACTGTAATCAAGCTTGATACCCTAATTGTGGATTGGGCCAATATAAATATATCACTAGATTCTCATCTAACTTATTTTGAAGATTCGAACGGGCGAATTATATTGTTTATATGTGACCCGCCATATCAAATCCAGTCGTAAGTCGGGATTTTTTTACCCTGTGCCAATGCATTCTCTTATATATGCGAGTCGACCATAGGTTTTTTTACAATTTTAATAATTTTTTCTTGTATTCTTTAACAATTTTATAATTTCACCCATACAGAGCCCCAGACAAACATGAGCAGACGACACTCTTCTATATATGTGTGGGGCTCCCTGCAGGATGATGGATGTTTTTTATTTTATGTCCTAAAAATTGTAAGAAACATTTATTTAAAAAAAATGATAAAAAATTGTTAGGCCAATGCATTTTCTTATATATGCAAGGCGACCTATGGTCGATTCGCATATATAAGAGAATGCATTGGCACAGGGTAAAAAAATCTGACTTACGACTGGATTTGATATGGCGGGTCACATTTTATTCTTGCTGACATAAATTGTCTTGGTTAATCGTAGAAATTGATGCAGTATCCTACCTTGTACAATACAAGGTGATTTTAAATTGCCCAATTTGATAAAAAAAAAAAAATAGACTACGAGTCATTGCCATGCACTTTGAATGTTAATTCATGAGAAGAAAAGTTTACTTCAGAATTATCCAAATAAAACATTTTGAGAAGGGGACCAGAAATAGGGATGAGAATCTTTGAGTTTATTTTTTATATTGGCCTCAAAGGAGTTGGCCTAGTTTGAATGGTAGAAACTCAAACCATTACATTATAGATACTGCCATTGACAAAATATATATGATCATATTTTCAGACGATATCTGGAAGATTGTATGAGGAACAGACCTCCCCCCTAAGAATTCTAAAAAGTTTTAACCTTTTCATGAGGGGGGGGGTGGGGCTGCTCTGGTGCAGCATTATAGATCCCGTGCCAGTGCATTCTCTTATAATGCAAGTCTCCCATAGGGAACCTTGCATATATAAGGGAATGTACTGGCTTACAAGGTCGAGGTAAATATTGTTAGCCAATGTATTCTCTTGTATACATGTATATGAGGATCCCTATGGGAGACTCAAATATATATAAGAGAATGCATTGGCACAGGGTTTTTGCAAAATTTCAGGAAGCTCCAGTCATGGAAGGGCTAATAAACAATTTTCCAAGCAATCTGTAGAATCTATTCTCCAATGACTTTGGTCGTTACTTATTTGTCAGAAACCTATATAAAATTTTGAATTGTGAATAAATTGGAGATTGAGTTTTGAATTCTTTGAGAATTTTGGGTGTTGCGGGAGGTGCCTGAGAACATTTTTTTTTTTTTATCTATTTTGCCAAACTAAAAATATCTTTTCTTCATGGAGCAAATTGCCATTTAATCCTGCAGCTTGGTTATAAATATGTTTCAGATGACTCGTGTCAGACTTTCAAACTAGGCCTTCCCTTTTAAGCTCAAACTGTATTAGTGATGTACTTGTGTATGACACAGCTCTCTGTGTCTATTTTATAAGTGCTACTTTCTACGCATAAAACGGTATTGTAGTTTTGTAAACAAAGATATTTTTGTATTGACAAGAAAACATTGTGACCATATTGTATGTGAACATGAAATTGCACATAGTTCTGAAATCCCTCCCGAACTAAGTTACATTCAGCACAATGCCACAATCTCTGGAAGTCAGAACGGGATTTTGTACTTAATATTTCTCCCAGATTACAGTAATTCCCTAATTAATCGACTCCTTAATCACGGCAGAATTATGGGTAATTTTTCAGGATTTTGTCGGAAATATGGCTTGTTGACATTCATTGGAAAGCTCTCACTTGGACTTTCCAATGAATGGCAACAAGCCATATTTCCGACGAAATCTTGAAAAATTACCCATAATTCTGCTGTGGATAAGGAGTCGATTATTTAGGGCATTACTATATAGGTCACCAATACTTCATTCAGCTGGAGTAATTGATGCATGATTTAACCTTTGATAACTGAAGGCTCCGCGATATGCAGTTAGTTCATTCCTTTCTACTCATTTGAAGGCATGTTAATCCTTGTTAATGACAAGAGCTGTGCTGGCGTAGCATTAAAGATCCTGTGCCAGTGCATTCTCTTATATATGCGAGTCTCCCATAGTGAGCCTTGCATATATCGGAGAATAAACTGGTTTTGTACAAGGTCAAGATAAATATTTTTAGGCCATTGGATTCTCTTATATATGGGAGGCTCCCTCCCAAAAAATTGATTTAATATACCCACCGTACTAAAAGACAAATTTGGTATCTTTGGAAAGGTGAGGATGTAGGCTAATTGATGTGACCTACTATCGGATATAAGAGAATGCATTGGCACAGGGTTTTCATAAAATTCAGGAAGCTCCATTCATTTTCAAGGATGTTAAGCTTGACAACCCGCCTTAGGCAGTTTCTTGAACTTATTATCTGAACATCAATAAATTGAATGAATGGGAATCTAATCCATCTGTCATCTAATTAGGTTATCTCAACTTCCCAGCAAATTCACACAGCTGAGGTGTACACTTCCTATTCAGTAATGAATGTGGCCATTAATTTTGAAGGCCAAATTGTCGCCAATTACGGCCCCAAAATATACGCTTCATTCTTATATTTACGCCACCACGCATACATGATGCAAAGAAGAATGAAGGTTCTGTGTCAACCGTCGATTCCATGTTCAGACTGATTCGCAGCTCAAATCTTTGTGAAAGAGCTTCCTTTAGCAGGATGTCCCCCATCGCAGTCTGAGAAATTAAAAAATTGTTAATTTGATAATAAAGATACTTTCTAGAGAAGATGAGGCCTAATCAGAATGAGATCCACAGAGGGTAAATTTAGTGATGCTAGACGGCTGTGTGGGATAGCAGCACTAAATTCACCCTCTGGGGACCTCATTCTGCAAATCTCCGGCACCATATTTTGAGACCTGGTTATAGAATAGGGAGCACCTTCTCGCGATACATGATTTCATTCAGTCGGTGTTGTATGGTCTGAGCAATTTGAGAATAGTAGCTTGATTTCATTCACTCGGTAGTGTATGATCTGAGCAATTCAAGAATAGTAGGCCTGTGCATTTCTGTTGGTTTGCATTAAGAGTATAACGTTCTCTGTTTGTGGTTATGACATCTTGGCGTAAATATAAGACTCCATGTTATAATATAGTGGCGTAAAGGAAGCTTTGGCCCTCGAAAGTTCAGGCTCTATCTGTTGCATGAGAAAATTATTAGAACTTATTTCATCGGTCCAATCCTGAGTAATGTGCCTGCTCCGTTGTCTTTACTGAACATTGTTTTCATCATAGATGCATTCAAATAGCATTTGAGAACAATTGATTGCATTTCAACCAGCCTTGTAGCAACTCTGATCTAGAAACATTTTATCTTGTAATATATTCCATGTTTATAAGAAATAATAAAAAAAAACATCAAAAAAGATCATGTCTTGTCTTTTTATTCTTTTGCGGCACTAAACATATTTTGGTTTAACCCTTTACCCAACAGAAGGGCCCTGTGCCAATGCATTCTCTTATATATGCGACTCGACCATAGGTCGCCTCGCATATATAAGAGAATGCATTGGCTTAACACATTAAAAATTATAAAATTGTTAAAGAATGTAAGAAAAAATGGTAAAAAGTGTTAAAAAAAAGATTTTTTTTAGGCCAATGCATTCTCTTATATATGCGAGGCGACCTATGGTCGACTCGCATATATAAGAGAATGCATTGGCACAGGGCATAACTAACTACCACAATGTGGTCAAGGAGCCGGTTCCAATGATATCCATATTTGTATGGTTCTATTGAGACAGACCGAAGATATTTTAGGCTGTTGAAGCTTTATCTGGGCATTTTTGGCCGGTTTGTTGGGTAAAGGGTTAAACAATATTTTATTTGAACACTAAACAGAACAGAAATACAAACAAAAAATACATAACATATAATCTCAAATTGTTCAAAAGAGGATTGAGCAACAAGCTTGGGGGGCTTTTGTTAAGTCCTATCCTCAGAAAATAAATGTTACCCCAATTGATACCATTGGGGTATAGCAGACGGGTTTTGTTCTGTATGGTCCGAATAATAAAGTTTATAGATGAAGGGATGAGAAAGGGAAAGGGAGTGCAGGTAGTAGTTGAAAAGGGGTAGATAAACTTACCATTAACATCAGGATAATATATGTCACGGAGAGTATTGTATCATGTTAAATTGATCACCATTTATTGTCACAAGCCAATGAAGAATCTAAATTCAAAACAAATTTGATCACGCGACGACCCAATTGGAGAGAATTCGAAAAATAGCGGGTTATCAGAATTATTTCCATTCCATTAATGAGCTGTTTAGTTAATGTATTTAATAAGTGACAAAGTGTGTATGTACCATAAACATATTTTGCTACTCATAATCTTCAAGCATCAAAATAGCAAGCCTTTGTCAATTTCCAGGGATCAAAAAAGTTTGATAAATACATATCATTAATTAGATCTATAAGGCAGTTTGGTCCAGAACAGCCTGTTCTCAAACTATGAATATCGCTTCAATTTGCCCTTAAATAACTAGTAATATCGTTTTATGACATGCTGCAAATCTACTTGCTAAATTAATGTGTCGACGTCTATTTTTTTTATGTCAATAGCTTGAAAGAGTTGTCAGTTACAAAGAGGCGATCTCATTAATAAATAGGGTATTACTTTGTTGGTTTGATATCAGGCCCGATATCAGCGCGAGGTAACCTCATATCAGCTTTCGACCAACTCAAAATATCACTACAGTGAATTCATCTGGCCATCGTATCTAGTCAAATTGAAGAGGTCAGCTCGCTGGATCAAACGGGCAGCCACAAGCAGAGAGTATAATCCAGTGATTTGACCCCTTTAACGAGATATGATGCGACAACCTGACACATTCGCTGCAATGACAATAGGTGTATTATATGACTAACATGACACATTAAACCAAAATAATATTTGAATGATTTAGACCCATCGTCATATTAAATGGTGCGGATTAGAAGAAACGCATGTAAGTGATAATGGGACACAACTGTTTAAAGTTGATGCTCAATCCCTAAGATAATGGTGGTGGTTACAGGTATGACATCGGATCAAACTCTCTGATCCCGACTCCATTTGTCTGGGAAATGATTGCTATACTATTGACTTGTATATATCAAGGGAAGAAAAACGATAGTCATATAATACATACCATATATAATGGTGGGTCTAATGACCTGTCAGGGTTTCCATCAGATTATATATATAATGGGGGGGGGGGGGTCTCGTTACCTGTCTTAGAGTTTCCATCAAGTCCGTATATAGACCGTGTGTCATTTGTTTGGCGGCCATGTTTTTTAATGAAATCCAAAAAAACAAAACTGGTAAGCTCCCAACTAAGAGGTCACCACGAAGATCCGTATGAAGTTTGGTGACGATGGGATGAGGGATGTGACCTGCCAAACGATTTAATCCTGCAAAGACTCAAAAGTAAATGTTTTTAATAAAAAATTTCAAATTCAATAGCTTAGGTCCGATCTAGAGGTGATCTCAGCCGTGCAGGGTATCCTGATAGATTCAAATAAATCCAAATTATGATGGCAGCTGGCAGCAATGTTTTAAAACAAAATTAGGAAAAAATGGTAATAATAATATTAATGACCAGTTTTATATAGCGATTAACCAATTACTTGCTCTAACACGCTTGGTGCAATATTACCCCGGTCATTTGTACAAGCCAACCAATTGCAGGCGCTGCTCTAGTTTGATCATAACATTCTCTGATACTCGTCGGTATGACAAGCTGACTGGTTCTCTTTTAACGCATGAGTGATGCGAAGCCGACACAATACGAGCGACCTTGCTCATCAAGGGTCACAACTTGGCACGGGTTTTGAAACAGCGAGCAATCCGACAATTACACGTTGCTCAAAGTGGCCAAGCCACTGCTACATGTATGTGGAGACTCAATGATCGGCGATGCGCTGTGAACCCATATCAACGTGTTTACAGCGAATACAAGTCCCACACGCTAACCACCGGACCACGGAGCTCCCAACGTCAAGTTGAGCTGAAATTGTTTCAACTGCTTCAAATTTTTCATGCAGCTGTAACCTCGACACTTCCTGATAAAATGTTTTCACCATTTTTGATACCACCCTTTCCAATAAAAGGTGGTTTGTTGGTGCAGGTTGTCACATGGCACTTTAGTAACCATTTCAGGAACCAAAATATAGTAAAAACAAAAAACAAACAAACAGCTATTTCTTTAATCGCTTTGGAATGAATCGAATTAACAGTATAAGAAGGAAGCTCAATATTAAACACATACTGCCATTAATAATCAGGATGTATATAAACCACAGATGGTCGTGTTCTTCCATGAGGTATCCAATCAGAGGTGGGTTAAAAGTCGTTCCAATGCAGAACATGACCAGAAAATATGCAGACACTTTGCCGGTGATAGTGCTAACACAATCGAGTTCTGCCCAAGCGAACAGAGAACCACATTGCATAGACATAGTCACGCCCAACATTGCAGAACATACCCACGTTAACACGACAAAGTTGAATTTAGCAGACATGAGGATAGCACATAAAGAAATAATAATTCCAAAACTTGAGGCAGTTATTATTATTGAAGGCCTAACTCGTGTAGATATGAAAATCCCAATAAATCTACTGATAGCGAACGTTCCCCAGAATAACGATGATAACCGCGCCCCATCAGATTTTGACCACTGAAGACCTTCGACTAGAAACGTCATCACCAAAACAGCCATAGTGTCCTCGATAGCTGAATAGAACAACATTATGGCACCAACTGTTACTGTCAGTATGTACATCCGTGACGTGGACATTTGATTCGATGATTCTGATTCGATATTCTTGATCGACAACACCGATGGGTTTTCCCTGAGGGTTTTCACTAGGAATGGGAGTCCACTTAGAAGTGAGATCACACCAGCCATAATAAATGCAAATTCGATGTCAGTTTCTCCATATTTTTGAATGACATCACCACCACACCCTGTGGTATTTATGTTTTCCAGTGTCACAACTGGCAAGCCTATACTCAAGTTCATGTAGGGCACTCCATTTGTCTGCTTATTTACATCAAGCGTCGTTGAATAATTCGTCGAGGTCGATGACAGTTTCTTTGCCAGGAAATGTTCCGTTACTAAAGGGGAAATAATCCCTCCGACAGCATATGTGAAGCCCAAGGTTTGGAAATATGGGGCGCTTTCTTTGCCCCATATTCTGGTGATCTCTGCATATGCGCCTGCAAAAAAAAGGAGGAACATGCAGTAGAAATTAGTACCACGGGAGAACAAACAACGAGAATCAATACTTCCTCATTGTGTGAATTATTATCTTTCCAAAATCCTGCCTAACCTGATCCTTTATTTCAGATATCATTCACATAGTACTCTAATTAGAAATTACAATTTTAAATATCTGCAACATTTGTTATATTTTGAATTGCATTTTCTTTAGATCAATATGTGTGAATGACACAATATATGTGAAGATCTGTGTCTTTAATGATATATATATTGATTTAGTTGACATATATTTTTAATCTAGGGCGAATACGGCGCTTAGTCTGCCATTGAGAAATTGTATTCAAGTGCCGCCATTTTGGTAGCCATTTATGCGACAAGATTTGTTTGTTTCGGTCTCTCCATTCACTTCCCTTGTTCATGTTGTATACCAAGCTGCAAACAGAATTCAGTCCACTCAGTACTCTGTGTCTGACCGACCACTGCCGGCATGTGTATTTTCTTAATTAAATAAAAACAAATTATTGAAGTGATTTGTCAGTTACAATTCATTCTGGCTTGATCCAGACAATTTTCAAATGAATATGGACATTTCAGTTTCTCAGAATAATGCAGAATGAATTGTAACCTACAAAAGTAATAAATGTGCGATTTCTACACATTGTGAGTAGGCGCCAGCATGGGGCAAGTCCTGCGTATGGGAGTCTGGGACTGAACTCTGCATGGAGCTTGGTTGCATATATACACCTATTTGGAAATGTATATTGGCTGTATATGGTGCAGCATGATGGGGTATATATAGCCCCACGCTGAACGCCATTTTGGATTATAACATTTACCGATTGCGGATATTAATAACGGATTTAAAAAATAATGTTCTTGGACATATGTTCAGAGAGGGGTATGCACGTTTTGTCTGGGACAGTTTGTTGGATCATGTTATCGTTGAGTCATCCGCTAAACCATATCACAACATTATCAATTCAATCTTGCTTTAAAATTATGCCACTGCACAAAACAACCACCGACCCTCGATAAGCCATTTCAGACACTGAAACTTGTGGTTACCGGTAATATATAGAGCCGCTTGTGACGACCTATATAGTTGAGGAAATAGGTGGAGTAAATACCGTGCATAGCTTTTAATTTCACTTAATACTAATTCCACTCCACCCCTACAAGCAACTGACAATCTTCCACATGTACACGAATCAAGTGCATTGCGTGGGCTAAAAATCTAATATTATCTATAATAGAACCACGCAGCTTCGCCATCGACAGACTATATATATATACACGTATGATGGCTTAATGTGCTATGCACACAATCAGCCGAGTCACAATGCATTACATATTCGACGCTAGAATGGTTAATACTTTCTTTACTAAATACTCATTGACGAGTAGTTCCCTTAAGAGATGTTCATATAATAAGTTCAACAAACGGCAATAGGGTATTTGTTGAACTTATAATCTGAACATTTCCCACATTTGAATATGAATTTATCCTTCTGCACCTGTGTTACAGTTTTGTCTTTCTGTCGTCTGCTTATATTTCCCGAACATGCACCCCTCCATGTGAATAATAAACCATTCCAAAATATACTATCTATAATGACTGAATGGGAGAATCCATCCCTTATAAAGAGTTTGATATCACACTTGACTCTTACCCGTGTCTATGCCTCCTTGAAATATCCCCAGGGCGACGTTTGCGAAATTCATCGCCCAGAAATTTGGGAACCATGGCATGGTTACGACGAATATCGTTTGTCCAATGACGGCGATGAAAAGTGTAAAATACTTGTTCAGCAAATCATAAACGACACCAAAGATAATTGAGCCCAGCAAGTAGCCAATGGCGTGAGTGGAGTGGTACCACGCCCCTTCTTCCAAATCCACGCCTGTCAGTGTTAGAATGTCCAGGAAAGACGTCCCTCTCAAACCTTGCACCAAGCCCTGAAAGAAGAAATACGACGAGTTCCTGTATTCAAGTACCTTACTCATATTTAAATTCGCGCAGTATTATTTTTTAAACAGTTTTCGCGCAATGTGCTGTGCGAAATCAAAACTGACGCTTTCCGTATGATGTATATATATAACTTATTTAAAAAAAATACTTTAATATCAAAAAGATAAGCGAGATCACTGGGTCGCTATACCATATTGGACCCATCCAGCCCGGTTCCGCGCATTCAGTGCTACAGGTCAAAGTTCTGGAGTAGCATCCATGTATATGAAGCTTTTGAATATTCACGTATTCCATATGTGGAATTCATGAGTATTCAAAACTCCATGTATGGAATGCTACTCCATAACTTTGACCTGTATAGCACTTAAACCGCGGAATGGGGACTGGATGGATCTCTGAATATGGTAGCCACCCAGTGATCTTGCTTATTCATACAAACTTTGTTTAATTACTCTGCCGGTCAAAACCAATGACCCCAATCGATCTTCAAGTCATTCCTTGTAATCATATACCAGTACATGTTAATAGAAAATTATAATAACATGGACATTTTTTCAAAACTATCAAAACAGGATGTCTTGTAAGTAATACATTGTTCAAATTCCAACACCGTATCCCCATAACAACAAGCATCGAGCGCGTGCACATGTTAGACTTGAAGTGACGTGGGTGGTTCATCGTGGTTCAAGTGGTGACTGCAGCTCTTTATTATTTGATGTACATATGAAACGTTCGTGTAAACCGTGTGGCGATTTGTACTGATTCTTATGGGCGCTAGTTGTGTGAATGTAGAGCGTGTGTGTCAGTGTGTGTGATTATTAACATACCACGTGATAAAAACCCTCTTATTTTCCCTGTTATTTGGTATAAATACAGGAATCACACTATTTTTCGCTCAGTTTTAAGTTGACAGCACATACACACCGTCATTCCGATATATTAATTAAATGCAGGTAAATTTTACATATCTCGTTCCTGAAGTTTCTGTATTGAGAGGTAAAGAATAAGAAGTTTCAGCCATGCAGAGGGATCATAACTTTAGCCTATATCACTGGGCAATAGTTGTTTTGTTTTATTTTAGTATAAACTGAATTGTGACTATTATTAGAACTGTATAACATTTTCAACAGCAATTGTATTTTATGATACTGTTTAGTGAATTATATGTGATAGTATGCGTTTCTCGTGTTGTTTGGCACAATGAAGCAAATACGTCTACCAACGAGTTTAGTATATATTTTTTGTTGCTCTTCTGTTGCGCCTTCGGATTGGTTCAAATGACCCGCAGTTCTTCTAGCAGAAGCCAATCTTCTAATGATAAGAATGTGCCATCGTTGACTGCAACTTCCATCTCCATCTTGTGATATGACAAACAACTTTTCTGTAATATAATGACTTTCGGCTCTATCTTGCGATGACATAAAACTGTGGCCATTAATATTAGATACCATTAGACGACGCTATGCAGTGCGGGACACTTTGTGCAACTTTGTAATTGCAATTAAGTCCTCTTTGACCCAGCTACATTATATCGGACGTGCCAATGGATCTGAATACCCATGCCAATGCATATGGCCGCCGATCATCATGTGTCCGGTTTATAACTAATTATTCAGTCATATTGGTAGTAATCACGCGGACGGCATTATATATACTATACTTCATCCAAGACAGGGAATCGAGTTATTCGCAGAGAACCGAGCGCTCGGCAGAGAATCGGAGTCCTCGGCAGAGAATCGGAATCGGAAAATAAAAAGTCAATTTCTGTGCATTTCGGGATTATTTTTTAACTATTTTACTAGTACACACACAGGTGGCCAGTGACTATAATTTCAGGGTAGCGCTATGAAAACCACGAAACACTGTTCTAATGCTGTTGTTAAAATAACTACTTTGAACAAGATTATTCTCCATTTCTGTTTGACTATAATTTCAGGGTAGCGCTATATGAAAACCACGAAACACTGACTGTTCTAATGCTGTTGGTTTTTTTTTTACGTGTTATGCCTCCAATGCTCAATAGAGAATCGGAATCGTCATTAGTGCGCGCCGCGTGTATACTGTTCTGCAATTTCTAGAAAGCTGTGGTCCGATGGGCATTTTATTTATAGATAATTGTTTTTTCCGGTTTAAAAGTCGAACTGCGCGACCAGGAAGCCGAGTCCGGTAAAAGGTGTAGTTGGGAATTTCAATTTTGTTTAAGTCAATAATGTTGATTTTTGGTTTGTGACAAGCTAGCAATGTCAATTACCAATAATTTAAATTTAAAAGATAATTTGTAAGTCTTATATTTCAACTTTTATAGATATGTTTCGTTCTGCAGCCCACTGATGGTTGTGGTCGGAGACGGCCGAGTCGGCCACCGGTTCGTTAATTAGGTGCTGGTTGTTATTGTTATTTTAACGGAATTCTGAGTTGGTCATTCGCGAAAACAATATATTTTATATTCTATAATTACAAGCATGTGTATATAATATATGATCTTGAGCGCGTTACCATTTCTTGTTAAATAATGCTCACGAAACTCGGTAGAGAACCAAATCGAGTAGGAGTAGTTCCCCACAGTGATATAAAGCGTGCTGGTAACCGTAGCTTAATTGCCATCATACGACGTGTTTACATGTTTCCTACACGTTCATGACGTTGGACCACAGGAGCTTGGAATTTGGTCAAAACCCCTCTTTTATTGGCAGAACCACCACCCGGGACCATAGGTCACGGAAGGAACGAAACACGAATTTGTTGCCACCCATTTTGAACTCAACTGTATTCCTACAAAAAATATATTTTCACTAAAAACTTTTGGTACCTCTTACACCTTAGATGCCAATCTACAACATTCCATAGGTATATTTTTCCAGTTCTTCGAAAACCTCACTTTATTTCGGTAATGTATTGTAAATTCACCAACGAACACAAATCTGCGACACCTCCATCACCCGTTCTAGAATCGGAATGACAAATGGCACAAAACCATTTTTCCGGAAAAACAAAGTCGGAACGAAATAAAATCGAAACCTAAATTTAAAGCCCGCGAAATTCAAAAATATTTGAAAGTGCGTGCGGTTTTCGAACTTAGGCGCCAGAAAACTTAAATCAGTTTATGTTTGCGTCATACTATGCGCGTTTTTTATGATCTTATCCTGATGTTTTGTGTATTTTCTTAAAAAATTTGTATTTGTCTGTCTGCTGTTATCATCTGATGAAAATGACGACTGTCCAAGAAGATATTCTTCATTTGACTGAATGGTAATTTGTACAAATATTTCATATATAATTTATTTCTATTTATGGCACGACCACGTGGTATTGTTTTTTTCTTCTTGTTTTATGTTCGTTATGTACCGGTAGGCCTATATGTACTACTTGACTTTGTAATGCTACTGGTTGCAATTATTGGTCATAAGGGGACCAAAACTCTCTCTCTCCCCCCCCCCCTCTCTCTCTCTCTCTCTCTCTGAATAACTAGTTTATAAATTTGTGTTAGTGATAAAATCGCTAACATAAATTTTATGTAATAAGCAACTATAAGTATTGTTAACTGCACCGGTACCAGGATCTATAAATAGTATACGTCACTCGTGACTCGTGTGTCGTAACGAATCAGCACCAAAACTCTTAAAAGAATGGCTTTATGCATATGATTATATAGCCTGTGCTCATGAATTGGAAATTCAATTTTTAAATTCAAGACAGCTAGCCACCATCGGCATTGATTTTCTCAAAATCAAAAATACCAAAAAAATATTAAAAACATTACTTAATGTTACATTCGCTGATGGGGTCATTGTCACAAGGCTCCGCGATCCGATCACAGCCAGGTTTTTTAATCGATCACAAATGTAGCCAGCTTTTCTATGGCGATCACATTCGTAGCCAGCTTTTCATATTCAGGCGAGCCCCAACGAATAGTGCTGGGCGATATGACGATATATCGGGTATAGCCGGTTTTAATTTTGATATCGTCAATAATATCGTCTGAAATAAAAATATCGTAATACCGTCCCAAGTTATAATATTCTCCATGTAGGTTGAAACCCATCATATGCAACAAACAGGGAAGTTAGAGCAAGTATAAATGTATAATAGTCCCAAACTTCCCGGAAATGCGTAGTCGAAAAAGTTAAAAAACATCGGAGCACGTGCTTGTCAAGTTGGATATGCTTCGTCGGAAACATCAAAGCGCTAGCATTAGTTGGCGACGTTGTGAGATGATTGGTATGTCGCGCGCATGCGACTGGCACAATGACCTCCTTTCAAGTTGGTGCAGCTTGCTCTATCAACCGTAACCGGTTGCTTGGAGGCGGATAACGATGTCAGATTTTTATTGACCAAACTAGCTGATCGTGTCAATGTGTGCAAATTGCGAGTAAAATTATTTTGTGGACATGTGCCGTACGGATCATGGCATCACTATCACTTCAACGAACGTCAAATTCACAAACTAATTGAACATGTCTATATTTATTTTCCTCGGCTAAAAAAATGCTGACGCAAATTCATTTCGCGTCGGCTTTTGCCTCGGCACTGCCCATTGTCGATGCTAATTCCCAGGGCTGCCGTATACTATGTGCATTGAAGTCTCACGGTGCTACCAACTACCAATTACCACTAATAAATAGTCTCACAAATGACCAATTCCTCATGAATAAATAAAATGGAAATTTGAAACCGAATGTGGTCCTTAATGTGGTCCTTAATGTGAGCGCTATGGTCGAAGGGATATAACTCTAAAAAATTATGCGAAAATGCACGTGGGCCTTGTTATATGATTATATCCCTTTATTTCAAAGTTATTGTTTTATCTGTCGGCAAACTGTCAGCGGCCATGTTTTTATGCAAATGAGCCCAAAATGATTCGTTCCCATCTAGACGCCAATGTTATCATCCATCAAAAAGTTCATGATGATCTCGGTACGGTCATGTAATAAACATGTAATCAGCAGCTATGTTCGAAATTATAAACGGTACTTTCATGCTATCCGTCTCCGGATCATAGTTTTAAAGTTTCCGCATATTTTGGTACCAGTTCCGCTACACAGATTCTAGAACGGGTGATGGAGAATACGCAGATTTGTCTTCGTTGGTGAATTTACAATACATTACCGAAATAAAGTGAGGTTTTCGAAGAACTGGAAAAATATACCTATGGAATGTTGTAGATTGGCATCTAAGGTGTAAGAGGTACCAAAAGTTTTTAGTGAAAATATATTTTTTGTAGGAATACAGTTGAGTTCAAAATGGGTGGCAACAAATTCGTGTTTCGTTCCTTCCGTGACCTATGGTCCCGGGTGGTGGTTCTGCCAATAAAAGAGGGGTTTTGACCAAATTCCAAGCTCCTGTGGTTGGACCGATATCACAAACGCATAGGTTTGGTGTCGTAAATTTTCCCACCAAAAGCATTTCCGTCGGCCTTTCCGTCGCAAGTTAAAGCACTACCAATCCTGGCTACGTTCGACTTGTGGATGATTTTGTGGATTTCCGCGACGCTATATATGATTTCCGCGACGCTATATATGATTCGTACTTTATATACGAATGGTGGTGATGGAAAGTATTTTTCATTTTCTTTTGCCTGGTATTCGCAAGTTAGCTTAGGTCATTCTAAATCAGTTGGTGTCAAATTGGACCGTCGATCTATTAACATGTCATGGAGGCCAAATTCACTTTAATAATTATTTGCGCTTAAGTGCAATTATTTGTGCTTATAAGCACAATTATTTGCGCTTAAGCACAGATATTTGAGTTATAATTGTGCTTGAGCTCAAATATGTACATTTCATTCCCCATCAATATAGATCTTCCCTCGAAAACATGTTTGAACTTCTAATGTATGGTCTCTGCAGATATCAACAGGGTGTGTTAGGTACTGGTTTTTAATTTCATATTATTGTGCTTAAGGGCTTTGTGGACCCATTTTTTCCAAAATTTCCCAAAATTTTATAGAGTCCAAATAAAGGATTCTGTTCATGTATATATTAGTAATAATAGAAACCATGCCCATTGATGCAACATTTTAGAGTATACTTCATGGTGGATTATGTTAGAAATACAAAATGTGAACTTTATTGAGATTTAAAAAATTTTTATTTACAGGCAATGGTCCAAGAAAAACAAAGTCCAAATCTAAGAATCAAATATTGGAATATGTACTGACCACTGTGATGAATGATGTATTACAAAAACAAAATTATATTTCTTGAGTGTTCTTTGATAAAATTACTTTGAACCGGTTGTTGACAAATGATATACTAACTTCATAATATGGTTGACTGAGAGGCAGCAGTTAATGGGTCAACCTTTCATGGCTGATGTCCAGTCTAGTGTGAATGGCTTTTTACCAGTGTCAAACTTCCACACGAGTGATCACCCTGAGTGAGTGGTGACCTACTTACTAGAATTAGTATGGTGATCTGGTAGGGGTATGATTGAGGATTAGCATTCTATTGTTAACAGAGTCCAGAGCAGTTACAATGGTCAGCTGTTAACCCGTGCCTGCTACGACCCACATAGCCAACGTTTAAGCAAGTATATATCATTTGACAACAACCGGTTCAAAGTAATTTTATCAAAGAACACTCAAGAAATATAATATTTTTTTTGTAATACATCATTCATCACAGTGTTCAGTACATATTCCCATATTTGATTCTTAGATTTTGACTTTGTTTTTCTTGGACAATTGCCTGTAAATTATTTTTTTTAAATCTCAATAAAGTTCACATTTTGTATTTCTAACATAATCCACCATGAAGTACTCTCAAAATGTTGCATCAATGGGCATGGTTTCTATTATTACTATAAATATACATGAACAGAATCCTTTATTTGGACTCTATAATATTTTGGAAAATTTTGGAAAAATTGGGTCCACAAAGCCCTTAAGGGCTTTGTGGACCCAATTTTTCCAAAATTTCCCTAAATTTTATAGAGTCAGAATAAAGGATTCTGTTCATGTATATTAGTAATAATAGAAACCATGCCCATTGATGCAGCATTTTGATAGTATACTTCATGGTGGATTATGTTAGAAATACAAAATGTGAACTTTATTGAGATTTAAACAAAAATAATTTACAGGCAATGGTCCAAGAAAAACAAAGTCCAAATTTAAGAATCAAATATGGGAATATGTACTGAACACTGTGATGAATGATGTATTACAAAAAGAATATTATATTTCATGAGTGTTCTTTGATAAAATTACTTTGAACCGGTTGTTGACAAATGATATACTAACTTCATAATATTGTTAACTGAGAGGCAGCAGTTAATGGGTCAACCTTTCATGGCTGATACGTCCAGTCCAGTATGAATGGCTTTTTACCAGTGTCAACAGGTGTCAAACTTCCACATGCGTGTTCACCCTGAGTGAGTGGTGACCTACTTACTAGAATTAGTGTGGAAATCTGGTAGGGGTATGATTGAGGATTAGCATTCTATTGTCAACAGAGTCCAGAGCAGTTACAATGGCCAGCTGTTAACTCGTGCCTGCTACTACCCACATAGCCAACATTCAAGCAAGTATATATCATTTGTCAACAACCGGTTCAAAGTAATTTTATCAAAGAACACTCAAGAAATATAATATTCTTTTTGTAATACATCATTCATCACAGTGTTCAGTACATATTCCCATATTTGATTCTTAGATTTGGACTTTGTTTTTCTTGGACCATTGCCTGTAAAAAAAAAATTTAAATCTCAATAAAGTTCACATTTTGTATTTCTAACATAATCCACCATGAAGTATACTCTCAAAATATTGCATCAATGGGCTCGGTTTATATTATTACTAATATACATGAACAGAATCCTTTATTTGGACTCTATAACATTTTGGGAAATTTTGGAAAAATTGGGTCCACAAAGCCCTTAAGCGCAAATAATTGTGCTTAAAGGGGTACTGTACCCAATATGTTGTTGTTGGTTTCTATAATCCCCGAGTCGGAGAATAAGGTAACAACTTTTCCATTCTTTGAAAGTCTGTTGAGTACGAAGTAGTGTTAAGGATGGCAAATTTACCGGAATGCAAAAATACAAATTGTCATAGTCGAGTAATTTTTGTACAGTTTTCAACCAAATGAATCAAATAAAAATTATATTATATGCATAGTAGTCCCATATACTCATTTAAGTTATTGTGTCGTCACTAGTCAATGAGTGGCTTGAGTTTTCTCCCCGTATAAGCATAATGTTTCAAACGACCGTGTGTGCAATGGGTTTACTAATCAAGTATCCCTCAATTATAATTTGATTACGTTTTCTACACGGAAATTCGTATTTTAATTTACGCCATTTTATGGCTTCAGCCATAAATTCAATTTATATTAAATTATTAACTTTTAAATTATTAAATTTTAAGATAGCCTATTAACCTGAGCGTTTACAGAATACATCTTCGACTCAAATTACTTATGTTTCTATATAGTATCGATACTAGATCGTTGTTATCACCGGAAATTTATTGAAAATGGCGTACAGTACCCCATTAAGTGCAAATGATTGAGCCTAAGTGCAATTAATTGTGCTTAAGCATAAATAGCTTATTTCTGCTTAAGCGTAATTATATTATTTGCGCTTAAGCAAGCACACATATTTGTGATTAGACACAAATAATTGAGCTTAAGCACAAATAATTGAGCTTAAGCACGAATAATTGAACTTAAGCGCAAATAATTATTAAAGTTAAATTTGGCCTCCGATAAAGAGCGTCCATGCATAATTTCGTTACCGCTAATAAAGAGCGTTCTCAATTTACAAGCTCGTTACACGTATATAATACCTGTATAGTATTTTTCTTTTATGAATGTTTGATGCATGCACGCGGTGGTTACCTGAAAAATCAATAACATAAATCTATAAATAGCCTACCAGAACAAGTAATGAACAGCAGAGACAGAACGTATAGATAAGCTTCGGTCTCTTCAAATTTAACGTCGTCTGCGTATTTTCCACGTCGATCTTTGCATCGTCCTCCGATTCCAGTAGTTCGGCAACTTCAGGGTAAATCGTCAATCCATTGCTGGCCACACACGGAACCACATGCAATTTTTCATCGAGTTGCGTGGCTGACATATCTGTCCTTTGTGAGATTAATAGAGTTATCGTTCCTTTCCTTGAACATGCGTGTTTGTTCCCATGCGTTCCTCTAAGCTATTGATTGCCGTTAATTACCCCGGCGAAGTCACAAAAAGAGCGTATGTAACGCGCTTACCTTTATGTTATAGTAGATGATATAGCAACAAGTGAAAGCGTATTCTGTGTTTGTCACTTTATAACTATAAACAGTCACTCAACACTCAAGCGTGCAATACATGTTGACTTAAACGTATTATATTTACGCCAACGTATGTATGTATGTATATACATACCTCAATTGTTATCCACAGTGTTACACACAAATAACTATAAATCATAAATAATTGGGGTCGGGAAGCCGGACAACGATATATGTATAAACCTCTGAAGAACTGCAGCTGCATGCATCACTGATTCACACACCACAGCATACCTCAACACGCTCTGCCATTCCAATCATCTGGCGCGAAACTGTATACTTTGTTTGATTTTCGATAGATCTATCTCGCTCAGCGTCATCTCTTCCCATATTAACCGGGCCTGTACACATGGACGTTGCTCAATGGCTTAATAATTTGGGTTTCTATATGTTCTTTTTAAGAGTATGGTCTGTGTAAATAAAGATACTATATATATAGTAACAATAATGACATAGCATTGATCCATGTTTTATGTATTGAGTAATTTGAGTACACTGTGCATGCAGTACATCATACATGATATTAATCAGAATATGGTTTAGGAACGAATATGAGTTACATGTATTCAAATTCCAAGGAGTTGCAAGTTACAACTCACACAATGGTCACAAGTGAGGGGGTGGTTGTTTCTAGGAGTATTTGGGGCGGGCCGTGAAATTGGCCGAGATGCTTACTGTTCTCGAAAATGGTACATATCCAATTGTTAACCCCTCGTTTTTGGTACCCCCGGGTGTGGGTTGTGGTGTTCCTATGATATATTTGGGGCGCGCCACCAAACGGTGCCGTTAAATTGACCGAAATCATTACCGTTCTCGTAAATGGTTCATACCCCATGTTCACCCACTGGGGTGGTACCCCCCTCCCGGTTGATGGGTGGGGTGTGGGAGGGGTTTAAGGGGTATTTGGGACGGGCCACAAACTCCTGTCGCCAAATTGTCCGAAATCCTTACCGTTCTCGAAAATGGTCCATACCCTAATTTCACTCCCTCGGTGTTGTACCCCCCCGGTGTGGGGTGTGGTTGTTTCATGTAATATTTTGGGCGCGCCACCCACCCATGCCGTCAAATTGGCCAAAATTCTTACCGTTCTCGAAAATGGTCCCTACCCTAATTTCACCTCCTCGGGGAGGTACTCCTGGGTGAGGTCACACACCATGCCGTAAAATTGACTGAAAAAGATATTTTTACGAATAAGGAATAAAATGGTCCATACCCGATATTCACCCCCCCCCCATCGGTGTGGTACCCCGGAGATGAGGGTGTGGGGTTTCTAGTGGAATTTGGGGCGGGCCATCCACGCACTCCTGCCTTCAAATTGGCCGAAATCCTGACCGTTCTCGATAATGGTCCATACCAGATTTTCACCCCCGCAGGGTTGTACTCCCGGGGTGAGGGTTGTTTCTATGGGTATTTGGGGCGGACCACCCATCCTAGCCGTCAAATTGGCCGAAATCCTGACCGTTCTTGAAAATGGCCCATCATATATACCCCATTTTTACCCGCTCGTCGACCCCCCCCCCCCCCCGGGTGAGGGTGAGGTATTTATATGGGTAGTTGGGGCGGGCCACCCACCCATGCCGTCAAATTGACTGAGCGAGACATTTTGCGAATAAGAAATAAAATGGTCCATACCCAATTTTCAAATCCTTGTGGCGGTATCCCCGGGGGTGATGTGTGTGGGTGTTTCTAGTGGGTATATAGAGCGGGCCCTCCACCCCTGCCTTCAAATTGGCCGAAATCCTTACTGTTCTCAAAAATGGTACATACCCCATTTTCACCCCCTCAGTGTTGTACCCCCGTCGTGAGGGCTGGGGTGTTTCTGGAGGGTATTTGGGGCGGGCCAACCACCCAAGCCGTCAAATTGGCCGAAATTCTTACCGTTCTCGAAATTGGTCGTACCCCATTTTCACCCCCTCGGAGTGATACCCCCGGGGTGAGGGGTGATGGGTGGGGGTATTTATATGGGGTATTTGGTGCGGGCCACCCACCGATGCCGCCAAATTGACCAAAAGAGACATTGTCGCGAATAAGGAATAAGGATCGGGAATAAGTTCCAAAAGTCATGTTCGTAATTTGTCTGCGACACAGAGCTGGCGTTATATGAAACGCTATATTTGAGGTAATTTAACTCAACAAATTTATAACCATATGCCTGTATTTATCATAAATATACCATGTTAAACAGACTGGGGTATTTTCAAAACATTGGCGATGAATATAATTTTATGGCCCTATGAATCCTTTTAGGCGTTTTTGTGCATTTTAAAGATATTCGTGCATAATTAGAACAAAAATCAATAAGTGTGGTTCGTTCCCTTTGTGGTTTTTGCTAATAATGGTGGATCGTTTATATGCGGTTGAGTGTTTGTTCCCGCCCCTTTTGTTATAACTATAATTAAGACATCTGTGTTTGTGTATTTGTCTTGTGGACTACACGACACTCGATCTATATAATTAAAAAAAAACGTAGACACGTTCGACATATTGTTTTGTTAAGCTTTAACCAATAATAAACAAGACTGAAGCATCATTCAGACATGATTTCAGTCGTCGACCCAGTGATCCTTGGGGGCATAGATTATCACCCCTCGTCACAACTGGGTTGGGCCACTCTCCCGTACCATTCATTAAGAGCCTCGAGACACCAAGTGCGCGGGATGCGAAATAGTATTATTGTCTCTTTCATACCATTTCAGTCGAGCAGAATCACAGCAGCCCGCGCAACTGGCTAAGACAAAAATCATTTTTAATATCATTTTGCCAACATGGAGTCCAATTGAGACAAAACACACCCTCAGGTCGTTATATGCAGTCAAAGAAAATATCAATCACATAATTAGACAAAATTGCTGACAGAAAGTGAATACGTGAAAACACTTTTGAAAGTCAATATCTGGCCATCAAATAGGCTCATGGGCTCGATCTAAATATTTTCGGGTATATAGAAAACGTACCAATAGTGGTTTTGTGGTGTCAAATCAGACAGGGCATCTTTAACCAAATATATAATAACTGTTGAAAAGAAAAGAGAAAGAACAATTATGGAATACAACTCACCAAAGAGTGTGAAGAAAATAACTCTGACAGACCGGATCGGAAAATTACTCGGAACTGTCGAGGGTGGGTCATTAAAGATACACAATCCGATTTAACACCCCTAAATTACTATTTCTTCTCGAGTAAAAAAAAATAATTGAGGAGAGAGAGAGTCAAAAGGCCGATGTTGGGGTCTGTAACTCGGTTAATGTTCAACTGATTCACGAAAGCTAGACATGATATGATATCCTATAGTGATATCCATGTAGCAGTATAATATGACTTAATAATATCAAAATGCTGCTCAAAAGAGGTCAAGAGTGACCATTATAGTATGGTTCCTTATATGTGTTGATTCAAAGATATTTTTTCGTGGGGATAGGAAATATATATAATTTTGAAAATCCATGTTTTCACGACGCGCCCTGGTGACCATCTTTGATTTTTCAAAATTGCCGCCAAAACATATATATTAAACTAGTTTTCCATTGGTTGGAAGTATCGCATGGACGTCGATAAAGAATAATTAATTATCAATTGAACATGCATCACTGAATGAGTTTGGATGCATTTGTAACATTTTCACTTAACAGACAGCACAACATCCATCTTGAACTTTAAAATAGCACGCTAGTACATGTATATATGCCATTGAAATTACATCAATAAACACTTATGGTCAGTATGGTACAGCGGCCTCGTGCATATATTTTGGGCGTCGGATCAGTGACGCATGTTGACCGGCGGACGCCAACCCATAGCAACAGTTGAAACTTGACTTTGTCAACTTGAGCTAATAAAAGCTATAACACAAACTTATAAGCACAACATGCTTGTAATTTTTTTTAAATAAACACTTATGCGTACCTGGCAAAAGAAGAAGAACCTTGGTTGGGCATCAATTTGTTTCAAAATCCTGCCTAAACATTAGTTTAGTTTTAAGTTTATTGTCCTTTGCAACGCCCCTAAATCTAATATACAATATTGTATATAGGTCTAAGTCATGCTTTTCTGCATGGAAGAAATAAACACTCGTAGTGAGCCGGTGCCTCCATAAACTTGACATGTCAATATTGAACTGTTCAAATGGTTTGTTATAGAGTATTTTCAATTAATTCTCCATAGCCGAGGTGGAGAGGTCGCAGTCTGTGCTAGACGAGGTTGTCGCGGGCTATCATGGAAAAACATCGGGACCGATTTCAATAATATTACGAGTTGAGATATATTTCAATGTGCCATTCCGATTGATACATAGCCATTTTGATAATAAATGATAATTTATTAACGCAAATCGAAGCAGCATTTGAACAATTCTGAATCCTACTCTCCAAAGGACTATCCACAGAGTAAATTTGGTATTGAGATTTCCAACAGAAATGGCGATTATATTCCTTGATTTGTTGCAGGCTGGATTATATATAAATATATTAGAATTTATTTGGAGTGAGGCCTTTCTAGGATCTCGCCTGTCATCAGACTCCATCTTTAAATCCAATGCTGACATAAGTCTTACTGTGACGTCAGGTTCTTGGTAACGGCTGGCGTTTCACACAGTAATGGCGATGATAATTTCCCAGGAAAAATGATTTTCTGAATCGGTTGATGAATGGCTTGCGAGAGGTCCGATTTTAGTATTATTGCTACTGCATATCGGGAACAGTACCTGTTATGTGTGAATCTTTGTCACATTCTGACTGCCCTTCACCCTTCATAATAATAATATGATAATAAAACTATTGATCAGCTCAGTTCTGAGAGATATATGTAAATTTATTTGCACAATCTATATATATGAAAGCATAGTGTGTGTCTGTGTGTGTCCGTGTGCCTATCTGTCACGATCGATTTTATCGCGTTTAAAAATATATCACCCTCATGTCCGATTGCGCCCAAATTTTTTACAATGTCCTGCATGAGGCACATTTTTTAATACAACACACACACTTACAGGCCAACCGGTATCAGAAAACATGAGATATAACGCGCTTACCAAAGGTTATCAAGGCGATAGTTTTACTGATATAATTCGTACACGACGATATAAGACGAATGTGGTTTCAGCGGCGTCCGTACCAAAGCTAAATACCGGACAGACTCCGCGCACCGTTTGCCGGCTTTCTTTTTATCGTTCTCAGCTGTGACGATATCTTCCTGCACCTGTTTGTTGACATCAGGCGACTTAAAAGGGCATATGTGAGCAGAAAAAAAAGTTCCTTATCAGCTTATAATATATGTAGGAAATATGTTAGACATTTGTCACATGGTCAGGAGAATGTCATGGGATTGGCACCTTCGATCTCAGATGACGTATAAAGGGAGAATGCATGATAAATTGCATGATTAATAAAATGCGTTGATTATCAGCTCAGAACATATGTGGGGAAATTGGTGCACAGAGGTAACAAGACAGGTGACTTAAACAATTAGCAATCAAGAGCGTTTATTATCAGCTTAAACTAATTATTCACCCGATGTTTCTGCATGTCATGTTTGTCACCGTCATTTTTGACAAGCAATCCCCTAGTAATATATACAAGACTAACAACATATCAAACACAATTATAGATCAACAAGATGAAATACACACAACTCTAATTGTAAACAAGATAAGTCTTCATCGCTGGTCCAGGTTCGAAATGGGGGGGGGGGGGTGCTTCTTGTTACGGTGGCATGCATCCCATACACAGTATGCAAACACCTACTATGTGTGGGCTTATTGTAAAATACTCACAAACTCAAACCCGACATAAGCTCTTCATCGGCATTATAGCATACATAAGTGGGTTGTAGGAGAGGGCTGTCAGCCCTTTCAAATCTTCCCGGGGATCGTTCCAAACTCCAAAACCAGGCCAAACACAATTATAGTATTATTACACATGCAGGTGCGGCATGTCCCAGTCGACCGTCTCCCTGTTGCCACATGATTGCTAGGTGCAATATGAACAGATGACGATGTATATACAATTTACACAGACTATTTTTGATATTTAGATGGCCGGTTGGTGCCTAATTTTAATATTCTATATGGGCATTTTAATCGGGACTGCATGAGTTGAATTTGGAACAATAATGTCCTATGCACTGTGGAGGATCCGCTCCTCGAAATCTCATTCCGCCCGAGCAAATGCCGATTCCGTTTAATAACATATTATGTTAATGTTTACCTCTAGCTTCTACCGGGACATGTTCCCCTATAATTTTGTTGCTTAAAAAGCCAGCAAAATGCTGTAATCGGTTATTTATGTTTTCGCTCAGATTCCCGCCGTGTTTGTTCCGTTGTCGCCCGAGTAAGTTCAATTGTCGCCCGAGCAATGCTCTTTAGATTTCAACTATAGAAACACCCAGTTTTTCTAACGATAAACGTCTCCATATGACGGCCCTTAGCTTTTGTCTTCAAAATGGTGACGAAAGTATTAAAGGGGCATTCAGACTCTTTATGCAGTAGATGTTATCAATGTCTTCATTTTCCTGGTATAAACAGTATTCATCGTTGAAAACTTTCCTACGTCAATTTCGCGACGGAAGTCGCACATTTTACTTTGAAATTGTGCTGAGCGATCGATATATCGATTAGCAGGGCAAATAATCAACGATGATACGAGAGGATAACTATGGTTTTTGACTGAAAAAGAGAATTATCATGAACGGGTACAAGCAAATACCGATTGGAAAATCGATATTTGCGTGTATACACGTACACACGAATGATTTTTATAATGTGTTCAGTCAAAAGCAGTAGGTTTCCTTTTTGTTATAATCGGTTTCATGATTTCAATTTACAATTATTGCTGTCAGGCGATTGTTTTTCCGAATTAACTGTAGACGGAATTACACTTAAAGGTACGGTTGGCCTTGGCGGTGGGTATCCTGTGAAAATATTTCCACCCGTCAAAAACCGCCACAAACAGAAAGAACAACAAAATGTAGACAGACATTGTCCGTATACAAATAAGAAATATCGCATAAACAGTATGTTATTGTCATATTTTTGACCATTGTTATGTAAACAAAGGCATAAAAAGTTACTTTTCTTGTGTTTGTTTATATTATGATGGTAAACATAAAGAGCGTTCTTTGTGGGTGAATTCCTGATATGGAACGAATAAAGAGCGTTTATGCAATTTGTGTGTGATTAGCCAGCAGCATTGTGTTGTCTTCTGTAACACAATCAGGCTCTTGCTTAGGTAATATATAGTAAATCTGTATGATAACATGCTGTTTACGCGATGGTCATGGTATATATGAACGAAACTGTATGCGTTTTAATGTTTTTCTGTTTACGGTGATTGGAACAAATATGAATATTTTCGACAACTAAGGCCTCACGTGCCTTTAAGTGCAATAAGAATATTCCTTATTGCGCTTAAACCCAATGAAAGATTCCTTATTGATCTTATGAGAGCAATAAGATCTTCTCTTATTGTGCTTAAGCTCAATTAGAATTTTCGTTATTATGATTAAGCGCAATTAGGGACTCCTTATTGCGCTTAAGCGATATAAGACATTTCTTATTGCACCTAAGCGAAATTACATCTGTGGCTCCTCAATTAATATCTCCATCATGAGATCACCCCTCTGTGCAAATAGTAGAATCCGAATAGGCCTATACGCGTGGACAGTCACCGGGTCACAAACAAACTCCACCCATTGCACTATATATGGACTATACCATTTGAATTAGCGTTTATGTAATGTGGCTAATTGTACTTAAGCGTCGTGGCCCAGTAAAAGCTCGACGAGAAGACGGTCTCGGACCAAAAGGCGGATGCAGATGGATAACTCTAAAATCAAGTGGCTTTTTGTGTCAAATAATTAACAAACCGGCAAAGTTTCGTTCAACAAAATGTTGATAAATAACAGGTTTTGGGCAATTTTGTACTATAGTTGACTGGTTTAGTTTTGGGCAATTAATCGATTCTGATAACTGGAGCAGCATTTAAAAAAAACATTGGTTCCATAGAAAATAACTTTTTGAGTGTGTAATTAAATTTACATATTTTTATTTTGGAATTAATTAAATTCAACACATTTTTGTAGTGCTTCTGCAGGACATTTTCTATACTTATTGCTTATTAATTTATCCGCCTGTCTAGTGTTATTTATCCGCCTGTCTAGTGTTATTTATCCGCCTGTTTAGTGTTATTTATCCGCCTGTTTAGTGTTATTTATCCGCCTGTCTAGTGTTATTTATCCGCCTGTCTAGTGTTATTTGTCCGCCTGTCTAGTGTTATTTATCCGCCTGTCTAGTGTTATTTATCCGCCTGTCTTGTGTTATTTATCCGCCTGTCTTGTGTTATTTATCCGCCTGTCTAGTGTTATTTATCCGCCTGTCTAGTGTTATTTATCCGCCTGTCTTGTGTTATTTATCCGCCTGTCTTGTGTTATTTATCCGCATGTCTTGTGTTATTTATCCGCCTGTCTAGTGTTATTTATCCGCCTGTCTAGTGTTATTTATCCGCCTGTCTAGTGTTATTTATCCGCCTGTCTAGTGTTATTTATCCGCCTGTCTAGTGTTATTTATCCGCCTGTCTTGTGTTATTTATCCGCCTGTCTAGTGTTATTTATCCGCCTGTCTTGTGTTATTTATCCGCCTGTCTAGTGTTATTTATCCGCCTGTCTTGTGTTATTTATCCGCCTGTCTAGTGTTATTTATCCACCTGTCTAGTGTTATTTATCCGCCTGTTTAGTGTTATTTATCCGCCTGTCTTGTGTTATTTATCCGCCTGTCTAGTGTTATTTATCCGCCTGTCTAGTGTTATTTATCCGCCTGTCTAGTGTTATTTATCCGCCTGTCTAGTGTTATTTATCCGCCTGTCTTGTGTTATTTATCCGCCTGTCTAGTGTTATTTATCCGCCTGTCTAGTGTTATTTATCCGCCTGTCTTGTGTTATTTATCCGCATGTCTTGTGTTATTTATCCGCCTGTCTAGTGTTATTTATCCGCCTGTCTAGTGTTATTTATCCGCCTGTCTAGTGTTATTTATCCGCATGTCTAGTGTTATTTATCCGCCTGTCTAGTGTTATTTATCCGCCTGTCTAGTGTTATTTATCCGCCTGTCTTGTGTTATTTATCCGCCTGTCTAGTGTTATTTATCCGCCTGTCTAGTGTTATTTATCCGCCTGTCTAGTGTTATTTATCCGCCTGTCTAGTGTTATTTATCCGCCTGTCTTGTGTTATTTATCCGCCTGTCTAGTGTTATTTATCCGCCTGTCTAGTGTTATTTATCCGCCTGTCTAGTGTTATTTATCCGCCTGTCTAGTGTTATTTATCCGCCTGTTTAGTGTTATTTATCCGCCTGTCTAGTGTTATTTATCCGCCTGTCTAGTGTTATTTATCCGCCTGTCTAGTGTTATTTGTCCGCCTGTCTAGTATTATTTATCCGCCTGTCTAGTGTTATTTGTGCACGTCTTCTTAAACGATTTATCTGCGGGTTGTGGTGTCTCGTGTTCTCATTCGACTGTTGTGTGTCAGCAGATATCAAGTGATGTGTTCTCGAGTCTTTTAATCACCAAATTGATAATACTGCATGACGAGAGTTTCTTGTCTGAAATTCACAAGAAGCACGACAGAGTATTCAATACGGTTAGTGGTTTTCATATTCCAAACAGTGTCTAGTGACATGTTCCCGAGACATCCAATACAAGGCTTCGATTGATTCCACTCGGGACGGGAGTTTCTCGAATGCATAGAGCAAGCAGCATCCCTCAACCTTTTTCTAGGGTGCATTCGGGAGTCTACGAGATAAAGTTCTGACTCGGGTGCGCTCGCATCTTTTCCTCACAGAAAAGAAACTCGCAATAAAGTGGTTGTATTTGCGTTTTACATGAATTCATGGTCGTTCAGTGTAAATTCAGTGAGTATTGTAAACCATCATTGTCATATGGTGAGTACCAATTGGTCCAACATGAACATGATTTAATACTGTCTTGTTTCTCGAACAACCTCTGGCTCAACAGCAGCTGTCAATTGGCATCGTCTCGAGGAAAGTAAGGCTTCAATTGATTCCACCGAGGACGGGAGTTTCTCAGAATAACACCATTAAGTATGTCGTGCGTCAATGCATATCAAGTGGCGTGTTTTCGAGATTTTTAAGCCCCCAATTGATTCCAACGAGGACAGGAGTTCCTCGGCTGAATAGAACAAGAGGCACCACTCAACTTCTTTCCATGGAAGCATTCGGGAGTCGATAAGAAATATACTGCTGACTCGGATGTTACTCACAGAAACGAATCTCGCAATATAATAACATGGTTGTGAGTGTGTTTTAGAGTGGTATTTCAGTGTAAGTTGAACGAGTATCATAAGCCATCACTGTCACGTGATGAGTACCAATAGGACAGAAATGAATGGTTAACAACAATGTATTATTCAGATAGTATCTGACGTGGGTTCCCTGCCCTCATCTCTCGCTTCAGCAGCTATCAAGTGAATTACATAAACATATTCCTGAGACTTTTGCGGCCCCAATTGATTTCAATGAAGACGGAAGTTTCACGTCTAATTAGAACAAGGAGTACCACAGAACTATATATAGTCTAGTGGAGCAATCCTGACGCCACGTGATAAGTTTCTGACTCGGGTGTGCTCGAATTTATATCTCACACAACAGAAACTCACGTTAAACCTCATTAAAACGGCACTTCTTCTATGTCCATTTCATTTTACAAAACAAATGTAACCGTTCTTTGTATTTGATGGAATCATATTGCAGCATTGCTCGCACAAAAATTCTCCAGCGTCTACCACCATTAGCTCTTTGAAATCATACAAAGAGTATCTTAGTCACTGTCAATTCAAACTGTATCGAATCGTCCCACCCCATTATTCAGTGGATATATTATGTACGTGTCCTCAGTGGCTCATTCGGTATAAGGATTATGATGCAATAGACTGCCATAAGCTGGCCAGAATAATTTACAAACTAAATAGAGCATATATCGTGAATCATAATACACCTGAATATTTGAATATCTATATAATATTCTCAACAAAATAGTTGAGACAGAGTCAGACATTGAATTTCTCCTTCTCAAAACTCCTCTGTCAGTCGGGGAAGGATCGGAACGTTCCTTGTGTTTGCTTTGGTCAGACAGTGAAGAATCGTGCCAAGACTCTTCGTGAATAGATATTGAACTTGGTGTTGACACCTCAAGGTTATTCACGAAGATAGGTGATGGAAATGAATAACTGATAATTGTCACGGTATTTTACCATACGACGTCAGTTTGAGTCTTCGGATGCATCGGTATCAACTATAAACAGCTCTGTTTTTTTAATTTAACACTCATTTACGTCCCAAAAGGGCAGCTGCAAAGTTAGTCGTGCGCCGCTCGGTCGCCATTTTGCTAATTGCTCCCGTAAACAACGGTTCATCAAATAAATGAACCCTAATTGTAATTTTGTTGATAAATATATCCGGGTATCTGGGTATCTGAGAAATCCAAGATATAAACAAATGGATTCACCACCTGGCGTTTTAAACTCCCAATAACACTACCAACCTCAAAGTACTCAAAGGTGAACATATAGTTATATGTTGTAGAGTCTAGAGTGGAACTAAAACTAACCATTATATTACTTGGCGCGCTGGGGGAGCTCTCTGCTTGAGATATACTCAGGCCAGATGGAGAAGCGTGTCCATTTAATAATGTTCATTTCATTCATAAGATGTCATCTTGACGATTTCAACGAAAGTCGACGAACAACTAGTCCGGGAGCTAATAGGGGTACCCTTGCACCCCCCCTGGGACTTAACTTCACCCCACTCATTTTGTTCCTTATTATGTCCTTCAACTTTTAAGCAATGTTAACAAGAAACAAAAGTGGCCGTGTAGACTCCAGACAAGATGGCGTCCATCATGGCCGCCGTTTTTCAGCCCAGACCCTAAGTCAGTTTTATGCAAATTATAGCGGGAAAATCTTGTAACATGTATACAAATGTATATATTTTCGTGAAGCTGAGACATAATGACACATTTTTGAGCCAAAATTGAAACTCACCATCCAAGATGGCCGCCAAAATGGCCACCGGAAGTTGAAAATATAACATTTTTTCACAAATATCTTCTAGATCAATTCATGCTGTTTGGAACTGGTTGAGTAATGCAACCTTATTTTGTGTTTTGTATATTAACTGATCATTGGAGCAACGAAATATGCAATTATTGGGGTCCTAACCCCTTCCGATCCCTCAAAAATTCGATTTTACAGAATGCGGTATAAAATTTCACAAAAAATCACAATTGGGATTCTAGTCATATTTCAACAAGAAATGAAAAGAACTTTGTAATGTAAGTGAGGCATATCATTAACTATTAATGTTCCAATTCACTGGGACCAAAATTCTTACTTTGGCTCAAAATGGCTGCCAATATGGCCGCCAAAATATGGAAAATGGTAAATATTACACCAGTGTGTCCTGCAATCGCTTACAAGTTGTGGTTGATGTATACAATTGGCTAATCTGTATTCTATACATTGCATACTAACATGTCTAATGCACCATGGATCATTTTTACTATTGTCACCACTGACATCACCAGAAATATGGGATTTTTCTCTCACAAACTTGACAAAAATATTGGCAAAAACTCACTTTTCAGGGTTCGACCATTTGTTCAAGTAAACTGCAACTATCTTTGGTATCAAAGGTGTTTATTGGTTTGGTCTATCTTAAGTGTGTCACACTGTGATGTTTGAAGACTGAAATGCTCAAGATGGCTTCCAAAATGGCAACCAAATTTGTAAAAAGTTAAAAGTTAACATATCCCGAACATTATTCTCTGCGTTATCCGAAAAAGATCGCAAATTGTGACTCACTTGGTTATTTTACGTATTAGTTAATTAACTGACAAATTCGTTCTATTTTATTTGTTCCAGTTCCGTATGGGGCATGACAAATTCATTTTAAAGTTGCAGTATGGAATTTTGCGGAGAACCTCTTTTGTGATTCTGGCCATATTTATTGAAAGGAAATGAGCAGAACTTTGAGACGGAACTGAGATTAATATGTTTACCTGGATTGACTCTATGGTCATGTGTATGGTGAATAGGTATACATGTAGCGGCTGTGTGGTCCATGGTGAGGTGAATATGTATACAATGAGTGACTGTATGATCGTGAATGTAGTGAATATGTATACATAGAGTGACTTGTTGTCATGCGTCGGGTGTAGGTGTATACCTGGTGTTCATGCATGGTGACTCGTGGCTGTATCGTCATTTGTGGTATGTACGGGTATAACCAAGTATGGCTGCATGATCAGGTGTACGTGTATAAAGTGGGTTACTATGTTGTCATTTGTGTGGTGTTTATGTACATATGGAGTGACTTGGGTAATGGGTGGGTTATATCTTGGTGGTAATGGGTGGGTTGTATCTTGGGTGGCTATCGCTTTCTACAATAACTCAAGGGTATGTTAATCAATAAAGAGGTCATGTCAGAGAGTTCTCCATCTTGATGATGTTTATGTAGATGGGGGTGTTAAGCGTGGAAAGCGATAGCCACCCATTAGCACACAGTCATTACATATATACATAAACACCACAGACATAACAATATAGTGACCCACTGTATACATGTACACCTGATCCATGACCACGGATTACCATACAGCCATGCGTCACAATGCAGGCACACCGGGTATACTCCTAAACATGACCCATAACCATATAGTCACTCCCTGTATACCCATTCATCTCACCATTGGCCACAAGATCACCCCCTGTATACCTATTCTCCAAACGCATGGTCAAATAGACAATCAATATCTACATCAACACCACAACAATGGCCATAAAGTCATTCCGGTATACATATGCACCTCAGCAATGGCCATATAGCCACTCGCTTCATACACATACCCTCACCCATGTCACCTGGTATACCCCTTCATCTGACCTATGGCCATATAGTCACCCCGTGTGTACCTATTCAAAACATTCATACATGATCATGGTCAATCCTTGTAGGATAGGATAGGATAGGATATTTTATTTCAATATACACACATTAATGCATAATACATTTGATAAATATTACATTGTATATTTGAGGGGGTGGCATAGTCAGACTAGACTGTCTTACTGCCACACCCTGTATACATATTCGCCTCAACATTGGCCATGTCACTCCTTGTATCCCTATTTGTCACACCATAGCCGAATATAGCCACTCAAGATATACTAATACACCCCATCCATGTCACTATAGTCACTCCATGTATGCATGTGCACCTCGTCCATGGCCATATAGCCACTCGCTATATACACATATCCATCGCCCATGACAATAAAGCAACACGTGTTATACTGGTATAACCTACACATTGCCATACCGCCACGAGTCACCAAACAGGAGCACCAGGTATACTCATACGCCTGACACATGACCATTTAGTCACCCCCTGTATAGATGTTCATTACATTTGTGACCATACAGTCACTACTGTCGTGTATACCTACATGTTCTCATCTCACTATTAACCATACAGTCACTACTTGTATACCTATTTGACACACATAGTCATATAACCACTCGATATACATATGCAGCTCACCCTAGACTATAGATTTACTCCAGGTATACATGTAAACCTCACTAATGGCCATTCAGCCCTTCCAGATATACAAAAAAAACGCACACACGACCACACAAACACTCCATACTTGCATATACACCTCACACATGACAATTCAGCAATTCACTGCATAATCACACACGCCATCCATGATAATACAGCTAAGCCTTATACGCCCACAAATGATAATACATCCACGAGATATATAAATATACATCCCACCATTACCACACGGACACTCCCTATATAACCACACCCTCGATAATGTCCACTCCAGGTATTCATATTCAATCATGACCGTACAGTTATTCCATGTATACCTGTACACATTACCCGTAACCATAAAATCACTCCCTATTTATCCACACACCCCATCCATGATCATACAGACAACACATGCACATACCTCCCAGATGTAGATGTAGATGTAGATGTAGATGTAGATGTAGATGTTTATTTGTACAATAGATAAGAATAGATAACAAAGCATTGATATATGAATTAATGGTATTGTACAGGAGCAGCATGACCTACTGGCCGTCTTCCTGCTGCCCCTCAATCAATAATACAATAAGAAAATATGATGGCATATGTAGTTTCAGGTTTGCTGGTTGGTGTTAAATGTTAAATAATTTAACTATATTGATAATTTTAATTGAAAATGGTATAAATTGTGAACTTAAGAGTATATATCTTATATACTATTGCGTTTGATGGACAAGTTAGAAAAGCTAAATCGGAATAACATTGTGAGGTCGCGACGGCCCTATATAATGTAGTTTTTGAAATAATCAGAGTGGACGGCGGATACCAGGCAATAAGTTAGATTTTTTATGACAGCATAATGCCGTACATAATTTGCCTTATCATATATAACATTTCAATTTAAAAATTCACGGACGCCGCCGTGTATGTCACAGGGCTGTCTGGAAGGGCGGATGTTCAGGTGATAACTCTAAGTTGTAAGTTGCTTGAGGCAAGTGATATGATGATTATCTATCGCAAATGTAGCATGATTTGATGTTACATGTAGCCGAATATTTACCTATTAGTTCAGTAGATAATAATTTTTTGAATACATAATTAAACTTACAAATTTTTATTTTGGAGTTAATCGAATTCCACACATTGGGAAAAGTATATATGTGTTGGTAGATTTTCTGAAAAACATGTTCTCGGTGTTTTGCTTCTTAGTTTATTCGCCTGTCTTGTATTTACACCGAGGGAGAAAGTGAACATTTTTTCAAATGATTTTGGGAGATTTCTTTTAGACAAGTTGTACATAAAGAGCGCCGCGTGCATGGTGTATAGATCTTTGAACATTAGAATATTCTCTTGTTTGAAAAGGGGTTCTGTGTGGCTATTATATTTAGATTTGCATAGAATACGAATTGCTCTTTTTTGTAAGGTTGATAACACATTAGCATGACATGAATGTCCCCATACTGGGAGACAGTAAAGAAGATGGCTATGGACTAAAGAGTGGTATAGAATTTTTCGTGATTCTTTTGGTAAAATGTTTTTAACTTTGTTCAAGCAGTAGAGGGTGTGGTTCAGCTTCCTTTGTATCATTGATATGTGGGTTTTAAACGTTAAGTTTTCATCCATGATAATACCTAGGAATTTGATGGACTGTACTTGCATTTGATTCCCTACCCTAACTAATTCTATGCCATTCATTTTAAGTGTAAAGTTTCTCCACTTTTCTTCATTGCCTTTAGGGTGGATTAACATGAATTTACTTTTAGCTGTATTGATTGACAGTTTGTTACAACAACACCATTCAAATATGTGTTTTAATTCGGTAATCGATGTTTTTTTTAATTTTTTTTTATCGTAGCCAGATGAATATAGGGTGGTATCATCGGCAAATGACAGCATATTCATTTTTGTACATTGGGGCATATCGTTTACATAGAGGAGAAAAATTGTCGGACCGAGAACTGACCCCTGGGGCACGCCACACGTTATCCTTTTTAATGCGGAAGTATGTCCTTGACAGTCAACATATTGTTTTCTACCCGTTAGATAACTTCTAAACCAGTCTTTAGTAACTCCTCGAATTCCGTAATGTTCTAGCTTTCCCAATAAAATTTCATGACTGATTGTATCAAACGCTTTCGACAAGTCTATGAAAATAGCTAATGTAGAGTCCTTAGTTGGCTATTCAAAGCATAGACGACGTCCATGGCTGTGACTGTCTTCCTCTTGGCATGCTCGGTATAGGTGACGGCATCTCGGATGACATTCTCCAAAAATACTTTGAGAACACCTCGGGTCTCTTCGTAGATCAATCCTGAGATTCTCTTGACATTTATATTTATATTTATATATTTATCGTAGCCAGATGAATATAGGGTGGTATCATCAGCAAATGACAGCATATTCATTTTTGTACATTGGGGCATATCGTTTACATAGAGGAGAAAAATTGTCGGACCGAGAACTGACCCCTGGGGCACGCCACACGTTATCCTTTTTAATGCGGAAGTATGTCCTTGACAGTCAACATATTGTTTTCTACCCGTTAGATAACTTCTAAACCAGTCTTTAGTAACTCCTCGAATTCCGTAATGTTCTAGCTTTCCCAATAAAATTTCATGACCGATTGTATCAAACGCTTTCGACAAGTCTATGAAAATAGCTAATGTAGAGTCCTTAGTTGGTTTATCGTTGTTTTCTGCTACATGATCTAGAAGATGCATTAAGTGTATCGTAGAGTGGTTCTTGCGGAATCCATATTGGTGTTTATGTAGAATATTGTGTTTTTGAAGGAATGAAAATAGCCTACTCTGCATAAGTTTCTCTAATAATTTCGAAAAGACGGGTAAAATGCTAATGGGCCTATAATTTGTTATTTTACTAGGAGACTCGTTTTTATGGAGTGGAATTACTTTGGATATTTTCAGCCTATCGGGGAAGATTCCTAATTTGAATGATAGGTTGAATATGTGCGACAGTGCTCTAGAAGTTTCGGGGATGGTCTGTTTCATTAGTTTCGATGTGAGATGATCGATGTCAGCGGTTCCCTTCCCGATGACTTTATCAGAGATTTTCAGGATTTCGTTGGCGTCAGTGGGAAACAAGAAGAAATTACCAGTATTGGAATGTGTTAAGTAGTCTGCAAAATGTTTATCTGGGTTACAGGGGACGTCGTCACTAGTCTTCTGACCAATTTTCGCGAAATATTCATTAAACGCCTGTGCTATTTTACCTGGTTCCGAAATTAAAGTGTTTTCATGTGACATATTAGATGGCATTTTAGGAGTGTTATTGGACAGTTTTAGAGCGTTTTTCAAGATGACCCATGTACGTCGCATGTCAAATTTATTTTCCTGTAGAACATTGTTGTAATATAGTTGTTTACTCTTTCTGATTAATTGCTTGTATATTCGACAATATGTTTTGTACTTATCAACGTTGAGAATAGACGAATTTTTTAATTTTTTTATGTATAATTTGTTCTTAACTAAAGAAGAGTTAATGGGACCTTTTGTCATCCATGGTTCTTTTTTTATATATTTTTTCGGCGAATTAGATTGAACCAATGGAAATGCTTCATTAAACGCCCATAGATAAATAGATAAAAAGTTATCGTATGCTTGGTTCGGCGATGTGCTGTCGAAGACACATTTGAAATCTTGTTGTTTAAGTATATTTTTAAGTTTATCTGTATTATTTTGACTCATTATGCTTTTTTCTGTCGAAAGATCTACTTTTGTGTATTTATTGTCTCGATATTCGGCATAAAATGTAGCGAAATGGTCCGACACATCGGAAAGAATGATGCCAGTGTCGACACGGGAAACGATGTTGTTGCTAAAAATATGATCAATTAATGTCGCCGAGTGGTCAGTTATTCGCGTAGGACGTGTAATTACAGGTAAGAAGCCATTTCCAAACATCATTTCGACGAAGTTATTTGTTTTTGTATGTGAATGGAAGTTAAGCAAGTCAATATTGAAATCCCCTATGAGATATGCTTTCGTCCCTGCGTCGTTTAAATGTTGTACGACGTTTGTTATTTTAGTTATAAAAGTATCTAGATCTGACAAGGGGGCTGTATTTGGTCTATATATAGACCCTACTACATATGAGGAGTGTCCAGAGTCTATTTCGATGAATAGCGTTTCAATGACATGAGGAATAAATATGGTCAGATCCTCACGAATTTTAAAAGATAGAGTTTCTTTTATGAACATCCCAACACCACCATGTCCGTCGTCGCCATCGGGTCGGGACTTAAATTGAAATTGATGATAACCAGGGAGATAATACTCTTCTCGAATCTTGAATATTTCTGACAAAGCCAGAATATCAATAGAGTGGTTAGAGTTTGTAATATCTGATAACATATTTTTAAATGAATCCCAGTTAGCGTTCAGGCTTCTGCAATTTAGACCGAGAATTGAAAATTCGGATTTGGAAATATTTATATTTTCGTTCAGCTGCGAAGGTGACAAATAGTTACATGAGTGATTTGAGAAATTATATGGCGAGTATGTGTTCCCATCATCATCGTCAGGAGGACCATTTAACAAAGTTTTAAGATTTAAGGAGTTACTTCCCTGAACATCGCCCAATGCAAAATTATCCGTTGTCATGGTTAGTTCTGATGATAGAGTTACCTTTCTTGCCCTTCGATAATATTACAATAAATTGATGTTGATATACTTTCAATGTAGCCAACCAGCTAAACCTGCATGCTATGACAATATATAATAATACATTCATATCAAAATACAATCAAATAATATATATTATTATAATTATGAGGTACAATTTCAACAAGGTGGGAATTTTAATAGAGAATATACACAACAGATGCATGGTATGTGCATGGAGACAGCATTTAGGTCGTTCGGAGATGAGGTTTGAATGTGTCTTCTACTTGCACATATGAACAGGGGCATGCATTAAATACAAGTAATGGTTAGGAAGCAGCTTTCGCATCTAAACTAGGTGCATGTAAAACGACCTGATCGTGATGGGCACTACCGTGCAGGACCATCAATATAGTGAATGCAGGGAAGTACCCACCATGCAAGAGGTCACCGTCGTATCGATGTATTTATTTACAAAAGCTGTATAGTATAAGAATAATACAAGGTTCATAATAGGGGTTTAATCGTGTTAAACTGTTCACATTGTAATGTGCGATAGTAGCAGGGGAGGGGCCCAACAACGACATTCTAGTAAATGTCTTAAATATACATCTGGGCGAGTTTGAGTGCAGAATTTAGAAGTTATCCGTGCGTGGCTATCTGATTATTCATACTGTACTGTTCGGTAGTAATAGGGGAGGGGTGCAACCATATTCAAGCAATTTGTTGTAAGATACATCTGTGCGAATTCGAATGCAAGACTTTAATGTTGCTCGTCCGTGCATGGCGATCTGATAGGGTGAGATATTTACAGGTGATGATAATTTGACCGTTTGACCGTTCGATCTGACAGGGCGAGATATTTGCAGGTGATGATAATTTGACCACGAAGCCCCGTCGTTTAGAGTACAAATTTGGTCATGTGTGTTGATATCTGGGGTATGTTTAATACGTTCACTGAAAGAAGATATGGGTGAAGTAGTGACCTTGATACTGCATGAGGCCGACAAGTTTGTCCTGGTTATGGCATACTTCGCACGATTTTCTGTCGCATGAGTTGACAGCTGGAATACATTGGCTTTACCTGTGTCCACATGGTACTGTCGTATTATTTGGGGCTGTATGCGGGACTTTGCCTCTGGAAATGCATTTTATGTCGATTGTATACTCGTTGTTCAAAGTGGGTTTCGTTGATAAACCAGGAATTTCTAGTGTGATTAAGTATTCGGTACATGGACACGAATGCCAGCTTGTTTTGAAGAATTATAATTTCCATGTATTTGATAGTCATAGTACGACCTGATAATATGGCTTACGCCATACAGGTCGTAGTGCGGATCTTCTATCAGCTTAGACGACTATCTAATTTTTTTGAATACACTTAATTTTAAGAATCAACTAACACAGTCATTAATGTCAACATTATCGCAATTTATATTAGCTCTCAGACCTACCAGAACGTGTGTATAATTCCGTAATTATTTAATCCAAAAATCCAGTCGGAAAACATGTTGACAAAACGTGGTTAAATGGCCGAAGCAGGAGGAGCTAACATATCACATGACTACGTGCGTCTCGTGCACTAATCGCGCATGGGAATGTCACCGAACATGATTCTGCAACCCACATGACTGTATCAGGAAGTTATCAGTACGCATGTGTAACAAATTGAAATCAGTTAGTTGTAAAAAATACACGCATGCGCAGATTGTAGTTACGCTCACCTTGAATTGTATCAGGATACCTGAATTGTACACTCAATGTGAACGCATGTGATTACCTTGACGCGTGCACGGGGATTCCGGGGGAACTCACAGGGGAATTCATGAAATGATGTGTCACATGCAATGATCGACGAACACACGACTTGTCAGTGTTTACGTTCTATTATTTGTCGGATTTTAAGGATAAATGACACGTAGGTGAGTGGATGGTTTCACACTTGTATTAGTATTTAGTTGATAAATACATGTGCGTTGGTCCTAATTGTTACTTTTATAGGAATCATAGTCGCCTATGTTGTTTAAAGCACGCCATGGATCTTTGATGGCGTAAGCCATGACACAAAGATCAAATGGATCTATGTATTTGAAGGATTAGAAAAAAGTTATCATGAACTAATCGGGTTTGCAGTACTGGTGAGTATATTAACAATATTGGGTGGGGGTGGCAACTGGAATATGAATTCCCATGTAAGTACATGCAGCAAGATTTACAGAGAGGCACACCAATTATAATGGTAGACATCTAACTGGTTTTGTAGATTATACTAATTAATAGTAATTGTTTTAAATTAAAATTAAGATTTAAATATATGTCACTTTATCCAATATAATAGACTTATAATATGTGGGATAAGGCTTTACTCAGCTTTACAGAAAGGTACCACAATCCTTTAATTGTGTTTGTGGATGAAATCTGACATAATTAATTATGTTCCTTATTATATATAACCATTTCATGATTACAGAACCAATCTCAAGAATACATTAAATGTAATTCTTGAGATTAGTTCAGGAATCATGAACTGGTTATATATGATTTAATGGAGTCCACACAAATCGTGTGGAACGTTTTTATAAAAGAGATATTGGCAAATGACCTTTGACTGTTTGAAGGGGTGACCTAATACATACATATACTTAATCAGTTATATAATACTTAAATCTTCATGATAGTATGTCAAAATTGAATTTAAATAGATGTATATGTTGTAGTAATGTTAAACGTAGAATGATGCAATATTATGGCGGTACATATAATTTAATAGTTGTCAATTCTGTAATAATATTACACAATTGAAATTCTTAAATTATGAACTATTATAGCAATAAGCATAGAAAATATAATTTTGATGAGCTGATTCAATTTTTTAGTCAGCTTAGTAATGTATGGTCCATGGAACATGTGTAATATTGGAGAGATAGTAATTAATGTCTTTACTTATATTCTGGTAATTTCCAAAAATGAATATAAATATTTGTATATTTTGTAGTAATGTTACATGTAGAATAAAGCAATCTTATGGCCATACATAAAATTTAATACTTGTCAATTCTGTAATAATATTTCCTAATTTAAATTTATAAATTATAAAATATCATATCAATGAGCATAGAAATAAATAACTTTGATGAAATGATTATATTATAGTCAGCTTAGAAATGTATGGTCCACGGAACATGTGTAATATTGGAGATATAGTAATTAATGTCTTTACTTATATTCTGGTAATTTCCAAAAATGAACATAAATATTTGTATATTTTGTAGTAATGTAACATGTAGAATAATGCAATCTTATGGCCATACATAAAATTTAATACTTGTCAATTCTGTAATAATATTTCCTAATTTAAATTTATAAATTATATTATATTATAAATTTTGATGATCCATACTATTTTTCTATAAATATATTCAGTTGCTTCAATATAAAATTATATGTTCAATAACACATGAAGGCCAGATATATGCAACTGAACATTTATAGGTAACCTCCATGTAAATTGCATCATGTCTTAGATTATAAATTATTAATTAGAGCTGATTACAGTAGTGAGTCAGGATAAAAAGCCAAGGTCAATACTATTTTTGTTCAGTTCTATCAGTGTCAGATCCTATGTGTAATTACACATTTTTGGCTAGGTACATAAATTTAAATGTATACCACATTTATGGTTAACTTTTTCAAATACTATGGACTTAGAATATGTGGGATAAGAAGCAATTGACACGTGACCATTGAAGGGGGTGACATACTACATACATATACATATTCAGTTATATAATACTTAGATCTTTATGATAGTATGTCCAAATTGAATTTTAATGGATGTACATGTTGTAGTAATGATACACGTAGAAAGATGCAAAGTCATGGCCATACATATACTTTAATATTTGTCAATTATGTAATAATATTACACAAATGAAATTCATAGACCATAAACTATCATGACAATGAGCACAGAAATAAATAATTTTGATGATCTGATTGAATTATTTAGTCAGCTTAGAAATGTATGGTCCATGGAACATGTGTAGTATTAGATATTTAGTAATTAAATTATTTACTTATATTCTGGTAATTACCAAAATTGAATTCAAATATTTGTATATATTGTAGTAATGCTAAATATAGAATGATGCAATGTTATATCCATACATATACTTTATCTGTAATAATATTATATAATTTAAATTTATAAATTATAAAATATATCAATGAGCATAGAAATAAATAATTTTGATGAGATGATTAAATTATATATTCAGCTTAGAAATGTATGGTCCATGGAACACGTGTAGTATTAAAGAGATAGTTATTAATGTCTTTACTTATATTCTGGTAATTACCAAAATTGAATTTAAATATTTGTATATGTTGTAGTAATGTTACATGTAGAATAATGCAATCTTATGGCCATGCATATAATTTAATGCTTGTCAATTCTGTAAAAATATTACACAATTAAAATTTATAAATTATAGAAATAAGTAACTTTAATGAGATGATTAGATTATTTTGTCAGCTTGGAAATGTATGGTCCATGGAACATGTGTAGTATTTGAGAGATAGAATTAACGTCTTTATTTATATTCTGGTAATTACTTATACTTCAAGAATAAATAATTAATTAATTTTGATGATCCATACTATTTTTCTATAAATATATCCAGTGGCTTCAATATCAAGATCTATGTTCAATAATTTATGAGGGCCAGAGATATGCAGCTGAACATGAATAGGTAACCTCTATGTATATGTAGTATGCCTTAGATTATAAGTCATAGTTCAACATATTTAGAGCTGAATACATTACTGATTCAGGATACAAAGCCAAGGTCAATACAATTGTTTGTTCAGTTCTATCAGTGTCAGATCCTTGGTGTAATTACACATTTTTGGCTAGGTACATGAATTTAAATATATACCACTTTTATGGTTAAATTGTTCCAATATTATGGACTTAGAATATGTGGGATAAGGAGCAATTGGCACATGACCCTTACAGGGGATAACATAATACATACATATACATATTCAGTTATATAATACTTAGAACTTCATGTTAGTATGTCAAAATTGAACTTAAATAGATGCATATATTGTAGTAATGTTAAACGCAGAATGATGCAAATGTTATGACCATACATATAATTGAATACTTGTCAATTCTGTAATAATATTACACAATTGAAATTCTGAAATTATAAACTCATAACAATGACCACAGAATTAAACAATTTTGATGGGCTGATTGAATTTCTTACTCGGATTAGAAATGTATGGTCCATGGAACATGTGTAGTATTAGATATATAGTAATTAAATTCTTTACCTGAACATTTATAGGTAACCGTCATATATATATGCAGTAAGTTTCTGATTATAAGTTATAGTTCAAAATATTTAGAGCCGATTCAGGATAAATAGCCAATGTCAATACTATTTTTTGTTCAGTTGTATCAGTGTAAGATCCTAGGTGTAATAACACATTTTGGTCTAGGTACATAAATTTAAATATATATCTCTTTAGTGGATAACTTTATCCAATATTATAGGCTCAAAATATGTGGGATAAGGTTTTACTCAGCTTTACAGGAAGGTAGATTAATTGTGTTCTTTAATGTAATTCTCAAGATTGTTCATGTATCATGGCATGGTTATATAATTTCATGGAGGTAACATAAATCATGTGGAGCATTTTTATAAAGGAGAAATTCACACATGACTCTTGAATGGGGTGACATAATACATACATATACATATCCAATTACATAATACTTACATCTTCATAATATAATATCAAAATTGAATTTAAATATATGTATATGTTGTATAAGTTTATCCAGATTCAATTGAATGTAGGAGTTCAGAGGCAGTCTTGTAACTTTTGTATAGAATATTACACAAGTATAGGTACTTAGTATTATAACACATAAATCCTTAACTTTGGTGAGCAGATCAAGTTACTGATTCATCACAAAATATGTCTAAACTGGGGGTGGCAATAGTGATTGTTGTGGTGGTACTATATTATATAATAATATATATAAATTATCCACATTAATTTGAAATCTAAGAATTCATAGTTTGTAATAGTAATTACAGAAATCCTTAATCTTGGTGAGCAATTCAAGTTGATTCAGCACAGAAATGTCCAATTGGGGGGGGGGGGGGGCAATATTTTATGTATTTTTGGTGATTGTGGTGGTGATTGTGGTAGGGAGGGGTTTTGTTGTGATAATGTCACTATACTGATGACTCTTTTCAAAACATCAACATATACAAACATATACAAATTTAAATGTCAGAAAGAGATGTAATTCTCTTGTTGTTCTTACTTTTATCAACATATTTAACATACAATTTTCCCCCAATAGACCAAGAGTCTTCAATTGAATTGTGCTCCTTTGATATTTTAAGTATGGATGCATTACTTTGGGTTAGGTCCTCCTTGATGACAATCTTGGTGCCTTTGAATACCTTCCTTCGTTTCACCACAGAATCCTTCGTTTTCCTAGACACAAATTTGACTATGATGCCTCTGGGATAACCTTGAACCTTATTGTATTTGCCAAGTCTATGTGCTATACTGATGTCATCACTATGTACTTTTATTTCCAGTTTTGTATTGAGAGCTCTGATGACTTTTGCCTCACTTTCTTCTGATGTCTCCCTCTCCACATCTTCTATACCACACACCCTAATACTCTCCTTCCTGCCCTGTTGCTCTAAATCGTTATTCTTATGTTGTAGGTCAATACATTTATTTTCCAGATATTTTATCTGGTCAGCCTGGTCATTAGATTTTACATCAAGAGCTTGATATTTCTTGTCATATTTGTCCATCCTCACTTCTAAATCATGAAATGTTCCTCTGAACTCTTCTTTCACTTCCTGAAATTTCATGTCATATTCAGTCTTCATGCAGGTAATTATATTGTCCAAGTCAGATTTTTTTTTACCAAAGGCTCTATGCTGTTTTCTAAATCTTCCTTTGTGGCCATGTTAGAGAGTTTTGAATTTATTTATGACAGAATGTCCTCGATTGGGGTTGCCAGTGATGACTTTGGCTTATCTTGTGTAAATTTTATTGTTGTCTGTGAAGTTTGAATTGTTGAAGTTTTCTGTTTTTTTATTGGCCGCAGACTGCTTCGTTGTTTTAGTCTGTGGTTTATCTTTGTCTTTATTTAAGCTATCATCCGCGTCCGATGTCGAACTCATCGTCGTTTGTCTTTTGTCGGGCATGATTTTTAATGTAAATACCACGAATATAGGATATTTAAACCCAATCAGTAAATGTCAATATTGAATATCAACTAGGCACCAATCGTGATCAAAATATCAATTGGATGGTTGTTGAATGTCTAACGATCTACCTCAGTAATGTTTTGTGCGCCAGAATACGTGTTACTCGCCGTAATAGTTGTTTTTTTGTCCCACCAAAATCGAATCTGTACCTCAGGACGCCATCTTTGTTATCCAAAAAACCTATCCCAGGACCTTACAGTCACTCCATATATACATAATCAACACATAGATGACCATGTAGCTATATCCATACACCACACCAATGACCATACAGGTACACCGGTTGCACCCGTACTGAATATACACAATCATACACCATAGAGTCACTCCATGCATACCGATTGACCTCACACCTGACCATGACCTCTCCCTGTATAACTAGATGCATCTTACCATGGACAACCCACTAATAACCATATAGTCACTCATTGTATACCTACTCACATCAGTCATGACATACAATAACTCCCTGTACACCTATTCACCTCACATATGATCATAGAGTAACTCCCTGGCTATGATCTTGGCATACACACTGTATCATGTTGACATTTTATTTTATCATAATGGACCAGAATAACCAAAGATTATGATCCATCTCAGTTCTGTATCAAAGTTCTGCCCATTTCCTTTCAATAAATGTGGCCAAAATTACAAAAGAGGTTCTCAGCAAAATTGCATACCTTAAAATGTATTTGTCATGCTCCAAAAGGAACTGAGACAACCAGAATAGAACATGTAGTTGTCAGTTAATTAAATAACATGTATAATAACCAAGTGAGTCACGATATGCTACCTTTTCGGATAATGCAGAGAATTTTCGGGATATATGTAAAAAATTAACATTCTACAAATTTGGTTGCCATTTTGGAAGCCATCTTGAGCAATTCAGTCTATAAACACTGTAGTGTGATACATTTAAAATAGACCAAAACAATAAACACCTTTCAATCCAAAGATAGTTATATTTTACCTGAAAATATGGTCCAAACCTGAAAAGTGAATTTTTGCCAATATTTATGTCAAGTTTTTGAGAGAAAAGTCCAATATTTTTGACGATGTCAGGGGTGACAATAGTAACAATTAACCATGGTGCATCAGACATGTTAGTATTCAATGTATAGAATGCAGAATAGCCAATTTTATACATCAACCACAACTTGTAAGCGATTGCAGGACACGCTGGTGTAATATTTACCATTTTCCATATTTTGGCGGCCATATTGGCAGCCATTTTGAGCCAAAGTAAGAATTTTGGTTCCAGTGATTTGGAATATTAATAGTTAATGATATGCCTCACTTACATTACAAAGTTCTGTTCATTTCTTGTTGAAATATGACTAGAATCCCAATTGTGATTTTTTGTGAAATTTTATACCGCATTCTGTAAAATCGAATTTTTGAGGGATCGGAAGGAGTTAGGACCCCAACAATTGCATATTTCGTTGCTCCAATGATCAGTTAATATACAAAACACAAAATAAAGTTGCATTACTCAACCAGTTCCAAACAGCATGAATTGATCTAGAAGACATTTGTGAAAAAATGTTATATTTTCAACTTCCGGTGGCCATTTTGGCGGCCATCTTGGATGGTGAGTTTCAATTTTGGCTCAAAAATGTGTCATTATGTCTCAGCTTCACGAAAATATATACATTTGTATACATTTTACAAGATTTTCCAGCTATAATTTGCATAAACTGACTTAGGGTCTGGGCTGAAAAACGGCGGCCATGATGGACGCCATTTTGTCTGGAGTCTACACGGCCACTTTTGTTTCTTGTTAACATTGCTTAAAAGTTGAAGGACATAATAAGGAACAAAATGAGTGGGGTGAAGTTAAGTCCCAGGGGGGGGGGGGGGTGCAAGGGTACCCCTATTAGCTCCCGGACTAAACGTCATCGTGTAACTTTCCCCATTGACCGAATTCGCGTGGACCTGAAAGTGAGATATTGGTATCATTATAACCGGACTCGGATTTTCTATCGATTTAGCCAGCCACAGCGTGCCCACCATGGGCAGATTCAATGTAAAAAGCACTGGAAAAAAGTTCTATCTCCAAAATTAATGATTCCGTGCGAACCAGAGGGTTCTCTCTCCTGATCCAATGAGGATGTGACAACTTATCACGTGACCAAATGTCCACCAATGGCTGCCGCTCAAGTCACAAGAGAAGGTACTTGGAGGTAATACTCAAATTTGTCACGTATTATTGTTCAATATTGTTAGCATGTCTGTCAGTAGGTTATCCATATCTTCATTAAATGAGTCTATCAACAAAATCATTTCCATTATTGACAAAATGTCGCCGAATAAACGCGTTTTCTGTTGAAATGGAGATAGAGCGTTCTGGAACTAACGAATTTGCTGCACGAAATCACCCTTTCCGTCCTAACTGGAGATAGAACCTTATTGCAGAATAAACTATTGATAGTTCGCAGTGTATAATAATGATAAAAAACATATTTTTAAACTTATTATGACGTGTTTCGTTACTTTGTTGACAATTTGCTTGTGTGTTCCATGTTGTCAGCCACTGGGGATAACTTCACATAGAGGAAACACTATATTATTGTTTTAATACATCGATGGGTGTAATTCTTGAAGTGAGGTCCATCCAAGTGGCGTGGTGGCAATTATAGGTGAATGGTTGATAATTGTACTGGAATACATGCGTCCGTCCGTCAGTCTACCGCCCGCCCAAGCAGATATATCCACCACAGGCCGTCGTATCTTAATGAATTTTTTTATGAACTTTCAAATTGATTCAAAATAATGTTCTATTGTGTTATTCTTGATTTATGGAGTTATGCATCTTTGTTTTTCTAGAAATTTTAGTTTTTGTCCGTCCAATCAGATATCACAACCATATGTTGTCGAATCTTAATGACATTTGGACCGGATGTTTACCACTATGAGTGGAGTGACCAATTGTTTTGTTTAGGTTTTCCCTTCTTGAGTTATTAATCTTTGTGCGTCTGGAAATGTCAGTATCTCACTCATATGTTATAGAGGTGTGCCAACACGTCTAGTCTGGTGCATTGAGTAAAATATTATTTGACAGCCGAGAAACATCGCTGGCATGAAATGCGCCTTGTAACTGAGTCGCGGCCATATTGGATTCATTCAGCCCCGTTCAATTTTTAGTGCTACAGGTCAAAGTTCTGGAGTAACATTTCATATATGGTATTCATGAGTATTAAAAAGCTCCATGAGTATTAAAAAGCTCCAGAACTTTGACATGTAGCACTAAAACTGAACAGGGCTGGATGGATCCAATATGGCCGCGACTCAGTGACAAGGATTATTGATTCATACTTTAAATACAGGTATGTATGACTATACGGCCGCAGCAATCCAAAACATTTATATGAATTACAGGCCCTGAATGCGGATACAATATGGTTGTACAATCGTCTTCATATTTCGCGACCTGAGTTCCAACTTGTCCGATGTGACATACTGGTACGAAACGTCCGTTATATACTCACTAGGACCGAAATTTCAAGCTCTACCCGATGCGCTCAAACCTGGTGCTGTAACTTGAGTCTACGAAGAGTAAAATACGATTCCTGTTTGTCCGTTGTGCTCGAAAGTAGTATGAATTCAATTCCAATATGTCTCATTTATCCAACGCATTTATAATTGTTGTTTCTATTTTTTCCTTACGCACTTTTTGCCCATAATTCAGTTACAGGTTGTTCCATGTGTTGAAAAATCGAAATTTACTCACTTGGGACATTATGGAACCGAATTATATGACACGCGTTTAAAGAACTGAATGTTTTTGCCATACTAATTTAGTTCCAATTTGTTCCATCCGTTGATTCTACGTCATTTATGTCACGTGGACAAAATGAGGTCCGAATAACTACACGTTACGTCACATAGGACAAAGTGGAACTGGTTGGTTAATTTAGGTTTTGAACGGTTTGTGAGATACTGGATTTTAGCTACCCCTCCCCAAACACGTTTTTGTCGAAAATTACATAATTTTGTTAACAACCCTACAAACATTTTCTAATTGATCTGAATGGGACCCAACAGAAATCTTGAACTGAGCGTGTTGTCCAGAAATACCGTTTAATTGATTACAGATTTGTTCAGGCTTCCAGACCCCCAGTTACAACAACAACATATTTTATTGATAACATGTAATTATGCATGGATTAACGTCGATTGTATAATATTAAAATATTTGTTATAAACAACACATGACCAACTATATAATTCATATGGCTCAGTAGTTATCTGGACATCACATGTAGAACGAATTTGACAGAAATTGTGAACGGTTTTCCAATATTGGATTTTCGCAGAAAACGCTCCCCCTAACACGTTTTATTTGTGATAGCGACAACACAAACATTTCTAGATGATTCTAATGGGGACCAAATCATGATTGATATGATGAAAACCGGATCCGTAGACACAGCAAGCGTGGTTAAAGGTGTCACCAGGCTTCCAAACCACCAGTTACAACAACACCTGTTGTTTATAACATGTAATTTTATATTAATACTAGCAGGTGGACCCGACTTCGTCCGGGCTGTTTCCCCTCTGCTTTTCGGCGAATTGCGCGATTTGACCTTGAATTGTCCATCTTGAAGGTCAAGGTCAGATGGGGTCAGGATTTGACCCGTCCAAAACACTGCCCGGACAAAAGTACCCGTCGAAATCCATCCGGTTTTACCCAATTTGACCTCGAATTGATCAGGTCAGGTCGGGGTCACGATTTGACCCGTCCAAAACACTCAGTGGACAAAAGTAACCATATGTATCAAATTTCGTCGAAATCCCATCAAAATTCGCGATTTTACCTTGAATTGACCCGATTGCAAGGTCACGTCGCATTTTCATCGAAATCCCGGGATAGTTGGGGATTTGACCTTCAAGTGACCCGATTTCAAGATCAAGGTCACATCGCACGGGCAAACGAATAGGCTTACGACACTCCCCATACGAAAGTATCCCTAGACACTAATTTTCATCGAAATCCCGTGATACTCGGGCGTTCGACCTTGAAATGACCCGATTTCAATGTCAAGATCACGTCGCACGGGCAAATTAATAGACCCATGCCACTCCCCGGCCGAAAGTACTCCCACATACCAAGTTTCATCGAAATCGGCTCGGCCGTTTTCGAGTCCATCGCGAACACACACACACACACACAGACAGATTTCCCAAAATATATAATAGACTAGAATGTGACCCGACTTCGTCCGGGCTTTGACCTTGAATTGTCCATTTTGAAGGTCAAGGTCAAGTGGGGGTCACGATTTGACCAGTCCAAAACACTGCCCGGATAAAAGTACCCGACAAAAGTACCTGTCGAAATCAATCCGGTTTTACCAGATTTGACCTCGAATTGATCATTTTAAATGTCAAGATCAGGTAGGGGTCACGAATCGACCCGTCCAAAACACCCAGTGGACAAAAGTAACCCTATGTATCAAATTTCGTCGAAATCCCATCAAAATTCGCGATTTGACCTTGGAATTACCCGATTTCAAGGTCAAGGGCATGTCGCACGGGCAAATTAATAGGCCTATGCCAGTCCCCGGCCGAAAATACCCCCACATACCAAGTTTCATCGAAATCGGCTCAGCCGTTTTCGAGTTCATCGCGAACACACACACCACACACACAACACACACAGACAGATCTTCCAAAATATATAATAGACTAGCCGATGAGCCCGACGTTGTCCGGGCTATTCAAAAACCAAATTTCAAGTCGATAGCTCCACCCGTTTGCGAGATCTGGTCTGCGCATGCGCGAAGCTGGCGTCGCACGTGCTCGGCGACCCGATAAAATTCGTATCCGGGGCAAGATACATTCACATAGCAAATAGACTAGCCGATGAGCCCGACGTTGTCCGGGCTATTCAAAAACCAAATTTCAAGTCGATAGCTCCACCCGTTTCCGAGATCTCGTCTGCGCATACACGAAGCGGGCGCCGCACGGGCTCGCCAATACGACAACGACGACCGCCTGGTCAAACTACACACACGTACCAAGTTTCGTCCCGATCGGTCGAGAATCGTAGATTTGTATAAATGACATATATAGATACATACAGACATACAGACAGAGGTCTTCAAAATATATATGAGACTAGCCGATGAGCCCGACGTTGTCCGGGCTATTCAAAAAACAAATTTCAAGTCGATAGCTCTACCCAGCCCGACGTTGTCCGGGCTATTCAAAAACCAAATTTCAAGTCGATAGCTCTACCCGTTTCCGAGATCTGGTCTGCGCATGCGCGAAGCTGGCGTCGCACTGGCTCGGCGACCCGATAAAATTCGTATCCGGGAGAAGATACATTCACATACCAAATTTCAAGTCGATAGCTCCACCCGTTTCCGAGATCTCGTCTGCGCATGCGCGAAGCTGGCGTCGCACGGGCTCGGCGACCCGATAAAATTCGTATCCGGGGCAAGATACATTCACATAGCAAAGTTCAAGTCGATAGCTCCACCCGTTTCCGAGATCTCGTCTGCGCATGTGCTGCACGGGCGCCGCACGGGCTCGCCAATACGACAACGACGACCGCCTGGTCAAACTACACACACATACCAAGTTTCGTCCCGATCGGTCGAGAATCGTAGATTTGTATAAATGACATACAGAGATACAGACAAACATACAGACAGACAAACAGAGGTCTTCAAAAATATATATGAGACTAGCCGATGAGCCCGACGTTGTCCGGGCTATTCAAAAACCAAATTTCAAGTCGATAGCTCCACCAGTTTCCGAGATCTGGTCTGCGCAAGCGCGAAGCTGGCGTCGCACGGACTCGGCGACCCGATAAAATTCGTATCCGGGGCAGGATACATTCACATAGCAAATTTCAAGTCGATAGCTCCACCCGTTTCCGAGATCTCGTCTGAGCATGCGCTGCACGGGCGTCGCGCGGGCTCGCCAACACGACAATGACGACCGCCTGGTCAAACTACACACACGTACCATGTTTCGTCCCGATCGGTCGAGAATCGTAGATTTGTATAAATGACATACATACATACAGACATACAGACAGACAGACAGACAGAGGTCTTCAAAATATATAGGAGATATTGCGACTTGGTAGAACTAAAGTATTTGTTCTAAATGACATATATAATAAAAACAAACATATACAAAATAAAATCATTGTTGCTGCCATAGTGATTGTTAGAGTTCCTCTAAATCGACAAAAATATAGAAAGAATGGATAATGTATTGTATATCTCATAAACTATTCTGATCAAGGTGGCAAGCGTTAGTACATATATGTTCTATGGTTTGAGGTCCCCCTACACTATGATAAGTCTTGAACACATCACGAACTGGAAGAATATGAGTTCAATATTAACTGAGGGTTTGTACAAAGGATAGTTATATAAGGAAATACACAATGTTTATGGATGGGTTGGTTCCAGAAATAGTGTGGCACTATAAACAACGCGGCTGCATGGCAAATATGAAAGGCGAATTTTCTAATTTTCGAGAACAGTCCTAGGACCCTAAGTAATGGTGTGCTGTTTCTATTTTGCCACAACGACAGAGAGGTGACGTTTTAAAGTGATTACTCAATAAGCCATTGTTAAAACTACTGCATTTCAAATCTTAAGCGAGAATGGAGTATTCAGCTCACAACTGTCACAAAAAATGCAATCTTGAACTGGGACCACCCCTACTGTGAAGTAGATTGTTGAGGAACAAGTATTAACAGAGAGGTATGTTCCCTGTCCTGTTTGTTCAATGTCATAAGGAGACAAAATGTGTGAAGAGCGAATTTACTATCAACATATTTGGTTTTCTGTGGGCATGGGCGTAACTGGCTAGGGTTCGATGGGTTCGGACGAACCCGCCCTGGGAAGGACAATGCTCTATTGTCCTGTCCGACTATGCACTGTCTACAATATGCACGTTCTCCAAAAATAAATGACATTGAGTGTTACCAAAATTACATTAATATCTGCCATATTCGAAAAAGGTAGCAAATAATAATGGCTGTTTATGGCGCTTACCCTTGTTCTAAGAAGCTTTTAAACATTACACTATTGTCCCAGTCATGGTGTACAAGCCAGCCAATGAATCGGCTGCACCCATTATATTAATGTACATGCGCTGCTCTAGTTTGATCAGAACGAGATATGGTATTCACCAGTATGGTAATCTGAGTGATACTGGTTTAACGCATGAATGTGTGAAGTCGGCACAGTACGAGCGACCTTTAACGTCGCTCAAATCTGCCAAGCCTCTGTTGTGTGAAAACTCACAATAAACCACCGGCGGGCTGCGAATCACTGGACCAGCGTGTTCTAGTGGGGGACATGTCTCTATTCCCAATGTTCGCTGTTCCGAAGGTTCATTATTCCGAAGGTTCTCTATTCCGAAGGTTCGCTATTCGGAAGGTTCACTATTCCGAAGGTTCTCTATTCCGAATGTTCTCTATTCCGAAGGTTTTTGTTATTTTAATGGTTAATTCTATATTCTAAAGTATTGAGAGGGTTCCTTATCACGAAAACTCTTTTTATGAAGGAAATAACTTAAAACAAAAATAATAAATGTGATTTGTGTTTTGTTTTCGCTGGTTTCCTTGAGATTTATGTCATTACGTATGACGTTATTTATCAATACATATTCACGTCACGCAGTTCACACAATTGCTATGTTTCCATATAGTAGGGCGGCTCCGTGTCAAAAAAAGGGTGAATCGTGCATTTTATGGTAAAAGCAACAAATTTTGTATACAACATCCTGAGGTGATATCTTGTGGATTTAGATATCATGCCAAGCTAGGGAGAGCCCATGGTTGCCATGGTAACCACCGAAAAAAATGGCCACCAAAAATGCCAAATTGGCTTTTTGCGGAAGTGCGATTTTGGTGCCCCTCTCCCTGCACTGCACCCCTGATAAATAGCGCCACTTTTGCCATCTTGAAATCACACGATTAGATTCCTCGTTTCATGGAGAAGAATGTGTACCAACTTTGTGGAAATCGGCGCTAAACAGGTTTATCAATTCTTGTGCACCTCTCCCCTTGCGTGCACCCCTGACTCAAATGGCGCCACTATTGACATATGTAAACCACACCATTAGATTCCTCATATCATGGAGATGATTATGTATAAGTTTGGTGGAAATCGGCGACAATTTTGTTTCTGCCCCTCCACCTTTTGTGCCCCTGACAACAACAGCGTCACATTAGAAAATTCTAACCCGCACTATCTTATCCATTATCTTTCTTGTAAAAAAAAAGTACCAAAATAGACCTCTATATTGTTATCGAGATGGTCCCTGTAAATTTTTATGGAACACAGACAGACATTGGCAAATATATATATATATATATATATAAAGTTATATATATATATATATATATATATATATATATATCTATATAGAGATGTACGATTCTGTTAGCCAACCGCGTACCGCGATCGCGCCCCGCGATCGCGATCGTAAATCGCGATCAGATCGTATATACCCACCGACATCATAAATATGTCATTGTGGTCAGCGCACCAGTGGTAATTAAAATAACACCCTACAGAGCCCAGACTTATCAGAACGAGCTCAGCACTAGTCCCGACATTAGCCTTGACCTTGACCTCGCTCATATATGCTCATATAGGCATGTTTCTGGACCTCGACCGATCCGACTAAAATTTAATATGTAGGCATACTTTGATCCCGGGAACAATACGGGTGGGTCAAATTTCACATGCGATCGCGTCCTTGACCTTGACCTCTCTCATATATGCTCATCTAGGCATGTTTCTGGACCTTGACCGATCCCACTCAAATTTGGTATATATGCCTACTTTGATCCCGGGAACAATTAGTTGATGCATATGTGTAGACAGTGTGACCTCTGGTAGTGGAAAACCGCTCCACGCAGTTGAAATTTGGTTAAAACAGGTCATCACGGACTTCAATACGTCTATGTACAAACCCGAACATTATTGCTATTATGGCCCGTTTTTAGGGCTCCTAGACACCCCACACGCATAACCCACGAACATAACAGGTATGTCATTGTGGTCGACACATCAGCCCTAATTACAATTTATCCCCACGCAGCTGGATTTCTAGAGCACGAGGTCAGCACGGGTCCCGACATATTCGTCGTGATTTCATATAAATTGGCATTTCTACCTAATTTCGAGGTACCAGGACACTCTACAGAGATAACCCTCCACATTAGTTGATTCATATGTGTAGACAGTGTGACCGCTGGTAGTGTAAAGCCGCCCCACGCAGTTGAAATTTGGTAAAAACAGGTCATCACGGACTTCAATACGTCTATGTACAAACCGAACATTATCGCTAGTATGGCCCGTTTTTAGGGCTCCAGGACACCACACACGCATAACCCACGAACATAACAGGCATGTCATTGTGGTCAACACATCATCCCTATTTACAATTTAACCCCACGCAGCTGGATTTCTAGAGCACGAGGTCAGCACGGGTCCCGACATATTCTTCGTGATTTCATATAAATTGGCATTTCTACCTAATTTCGAGGTACCAGGACACTCTACAGAGATATCCCTCCACATTAGTTGATGCATATTTGTATAGAGTGTGACCGCTGGTAGTGGAAAACCACCCACGCAGTTGAAATTTGGCAAAAGCAGGTCATCACGGAATTCAATACTTCTATGTACAAACCGAACATGATCGCTATTATTGCCCTTTTTAGGGCTCCAGGACACCACACAGGCATAACCCACGAATATAGCATGTATGTCATTGTGGTCAACACATCAGCCCTAATTACAATTTAACCCCACGCAGCTGGATTTCTAGTGCACGAGGTCAGCACGGGTCCCGACATATTCGTCGTGATTTCATATAGATTGGCATTTCTACCTAATTTCGAGGTACCAGGACACTCTACAGAGATATCCCCCACATTAGTTGATTCATATTTGTAGAGAGTGTGACCACTGGTAGTGGAAAACCACCCCACGCAGTTGAAATTTGGTAAAAGTATGTCATCACGTACTTCAATACGTCTATGTACAAACCGAACATTATCGCTATTATGGCCCGTTTTTAGGGTTCCAGGACACCAAACACGCATAACCCACGAACATAACAGGCATGTCATTGTGGTCAACACATCATCCCTATTTACAATTTAACCCCACGCAGCTGGATTTCTAGAGCACGAGGTCAGCACGGGTCCCGACATATTCGTCGTGATTTCATATAAATTGGCATTTCTACCTAATTTCGAGGTACCAGGACACTCTACAGAGATAACCCTCCACATTAGTTGATTCATATGTGTAGACAGTGTGACCGCTGGTAGTGTAAAGCCGCCCCACGCAGTTGAAATTTGGTAAAAACAGGTCATCACGGACTTCAATACGTCTATGTACAAACCGAACATTATCGCTATAATGGCCCGTTTTTAGGGCTCCAGGACACCACACACGCATAACCCACGAACATATCAGGCATGTCATTGTGGTCAACACATCATCCCTATTTACAATTTAACCCCACGCAGCTGGATTTCTAGAGCACGAGGTCAGTACGGGTCCCGACATATTCGTCGTGATTTCATATAAATTGGCATTTCTACCTAATTTCGAGGTACCAGGACACTCTACAGAGATAACCCTCCACATTAGTTGATTCATATGTGTAGACAGTGTGACCGCTGGTAGTGTAAAGCCGCCCCACGCAGTTGAAATTTGGTAAAAACAGGTCATCACGGACTTCAATACGTCTATGTACAAACCGAACATTATCGCTATTATGGCCAGTTTTTAGGGCTCCAGGACACCACACACGCATAACCCACGAACATAACAGGCATGTCATTGTGGTCAACACATCATCCCTATTTACAATTTAACCCCACGCAGCTGGATTTCTAGAGCACGAGGTCAGCACGGGTCCCGACATATTCGTCGTGATTTCATATAAATTGGCATTTCTACCTAATTTCGAGCTACCAGGACACTCTACAGAGATATCCCTCCACATTAGTTGATGCATATGTGTAGAGAGTGTGACCGCTGGTAGTGGAAAACCACCCCACGCAGTTGAAATTTGGTAAAAACAGGTCATCACGGACTTCAATACGTCTATGTACAAACCGAACATTATCGCTAGTATGGCCCGTTTTTAGGGCTCCGGGACACCACACACGCATAACCCACGAACATAACAGGCATGTCATTGTGGTCAACACATCATCCCTATTTACAATTTAAACCCACGCAGCTGGATTTCTAGAGCACGAGGTCAGCACGGGTCCCGACATATTCGTCGTGATTTCATATAAATTGGCATTTCTACCTAATTTCGAGGTACCAGGACACTCTACAGAGATAACCCTCCACATTAGTTGATTCATATGTGTAGACAGTGTGACCGCTGGTAGTGTAAAGACGCCCCACGCAGTTGAAATTTGGTAAAAACAGGTCATCACGGACTTCAATACGTCTATGTACAAACCGAACATTATCGCTATATTATGGCCCGTTTTTAGGGCTCCAGGACACCACACACGCATAACCCATGAACATATCAGGTATGTCATTGTTCTTTCGGCTCTTTCTTCTAAAACCCTTGACTTCGACCGAGCACGTGACACGGCATTAAAATGGGGACTGAAGAATTTTGGCACCAAATTAACCAATGAGACAAAATCAAAGTTCTTGAGCATCTGTGGTAATCTTCAGTCCTCGATAGGTACACGAGTTGGCGTCCAAACTCATACAAACAAACGTGGTCGGTCACCCTCCCCTCCCCCACTAATCGCTCGCCAGCTTCAATTTCAGGATAGTCCAGGCAGGGATCAGACAACGTCGTCGTCTGTGAGATCCACACCAAAACGCGTCAAAGCCACACCACAGCCACAGAGACCTGCACCAAAACCACGGACGTCACGCATATCCACTCCACCAAATACATCACTTCAAAATTCACCAGCCAAGAAAACAACACCACCAAAGCACATCTCTTCCAGCCCTCCTTCGCCTGTTGGTTCCATTGCTTCGATGACATCGCCAGCGATTTCAACATCATCACCATCGTATGCCGAGGTATTATCAACATCACCTAAGGTATCCAAATTTTATAAATTTCGTCAACCTGGCCCTAAGAAGGATTGGTCCTTCCCTAAACAGATAAAAAACCCTGTTGTTATTTTAGGCTCTTCTAATGTGTCCCGGATCGATGTCGATCCTCCCAAAAATGTTTGTATTGCTTCTTACCCAGGTGGCAATTTAGGTCATTTTTGCAACATGGCCCACAAACTGAAATCGAAGCCAGAAAAGACACCTCGACACGTCATCATCAACATTGGCATCAACAACCGAGAGGACTGGAAGACAGACAACGACAAAGGCAAAACAGCAGGCACCACAGCTAAAAGCAGGGTAACTAACATGGTTAGTAATTTCCGAAAAGTTTTTCCTAATGCGACACTTCATTTTCAGGAAATAAATATCTCATTCAGTTTAGATTCTAGGGACCAGGATGTTCTGCGTGCCATTAACAGCCAAGCTCGTCAGACACAGAACCTCAAGGTCATACAGGCAATACCCCCCCGCGACTTTCACGTGGAGAATGACAACATCCACTGGACATCACAGACGGCGGCGAAAATCTACCAAGGCTGGACCAACATCTTTAAAGGTCATTTAAACTAATTCCTCAGAAGGGCATCAGCCATGCGGAAAGAGTCGGTCTCGGCACCGAGATAGTCAATCTTGTACCCGACCTTTCCCTGAGCACTGGCGAGAAATCAATACTTAGGTATGGTCTAACCTTTGTTCCTACCCCACCCGATCTCAAAGAAACACCACATGTTGTTGAGACGGAGGATGGAACATTGGTTTTACCAGACTCTATGTATGCCATGGAAATGAACGGCGGTCCAGCAAGCATGCAATTTAGGGAAGTAACAGCTATGGCTGATTTCTTTCGCAATTCGACAGGTTTAAAAGGTCAATTTAAAGAACCTTCGATATGGACCCCCTCTGATCGCCAGATTGACCACTCCATTCCCGAGGTCGCTGGCTTAGTCAAAACCGACATCACAAATTTACCAAAATTTCACAACGAGGATAACCTCACTAAAGTTGAAAGAACTGCACTAAAAACTCTTCGCAGCAATAAAAACATTGTAATCAAACCTTGTGACAAAGGCAGCTCGCTCGTCATCATGTCTAAAGAAAATTACATTCTAGAAGCGACGCGCCAATTAAGCAACACTAAATATTACAAACCATTGGATGGGCCAATTTGGAAATCCAATGTTTTAAAATTCAATCTCATTCTCAAAAGCTTGCTGGACCAGGACGTTTTAAAGAAAAAACATGTTCAGTATCTAATTGCAAAACCTGAATCCAATAATAGGACATTTTATTTGCTACCTAAAATACACAAACCTTTGAGCTGTTGGACTAATCCATACACACCACCCGGTCGCCCCATCATCAGCGACGTGGCTTCGGAGTCGTACCACATTTCGGAGTTTATTGATTTCTATTTGAAACCAATTGCTACCCGCCATCCGAGCTATCTAAAAGACACGGAGGACTTCCTCATTAAATTGTCGAAAATTGAAGTTCCATCTTCTGCTTACCTAATTAGTCTCGACGTGGAATCTATGTATACAAATATTGGAATCGATGCCGGATTAAAGTCAATTAAGAATGCATTTGATTTCCACCATGATCCTCATAGACCTGGAGATGAACTACTTCAATTATTAGAACTTTCTCTTAAAGGGAATGACTTTGAATTTAATGGACGATATTATTTACAGGTCTCCGGCTGCAGTATGGGCAAGAAGTTTAGTCCTAATTTTGCCTCAATTTTTGTTGCAGAGTGGGAGAAAGGCGCCCTGGCCAAATCTGATAAACAACCATTAGCCTATTATAGATTCTTGGACGACATATTTATCATTTGGACTCATGGTCTGGATGAGTTTAGGGTGTTCTTGGACATCTTGAACAGTCATGACGAATCAATCAAACTCAAAGAATCAATATCGCAAACCAGCATTGATTTCCTTGATTTAACAATATTTAAGGGCCCACAATTTACATCATGCAACATTTTAGATACAAAACTTTTTACGAAACCAACGGATTCTCACCAGCTACTTCATCGTAAATCTTTCCATCCGCCAAAACTTTTCAATGGATTGATTAAATCTCAAATCATTCGATATCACCGGAACTGCACGAACAGAAGCGACCTAAATCAAGCTTGTTCAGTGCTTTTCCAGGCTTTACGACCGCGCGGCTACTCTAGTAGATTACTGCGCCAAGTAAAGTCCGAAACTCTCAGAGAATTGAACTCGTCACGCCATGACCCAACATCGACTGAACCAACAAGGATACGGCACAACCGGCCGGTGTTGGGTAATGGTTCAGCCTCATTTTGTCACAAAAAACGATGTTACATCAATACAATAGGATATATCAATACTAGTAACACTTTCAACAGCGAACAAACACGCATATCGTATCAAATGCATAGCGAACTTAATTGTGATTCTAAAAATGTAATTTACTTAATCACATGCAAAAGATGCCGTATACAATATGTTGGACAAACAAAAACCTCTCTCAAAGTTAGAATGTCTAATCATCTTTCCAGTGTTCGCAAAAAACTCGACATGCAAATTTCCGATCATTTCAACTCATCTAATCATGACATTAAATCCCATTTCAGCTTTCAGCCAATAGAACAGACACCAATTCTAGCCGACGAAGACCAAACCGATTCAATACGCCTAGAACGCGAAAATCATTGGATGGGCGTACTTAAAACATATCTTCCGTTCGGACTTAACATTGACTACAAAGGTGTTTCTCGAAATTTCTTGTGCTTTCCTCTGATCTACAATCGTAGAAATGTTGAAATCGCAAACATTTTCAGAAAAAACTTTGCATTATTAAACACTAAATTGACCGAGCCTCTCGACAAACGGGTTATTATTGCCTACAAGAAAAATCCCAGTTTGAGAGATATGCTCGTTCGATCTAGACTCAGACCTTGATTAACACGCAGTTCAATTAGCTTTTAGCTTATGTCAACACCATTATCCTTAGTTTGTGCTCAACACAATATTTTATGTCAATTTCCGACACAACCCAAACAAATTTAGCTAGTTCCATCTTTGAATGGCAACAATGCTCAACAAATTATTCAATGTCAATTTCCGACACAACCTAACAAAATTGATGTCAATTTCTGACACAACCTAACAAAATTTATGTCAATTTCCGACACAACCTAACAAAATTTAGCTAGTTCCATAGAAATAATTACATAAGAAATCGGATTCCGACCTGTGCCCGCGCTCTCCACACTTTCAAAATATATATATCGCCTGTGCCAGGGATATCTTTTATTTCTATTTACTTAACACATATGTATTACTGTCTAATTGCGTACTGTCACTAGGATTTGGATTAGGGGCTTCCGGAAGCCATTACACAACCCATTAAGAACGCGCGATCTTAAATAAACACGGGCGTCGTGACGGCGCCAAACATTTTGTATGCATTGTTTCACTGTTTGTTTTAAACAGGAACATAGCTGTTGACACGTCTCTCGAAACCCTGGAGCACAATGGGAGCTTATCTCACACGGGTATATAAGATCCATGGAAAAACCTCAACATTCGAACCTAGCTTGCTTCCTGAAGAAGGTAATTCTACCGAAACGTTGAGGCAACTTGACAGTGCGCTCCTAAGTACTTTTTTATTTTATATCTTCGCGTTCCGTTCTTTGTGTATTATATGTTACTAATCATTACCTTTATTCACAGCCAAAATTCAAGTCCTGGATCAAAATGACTCAACCAAAACAACATAAACGTGGAAAAACTAACCGCCCAGAGCGGCAAAAAGACCAGGCTTATTTAGACCATTCAAATCTAGTAAAGTTGCTATACAAAATTCTACAACTTTGGCACCATATTAATTTTTTACAGGACCGTTTGGAGAAGAAGGTCCTTCCGAAAGGCTTTTCGGCCATCGTTGAGTCAGGGCGAAAGAAGACATTCCGACCAGTGCTCCCCTGTGAGGATGTCTTCAATTCGCTTAAAGCGGACGCTTTTCAGTGGGGTTTAAACTCCATGAAAACTTTGGTAAATTATTATCGGAAAACGGAATCAGAAATTGAAGTCAAGGTTCTTTCGGCTCTTTCTTCTAAAACCCTTGACTTCGACCGAGCACGTGACACGGCATTAAAATGGGGACTGAAGAATTTTGGCACCAAATTAACCAATGAGACAAAATCAAAGTTCTTGAGCATCTGTGGTAATCTTCAGTCCTCGATAGGTACACGAGTTGGCGTCCAAACTCATACAAACAAACGTGGTCGGTCACCCTCCCCTCCCCCACTAATCGCTCGCCAGCTTCAATTTCAGGATAGTCCAGGCAGGGATCAGACAACGTCGTCGTCTGTGAGATCCACACCAAAACGCGTCAAAGCCACACCACAGCCACAGAGACCTGCACCAAAACCACGGACGTCACGCATATCCACTCCACCAAATACATCACTTCAAAATTCACCAGCCAAGAAAACAACACCACCAAAGCACATCTCTTCCAGCCCTCCTTCGCCTGTTGGTTCCATTGCTTCGATGACATCGCCAGCGATTTCAACATCATCACCATCGTATGCCGAGGTATTATCAACATCACCTAAGGTATCCAAATTTTATAAATTTCGTCAACCTGGCCCTAAGAAGGATTGGTCCTTCCCTAAACAGATAAAAAACCCTGTTGTTATTTTAGGCTCTTCTAATGTGTCCCGGATCGATGTCGATCCTCCCAAAAATGTTTGTATTGCTTCTTACCCAGGTGGCAATTTAGGTCATTTTTGCAACATGGCCCACAAACTGAAATCGAAGCCAGAAAAGACACCTCGACACGTCATCATCAACATTGGCATCAACAACCGAGAGGACTGGAAGACAGACAACGACAAAGGCAAAACAGCAGGCACCACAGCTAAAAGCAGGGTAACTAACATGGTTAGTAATTTCCGAAAAGTTTTTCCTAATGCGACACTTCATTTTCAGGAAATAAATATCTCATTCAGTTTAGATTCTAGGGACCAGGATGTTCTGCGTGCCATTAACAGCCAAGCTCGTCAGACACAGAACCTCAAGGTCATACAGGCAATACCCCCCCGCGACTTTCACGTGGAGAATGACAACATCCACTGGACATCACAGACGGCGGCGAAAATCTACCAAGGCTGGACCAACATCTTTAAAGGTCATTTAAACTAATTCCTCAGAAGGGCATCAGCCATGCGGAAAGAGTCGGTCTCGGCACCGAGATAGTCAATCTTGTACCCGACCTTTCCCTGAGCACTGGCGAGAAATCAATACTTAGGTATGGTCTAACCTTTGTTCCTACCCCACCCGATCTCAAAGAAACACCACATGTTGTTGAGACGGAGGATGGAACATTGGTTTTACCAGACTCTATGTATGCCATGGAAATGAACGGCGGTCCAGCAAGCATGCAATTTAGGGAAGTAACAGCTATGGCTGATTTCTTTCGCAATTCGACAGGTTTAAAAGATCAATTTAAAGAACCTTCGATATGGACCCCCTCTGATCGCCAGATTGACCACTCCATTCCCGAGGTCGCTGGCTTAGTCAAAACCGACATCACAAATTTACCAAAATTTCACAACGAGGATAACCTCACTAAAGTTGAAAGAACTGCACTAAAAACTCTTCGCAGCAATAAAAACATTGTAATCAAACCTTGTGACAAAGGCAGCTCGCTCGTCATCATGTCTAAAGAAAATTACATTCTAGAAGCGACGCGCCAATTAAGCAACACTAAATATTACAAACCATTGGATGGGCCAATTTGGAAATCCAATGTTTTAAAATTCAATCTCATTCTCAAAAGCTTGCTGGACCAGGACGTTTTAAAGAAAAAACATGTTCAGTATCTAATTGCAAAACCTGAATCCAATAATAGGACATTTTATTTGCTACCTAAAATACACAAACCTTTGAGCTGTTGGACTAATCCATACACACCACCCGGTCGCCCCATCATCAGCGACGTGGCTTCGGAGTCGTACCACATTTCGGAGTTTATTGATTTCTATTTGAAACCAATTGCTACCCGCCATCCGAGCTATCTAAAAGACACGGAGGACTTCCTCATTAAATTGTCGAAAATTGAAGTTCCATCTTCTGCTTACCTAATTAGTCTCGACGTGGAATCTATGTATACAAATATTGGAATCGATGCCGGATTAAAGTCAATTAAGAATGCATTTGATTTCCACCATGATCCTCATAGACCTGGAGATGAACTACTTCAATTATTAGAACTTTCTCTTAAAGGGAATGACTTTGAATTTAATGGACGATATTATTTACAGGTCTCCGGCTGCAGTATGGGCAAGAAGTTTAGTCCTAATTTTGCCTCAATTTTTGTTGCAGAGTGGGAGAAAGGCGCCCTGGCCAAATCTGATAAACAACCATTAGCCTATTATAGATTCTTGGACGACATATTTATCATTTGGACTCATGGTCTGGATGAGTTTAGGGTGTTCTTGGACATCTTGAACAGTCATGACGAATCAATCAAACTCAAAGAATCAATATCGCAAACCAGCATTGATTTCCTTGATTTAACAATATTTAAGGGCCCACAATTTACATCATGCAACATTTTAGATACAAAACTTTTTACGAAACCAACGGATTCTCACCAGCTACTTCATCGTAAATCTTTCCATCCGCCAAAACTTTTCAATGGATTGATTAAATCTCAAATCATTCGATATCACCGGAACTGCACGAACAGAAGCGACCTAAATCAAGCTTGTTCAGTGCTTTTCCAGGCTTTACGACCGCGCGGCTACTCTAGTAGATTACTGCGCCAAGTAAAGTCCGAAACTCTCAGAGAATTGAACTCGTCACGCCATGACCCAACATCGACTGAACCAACAAGGATACGGCACAACCGGCCGGTGTTGGGTAATGGTTCAGCCTCATTTTGTCACAAAAAACGATGTTACATCAATACAATAGGATATATCAATACTAGTAACACTTTCAACAGCGAACAAACACGCATATCGTATCAAATGCATAGCGAACTTAATTGTGATTCTAAAAATGTAATTTACTTAATCACATGCAAAAGATGCCGTATACAATATGTTGGACAAACAAAAACCTCTCTCAAAGTTAGAATGTCTAATCATCTTTCCAGTGTTCGCAAAAAACTCGACATGCAAATTTCCGATCATTTCAACTCATCTAATCATGACATTAAATCCCATTTCAGCTTTCAGCCAATAGAACAGACACCAATTCTAGCCGACGAAGACCAAACCGATTCAATACGCCTAGAACGCGAAAATCATTGGATGGGCGTACTTAAAACATATCTTCCGTTCGGACTTAACATTGACTACAAAGGTGTTTCTCGAAATTTCTTGTGCTTTCCTCTGATCTACAATCGTAGAAATGTTGAAATCGCAAACATTTTCAGAAAAAACTTTGCATTATTAAACACTAAATTGACCGAGCCTCTCGACAAACGGGTTATTATTGCCTACAAGAAAAATCCCAGTTTGAGAGATATGCTCGTTCGATCTAGACTCAGACCTTGATTAACACGCAGTTCAATTAGCTTTTAGCTTATGTCAACACCATTATCCTTAGTTTGTGCTCAACACAATATTTTATGTCAATTTCCGACACAACCCAAACAAATTTAGCTAGTTCCATCTTTGAATGGCAACAATGCTCAACAAATTATTCAATGTCAATTTCCGACACAACCTAACAAAATTGATGTCAATTTCTGACACAACCTAACAAAATTTATGTCAATTTCCGACACAACCTAACAAAATTTAGCTAGTTCCATAGAAATAATTACATAAGAAATCGGATTCCGACCTGTGCCCGCGCTCTCCACACTTTCAAAATATATATATCGCCTGTGCCAGGGATATCTTTTATTTCTATTTACTTAACACATATGTATTACTGTCTAATTGCGTACTGTCACTAGGATTTGGATTAGGGGCTTCCGGAAGCCATTACACAACCCATTAAGAACGCGCGATCTTAAATAAACACGGGCGTCGTGACGGCGCCAAACATTTTGTATGCATTGTTTCACTGTTTGTTTTAAACAGGAACATAGCTGTTGACACGTCTCTCGAAACCCTGGAGCACAATGGGAGCTTATCTCACACGGGTATATAAGATCCATGGAAAAACCTCAACATTCGAACCTAGCTTGCTTCCTGAAGAAGGTAATTCTACCGAAACGTTGAGGCAACTTGACAGTGCGCTCCTAAGTACTTTTTTATTTTATATCTTCGCGTTCCGTTCTTTGTGTATTATATGTTACTAATCATTACCTTTATTCACAGCCAAAATTCAAGTCCTGGATCAAAATGACTCAACCAAAACAACATAAACGTGGAAAAACTAACCGCCCAGAGCGGCAAAAAGACCAGGCTTATTTAGACCATTCAAATCTAGTAAAGTTGCTATACAAAATTCTACAACTTTGGCACCATATTAATTTTTTACAGGACCGTTTGGAGAAGAAGGTCCTTCCGAAAGGCTTTTCGGCCATCGTTGAGTCAGGGCGAAAGAAGACATTCCGACCAGTGCTCCCCTGTGAGGATGTCTTCAATTCGCTTAAAGCGGACGCTTTTCAGTGGGGTTTAAACTCCATGAAAACTTTGGTAAATTATTATCGGAAAACGGAATCAGAAATTGAAGTCAAGGTTCTTTCGGCTCTTTCTTCTAAAACCCTTGACTTCGACCGAGCACGTGACACGGCATTAAAATGGGGACTGAAGAATTTTGGCACCAAATTAACCAATGAGACAAAATCAAAGTTCTTGAGCATCTGTGGTAATCTTCAGTCCTCGATAGGTACACGAGTTGGCGTCCAAACTCATACAAACAAACGTGGTCGGTCACCCTCCCCTCCCCCACTAATCGCTCGCCAGCTTCAATTTCAGGATAGTCCAGGCAGGGATCAGACAACGTCGTCGTCTGTGAGATCCACACCAAAACGCGTCAAAGCCACACCACAGCCACAGAGACCTGCACCAAAACCACGGACGTCACGCATATCCACTCCACCAAATACATCACTTCAAAATTCACCAGCCAAGAAAACAACACCACCAAAGCACATCTCTTCCAGCCCTCCTTCGCCTGTTGGTTCCATTGCTTCGATGACATCGCCAGCGATTTCAACATCATCACCATCGTATGCCGAGGTATTATCAACATCACCTAAGGTATCCAAATTTTATAAATTTCGTCAACCTGGCCCTAAGAAGGATTGGTCCTTCCCTAAACAGATAAAAAACCCTGTTGTTATTTTAGGCTCTTCTAATGTGTCCCGGATCGATGTCGATCCTCCCAAAAATGTTTGTATTGCTTCTTACCCAGGTGGCAATTTAGGTCATTTTTGCAACATGGCCCACAAACTGAAATCGAAGCCAGAAAAGACACCTCGACACGTCATCATCAACATTGGCATCAACAACCGAGAGGACTGGAAGACAGACAACGACAAAGGCAAAACAGCAGGCACCACAGCTAAAAGCAGGGTAACTAACATGGTTAGTAATTTCCGAAAAGTTTTTCCTAATGCGACACTTCATTTTCAGGAAATAAATATCTCATTCAGTTTAGATTCTAGGGACCAGGATGTTCTGCGTGCCATTAACAGCCAAGCTCGTCAGACACAGAACCTCAAGGTCATACAGGCAATACCCCCCCGCGACTTTCACGTGGAGAATGACAACATCCACTGGACATCACAGACGGCGGCGAAAATCTACCAAGGCTGGACCAACATCTTTAAAGGTCATTTAAACTAATTCCTCAGAAGGGCATCAGCCATGCGGAAAGAGTCGGTCTCGGCACCGAGATAGTCAATCTTGTACCCGACCTTTCCCTGAGCACTGGCGAGAAATCAATACTTAGGTATGGTCTAACCTTTGTTCCTACCCCACCCGATCTCAAAGAAACACCACATGTTGTTGAGACGGAGGATGGAACATTGGTTTTACCAGACTCTATGTATGCCATGGAAATGAACGGCGGTCCAGCAAGCATGCAATTTAGGGAAGTAACAGCTATGGCTGATTTCTTTCGCAATTCGACAGGTTTAAAAGATCAATTTAAAGAACCTTCGATATGGACCCCCTCTGATCGCCAGATTGACCACTCCATTCCCGAGGTCGCTGGCTTAGTCAAAACCGACATCACAAATTTACCAAAATTTCACAACGAGGATAACCTCACTAAAGTTGAAAGAACTGCACTAAAAACTCTTCGCAGCAATAAAAACATTGTAATCAAACCTTGTGACAAAGGCAGCTCGCTCGTCATCATGTCTAAAGAAAATTACATTCTAGAAGCGACGCGCCAATTAAGCAACACTAAATATTACAAACCATTGGATGGGCCAATTTGGAAATCCAATGTTTTAAAATTCAATCTCATTCTCAAAAGCTTGCTGGACCAGGACGTTTTAAAGAAAAAACATGTTCAGTATCTAATTGCAAAACCTGAATCCAATAATAGGACATTTTATTTGCTACCTAAAATACACAAACCTTTGAGCTGTTGGACTAATCCATACACACCACCCGGTCGCCCCATCATCAGCGACGTGGCTTCGGAGTCGTACCACATTTCGGAGTTTATTGATTTCTATTTGAAACCAATTGCTACCCGCCATCCGAGCTATCTAAAAGACACGGAGGACTTCCTCATTAAATTGTCGAAAATTGAAGTTCCATCTTCTGCTTACCTAATTAGTCTCGACGTGGAATCTATGTATACAAATATTGGAATCGATGCCGGATTAAAGTCAATTAAGAATGCATTTGATTTCCACCATGATCCTCATAGACCTGGAGATGAACTACTTCAATTATTAGAACTTTCTCTTAAAGGGAATGACTTTGAATTTAATGGACGATATTATTTACAGGTCTCCGGCTGCAGTATGGGCAAGAAGTTTAGTCCTAATTTTGCCTCAATTTTTGTTGCAGAGTGGGAGAAAGGCGCCCTGGCCAAATCTGATAAACAACCATTAGCCTATTATAGATTCTTGGACGACATATTTATCATTTGGACTCATGGTCTGGATGAGTTTAGGGTGTTCTTGGACATCTTGAACAGTCATGACGAATCAATCAAACTCAAAGAATCAATATCGCAAACCAGCATTGATTTCCTTGATTTAACAATATTTAAGGGCCCACAATTTACATCATGCAACATTTTAGATACAAAACTTTTTACGAAACCAACGGATTCTCACCAGCTACTTCATCGTAAATCTTTCCATCCGCCAAAACTTTTCAATGGATTGATTAAATCTCAAATCATTCGATATCACCGGAACTGCACGAACAGAAGCGACCTAAATCAAGCTTGTTCAGTGCTTTTCCAGGCTTTACGACCGCGCGGCTACTCTAGTAGATTACTGCGCCAAGTAAAGTCCGAAACTCTCAGAGAATTGAACTCGTCACGCCATGACCCAACATCGACTGAACCAACAAGGATACGGCACAACCGGCCGGTGTTGGGTAATGGTTCAGCCTCATTTTGTCACAAAAAACGATGTTACATCAATACAATAGGATATATCAATACTAGTAACACTTTCAACAGCGAACAAACACGCATATCGTATCAAATGCATAGCGAACTTAATTGTGATTCTAAAAATGTAATTTACTTAATCACATGCAAAAGATGCCGTATACAATATGTTGGACAAACAAAAACCTCTCTCAAAGTTAGAATGTCTAATCATCTTTCCAGTGTTCGCAAAAAACTCGACATGCAAATTTCCGATCATTTCAACTCATCTAATCATGACATTAAATCCCATTTCAGCTTTCAGCCAATAGAACAGACACCAATTCTAGCCGACGAAGACCAAACCGATTCAATACGCCTAGAACGCGAAAATCATTGGATGGGCGTACTTAAAACATATCTTCCGTTCGGACTTAACATTGACTACAAAGGTGTTTCTCGAAATTTCTTGTGCTTTCCTCTGATCTACAATCGTAGAAATGTTGAAATCGCAAACATTTTCAGAAAAAACTTTGCATTATTAAACACTAAATTGACCGAGCCTCTCGACAAACGGGTTATTATTGCCTACAAGAAAAATCCCAGTTTGAGAGATATGCTCGTTCGATCTAGACTCAGACCTTGATTAACACGCAGTTCAATTAGCTTTTAGCTTATGTCAACACCATTATCCTTAGTTTGTGCTCAACACAATATTTTATGTCAATTTCCGACACAACCCAAACAAATTTAGCTAGTTCCATCTTTGAATGGCAACAATGCTCAACAAATTATTCAATGTCAATTTCCGACACAACCTAACAAAATTGATGTCAATTTCTGACACAACCTAACAAAATTTATGTCAATTTCCGACACAACCTAACAAAATTTAGCTAGTTCCATAGAAATAATTACATAAGAAATCGGATTCCGACCTGTGCCCGCGCTCTCCACACTTTCAAAATATATATAGAGATGTACGATTCTGTTAGCCAACCGCGTACCGCGATCGCGCCCCGCGATCGCGATCGTAAATCGCGATCAGATCGTATATACCCACCGACATCATAAATATGTCATTGTGGTCAGCGCACCAGTGGTAATTAAAATAACACCCTACAGAGCCCAGACTTATCAGAACGAGCTCAGCACTAGTCCCGACATTAGCCTTGACCTTGACCTCGCTCATATATGCTCATATAGGCATGTTTCTGGACCTCGACCGATCCGACTAAAATTTAATATGTAGGCATACTTTGATCCCGGGAACAATACGGGTGGGTCAAATTTCACATGCGATCGCGTCCTTGACCTTGACCTCTCTCATATATGCTCATCTAGGCATGTTTCTGGACCTTGACCGATCCCACTCAAATTTGGTATATATGCCTACTTTGATCCCGGGAACAATTAGTTGATGCATATGTGTAGACAGTGTGACCTCTGGTAGTGGAAAACCGCTCCACGCAGTTGAAATTTGGTTAAAACAGGTCATCACGGACTTCAATACGTCTATGTACAAACCCGAACATTATTGCTATTATGGCCCGTTTTTAGGGCTCCTAGACACCCCACACGCATAACCCACGAACATAACAGGTATGTCATTGTGGTCGACACATCAGCCCTAATTACAATTTATCCCCACGCAGCTGGATTTCTAGAGCACGAGGTCAGCACGGGTCCCGACATATTCGTCGTGATTTCATATAAATTGGCATTTCTACCTAATTTCGAGGTACCAGGACACTCTACAGAGATAACCCTCCACATTAGTTGATTCATATGTGTAGACAGTGTGACCGCTGGTAGTGTAAAGCCGCCCCACGCAGTTGAAATTTGGTAAAAACAGGTCATCACGGACTTCAATACGTCTATGTACAAACCGAACATTATCGCTAGTATGGCCCGTTTTTAGGGCTCCAGGACACCACACACGCATAACCCACGAACATAACAGGCATGTCATTGTGGTCAACACATCATCCCTATTTACAATTTAACCCCACGCAGCTGGATTTCTAGAGCACGAGGTCAGCACGGGTCCCGACATATTCTTCGTGATTTCATATAAATTGGCATTTCTACCTAATTTCGAGGTACCAGGACACTCTACAGAGATATCCCTCCACATTAGTTGATGCATATTTGTATAGAGTGTGACCGCTGGTAGTGGAAAACCACCCACGCAGTTGAAATTTGGCAAAAGCAGGTCATCACGGAATTCAATACTTCTATGTACAAACCGAACATGATCGCTATTATTGCCCTTTTTAGGGCTCCAGGACACCACACAGGCATAACCCACGAATATAGCATGTATGTCATTGTGGTCAACACATCAGCCCTAATTACAATTTAACCCCACGCAGCTGGATTTCTAGTGCACGAGGTCAGCACGGGTCCCGACATATTCGTCGTGATTTCATATAGATTGGCATTTCTACCTAATTTCGAGGTACCAGGACACTCTACAGAGATATCCCCCACATTAGTTGATTCATATTTGTAGAGAGTGTGACCACTGGTAGTGGAAAACCACCCCACGCAGTTGAAATTTGGTAAAAGTATGTCATCACGTACTTCAATACGTCTATGTACAAACCGAACATTATCGCTATTATGGCCCGTTTTTAGGGTTCCAGGACACCAAACACGCATAACCCACGAACATAACAGGCATGTCATTGTGGTCAACACATCATCCCTATTTACAATTTAACCCCACGCAGCTGGATTTCTAGAGCACGAGGTCAGCACGGGTCCCGACATATTCGTCGTGATTTCATATAAATTGGCATTTCTACCTAATTTCGAGGTACCAGGACACTCTACAGAGATAACCCTCCACATTAGTTGATTCATATGTGTAGACAGTGTGACCGCTGGTAGTGTAAAGCCGCCCCACGCAGTTGAAATTTGGTAAAAACAGGTCATCACGGACTTCAATACGTCTATGTACAAACCGAACATTATCGCTATAATGGCCCGTTTTTAGGGCTCCAGGACACCACACACGCATAACCCACGAACATATCAGGCATGTCATTGTGGTCAACACATCATCCCTATTTACAATTTAACCCCACGCAGCTGGATTTCTAGAGCACGAGGTCAGTACGGGTCCCGACATATTCGTCGTGATTTCATATAAATTGGCATTTCTACCTAATTTCGAGGTACCAGGACACTCTACAGAGATAACCCTCCACATTAGTTGATTCATATGTGTAGACAGTGTGACCGCTGGTAGTGTAAAGCCGCCCCACGCAGTTGAAATTTGGTAAAAACAGGTCATCACGGACTTCAATACGTCTATGTACAAACCGAACATTATCGCTATTATGGCCAGTTTTTAGGGCTCCAGGACACCACACACGCATAACCCACGAACATAACAGGCATGTCATTGTGGTCAACACATCATCCCTATTTACAATTTAACCCCACGCAGCTGGATTTCTAGAGCACGAGGTCAGCACGGGTCCCGACATATTCGTCGTGATTTCATATAAATTGGCATTTCTACCTAATTTCGAGCTACCAGGACACTCTACAGAGATATCCCTCCACATTAGTTGATGCATATGTGTAGAGAGTGTGACCGCTGGTAGTGGAAAACCACCCCACGCAGTTGAAATTTGGTAAAAACAGGTCATCACGGACTTCAATACGTCTATGTACAAACCGAACATTATCGCTAGTATGGCCCGTTTTTAGGGCTCCGGGACACCACACACGCATAACCCACGAACATAACAGGCATGTCATTGTGGTCAACACATCATCCCTATTTACAATTTAAACCCACGCAGCTGGATTTCTAGAGCACGAGGTCAGCACGGGTCCCGACATATTCGTCGTGATTTCATATAAATTGGCATTTCTACCTAATTTCGAGGTACCAGGACACTCTACAGAGATAACCCTCCACATTAGTTGATTCATATGTGTAGACAGTGTGACCGCTGGTAGTGTAAAGACGCCCCACGCAGTTGAAATTTGGTAAAAACAGGTCATCACGGACTTCAATACGTCTATGTACAAACCGAACATTATCGCTATATTATGGCCCGTTTTTAGGGCTCCAGGACACCACACACGCATAACCCATGAACATATCAGGTATGTCATTGTGGTCAACACATCAGCCCTAATTACAATTTAACCCCACGCAGCTGGATTTCTAGAGCACGAGGTCAGCACAGGTCCCGACATATTCGTCGTGATTTCATATAAATTGGCATTTCTACCTAATTTCGAGGTACCAGGACACTCTACAGAGATAACCCTCCACATTAGTTGATGCATATTTGTAGACAGTGTGACCGCTGGTAGTGTAAAGCCGCCCCACGCAGTTGAAATTTTTAAAAAACAGGTCATCACGGACTTCAATACGTCTATGTACAAACCGAACATTATCGCTATTATGGCCCGTTTTTAGGGCTCCAGGACACCACACACGCATAACCCACGAACATATCAGGTATGTCATTGTGGTCAACACATCAGCCCTAATTACAATTTAACCCCACGCAGCTGGATTTCTAGAGCAGGAGGTCAACACGGGTCCGGACATATTCGTCGTGATTTCATATAGATTGGCATTTCTACCTAATTTCGAGGTACCAGGACACTCTACAGACATATCCCTCCACATTAGTTGATGCATATTTGTAGAGAGTGTGACCGCTGGTAGTGGAAAACCACCCACGCAGTTGAAATTTGGCAAAAGCAGGTCATCACGGACTTCAATACGTCTATGTACAAACCGAACATGATCGCTATTATGGCCCGCTTTTAGGGCTCCAGGACACCACACACGCATAACCCGCGAACATAACAGGCATGTCATTGTGGTCAACACATCAGCCCTATTTACAATTTAACCCCACGCAGCTGGATTTCTAGAGCACGAGGTCAGCACGGGTCTGGACATATTCGTCGTGATTTCATATAAATTGGCATTTCTACCTAATTTCGAGGTACCAGGACACTCTGCAGAGATATCCCTCCATATTAGTTGATGCATATGTGTAGAGAGTGTGACCGCTGGTAGTAGAAAACCACCCCACGCAGTTGAAATTTGGTAAAAACAGGTCATCACGGACTTCAATACGTCTATGTACAAACCAAACATTATCGCTATTATGGCCCGTTTTTAGGGCTCCAGGACACTCCACACGCATAACCCACGAACATAACAGGTATATAATTGTGGTCAACACATCAGCCATATTTACAATTTAACCCCATGCAGCTGGATTTCTAGAGCACGAGGTCAGCACGGGTCCCGACATATTCTTCGTGATTTCATATAAATTGGCATTTCTACCTAATTTCGAGGTACCAGGACACTCTACAGACATATCCCTCCACATTAGTTGATGCATATGTGTAGAGAGTGTGACCGCTGGTAGTGGAAAACCACCCCACGCAGTTGAAATTTGGTAAAAACAGGTCATCACGGACTTCAATACGTCTATGTACAAACCGAACATTATCGCTAGTATGGCCCGTTTTTAGGGCTCCAGGACACCACACACGCATAACCCACGAACATAACAGGCATGTCTTTGTGGTCAACACATCATCCCTATTTACAATTTAACCCCACGCAGCTGGATTTCTAGAGCACGAGGTCAGCACGGGTCCCGACATATTCGTCGTGATTTCATATAAATTGGCATTTCTACCTAATTTCGAGGTACCAGGACACTCTACAGAGATAACCCTCCACATTAGTTGATTCATATGTGTAGACAGTGTGACCGCTGGTAGTGTAAAGCCGCCCCACGCAGTTGAAATTTGGTAAAAACAGGTCATCACGGACTTCAATACGTCTATGTACAAACCGAACATTATCGCTATATTATGGCCCGTTTTTAGGGCTCCAGGACACCACACACGCATAACCCACGAACATATCAGGCATGTCATTGTGGTCAACACATCATCCCTATTTACAATTTAACCCCACGCAGCTGGATTTCTAGAGCACGAGGTCAGCACGGGTCCCGACATATTCGTCGTGATTTCATATAAATTGGCATTTCTACCTAATTTCGAGGTACCAGGACACTCTACAGAGATATCCCTCCACATTAGTTGATGCATATGTGTAGAGAGTGTGACCGCTGGTAGTGGAAAACCACCCCACGCAGTTGAAATTTGGTAAAAACAGGTCATCACGGACTTCAATACGTCTATGTACAAACCGAACATTATCGCTATTATGGCCCGTTTTTAGGGCTCCAGGACACCACACACGCATAACCCACGAACATATCAGGCATGTCATTGTGGTCAACACATCATCCCTATTTACAATTTAACCCCACGCAGCTGGATTTCTAGAGCACGAGGTCAGCACGGGTCCCGACATATTCGTCGTGATTTCATATAAATTGGCATTTCTACCTAATTTCGAGGTACCAGGACACTCTACAGAGATAACCCTCCACATTAGTTGATGCATATTTGTAGACAGTGTGACCGCTGGTAGTGTAAAGCCGCCCCACGCAGTTGAAATTTTTTTAAAACAGGTTATCACGGACTTCAATACGTCTATGTACAAACCGAACATTATCGCTATTATGGCCCGTTTTTAGGGCTCCAGGACACCACACACGCATAACCCACGAACATATCAGGTATGTCATTGTGGTCAACACATCAGCCCTAATTACAATTTAACCCCACGCAGCTAGATTTCTAGAGCACGAGGTCAGCACGGGTCCCGACATATTCGTCGTGTTTCATATAAATTGGCATTTCTACCTAATTTCGAGGTACCAGGACACTCTACAGAGATAACCCTCCACATTAGTTGATGCATATTTGTAGACAGTGTGACCGCTGGTAGTGTAAAGCCGCCCCACGCAGTTGAATTTTTTTAAAAACAGGTCATCACGGACTTCAATACGTATATGTACAAACCGAACATTATCGCTATTATGGCCCGTTTTTAGGGCTCCAGGACACCACACACGCATAACCCACGAACATATCAGGTATGTCATTGTGGTCAACACATCAGCCCTAATTACAATTTAACCCCACGCAGCTGGATTTCTAGAGCAGGAGGTCAGCACGGGTCCGGACATATTCGTCGTGATTTCATATAGATTGGCATTTCTACCTAATTTCGAGGTACCAGGACACTCTACAGACATATCCCTCCACATTAGTTGATGCATATTTGTAGAGAGTGTGACCGCTGGTAGTGGAAAACCACCCACGCAGTTGAAATTTGGCAAAAACAGGTCATCACGGACTTCAATACGTCTATGTACAAACCGAACATTATCGCTAGTATGGCCCGTTTTTAGGGCTCCAGGACACCACACACGCATAACCCACGAACATAACAGGCATGTCATTGTGGTCAACACATCATCCCTATTTACAATTTAACCCCACGCAGCTGGATTTCTAGAGCACGAGGTCAGCACGGGTCCCGACATATTCGTCGTGATTTCATATAAATTGGCATTTCTACCTAATTTCGAGGTACCAGGACACTCTACAGAGATAACCCTCCACATTAGTTGATTCATATGTGTAGACAGTGTGACCGCTGGTAGTGTAAAGCCGCCCCACGCAGTTGAAATTTGGTAAAAACAGGTCATCACGGACTTCAATACGTCTATGTACAAACCGAACATTATCGCTATTATGGCCCGTTTTTAGGGCTCCAGGACACCACACACGCATAACCCACGAACATATCAGGCATATCATTGTGGTCAACACATCATCCCTATTTACAATTTAACCCCACGCAGCTGGATTTCTAGAGCACGAGGTCAGCACGGGTCCCGACATATTCGTCGTCATTTCATATAAATTGGCATTTCTACCTAATTTCGAGGTACAAGGACACTCTACAGAGATAACCCTCCACATTAGTTGATTCATATGGGTAGACAGTGTGACCGCTGGTAGTGTAAAGCCGCCCCACGCAGTTGAATTTTTTTTAAAACAGGTCATCACGGACTTCAATACGTCTATGTACAAACCGAACATTATCGCTATTATGGCCCGTTTGTAGGGCTCCACGACACCACACACGCATAACCCACGAACATATCAGGTATGTCATTGTGGTCAACACATCAGCCCTAATTACAATTTAACCCCAAGCAGCTGGATTTCTAGAGCAGGAGGTCAGCACGGGTCTGGACATATTCGTCGTGATTTCATATAGATTGGCATTTCTACCTAATTTCGAGGTACCAGGACACTCTACAGACATATCCCTCCACATTAGTTGATGCATATTTGTAGAGAGTGTGACCGCTGGTAGTGGAAAACCACCCACGCAGTTGAAATTTGGCAAAAGCAGGTCATCACGGACTTCAATACTTCTATGTACAAACCGAACATGATCGCTATTATGGCCCGTATTTAGGGCTCCAGGACACCACACACGCATAACCCGCGAACATAACAGGCATGTCATTGTGGTCAACACATCAGCCATATTTACAATTTAACCCCATGCAGCTGGATTTCTAGAGCACGAGGTCAGCACGGGTCCCGACATATTCTTCGTGATTTCATATAAATTGGCATTTCTACCTAATTTCGAGGTACCAGGACACTCTACAGACATATCCCTCCACATTAGTTGATGCATATGTGTAGAGAGTGTGACCGCTGGTAGTGGAAAACCACCCCACGCAGTTGAAATTTGGTAAAAACAGGTCATCGCGGACTTCAATACGTCTATGTACAAACCGAACATTATCGCTAGTATGGCCCGTTTTTAGGGCTCCAGGACACCACACACGCATAACCCACGAACATAACAGGCATGTCATTGTGGTCTCAACACATCATCCCTATTTACAATTTAACCCCACGCAGCTGGATTTCTAGAGCACGAGGTCAGCACGGGTCCCGACATATTCGTCGTGATTTCATATAAATTGGCATTTCTACCTAATTTCGAGGTACCAGGACACTCTACAGAGATAACCCTCCACATTAGTTGATTCATATGTGTAGACAGTGTGACCGCTGGTAGTGTAAAGCCGCCCCACGCAGTTGAAATTTGGTAAAAACAGGTCATCACGGACTTCAGTACGTCTATGTACAAACCGAACATTATCGCTATTATGGCCCGTTTTTAGGGCTCCAGGACACCACACACGCATAACCCACGAACATATCAGGCATATCATTGTGGTCAACACATCATCCCTATTTACAATTTAACCCCACGCAGCTGGATTTCTAGAGCACGAGGTCAGCACGGGTCCCGACATATTCGTCGTCATTTCATATAAATTGGCATTTCTACCTAATTTCGAGGTACAAGGACACTCTACAGAGATAACCCTCCACATTAGTTGATTCATATGTGTAGACAGTGTGACCGCTGGTAGTGTAAAGCCGCCCCACGCAGTTGAAATTTTTTCAAAACAGGTCATCACGGACTTCAATACGTCTATGTACAAACCGAACATTATCGCTATTATGGCCCGTTTGTAGGGCTCCAGGACACCACACACGCATAACCCGCGAACATAACAGGCATGTCATTGTGGTCAACACATCAGCCATATTTACAATTTAACCCCACGCAGCTGGATTTCTAGAGCACGAGGTCAGCACGGGTCCCGACATATTCTTCGTGATTTCATATAAATTGGCATTTCTACCTAATTTCGAGGTACCAGGACACTCTACAGAGATAACCCTCCACATTAGTTGATTCATATGTGTAGACAGTGTGACCGATGGTAGTGTAAAGCCGCCCCACGCAGTTGAAATTTGGTAAAAACAGGTCATCACGGACTTCAATACGTCTATGTACAAACCGAACATTATCGCTATTATGGCCCGTTTTTATGGCTCCTGGACACTCCACACGCATAACCCATGAACACAACAGGTATGTCATTGTGGTCAACACATCAGCCCTATTTACAATTTAACCCCACGCAGCTGGATTTCTAGAGCACGAGGTCAGCACGGGTCTGGACATATTCGTCGTGATTTCATATAAATTGGCATTTCTACCTAATTTCGAGGTACCAAGACACTCTACAGAGATAACCCTCCACATTAGTTGATTCATATGTGTAGACAGTGTGACCGCTGGTAGTGTAAAGCCGCCCCACGCAGTTGAAATTTCTTATTAACTCGAGATGAGTACTAATAACTGCCGTAATATGCTCTGGATGTGTACTCCAAATCTATTCAAACAGACAAGGATGGATAACTCTAAAATCAAGTGGTAATTTTAACGCAATTTTGACTGAGTTCTGGGCCAGATAGAATTCCCGATAATGAAAAATAATATATTTCTAAAATCGATATCTAACAAATCTGAGCTTTGATGGGTGACTTCCTCAACTCGAATAAAATATTTTTGACCCGCGAAGACATTGAAATAGTAGTTGAGAGGAGTTTTATCGGATTGAGTACCTTTAATGTACCGGTATAATTATGATTCTAAGTGAATGTGAGAATCCAATCACTAAAGAAAGGATCTGAAATGTTGCATTTTTTTTTAATTTTTGCAGCATTTTGTTATATCTGCCCCTTATTATTTATACTGATTATATCATTGATATAAAAGTATCAAGAGAATCCACAGAGATGCCATTGCTAATGGTATATATATAGGTGGTGATCCCCATTTAAAAATTGGTCGACCGGTGTCCCTCAATAAAAAATATAAAGTATGGCTAATAACTTCAATTACCATAGTTATTTCAAATTGACAACATCGCTGATTTCCAAGCACTATTTGTTATTAAAATTTCGCGCTTATTCTACTGTATTTAATAAGTAAACTGTAGAATTCTGGTCTGTCAGGACAGCAACCAAACAAGAACGTTGTGAAAATGTTTTCATTATATGTTTCATTGAATGTTAAAATTATGACTTGGACATAATACCAAGTTTCAATCTGAATATTTCCACCAGATCATTCGATATGGTGTCCGTTACTTTTGCACTGTGTTAACAAATTATCTACGAATACTCTGTATATGGTAATATGGCATCACAACAGAACTTCACGGCCTATAATATAATTATCGGCTTAAAATGTAAATTTGTAAAGAATCCGGACGGAACACATTCCATTTATAGTGGTCTAATTTATTTATTGCTGAGTATCATTCAGCTCAATAATTGGGACAGATTAGTGGCGACAGACATCTTATGCGTATAAAATATAAAAATTACAGTCCTATTTGAGGGGGGCGGTCCAATCCCAGATTCCCAGGAAATAAATCAGCAAATCCCAGTTCCCAGGAAAAAAATATGCCATTTCCCAGCTCCCAGGAATTAAAAGCAAATCCCAGTTCCCAGTAAAAAAAAGCCAGTTCCCAGGAATTAAAATATTACATAGAGTATCGACAAAACATACAATATTCACAAGTAATGTAGATCAATGTAGCCTACATATATTGTATTTTTATGCTATATTTTGATTTGTTGGCTACTGTCTGGTCAATTACATCATTTTACATGACATAAAATGCGAACCTATATGCAAATCCATTGAACAGAATCAACAGATCACTCTTTACACTGATCTACACCACTGCAAACCAAATGTCCAGGTGATGTATGCAAATTCATGTGGTGAATAAAAATGGAAATCCCGATTAATTGGGGATAATTTCCCGGGTCCCGGAAAATAATTTCAACCTTTCCCGGGTCCCGGTGGAATTCTGTTCCCGATTCCCGGAAAATTAAATCTGACGATCCCAATTCCCGAAAAATAAAAAGGGTCGATCCCGGTGTCCCGAAAATACCCGCCCCTCCTATCGTTGGGTCGATTTCTTCTAATAAGATACTACAATGCACATGGAAAACCATCTAAACAGATTGTGCAACACAATGAATTTATGTCAAAGCGTCAATGTAGGCTATATGGAATATCGACGTTTATAAATATCGATCTTCTTGTGGACTTCGTTCGAATGAATTCCGGCAGCTTGGGATAAATTTATAATGGACATCAGTGTGATGGCCACTGTGTCATACATATTATATTGTAATTTACGACCCTGCCTAACTATGCTTAAAAGCCATGTCCTGATTGGCCAGTGGCCCGAGTTACCATGGCTATATCGTTCCAGTTTTGTGGTACAATTCTACTTTTTCCAATTGTACCACGAAAACAATCGGTTTATTCAGATCGCCGCACGCGACTTTTCCCGTCTTTTCTAACTCCGCACAAACGGGGCATCGATGGAGTACACCCGCACCCGTAACATAAGATAGGGGGCTCGTTAGGTTCAATCGTTAGTCAAAAATATACACAAACATGACGCTCAAATATGACGCCCTGCTCTGTCGAAAATATACTTACGCCCATTTTTATCAACGATTCTCAAAGATATAGTACTATAGTACTAACATACTCAAAATACACTTATGCCCACTTTTACGATTGAACCTAACGAGCCCCACTATATTCTCGTAACCATTTGAATTTTTCTACATCTTGACAATCTTGCGAATTTTCTAGCGATTTATACATCTTTAGTGGTCATCAACTCTAAAAGCGGGACATATGCGCTCTGATATAAATGTCTGATATACATACCGGTATCAGATTCTGTGATGACCCAATAAGCGAGATCACTGAGTCGCTGCCGTTTTGGATTAATCCAGCTCCGATCCGTGATTTCCGAGATTTATCCAGCTCAGGTTTCGTGGTTTTAGTGATAAAGGTCAATGTTTTGGAGTAGCTTTCCAGATCAGATAACGAAGTTATGGATTATTCCGGTTTCCATATACGGAAATGCTACTCCAGAACTTTGACATGTATAGCACTATAACCGCTGAACCGAGCCTGTGGTTCCAATATGGCCGCGAGTTAGTGACATGGCGTATTCTTCACATCCTCAGCTGTATAGAGTCGATAACTTCTTCGATCTCTAAAAATATACTTCACTCCATTACCAAATAACGCTGAGCATCCTGAAATTGGACTCAAATGACGATTTATTTGAAATCACGACATTTATGCCCTGGCTCGTGTTGACATCGTCCTTGAGCTGCGTGTGTTCATTTGTAACGGTCACTATAGTATAGAGATTACTACTGGAATAACTTATTTATCGGCTGGTTATCAGATGAGTTTGTTGTGTAAATATCAAGGGTCCATGATGACATACTTTTGCCAATCTTCATGTAACTGTGTGAGGTGGTTTCCCATTATCAGAGGTAATGTGAAACGCACTACTAATAACCAAAATTTGAGGGCGCATGTACATCTCCACAGCGAGTCCCGGTACCTCGCAATTAGGTAAACACGGCAATTGATGCGAAATCACTAATGTGGACGGACATCTCCAAAGAGTCATGGCACCTCGAAATTAGGTAAAAATGACAATTTATATTAAACCACGACGAATATGTCGGGACCCGTGCTGACATCGGCTCTAGATATCAGGCTGCGCGGGGTTAAACTGTAATTAGGACTGATGTGGTGACCACCACTAAAGACTAACCATGTTCGTGGGATATGCGTGTGGAGTGACCTGGAGCTCTAAAATCGGGCCATAATAGCGATAATGTTCGGTCTGTACACTGAAGTATTGAAGTCCGTGATTACCTATTATACTTTTCCCAAATTTCAACTGCGTGCGGTGGTTTTCCACTACCAGCGGTCACACTGTCTACACATTTGCATCAACTAATGTTGAAGGATATCTCTGTAGATTGTCCTGTACCTCGAAATTAGGTAGAAATGCAAATTTATATGAAATCACGACGAATATGTCGGGACCCGTGCTGACCTCATGCTCTAGAAATCCGACTACGTGGGGTTAAATTGTAATTAGGGTTGATGTGTTGACCACAATGATATACCTGTTATGTTCGTGGATTATGCGTGTGGAGTGTCCTTGAGCCCTAACAACGGGCCATAAAAGCGATAATTTTTGGTTTGTACATAGACGTATTGAAGTCCGTGATGACATTTTTTACCAAATTTCAACTGCGTGGGGTGGTTTTCCACTATACCAGCGGTCACACTCTCTACACATATGCATCAACTAATGTGGAGGGATATCTCTGTAGAGTGTCCTGGTACCTCGAAATTAGGTAGAAATGCCAATCTATATGAAATCACGACGAATATGTCGGGACCCGTGCTGACCTCGTGCTCTAGAAATCCAGCTGCGTGGGGTTAAATTGTAATTAGGGCTGATGTGTTGACCACAATGACATACCTGCTATGTTCGTGGGTTATGCGTGTGGAGTGTCCTGGAGCCCTAAAAACAGGCTATAATAGCGATAATGTTCGGTTTGTACATAGACGTATTGAAGTACGTGATGACCTACTTTTACCAAATTTCAACTGCGTGGGGTGGTTTTCCAATACCAGCGGTCACACTCTCTACAAATATGAGTCAACTAATGTGCAGGGATATCTCTGTAGAGTGTCCTGGTACCTCGAAATTAGGTAGAAATGCCAATCTATATGAAATCACGACGAATATGTCGGGACCCGTGCTGACCTCATGCACTAGAAATCCAGCTGCGTGGGGTTAAATTGTAATTAGGGCTGATGTGTTGACCACAATGACATACCTGCTATGTTCGTGGGTTATGCGTGTGTGGTGTCCTGGAGCCCTAAAAACGGGCCATAATAGCGATCATGTTCGGTTTGTACATAGAAGTATTGAATTCCGTGATGACCTGCTTTTGCCAAATTTCAACTGCGTGGGTGGTTTTCCACTACCAGCGGTCACACTCTCTACAAATATGCATCAACTAATGTGGAGGGATATCTCTGTAGAGTGTCCTGGTACCTCGAAATTAGGTAGAAATGCCAATTTATATGAAATCACGAAGAATATGTCGGGACCCGTGCTGACCTCGTGCTCTAGAAATCCAGCTGCGTGGGGTTAAATTGTAAATATGGCTGATGTGTTGACCACAATGACATGCCTGTTATGTTCGCGGGTTATGCGTGTGTGGTGTCCTGGAGCCCTAAAAACGGGCCATAATAGCGATCATGTTCGGTTTGTACATAGAAGTATTGAATTCCGTGATGACCTGCTTTTGCCAAATTTCAACTGCGTGGGTGGTTTTCCACTACCAGCGGTCACACTCTCTACAAATATGCATCAACTAATGTGGAGGGATATCTCTGTAGAGTGTCCTGGTACCTCGAAATTAGGTAGAAATGCCAATCTATATGAAATCACGACGAATATGTCGGGACCCGTGCTGACCTCGTGCTCTAGAAATCCAGCTGCGTGGGGTTAAATTGTAAATAGGGATGATGTGTTGACCACAATGACATGCCTGATATGTTCGTGGGTTATGCGTGTGTGGTGTCCTGGAGCCCTAAAAACGGGCCATAATATAGCGATAATGTTCTGTTTGTACATAGACGTATTGAAGTCCGTGATGACCTGTTTTTACCAAATTTCAACTGCGTGGGGCGGCTTTACACTACCAGCGGTCACACTGTCTACACATATGAATCAACTAATGTGGAGGGTTATCTCTGTAGAGTGTCCTGGTACCTCGAAATTAGGTAGAAATGCCAATTTATATGAAATCACGACCAATATGTCGGGACCCGTGCTGACCTCGTGCTCTAGAAATCCAGCTGCGTGGGGTTAAATTGTAAATAGGGATGATGTGTTGACCACAATGACATGCCTGATATGTTCGTGGGTTATGCGTGTGTGGTGTCCTGGAGCCCTAAAAACGGGCCATAATAGCGATAATGTTCGGTTTGTACATAGACGTATTGAAGTCCGTGATGACCTGTTTTTACCAAATTTCAACTGCGTGGGGCGGCTTTACACTACCAGCGGTCACACTGTCTACACATATGAATCAACTAATGTGGAGGGTTATCTCTGTAGAGTGTCCTGGTACCTCGAAATTAGGTAGAAATGCCAATTTATATGAAATCACGACGAATATGTCGGGACCCGTGCTGACCTCGTGCTCTAGAAATCCAGCTGCGTGGGGTTAAATTGTAAATAGGGATGATGTGTTGACCACAATGACATGCCTGTTATGTTCGTGGGTTATGCGTATGTGGTGTCCTGGAGCCCTAAAAACGGGCCATACTAGCGATAATGTTGGGTTTGTACATAGACGTATTGAAGTCCGTGATGACCTGTTTTTACCAAATTTCAACTGCGTGGGGTGGTTTTCCACTACCAGCGGTCACACTCTCTACACATATGCATCAACTAATGTGGAGGGATATCTCTGTAGAGTGTCCTGGTACCTCGAAATTAGGTAGAAATGCCAATTTATATTAAATCACGACGAATATGTCGGGACCCGTGCTGACCTCGTGCTCTAGAAATCCAGCTGCGTGGGGTTAAATTGTAAATAGGGATGATGTGTTGACCACAATGACATGCCTGTTATGTTCGTGGGTTATGCGTGTGTGGTGTCCTGGAGCCCTAAAAACGGGCCATACTAGCGATAATGTTCGGTTTGTACATAGACGTATTGAAGTCCGTGATGACCTGTTTTTACCAAATTTCAACTGCGTGGGGCGGCTTTACACTACCAGCGGTCACAATGTCTACACATATGAATCAACTAATGTGGAGGGTTATCTCTGTAGAGTGTCCTGTTACCTCGAAATTAGGTAGAAATGCCAATTTATATGAAATCACGACCAATATGTCGGGACCCGTGCTGACCTCGTGCTCTAGAAATCCAGCTGCGTGGGGTTAAATTGTAAATAGGGATGATGTGTTGACCACAATGACATGCCTGATATGTTCGTGGGTTATGCGTGTGTGGTGTCCTGGAGCCCTAAAAACGGGCCATAATAGCGATAATGTTCGGTTTGTACATAGACGTATTGAAGTCCGTGATGACCTGTTTTTACCAAATTTCAACTGCGTGGGGCGGCTTTACACTACCAGCGGTCACACTGTCTACACATATGAATCAACTAATGTGGAGGGTTATCTCTGTAGAGTGTCCTGGTACCTCGAAATTAGGTAGAAATGCCAATTTATATGAAATCACGACGAATATGTCGGGACCCGTGCTGACCTCGTGCTCTAGAAATCCAGCTGCGTGGGGTTAAATTGTAAATAGGGATGATGTGTTGACCACAATGACATGCCTGATATGTTCGTGGGTTATGCGTGTGTGGTGTCCTGGAGCCCTAAAAACGGGCCATAATAGCGATAATGTTCGGTTTGTACATAGACGTATTGAAGTCCGTGATGACCTGTTTTTACCAAATTTCAACTGCGTGGGGCGGCTTTACACTACCAGCGGTCACACTGTCTACACATATGAATCAACTAATGTGGAGGGTTATCTCTGTAGAGTGTCCTGGTACCTCGAAATTAGGTAGAAATGCCAATTTATATGAAATCACGACCAATATGTCGGGACCCGTGCTGACCTCGTGCTCTAGAAATCCAGCTGCGTGGGGTTAAATTGTAAATAGGGATGATGTGTTGACCACAATGACATGCCTGATATGTTCGTGGGTTATGCGTGTGTGGTGTCCTGGAGCCCTAAAAACGGGCCATAATAGCGATAATGTTCGGTTTGTACATAGACGTATTGAAGTCCGTGATGACCTGTTTTTACCAAATTTCAACTGCGTGGGGCGGCTTTACACTACCAGCGGTCACACTGTCTACACATATGAATCAACTAATGTGGAGGGTTATCTCTGTAGAGTGTCCTGGTACCTCGAAATTAGGTAGAAATGCCAATTTATATGAAATCACGACGAATATGTCGGGACCCGTGCTGACCTCGTGCTCTAGAAATCCAGCTGCGTGGGGTTAAATTGTAAATAGGGATGATGTGTTGACCACAATGACATGCCTGTTATGTTCGTGGGTTATGCGTATGTGGTGTCCTGGAGCCCTAAAAACGGGCCATACTAGCGATAATGTTGGGTTTGTACATAGACGTATTGAAGTCCGTGATGACCTGTTTTTACCAAATTTCAACTGCGTGGGGTGGTTTTCCACTACCAGCGGTCACACTCTCTACACATATGCATCAACTAATGTGGAGGGATATCTCTGTAGAGTGTCCTGGTACCTCGAAATTAGGTAGAAATGCCAATTTATATTAAATCACGACGAATATGTCGGGACCCGTGCTGACCTCGTGCTCTAGAAATCCAGCTGCGTGGGGTTAAATTGTAAATAGGGATGATGTGTTGACCACAATGACATGCCTGTTATGTTCGTGGGTTATGCGTGTGTGGTGTCCTGGAGCCCTAAAAACGGGCCATACTAGCGATAATGTTCGGTTTGTACATAGACGTATTGAAGTCCGTGATGACCTGTTTTTACCAAATTTCAACTGCGTGGGGCGGCTTTACACTACCAGCGGTCACAATGTCTACACATATGAATCAACTAATGTGGAGGGTTATCTCTGTAGAGTGTCCTGTTACCTCGAAATTAGGTAGAAATGCCAATTTATATGAAATCACGACCAATATGTCGGGACCCGTGCTGACCTCGTGCTCTAGAAATCCAGCTGCGTGGGGTTAAATTGTAAATAGGGATGATGTGTTGACCACAATGACATGCCTGATATGTTCGTGGGTTATGCGTGTGTGGTGTCCTGGAGCCCTAAAAACGGGCCATAATAGCGATAATGTTCGGTTTGTACATAGACGTATTGAAGTCCGTGATGACCTGTTTTTACCAAATTTCAACTGCGTGGGGCGGCTTTACACTACCAGCGGTCACACTGTCTACACATATGAATCAACTAATGTGGAGGGTTATCTCTGTAGAGTGTCCTGGTACCTCGAAATTAGGTAGAAATGCCAATTTATATGAAATCACGACGAATATGTCGGGACCCGTGCTGACCTCGTGCTCTAGAAATCCAGCTGCGTGGGGTTAAATTGTAAATAGGGATGATGTGTTGACCACAATGACATGCCTGTTATGTTCGTGGGTTATGCGTATGTGGTGTCCTGGAGCCCTAAAAACGGGCCATACTAGCGATAATGTTGGGTTTGTACATAGACGTATTGAAGTCCGTGATGACCTGTTTTTACCAAATTTCAACTGCGTGGGGTGGTTTTCCACTACCAGCGGTCACACTCTCTACACATATGCATCAACTAATGTGGAGGGATATCTCTGTAGAGTGTCCTGGTACCTCGAAATTAGGTAGAAATGCCAATTTATATTAAATCACGACGAATATGTCGGGACCCGTGCTGACCTCGTGCTCTAGAAATCCAGCTGCGTGGGGTTAAATTGTAAATAGGGATGATGTGTTGACCACAATGACATGCCTGTTATGTTCGTGGGTTATGCGTGTGTGGTGTCCTGGAGCCCTAAAAACGGGCCATACTAGCGATAATGTTCGGTTTGTACATAGACGTATTGAAGTCCGTGATGACCTGTTTTTACCAAATTTCAACTGCGTGGGGCGGCTTTACACTACCAGCGGTCACAATGTCTACACATATGAATCAACTAATGTGGAGGGTTATCTCTGTAGAGTGTCCTGTTACCTCGAAATTAGGTAGAAATGCCAATTTATATGAAATCACGACGAATATGTCGGGACCCGTGCTGACCTCGTGCTCTAGAAATCCAGCTGCGTGGGGTTAAATTGTAAATAGGGATGATGTGTTGACCACAATGACATGCCTGTTATGTTCGTGGGTTATGCGTGTGTGGTGTCCTGGAGCCCTAAAAACGGGCCATACTAGCGATAATGTTCGGTTTGTACATAGACGTATTGAAGTCCGTGATGACCTGTTTTTACCAAATTTCAACTGCGTGGGGTGGTTTTCCACTACCAGCGGTCACACTCTCTACACATATGCATCAACTAATGTGGAGGGATATCTCTGTAGAGTGTCCTGGTACCTCGAAATTAGGTAGAAATGCCAATTTATATTAAATCACGACGAATATGTCGGGACCCGTGCTGACCTCGTGCTCTAGAAATCCAGCTGCGTGGGGTTAAATTGTAAATAGGGATGATGTGTTGACCACAATGACATGCCTGTTATGTTCGTGGGTTATGCGTGTGTGGTGTCCTGGAGCCCTAAAAACGGGCCATACTAGCGATAATGTTCGGTTTGTACATAGACGTATTGAAGTCCGTGATGACCTGTTTTTACCAAATTTCAACTGCGTGGGGCGGCTTTACACTACCAGCGGTCACACTGTCTACACATATGAATCAACTAATGTGGAGGGTTATCTCTGTAGAGTGTCCTGGTACCTCGAAATTAGGTAGAAATGCCAATTTATATGAAATCACGACCAATATGTCGGGACCCGTGCTGACCTCGTGCTCTAGAAATCCAGCTGCGTGGGGTTAAATTGTAAATAGGGATGATGTGTTGACCACAATGACATGCCTGATATGTTCGTGGGTTATGCGTGTGTGGTGTCCTGGAGCCCTAAAAACGGGCCATAATAGCGATAATGTTCGGTTTGTACATAGACGTATTGAAGTCCGTGATGACCTGTTTTTACCAAATTTCAACTGCGTGGGGCGGCTTTACACTACCAGCGGTCACACTGTCTACACATATGAATCAACTAATGTGGAGGGTTATCTCTGTAGAGTGTCCTGGTACCTCGAAATTAGGTAGAAATGCCAATTTATATGAAATCACGACGAATATGTCGGGACCCGTGCTGACCTCGTGCTCTAGAAATCCAGCTGCGTGGGGTTAAATTGTAAATTAGGATGATGTGTTGACCACAATGACATGCCTGATATGTTCGTGGGTTATGCGCGTGTGGTGTCCTGGAGCCCTAAAAACGGGCCATAATAGCGATAATGTTCGGTTTGTACATAGACGTATTGAAGTCCGTGATGACCTGTTTTTACCAAATTTCAACTGCGTGGGGCGGCTTTACACTACCAGCGGTCACACTGTCTACACATATGAATCAACTAGTGTGGAGGGTTATCTCTGTAGAGTGTCCTGGTACCTCGAAATTAGGTAGAAATGCCAATTTATATGAAATCACGACCAATATGTCGGGACCCGTGCTGACCTCGTGCTCTAGAAATCCAGCTGCGTGGGGTTAAATTGTAAATAGGGATGATGTGTTGACCACAATGACATGCCTGATATGTTCGTGGGTTATGCGTGTGTGGTGTCCTGGAGCCCTAAAAACGGGCCATAATAGCGATAATGTTCGGTTTGTACATAGACGTATTGAAGTCCGTGATGACCTGTTTTTACCAAATTTCAACTGCGTGGGGCGGCTTTACACTACCAGCGGTCACACTGTCTACACATATGAATCAACTAATGTGGAGGGTTATCTCTGTAGAGTGTCCTGGTACCTCGAAATTAGGTAGAAATGCCAATTTATATGAAATCACGACCAATATGTCGGGACCCGTGCTGACCTCGTGCTCTAGAAATCCAGCTGCGTGGGGTTAAATTGTAAATAGGGATGATGTGTTGACCACAATGACATGCCTGATATGTTCGTGGGTTATGCGTGTGTGGTGTCCTGGAGCCCTAAAAACGGGCCATAATAGCGATAATGTTCGGTTTGTACATAGACGTATTGAAGTCCGTGATGACCTGTTTTTACCAAATTTCAACTGCGTGGGGCGGCTTTACACTACCAGCGGTCACACTGTCTACACATATGAATCAACTAATGTGGAGGGTTATCTCTGTAGAGTGTCCTGGTACCTCGAAATTAGGTAGAAATGCCAATTTATATGAAATCACGACGAATATGTCGGGACCCGTGCTGACCTCGTGCTCTAGAAATCCAGCTGCGTGGGGTTAAATTGTAAATAGGGATGATGTGTTGACCACAATGACATGCCTGTTATGTTCGTGGGTTATGCGTATGTGGTGTCCTGGAGCCCTAAAAACGGGCCATACTAGCGATAATGTTGGGTTTGTACATAGACGTATTGAAGTCCGTGATGACCTGTTTTTACCAAATTTCAACTGCGTGGGGCGGCTTTACACTACCAGCGGTCACACTGTCTACACATATGAATCAACTAATGTGGAGGGTTATCTCTGTAGAGTGTCCTGGTACCTCGAAATTAGGTAGAAATGCCAATTTATATGAAATCACGACCAATATGTCGGGACCCGTGCTGACCTCGTGCTCTAGAAATCCAGCTGCGTGGGGTTAAATTGTAAATAGGGATGATGTGTTGACCACAATGACATACGTGGAATGTTTGTGGGTTATGCGTGTGTGGTGTCCTGGAGCCCTAAAAACGGGCCATAATAGCGATAATGTTCGGTTTGTACATAGACGTATTGAAGTCCGTGATGACCTGTTTTTACCAAATTTCAACTGCGTGGGGCGGCTTTACACTACCAGCGGTCACACTGTCTACACATATGAATCAACTAATGTGGAGGGTTATCTCTGTAGAGTGTCCTGGTACCTCGAAATTAGGTAGAAATGCCAATTTATATGAAATCACGACGAATATGTCGGGACCCGTGCTGACCTCGTGCTCTAGAAATCCAGCTGCGTGGGGTTAAATTGTAAATAGGGATGATGTGTTGACCACAATGACATGCCTCTTATGTCCGTGGGTTATGCGTGTGTGGTGTCCTGGAGCCCTAAAAACGGGCCATACTAGCGATCATGTTCGGTTTGTACATAGACGTATTGAAGTCCGTGATGACCTGTTTTTACCAAATTTCAACTGCGTGGGGTGGATTTCCACTACCAGCGGTCACACTCTCTACACATATGCATCAACTAATGTGGAGGGATATCTCTGTAGAGTGTCCTGGTACCTCGTAATTAGGTAGAAATGCCAATTTATATGAAATCACGACGAATATGTCGGGACCCGTGCTGACCTCGTGCTCTAGAAATCCAGCTGCGTGGGGTTAAATTGTAAATAGGGATGATGTGTTGACCACAATGACATGCCTGATATGTTCGTGGGTTATGCGTGTGTGGTGTCCTGGAGCCCTAAAAACGGGCCATACTAGCGATAATGTTCGGTTTGTACATAGACGTATTGAAGTCCGTGATGACCCGTTTTTACCAAATTTCAACTGCGTGGGGTGGTTTTCCACTACCAGCGGTCACACTCTCTACACGTATGCATCAACTAATGTGGAGGGATATCTCTGTAGAGTGTCCTGGTACCTCGAAATTAGGTAGAAATGCCAATTTATATGAAATCACGACGAATATGTCGGGACCCGTGCTGACCTCGTGCTCTATAAATCCAGCTGCGTGGGGTTAAATTGTAAATAGGGATGATGTGTTGACCACAATGACATGCCTGTTATGTTCGTGGGTTATGCGTATGTGGTGTCCTGGAGCCCTAAAAACGGGCCATACTAGCGATAATGTTCGGTTTGTACATAGACGTATTGAAGTCCGTGATGACCTGTTTTTACCAAATTTCAACTGCGTGGGGTGGTTTTCCACTACCAGCGGTCACACTCTCTACACATATGCATCAACTAATGTGGAGGGATATCTCTGTAGAGTGTCCTGGTACCTCGAAATTAGGTAGAAATGCCAATTTATATTAAATCACGACGAATATGTCGGGACCCGTGCTGACCTCGTGCTCTAGAAATCCAGCTGCGTGGGGTTAAATTGTAAATAGGGATGATGTGTTGATCACAATGACATGCCTCTTATGTTCGTGGGTTATGCGTGTGTGGTGTCCTGGAGCCCTAAAAACGGGCCATACTAGCGATAATGTTCGGTTTGTACATAGACGTATTGAAGTCCGTGATGACCCGTTTTTACCAAATTTCAACTGCGTGGGGTGGTTTTCCACTACCAGCGGTCACACTCTCTACACGTATGCATCAACTAATGTGGAGGGATATCTCTGTAGAGTGTCCTGGTACCTCGAAATTAGGTAGAAATGCCAATTTATATGAAATCACGACGAATATGTCGGGACCCGTGCTGACCTCGTGCTCTATAAATCCAGCTGCGTGGGGTTAAATTGTAAATAGGGATGATGTGTTGACCACAATGACATGCCTGTTATGTTCGTGGGTTATGCGTATGTGGTGTCCTGGAGCCCTAAAAACGGGCCATACTAGCGATAATGTTCGGTTTGTACATAGACGTATTGAAGTCCGTGATGACCTGTTTTTACCAAATTTCAACTGCGTGGGGTGGTTTTCCACTACCAGCGGTCACACTCTCTACACATATGCATCAACTAATGTTGAGGGATATCTCTGTAGAGTGTCCTGGTACCTCGAAATTAGGTAGAAATGCCAATTTATATGAAATCACGACGAATATGTCGGGACCCGTGCTGACCTCGTGCTCTAGAAATCCAGCTGCGTGGGGTTAAATTGTAAATAGGGATGATGTGTTGACCACAATGACATGCCTGTTATGTTCGTGGGTTATGCGTGTGTGGTGTCCTGGAGCCCTAAAAACGGGCCATACTAGCGATAATGTTCGGTTTGTACATAGACGTATTGAAGTCCGTGATGACCCGTTTTTACCAAATTTCAACTGCGTGGGGTGGTTTTCCACTACCAGCGGTCACACTCTCTACACGTATGCATCAACTAATGTGGAGGGATATCTCTGTAGAGTGTCCTGGTACCTCGAAATTAGGTAGAAATGCCAATTTATATGAAATCACGACGAATATGTCGGGACCCGTGCTGACCTCGTGCTCTAGAAATCCAGCTGCGTGGGGTTAAATTGTAAATAGGGATGATGTGTTGACCACAATGACATGTCTGTTATGTTCGTGGGTTATGCGTATGTGGTGTCCTGGAGCCCTAAAAACGGGCCATACTAGCGATAATGTTCGGTTTGTACATAGACGTATTGAAGTCCGTGATGACCTGTTTTTACCAAATTTCAACTGCGTGGGGTGGTTTTCCACTACCAGCGGTCACACTCTCTACACATATGCATCAACTAATGTGGAGGGATATCTCTGTAGAGTGTCCTGGTACCTCGAAATTAGGTAGAAATGCCAATTTATATTAAATCACGACGAATATGTCGGGACCCGTGCTGACCTCGTGCTCTAGAAATCCAGCTGCGTGGGGTTAAATTGTAAATAGGGATGATGTGTTGATCACAATGACATGCCTCTTATGTTCGTGGGTTATGCGTGTGTGGTGTCCTGGAGCCCTAAAAACGGGCCATACTAGCGATCATGTTCGGTTTGTACATAGACGTATTGAAGTCCGTGATGACCTGTTTTTACCAAATTTCAACTGCGTGGGGTGGTTTTCCACTACCAGCGGTCACACTCTCTACACATATGCATCAACTAATGTGGAGGGATATCTCTGTAGAGTGTCCTGGTACCTCGAAATTAGGTAGAAATGCCAATTTATATGAAATCACGACGAATATGTCGGGACCCGTGCTGACCTCGTGCTCTAGAAATCCAGCTGCGTGGGGTTAAATTGTAAATAGGGATGATGTGTTGACCACAATGACATGCCTGTTATGTTCGTGGGTTATGCGTGTGTGGTGTCCTGGAGCCCTAAAAACGGGCCATACTAGCGATAATGTTCGGTTTGTACATAGACGTATTGAAGTCCGTGATGACCTGTTTTTACCAAATTTCAACTGCGTGGGGTGGTTTTCCACTACCAGCGGTCACACTCTCTACACATATGCATCAACTAATGTGGAGGGATATCTCTGTAGAGTGTCCTGGTACCTCGAAATTAGGTAGAAATGCCAATTTATATGAAATCACGACGAATATGTCGGGACCCGTGCTGACCTCGTGCTCTAGAAATCCAGCTGCGTGGGGTTAAATTGTAAATAGGGATGATGTGTTGACCACAATGACATGCCTGATATGTTCGTGGGTTATGCGTGTGTGGTGTCCTGGAGCCCTAACAACGGGCCATAATAGCGATAATGTTCGGTTTGTACATAGACGTATTGAAGTCCGTGATGACCTGTTTTTACCAAATTTCAACTGCGTGGGGCGGCTTTACACTACCAGCGGTCACACTGTCTACACATATGAATCAACTAATGTGGAGGGTTATCTCTGTAGAGTGTCCTGGTACCTCGAAATTAGGTAGAAATGCCAATTTATATGAAATCACGACCAATATGTCGGGACCCGTGCTGACCTCGTGCTCTAGAAATCCAGCTGCGTGGGGTTAAATTGTAAATAGGGATGATGTGTTGACCACAATGACATGCCTGTTATGTTCGTGGGTTATGCGTGTGTGGTGTCCTGGAGCCCTAAAAACGGGCCATACTAGCGATAATGTTCGGTTTGTACATAGACGTTTTGAAGTCCGTGATGACCTGTTTTTACCAAATTTCAACTGCGTGGGGCGGCTTTACACTACCAGCGGTCACACTGTCTACACATATGAATCAACTAATGTGGAGGGTTATCTCTGTAGAGTGTCCTGGTACCTCGAAATTAGGTAGAAATGCCAATTTATATGAAATCACGACGAATATGTCGGGACCCGTGCTGACCTCGTGCTCTAGAAATTCAGCTGCATGGGGTTAAATTGTAATTAGGGCTGATGTGTTGACCACAATGACATACCTGCTATATTCGTGGGTTATGCCTGTGTGGTGTCCTGGAGCCCTAAAAACGGGCCATAATAGCGATCATGTTCGGTTTGTACATAGAAGTATTGAATTCCGTGATGACCTGCTTTTGCCAAATTTCAACTGCGTGGGTGGTTTTCCACTACCAGCGGTCACACTCTATACAAATATGCATCAACTAATGTGGAGGGATATCTCTGTAGAGTGTCCTGGTACCTCGAAATTAGGTAGAAATGCCAATTTATATGAAATCACGAAGAATATGTCGGGACCCGTGCTGACCTCGTGCTCTAGAAATCCAGCTGCGTGGGGATAAATTGTAATTAGGGCTAATGTGTCGACCACAATGACATACCTGTTATGTTCGTGGGTTATGCGTGTGGGGTGTCTAGGAGCCCTAAAAACGGGCCATAATAGCGATAATGTTCGGGTTTGTACATAGACGTATTGAAGTCCGTGATGACCTGTTTTTACCAAATTTCAACTGCGTGGGGCGGCTTTACACTACCAGCGGTCACACTGTCTACACATATGAATCAACTAATGTGGAGGGTTATCTCTGTAGAGTGTCCTGGTACCTCGAAATTAGGTAGAAATGCCAATTTATATGAAATCACGACCAATATGTCGGGACCCGTGCTGACCTCGTGCTCTAGAAATCCAGCTGCGTGGGGTTAAATTGTAAATAGGGATGATGTGTTGACCACAATGACATACGTGGTATGTTTGTGGGTTATGCGTGTGTGGTGTCCTGGAGCCCTAAAAACGGGCCATAATAGCGATAATGTTCGGTTTGTACATAGACGTATTGAAGTCCGTGATGACCTGTTTTTACCAAATTTCAACTGCGTGGGGCGGCTTTACACTACCAGCGGTCACACTGTCTACACATATGAATCAACTAATGTGGAGGGTTATCTCTGTAGAGTGTCCTGGTACCTCGAAATTAGGTAGAAATGCCAATTTATATGAAATCACGACGAATATGTCGGGACCCGTGCTGACCTCGTGCTCTAGAAATCCAGCTGCGTGGGGTTAAATTGTAAATAGGGATGATGTGTTGACCACAATGACATGCCTCTTATGTCCGTGGGTTATGCGTGTGTGGTGTCCTGGAGCCCTAAAAACGGGCCATACTAGCGATCATGTTCGGTTTGTACATAGACGTATTGAAGTCCGTGATGACCTGTTTTTACCAAATTTCAACTGCGTGGGGTGGTTTTCCACTACCAGCGGTCACACTCTCTACACATATGCATCAACTAATGTGGAGGGATATCTCTGTAGAGTGTCCTGGTACCTCGTAATTAGGTAGAAATGCCAATTTATATGAAATCACGACGAATATGTCGGGACCCGTGCTGACCTCGTGCTCTAGAAATCCAGCTGCGTGGGGTTAAATTGTAAATAGGGATGATGTGTTGACCACAATGACATGCCTGATATGTTCGTGGGTTATGCGTGTGTGGTGTCCTGGAGCCCTAAAAACGGGCCATACTAGCGATAATGTTCGGTTTGTACATAGACGTATTGAAGTCCGTGATGACCCGTTTTTACCAAATTTCAACTGCGTGGGGTGGTTTTCCACTACCAGCGGTCACACTCTCTACACGTATGCATCAACTAATGTGGAGGGATATCTCTGTAGAGTGTCCTGGTACCTCGAAATTAGGTAGAAATGCCAATTTATATGAAATCACGACGAATATGTCGGGACCCGTGCTGACCTCGTGCTCTATAAATCCAGCTGCGTGGGGTTAAATTGTAAATAGGGATGATGTGTTGACCACAATGACATGCCTGTTATGTTCGTGGGTTATGCGTATGTGGTGTCCTGGAGCCCTAAAAACGGGCCATACTAGCGATAATGTTCGGTTTGTACATAGACGTATTGAAGTCCGTGATGACCTGTTTTTACCAAATTTCAACTGCGTGGGGTGGTTTTCCACTACCAGCGGTCACACTCTCTACACATATGCATCAACTAATGTGGAGGGATATCTCTGTAGAGTGTCCTGGTACCTCGAAATTAGGTAGAAATGCCAATTTATATTAAATCACGACGAATATGTCGGGACCCGTGCTGACCTCGTGCTCTAGAAATCCAGCTGCGTGGGGTTAAATTGTAAATAGGGATGATGTGTTGATCACAATGACATGCCTCTTATGTTCGTGGGTTATGCGTGTGTGGTGTCCTGGAGCCCTAAAAACGGGCCATACTAGCGATCATGTTCGGTTTGTACATAGACGTATTGAAGTCCGTGATGACCTGTTTTTACCAAATTTCAACTGCGTGGGGTGGTTTTCCACTACCAGCGGTCACACTCTCTACACATATGCATCAACTAATGTGGAGGGATATCTCTGTAGAGTGTCCTGGTACCTCGAAATTAGGTAGAAATGCCAATTTATATGAAATCACGACGAATATGTCGGGACCCGTGCTGACCTCGTGCTCTAGAAATCCAGCTGCGTGGGGTTAAATTGTAAATAGGGATGATGTGTTGACCACAATGACATGCCTGTTATGTTCGTGGGTTATGCGTGTGTGGTGTCCTGGAGCCCTAAAAACGGGCCATACTAGCGATAATGTTCGGTTTGTACATAGACGTATTGAAGTCCGTGATGACCCGTTTTTACCAAATTTCAACTGCGTGGGGTGGTTTTCCACTACCAGCGGTCACACTCTCTACACGTATGCATCAACTAATGTGGAGGGATATCTCTGTAGAGTGTCCTGGTACCTCGAAATTAGGCAGAAATGCCAATTTATATGAAATCACGACGAATATGTCGGGACCCGTGCTGACCTCGTGCTCTAGAAATCCAGCTGCGTGGGGTTAAATTGTAAATAGGGATGATGTGTTGACCACAATGACATGTCTGTTATGTTCGTGGGTTATGCGTATGTGGTGTCCTGGAGCCCTAAATACGGGCCATACTAGCGATAATGTTCGGTTTGTACATAGACGTATTGAAGTCCGTGATGACCTGTTTTTACCAAATTTCAACTGCGTGGGGTGGTTTTCCACTACCAGCGGTCACACTCTCTACACATATGCATCAACTAATGTGGAGGGATATCTCTGTAGAGTGTCCTGGTACCTCGAAATTAGGTAGAAATGCCAATTTATATTAAATCACGACGAATATGTCGGGACCCGTGCTGACCTCGTGCTCTAGAAATCCAGCTGCGTGGGGTTAAATTGTAAATAGGGATGATGTGTTGATCACAATGACATGCCTCTTATGTTCGTGGGTTATGCGTGTGTGGTGTCCTGGAGCCCTAAAAACGGGCCATACTAGCGATCATGTTCGGTTTGTACATAGACGTATTGAAGTCCGTGATGACCTGTTTTTACCAAATTTCAACTGCGTGGGGTGGTTTTCCACTACCAGCGGTCACACTCTCTACACATATGCATCAACTAATGTGGAGGGATATCTCTGTAGAGTGTCCTGGTACCTCGAAATTAGGTAGAAATGCCAATTTATATGAAATCACGACGAATATGTCGGGACCCGTGCTGACCTCGTGCTCTAGAAATCCAGCTGCGTGGGGTTAAATTGTAAATAGGAATGATGTGTTGACCACAATGACATGCCTGTTATGTTCGTGGGTTATGCGTGTGTGGTGTCCTGGAGCCCTAAAAACGGGCCATACTAGCGATAATGTTCGGTTTGTACATAGACGTATTGAAGTCCGTGATGACCTGTTTTTACCAAATTTCAACTGCGTGGGGTGGTTTTCCACTACCAGCGGTCACACTCTCTACACATATGCATCAACTAATGTGGAGGGATATCTCTGTAGAGTGTCCTGGTACCTCGAAATTAGGTAGAAATGCCAATTTATATGAAATCACGACGAATATGTCGGGACCCGTGCTGACCTCGTGCTCTAGAAATCCAGCTGCGTGGGGTTAAATTGTAAATAGGGATGATGTGTTGACCACAATGACATGCCTGATATGTTCGTGGGTTATGCGTGTGTGGTGTCCTGGAGCCCTAACAACGGGCCATAATAGCGATAATGTTCGGTTTGTACATAGACGTATTGAAGTCCGTGATGACCTGTTTTTACCAAATTTCAACTGCGTGGGGCGGCTTTACACTACCAGCGGTCACACTGTCTACACATATGAATCAACTAATGTGGAGGGTTATCTCTGTAGAGTGTCCTGGTACCTCGAAATTAGGTAGAAATGCCAATTTATATGAAATCACGACCAATATGTCGGGACCCGTGCTGACCTCGTGCTCTAGAAATCCAGCTGCGTGGGGTTAAATTGTAAATAGGGATGATGTGTTGACCACAATGACATGCCTGTTATGTTCGTGGGTTATGCGTGTGTGGTGTCCTGGAGCCCTAAAAACGGGCCATACTAGCGATAATGTTCGGTTTGTACATAGACGTATTGAAGTCCGTGATGACCTGTTTTTACCAAATTTCAACTGCGTGGGGCGGCTTTACACTACCAGCGGTCACACTGTCTACACATATGAATCAACTAATGTGGAGGGTTATCTCTGTAGAGTGTCCTGGTACCTCGAAATTAGGTAGAAATGCCAATTTATATGAAATCACGACGAATATGTCGGGACCCGTGCTGACCTCGTGCTCTAGAAATTCAGCTGCATGGGGTTAAATTGTAATTAGGGCTGATGTGTTGACCACAATGACATACCTGCTATATTCGTGGGTTATGCCTGTGTGGTGTCCTGGAGCCCTAAAAACGGGCCATAATAGCGATCATGTTCGGTTTGTACATAGAAGTATTGAATTCCGTGATGACCTGCTTTTGCCAAATTTCAACTGCGTGGGTGGTTTTCCACTACCAGCGGTCACACTCTATACAAATATGCATCAACTAATGTGGAGGGATATCTCTGTAGAGTGTCCTGGTACCTCGAAATTAGGTAGAAATGCCAATTTATATGAAATCACGAAGAATATGTCGGGACCCGTGCTGACCTCGTGCTCTAGAAATCCAGCTGCGTGGGGATAAATTGTAATTAGGGCTAATGTGTCGACCACAATGACACACCTGTTATGTTCGTGGGTTATGCGTGTGGGGTGTCTAGGAGCCCTAAAAACGGGCCATAATAGCGATAATGTTCGGGTTTGTACATAGACGTATTGAAGTCCGTGATGACCTGTTTTTACCAAATTTCAACTGCGTGGAGCGGTTTTCCACTACCAGAGGTCACACTGTCTACACATATGCATCAACTAATTGTTCCCGGGATCAAAGTAGGCATATATACCAAATTTGAGTGGGATCGGTCAAGGTCCAGAAACATGCCTAGATGAGCATATATGAGAGAGGTCAAGGTCAAGGACGCGATCGCATGTGAAATTTGACCCACCCGTATTGTTCCCGGGATCAAAGTATGCCTACATATTAAATTTTAGTCGGATCGGTCGAGGTCCAGAAACATGCCTATATGAGCATATATGAGCGAGGTCAAGGTCAAGGCTAATGTCGGGACTAGTGCTGAGCTCGTTCTGATAAGTCTGGGCTCTGTAGGGTGTTATTTTAATTACCACTGGTGCGCTGACCACAATGACATATTTATGTTGTCGGTGGGTATATACGATCTGGTCGCGATTTACGATCGCGATCGCGGGGCGCGATCGCGGTACGCGGTTGGCTAACAGAATCGTACATCTCTATATATATATATATATATATATATATATATATATATACTAGCTGGTGGACCCGACTTCGTCCGGGCTGTTTCCCCTCTGCTTTTCTGCGAATTGCGCGATTTGACCTTGAATTGTCCATTTTGAAGGTCAAGGTCAGGTGGGGTAACGATTTGACCCGACCAAAACACTGCCCGGACAAAAGTACCCGACAAATGTACCCGTTGAAATCCATCCGGTTTTACCCGATTTGACCTAGAATTGTAGAATTGATCATTTTAAACGTCAATGTCAGGTCGGGGTCACGATTTGACCCGTCCAAAACACTCAGTGGACAAAAGTAACCATACGTATCAAATTTCGTCGAAATCCCATCAAAATTCGCGATTGACATTGAATTGACCAGATTTCAAGGTCAAGGTCACGTCGCACGGGCAAACGAATAGGCTTACGACACTCCCCATACGAAAGTATCCCTAGACACTAATTTTCATCGAAATCCCGCGATACTCGGGCGTTCGACTTTGAAATAACACGATTTCAAGGTCAAGGTCACGTCGCACGGGCAAATTAATAGGCCCATGTCACTTCCCGGCCGAAAGTACCCCCACATACCAAGTTTCATCGAAATCGGTTCGGCCGTTTTCGAGTCCATCGCGAACAGACAGACAGACAGACACACACACACACACATACCCTGATTTCCCAAAATATATAATAGATAGCTATATATATATATCACAGTTTAAAGTAACGTGTGGACAGTTATATATATGGTCCAAGAATAACATAAGACATGTCTATAGAAAATTAATTAATGTAAGTAAAATGTCTATAGGCCTTTCGTGGCATTGCCACTTTCAATAGACGATAAATTGAATTATGACATCATAGTGTCAAGGGAGATAACCCAGCTTCACACAACGTCATTTCCTGGGCGCATTTAGCTTGCATCGGAAGTGATCAACGTAGAAATCTTCCTTCCGGGTTCGGCGTATTCTGCTTGCCGAGAACAGTTTTTGTAATGGAAGATCGAATATTGATTCTTTCCACATTCATCCAAATGTTCACTCAGTGAAATTTTGCGATATTCTGGTTGATTTATCTCGAACACCAACTGTATATACACACAAAAGAAACTTTCCCGACTATCATCAGTGACCATATTATCCACACCTGGGCACTGGGATATACGCCGAATTCTGTTCTTTAATTACCTGTTGGATTGTGGTACTTTTGTGAATTTTGGGTAATCCGTAAGAGCTGCATTTCATCTCAAATTTTGTGAGATATTCGGCTTCTTTATCAGTTAGGCATTTAGAGAATTTTGTGACAAACTTCTTTATTTTATTCATTACGGATTTCTCCTCATTTGTAGGAAGTTTCTTGTAAAAACAATCGTTCAAGAGTATATCTTCCGATTTGTTGGCATAGTCGGTCGCTTCCATAATCACCAGTGCACCTCCTTAATCAATTAATTTGCAATTGAGTTAAAGGGAGGTAAAAGCTATTCTGCATCATAAGTTTCAAGATATATCCAAGTAGACCCACGGAGCGTCGATAAACCTAGCGGTATTTTCAATTAGGAGATTCATTTCAACAGAACATATTGTCTGTCAGTATATAAAGAGTGATTTTTAATCACCTCTCCAATTCTGTTCGCTGGAGACTACAAAATGCCACCAGTCTCATAAGATTAATATATGGATTTCCAGAATAACAGGTGCGCCTCGGGTGGTAAAAGCCTTTTGTATTTATCACATTGAGTGCTTCTTTCAATGGATTACATTTAAACACCAGAATCCCCTTCCTGCTGAAAACTTTGACGAGCGACACATGCCAATCGATATAGGTATTGCTGGGCATGTAGTGACAAGGCTGAAATCTAGCTCCAGTCTTATAATTGATGCTACGTGCACAGAATGACAATGCTTTCATGAAATTCCTATCCGATTGATTTAAAACTATTACAATGCAAATTGGCATTGTCTTGGAGAATGACTATGTACATATATTGCATATCTTGGTTATAAATGTTGAAATCGTTGTCCGACTTAAGTTGGCTGAATATCAGGCACAAATCAATTGCTAGTTTTCCGGGTGACATCCTGTCTGAGTGTAAACAAGAAGTAAAGACAGTCACCGTATAATCAACTTGTTTTATAGTATTAGTGTATACTTAATGCAGATATAAACAAATACAAATACCGTATACATGAAGATGTTGTCCGGTGGGATGAGGTGTGTTTGACAATTAATTTGGAAATGCCGCGCCGCCTCATACATGTACTATAGGCTATAGTCCCTGGTTTGGCCAATGGGTCGATAGTCGGTGTGACTATACAGAGCGTTTAAGATTTCAAGTGGGGTTCGCTGATCTCTTCGTGGTATACCTGCCAGTATATTGGGTTCTGGGACTTCTCTTCCCGATATCGTGACGTCGTATCGTTTATACCACTATATGGACATGACAGAAAATCGCCACCATCTGCTCCTCTGGTATTTAAACAATTAAATTGACAATATGGATAGAGAAACCCCAGATCCATCAGGACCTAAAACTCATACGTATTTTCAACAACAGACTGGGAGATGTTACAAAATAAAAAAAGAAATGCCCATAAACATGATTACGTAGCCAGAAGCATGGCGGCCTCCCGGGAATCCTTTCATTGTCATCGGTGCTACTCGGTGGGCGTCCATATGGCAGGGACGCAACCACATTACCAGTGATCGCCGCCAAAAGAGTAGCCGTTAACGTGTCACTTGCAACACTTAGGAAACAGCCGTCCACACCATACTGTGCCATAACCAATACAAAATCGAAGACTGCCACCCTCCAATGTGTTTTTGTTCTTGATGACACAATTGTCACGGTTATTGACGCTGTTGTGTAGGATTGTAATATAAGACAACTTCAGAAATTAGCAGTCTTCCAGGGGACTTAGTATCGAGCGTGTTTTCATTTTTTGAAAACAATGAAAACCGGTTCAGCCAGTTACAGAGGTGTTGCCGATTTATATGCAGACGGGGAACAACAGTGCAGTTATATTTGTCGATAACTTCCTGTTGATCTCTCCGAGACAAAATCCATACATGGGAATGACATGACCACCATCCGATTTTAAATCTTCAAAATACATTTTTTAATGTATAAACCTACACACACGGATTGAAATAATTGGATGGGACATGGCATGACATGATATCAATTATTTGATACAATAAAGTGCACTAAGCCATAGACGCATGTTTTGCTTAAATCGGGACAGCAATACATTTTCAGTAAATGATTTGTTCTGGATCGTGAGAGATGAGCAACATTGAGTTTCACATATCACTATCACTGACTATGAAATGAAAACAGCCAAAGAGAAGACCAACAACAAATATACAGTCCATGCATGTAGGTTAAAGTAGTACATTCCTTGGAGTATAAATAACAATTGATTAACACAATCAAACCACCAAATACATGTAGTGTGCTGTCAAAGAAGCAGCTTTCCGTTCCCGCGCTCTCTCTCCATTTTCCATCTATATCACCCTGTCTTTCACTCTATATTATCTCAGTCAGTCGAATTTTTCAAAGCATTCAAACAAAAACAAAAGGCCCATTTTTCTATTTTAAAAAAATTAATGTCGTTATCGCGATATATAACTTGAACAAACGTCGACCAATTTCATGCAGAGTTGATAAACGAATTTTTCATAGCAATATCTCCATCGTTTTCGCAAAGCGGATTTTTTACCTGAGATATGGATTTTAAATTTTGTACTTGAGCAATCATAGGGCGATAACTTTCAAGCACTTCAACTGAACTGATCCCTGTTCTACAACAATATCTCGAAATAAATCAAAACTTCGATGCTCAACCGTTGTTACATAGTTAAATATTATTATTATTGGCGTACGTGCGTCCTATCACCATACTGTTGGGAATAGCATTTTTGAATCTACCCATATATAAAATTGTATATGTTCTAACAAGTATATGACCCAATCAAAATAGATGCACAGTGCACAGTTTTTATGAGGTTGCTGGTCATTATCAATACATATACATAATAGATAGAGTATGGCAAATACATGTGTTTTCAACAAAATGGTTGCCATGCCAACGGTGTACATTCTTCGGATCATATCCAAAATGACTTATAATGGTGTGATATACATGTGTGCCAACTTCGATGCTTTTACCATAAATTTGACGATTGTGTCCTCTTTCCACCCAACTAATGATGTGGCCATTGTCTATCGAGAAGAGCAATTTCTAATTTTAAGGGTCGGCAATTGGCCCGGTCACATGTTTCGTAAAATCTCGCACACAAGTAATGATCAGCCTATTGATAAGATATGTGGCTCAAAATAAAGGCTATGATCTCCAGAATGCAACAAAATATCAATATGATGCAATAAATTGAGAAAGGTTCCTCATAAAGACAAATAATAAGACATGAAGTGATAAAAACACTTGACCTTTCATAGTCACCTTGACTCTTGAGATCAGTACTGGCGGTTCGTCGTGGAGAATATATACATATAAGTATTATTATATAACTATATCCACCAACAAGTCCACCGTTCTCACTAAAATACTTCATATATGATCGTTTTCCAGAATTCTCAGAAACCACATACTGTTGCTATGGTAACGCCAGTTTTGAGGCAACTAATCGATAGGATGCTTGTCAACAATGGTTTACAATGTCTCCAGTATGTGGGATTTACGATTAACTACATTGCCCAAAATTCCCAATTTTGTTTACGAAACCCATTTATTTTATACAAATGACAGGCTACTATGAATGAAGTTGGAGTGTGACATGGACCGATCTTCCCGAAGCAACCAAAGGTTGCCGAGAACTATTGCGATGTGGTTGCAAGAAAGGGTGCACAAACAATTGTAAATTATCGAGGGCATCATTACGCTGTACTGCTCTATGCAGTTGCAATTGCAAATACAGTAATGCCCTAAGTAATCGACCCCTTAACCACATCAGAATTATGGGTAACTTTTCAGGATTTAGTCGAAAATAAATATAAATATTTCCGACTAAATCATGTAAAGTTAAATTACCCATAATTCTGCTGTGGTTAAGAGGTAGATTACTTAGGGCATTACTGTAAGTGTTGCCAACAGTGTCATGTATGCAAATATTTCCAACTCTTTATGGTGCGTTCACACAACTAGCAGAATTGACTGGCGATTTGTCATGAATTCTTCATACATGACTATCCATTGCACATTCTTGAATGTCACTTATCGCAGAACGAGTGTCTTCGATTGTTTTATCCCATATTGGAGGGACGAAATGCCACGAGTTATTGCACGATTGATTCTCATAATAAATTAGAATAATTTTTTTTAGCACACTTCAGTTGTATAACAACTATATAGGGAATTATATACATCTCACTATATTTCTATTGCAAATGTAAACAATTCCTATCACACCTTGTCACACATAATTCGCACCTACGCTCGTAATAAAAACATGAATAATTATAGTTAATATCATAAATATTTAAAACTTGCGGTATTTGTATGTTGAGCATATAACACCACAATGATTTGCAGCTTGTCAAATTGTGAGTAAGTGTTATTATAGCTGCACAAAGGTAATCGGGTAGCCACATAGTAACGGTTGCCAAGCAGTTTTGTACCAGACCAATGGCCAATATTGTCCATACACACTCGCTAAAATTATATGATATAATGTTAACGCGGAAGATTTTCATAATCAACTTTCAGACATTTATATCATAGAAATGCTTCTCGTTTCATTGTAACCATCAATTATAGTAATCAAAACAAACAACCCTATGTACATACCATTGTTTTTATTTTGCATTATATTTTCGCTATTCCATCATTTTCTAGCCTATAATTTTTGTTTTGCAATCCTTAAAATTGTTATATATATACAGAGTGATTTATCAGTTTATATTTTCTTGTCAAAGTACATTTTTATAATAAAAAATGTACACACATCTCAATAAAATGTTGATACACGCAGCCAATAATAGGGACTTTCAAACAAATGGCGGCCATTTTATACGCCATTTTGAATATACCCAACTATAACGGACACATGAGTCAATCAATATATAGCCTGATCCCTTTTCAGCACAAATAGGTACATAAAACATTGTTTTTCGATCAGAAACTGAGTCATAATGATGCATACTTGTTAGGATTGTGAGAAAAACAAGATTTTTTGTCAAAACGGTTGCCATGGCAACCATGGACATTTTCCAGCTTGGCATGTTATCCAAAATGTCTTATTTTTATATGTAGTACATGCGTGTCAAGTTTGGTGCTTTTACCATAAAATGCACGATTTTGTCATCTATCCGCCCCACTAATACGATTTAATGACATTACGTGCGACGTTATATCTCAATAATATTAGAGGCAATAATACGCCAGCTGCAGGCGGATTATAACAGTGGAGCTATAACGCTTAATGAATTCATACTGCGTGGCAGAATATCGCTGAATATAATGGTATGAGATGAACCTAACTGCAATTGAGACTTTGTATTGACTTTAAAGGCCCACCTAATTTTCGAGTAACCGATTATGTTTTTTAAGTGCCTTTGTATACGGTTTTAATAACAATCTGTGCCATAAATATGATTAAATTACTATATAATTTATCAACATTTGAAACGTCTGTCTAAGAAGATGCCCATAGATGACTCTATCTTTAAAATGTAGAGTTATTCCCCCTCCATTCAGGGGGGGGGGGTCGAAAATCCAGACACGTATGCTACTTTTTTGCAAATGACCACTTTTTGGACCCACCGACCCCCGACTCCAATTATTTTTCCATTTCATAGAGTTTTTTCCAGCCATTGTTTTGACACCCGCCCTCAAAACACAAACATACAAGGAAATCTCCTACATTGAGATTCAGTGAATCTAGTAATTAACAGCAGGACTGGTCTCTAGCAGTTTATTCTTGACTGCAGTGGATTTTGTCCCTAGAAACATGGGCAATCTCACACGACTTCCCCGTCGAGTAAATTTTGGGCTGAAGTTTGTTTCATTGTATTGTGTCCAGATTACATTCAATTTCCTTCTTGTCACAAAACCTATTATAAAGCAGCATTATTGTTATTGTGAATAGCAGCTAAGCCTGAGTGGGTAACTGGTCACCGACACAGCGCGCATGGTTAATCATAATTGATAGTCACTGTTTTAGTGCCAAATATGTGTGGTAGTCCTTTTTAGAGACCTTTTTAGTTTTTGTGTTTTGTTACTTGATTTATGGAAATTTAAAAAAATGTTATGTCTATACACCAGGTATGTGATATTGCTCTACACCAGATAGGTGATTTTGTTTTACACCAGATAGGCGATATTTTTTTACACCAGATAGGTGATTGTATTATATCAGATAGGCTAAATTATTATATGCTACGTGTCACCCAGTCATTAGACATTACTAAAACGTGTTTATCGCACATATAGCAATACATAATGTTACGATTGATTCCAATTGATTGAGATTGGTCAGGATTGGTTAGGAATTTTATAACGTTCACAGTTTATCTTGTATGAATTCAGGAATGTTGTATGAGTTCAGAAAAGGCATTATTTCTATTGGACTGCTCAAGTGTAGCATGTGAGAGTAAAGCATATAATAAAAAATAAACCTACACTTTTAGTAGAAACCTGTATAATCTCATTCATGAAATTGTGAATTATTACCATTTTCTATCTCTTTTGTCACATATGAGATCATTGTGTTATCCACTCACAGTCTAGGTATGTTACATGTTTTTTCTTTATACATCAGTGTATACATCAGTGTTTAATGTCCATTTTTGACCAGATTTGGCATTAAATTTATTTCTTTAAAGTTATCCTTATTTGATGTTAATTACATAGAATACTGCATGGGCGATTCAGCTGCATTAAGAATACTTTCCCTTGTCCTAATGATGCACAAACCAACATCCAATGGCCCTAGTGTGTTTAGTGTTGCTGCAGTTACTTATTATTGATTTCTAATTATTGAAGAATCTAATGGTGTGGTTTAAATATGTCGAAAGTGGCGTCGTTCGAGTCAGGGGAGAGGGGAACCAAAATTGATAAATCTAATTTTAGCGCCGATTTCCACCAAATTGATATATATTCTTCTTCATGATACAGGGAATATAACTGCGATTTAACAACCCCAAATTGTTGTCGTTTGGATGAGAGATTGTGGGGGGTGGGCACTAAATTTGGTAAGAATGGGTTTAGTCGCCGATTGCCACCACATTTATACAAAATCATCCCCATGGTATGAAGAGTCTAAATATGTCAAATGTGGCCTCATTCGAGTCAGGGGTGCACTGAAAGGGAGAGGGGCACCAACATTGATACACAATATCTTTAGCGCCAATTTACGACAAATTGATGCACGTTCTTATCCATGATACGAGGAATCTAATCGTGTGATTTAAAGGCGCCATATTGGTGCTGTTTGGGTGACAAATGGGGAAGGGGGTGGGGGGGGGGGGGGGTGGACACCAAATTTGATAAAAATTTGTTTAGTCGCCAATTAGCACCAAACTTTTAAATAATCATCTCCATGATATCACGAGTGTAATTGTGTGGTTCAAGGATGTCACAAGTGGGGCCATTCGAGTCAGTGGTGTATAGAGGTGAGAGGGAACAAAACAATTATAACAATATCTTTAGCGCCGATTTCCACCAGATTGATACATATTCATCTCCGTGATACGAGGAATCTTATCGTGTTGTTTAGATAGACCAAATTGGTGCCCTCTCGGTGAGAGATGTTGGGACCTTAAATTCGATACGAATTTGTATACTCGCCAATATTCACCAATTTTATATATATGCATCTCTAATCTCTAATGAGTCTAAGTGTGTGGTTTAACGGTGACAAAAGTGGCGCCGCTTGAGTCCGAACGGGACGGGAGGGTCACCAAAACTGATAACAAATATTTTTAGTACCAATTACCATCAAATTCAGACACGTTCTTCTCAAATGATACGAGAAAACAAATCGTGCTGTCTGTCTTTCTGTCTGTCTGTATGCGTTCTATATATAACTTCACGGGGTACAATCGAGATGGCACAAATAGGTGAACGGCAGAGACCCCAATTTTTTTAATTTAATATACCCACCGTACTTAAGGACAAATTTGGTATCTTTGGAAAGGTGATGATGTAGGCTTATCGATATGACTTACTATCGGATCTGAAAGTGGTGCGGTTGTCATGGAAACTGGTACCCAAAAATTATTGTCACATATCGACGGTATTGTCAGTAAATGCCATCGATCGAATAATGGAAGTCTGCATTTTTCAACATGCATTTTCATTTTAAGTCAATTCTGGTTTAATGGTATAAGGACGATATATATATCTTTATTATCCTCCATATATGGAGATTCATATATAAATGTTTATATTATGAAAACAAACACAATTTGGTACATAACACAGTGTATAACAAATTTATAATTACAAACATATCTACAACACATGTCTCAATATGTATGATGATCCAACTACACATGCACATATACACACACTCGTACACTACATAAAGTAGACATTCCATTATACAGCCATATCGTACTTACATACAGAGAAATAGCATACTCCGAGACGACCAAGCCGGAGTTGGACCCGAATCAGGGATCTCTCTCTCTGGAAGACCCACAAACGCCAATGCCTTTGTGCAGTCTTACCGACTCAGAGCCGACCATTTCCCCAGCACCACTCATATATATATACACAGCCATATCATACTTACAGACATACAGACGACAGTCAGACAAGCATGCATACGAGACAAACGGCATACATACATACATACAGACAAATGTACTTACTGGTAAAACAATACACCGATACATGTTATATGAACAATTACGAACACGCTTATAACTGCATGTTATGATCGAGTTTACATGAAGGTTTGTGAGATCTAGTCAGGACTTGGCGTCAGTCGATCAACATATACTCTCCAGAGGAATGCGGCTTTGTTCACGAAAAAGTCTATTAGTTCATTTTCTTCTTCGGTAGCACAGTATATGTTTTCATGTAGACCTGTTAGTAGAACGCGCGTTTTGGATTCTACATCCAGTTTATCATATTGCATATAAATGTCTACATGAAACAAGTTTAGTAGCTCGAATTCAAAGGTATTTCGATCGTCGCAAATGGAAGAACATTCGATTAAGGCATGTTTTACAAGATCTTTATGTTTGTTGTTACATAATACGCAGGTTTCTTCATTTGTTTCCAGGATACACATAAGGCGTGCAATAAGTAGATATGATTTTTTATGGGCTGGGTATATTCGGCAATTTTCCCATAGCCGGGACATACATAACGTTGGATGGACGGCAGAGAACCTGACAAGTCGAGTATCCTCATTTAAGCTCATTTCCCAATATTCTCTATTAACTCTTGACCATGATTCATTTATCGCACATTTCCAAGTAGATTTCTTCGGGAAAATTGAATCTTCGATGTAGTTCACAATGGTCTCTGTCATTTTATATCTACTAAGGACAAAGAATATGTCAGACGAGTAACTAGATAGAGAGGTTGAAGCACCTATGGTGTACTGATATAAGCGAGTAAGAAATACTTGCTTTGCTGTTTTGGAAACTTTTAAGTTGCACAACGAGCCGAAGAATGACAATTTACGTTTTTCGATAAGTGACACCATAGATGAAGTTCCAACCAATCCTTGAGCTATAACCGTTTTTGTGCGATGATGAAGGCCCTGGTAATATTTTAAACAAAATCTGTGTGTTCTCTCAAGCCGATCAATGTGAGTTTGATTTAAATTCCAGAGGAGTTCAGAGCCATACAGACCTTTTGGTATAACCACTGATGAATAAATTAACGAGCAACTGTTGGGGGTCATACCACCGGGATAGAGTCCAGCATTGTTCAACATCATAAACGTGCTACGGGTCTTATTGCATATGTGATCAGTGAAAATCCCGTTGAAGTTGTACTTGTCAAGTGAGATACCCAAATGAGTGGTGTTCGTACTTTCTTTGATATCTGAGGTTCCTAGGTTCCAAAGACGACTTTGATGCGAAAATTCTGCTTTAGTTTCATTGAATACTACTATAGTGCATTTGGATGGATTATATTTATACCGCCATTTTTTGCTGTACTCGTTGCAAATATCACAAAGCGCTGATTAGCCATATTTATTTAGTGATAATAGAACCATGTCATCTGCGTGGGTTGGACACGTACAATTAACACCGAGCATGTTCAGGCCGAATGGTGAGTTTGCAAGAATATGTATTAATTCGTCGACGTAGATCATATAGTACAAAGGGGAGAGTATATCCCCTTGTCTGGCTCCCTGTCTCACATCAAACCACCTGGATAAAACGTTGTTGTGACGAATAGAGCATGTGACGTTGGTCAGAAGTTCGCGCATCAATCGAAGTAAATTTCCTCTGAACCCACATGCGTGCAGCTTGTATAATAATCCGTTGATCCAGACGGTATCAAAAGCCTTCCAAACATCTAGAAACAGACTATACAGTTTTTGTTTACTTTCGGCTACATATGAGATACATTCTTTCATTACATATGATGTCATTGTTGCGTTTATGCCTTTTTGGAATCCGTGTTGAAGCGGGTGTACATCAAGTAATTTTGGTGCGTACAGTTCTATTCTAGCTTGTAAAACCTTTTCGAGTAACTTGTATAAAGTTGGCATCAGTGTTATAGCTCTGTAACTGTCAAAATCTGTTCTGGGTTTTGTGCCACCTTTATATAATGTTATGATTAAACCGCGCTTTAACTGTGATGGGACCGTTTGTGTTTGAATCAGGACTGTTAGGAGATTCGCAATCGTCTGAGTCAACTTCCATAGATCAAATGCTCGTTCGAAATCCCATCCCAACCGGTTGCTTTTTCAAAGCTGAGGCTGCGATACACATTAAGTAATTCGTCTGTAGTTACTGAAAAGATTATGCGTTTATCGATATCATCAGATTGACCACTGCCAATTTCTCGCGTAACAAATTCATTTATGTAGTTGAAATTTTGAGTGTCAAACTCCGGTCTATACAGCGGTGAATATAGTTTCTCAAAATAAGATGCCCATCCTTCTGCGATATCATTATCATGACGAAGAGTTTGTCCTTCATACGTAAAAAATGCGTTCTTATCTATATGAGTTCTCTTTCGCTTCGTGTTTAATGCGCGGAATAAATAGTTTTGATCAAGTTGGGCACGTTCATCGATTTTATCATTTAGTTCGGTCAAGTATGCAGCAGATGCTTTTCTATATTCTCTCCGGAAATCACGCTTTGCATTTTTATAAATCGTGTAACTGTCAGACTGGGTATCTGAGCGAGGTCTACCTCCATCAACCCAATTTTGCCGGACAGTCCGCATAATTTTGTGCATATTTTTCAAAATGTCGTTCCAAAACGGTTTCAGATGTTTGTTAAATTTCTTTTTCGGCAAACTTGCCTCGGTGGCATTCGATATATTGTTTACAATGGCATCGTACATTTTACACGGATCAGTTTCGTGTTCAGATAAATGATCAAATTTGTTAAACTGCGCATCAAGGCTTTGCTTATAATTGTGTGAAATTTCTGGTTCAGATTTAGCCTTTTTCCAATCAACAATTCCCTGACCAATTACACCCGTTGTTTCTACAAGTGCATCTCGATAACGCATTTCAAATAGCATTCTCAGAGTGATTGGCCTATGATTGGATACATCGATTGCATCATCGTTTAGTACGTGTACTTCTTGTATGAAAGGAATAAGAGTATGTGGAATTAAGATATGATCAACGATCGTTCCTCCATACCGCCCATCGCCAAATGGGATACATGTAGTACGCGGATTATCCTGGCAATAAGTGCGATTGACGGACACCATTTTGATTCGTTTGACAAGATTTTTGAATGCCATGTTTCGGTCATCGGACTTTTCAAATTGCCCATTAAAGTCTCCCATCACTATTACATTGCCATAAGTTTTGTACATATCACAAATATCGCCAAGAGATCTGGTATATGACTTGAAACGTATTTTATTTGCATATAATACAAAAGGGATCGGGGCACAAGTTTATGAAGTTTATGAAGCCCCTCTCCCAATACAATCGATTTAGATACAAAATGTTTACAAGATGACAGCTGAACATATTTACATGCAAGATTTTGTGATTTTATGGTGATTGGTGTAGTGCCTTCCAGAGCATATTGCTATATATGGGTTATGGATGATTTGATAGCTATAACATTTGGTGGGGTTTATGTGATTTTTCGTTCGTCTTAACTGATGTTGGAGCAGGGTTTTGTCAAAGGGGTATTTTCTTCATATATAAATATACATATACACACACACATACATATACACATACATACATACATATATATATATATGTATAGCTATATATACACATATATATAGATATACACATACACACCCTCGTACATATACATATACACATATATATACATATGTTAATCAAGTGTTGGTCAGCTACTCTGGAAGACAGTACATACGGTAGATCAAAATTACAGAGAACTGGTGATTGAGTGGGGGAGTAGGTCCATAAGTGGGAAGCCAGTAGATTACTAAACTGCGTAGTTCATATATTTACCGGTGTATATACTAAGGCAATTTGAAGTCCTTCCTTGAGGATATATTTTGTTTTAAATTCAGTTATCGAAACGCTTTGTTGCTACAATATATTGCTGAATTATATCGAACAGTTTCTTATTACTTTTGAACGAGATATATGGTATTCCGAACAGAACTTCGTTAATGTCGAGAATTTGAAGGCTCTCGCGGGTCAATTTATCAGCGAGGACGGCTCGCTCAGATTGATACAAGGGGCAACTAAAGAAATAATGAAAGGCGTCTTCGGATGGGTTTCCACAGAAGCACACAGGGCTGTCGGAGATATAATTATTAAACATATCAGAGCGGAGTTCACTACATCTATTTCGGATGCGACAGTGTAGGATACTGTTTTTTCGTTGTCCTGTGTAGAAGTACAAAGGAGGGGCAGGTGAGGGGTCCAATAGTTGCAAATTAGTTTTAAATATAGAGAATTGGCCAACGTCAGTGATTATTTTGGGAAGTTTATTCCACTCAGTGGTTGCCGACGGGAAAAAAGACTGTTTGTAATGTTCTGTATTACAGAAATATGAATAAAATTTGCCGGGTCGCCTCAAGTTGTAACCCGACACCTCGTTTGCCCTAGGGGGAAGTGTAGATGCTAGATAAGATGGGGCTTGTTCGTTTACTATTTTATAGACTAGTTGCAGTTTGTGTATCTGTCGCCTTCTATCGAGAGAAGGCCACCCCACTTCCTGCAAAACTGTGTTATTAGATGCAGAGCGAGTGATGCCACTGACAATCCGCCCAGCTTCAATGTGTAGTCGATCGAGCTTATCCAGGAGATATTGCGGTGCGCTGTCCCACACTACGTCTGAGTAATCAAATAGGGGTAGTATATACGTTTTATAGATAATTTCAATTATTTTTCTGTCAAGTTGGTACTTCAGGCGCCTTAGTTGAGCTAGTCGAGATGCAATTCGATTTACCAGGCCGTCGATATGGGCATTCCAATTGAGGTTTGACTGTAGTTCCAGACCAAGGTGTTTATGCGTGTCAACAAACGATATTGTTTCATCGGCGAACTTAAGTTCTGGGTGTTTTGTTTTCGGGGTCATTAATGAGTAGAAAATTCCAACCGTTTTTGTCGGGTTAAAGCTGACCAACCATTTTCGGGACCATGTCGATATTTTTTCAATATCACTATTCATAGCGGTTTCTAATAATTTGATGTCATAATGGCTGTTCGTAATGCAAGTGTCATCGGCATACATTCTAGTATCAGATTCTATATTGTCGGCTAAGTCATTGATATAAACAAGGAACAGGAAAGGTCCAAGGATCGAGCCCTGTGGCACACCGGAAGGGATGACCTCATATTCGGAATAAGCATCATTGACTAATACTCTTTGTTTTCTATTGTTTAAGTAGTCTTCGAGCCAATATAAAGTGTTTCCTTCTAAACCATAAGCGCTCAACTTATGAATCAGTCCCCTGTGCCAAACTCTTTCGAATGCTTTAGAGATATCGCAAAATATAGAACAAGTAAATAAACCTTTATCAAGGGATTGACACAGGTTATGATATAAATCTATTAACTGATATGTTGTGTTGTGACCTTGGAGAAAACCCGATTGATGGAAGTACAGGAGTTTGTTTTCAATAAAGAATTCGCTCATCTGTTTAAGAACCACTTTCTCGAAAATTTTGGCGAGGCACGGTAAAAGGGAAATTGGGCGATAGTTTTTCGAATCAGCAGGATCATCTTTCTTGAAAATAGGAATGACGTTTGCAAACTTCCATGCTGCAGGGAATTTCGATGTGTTAATTGATTTTCTAAAAATAAGAACCAGTGGGCGTGCAATAGATTTTGCTGTATCGCGGAGCATTCTAACACTTATCCCGTCATGTCCATGGGCTTTGTTTAGCTTTAATGATTTGATAGCCGATTCTACGTCGGTTTCTGTAAAAACCAAATTTGGCATTATTTTTTTGCAACGCTTCGGAAAGATTGTGATGCTATGTTTGGAGTCATTAATGGTTGAATTTGCAATGAAGCTCTTGTTTAGTATTACTGCTTTTTCAGCATCACTAGTTGCATATGAGTGGCCGTTTGCTGTTATGCTGCCTGTGGAGCTATATAGTGGAGGGATAGTCTTAGATCTTTTCTTATTCAGGAGGTAGTTTATTATTCTCCAGAAGTCTCTCGGGTTGGAGGATTCTCTTATTCGCTCTTCCAAATTTTCGTCGAATTTGATTTTCGCATGTTTTTTCATGTTGTTAATTTTATTTCGGATATTTTTGAACTCTCTCCATACTATCGGTTTGTTAGTTTTCAGCGCTTTTTTTCTCACTCTGTCACGCTTTTTTATCTCGCGACGAATGTCTGAATTAAACCAAATTTTGTCTGATGTTCTCACTGTTACAGTTGATTGTGGGATTGTTTTCTCCATTATAGATAAGAATTCCGTATGGAAATTTTCGACTGCTTTATTTACATCTGTTGTGTGATTTATGAGATCATCCCAGTCTACTGATTCGAGTAAGCTATTTGCATGTGAAAAGTTAGCCTTTCTATAATTCCACACCTTTCTTTCGAATGATGGTGTCCGGGTATTATCGAAATATATTGTAGCGTAAACACCTAGATGGTCTGAAACCCCAAGGTCTAAAGTATCAGCTTCTAGAACTTGCATAGTCTTGGAGGTGATAATGGGATCGAGGAGAGTACTTGATGTGCTGGTTACTCTGGTGGGAACCGTAATGACATTTTTCATACTGAAACCATCTGTTATTTGTTTGATCTTCGAGGAGCTGTCCAAAAAATTGGAATTAAAATCGCCAGTGATGACTACATTTTCTGAATTATCAAGTGCGTCAGAAATTTTGGATTCAAGTAGTTCCCAATAATTTGTGGCACAGAAATCTTCAGATCTATATGATACCCCGAGTATTATGCGGGTTTTTCTAGAGTGGATTTCAAACCATAGACACGATGAGTCGAATTCTAGTTCAGTTTTCCGATTGAAAATGAGATGATCAGCAAACATTACGCAAATGCCCCCTCCATTAGAGTCACGGTCTTTGCGGATGGGAGAACTATATCCAGGGATTTCTAGCTGGTTTGATGGGTATGACGGGTCAAGGTGGGTTTCCGTAAAACATAACACATCATACTCGTTTATTAAGTCTGCAATTTTTCCTAATTTATTACGGATACTGCGCACGTTGTAATGGAAAATGGAAATTATGTTGTTGACTGTCGATAGCGGAGGCCCAGGGTTAATTTCGATATCTCCTGATAACATTAATATTAAAAGAGTAAACATAAATATATATCTAGGACTCAATAGACTGAAAGCTCCAAAATTCAGACTGCCGTTTTTTGCAGTTTTGATATGTGACTTTCTTTTTGCTGAATCGAAGATACCAATAGCTGCCCTATACTGATTCAGAACACACGTCATTTTTCAGACGGTGGTTCGAAACCAGGATAGGGCAGGAACTGGACTTCGACTCTGCTAACGTTATAATACTGATTTGAATATATTTTGGCAATCCACAAATGGACCAAGGGGTATGGTGCTTGATCTGAAAATGTTTAGAAAAGTTTTGGAAATTGGAATCAATGGTTCGAATTTGTGCAGACATGTAGGAAGTATTAAATAAAGAAAACATAACGAAGGCATAGAATATGAAGCAAATATATACATAATGATGATGGATGATGGTATTCGGCATGATAATTTCATCGCGATTTGTTTTCGGCCTACAACGGGTATTTTGTTTGGATTAATTTTGACAACAATATCATAAATGTATAATAAATTTGTCCATTTGCTATCAAAGGTCAGGGGAGAAAACAGCTGAAACGGACACGCACAACCACCGCGGACGTAGTATATCCTCGCAAATATCGTCATTGAAGAAACTTAGATTGATATTTAGTGTCGTGATGTGCGAGGTAGCTTTCGGGATAATGTATTTACACATATATATATACCATCAAAAGGGTAGAGATCTTGTGTCGGTCCGGTCATCCATATAGTGGTTTCGACTTTATACCATCTTGTCTTTATTTGGTCAGATTTGAAATGATCAATTAGAAAGAAAAAAAATAGTCAGGAGAGATATCTTATTCACCGTAGATTTCCCCCTTTCATATAGATTGACAACGTTCGATAGGAAATTAATGTCATCACGGTCTACCATACTACGTTTAACAGATTGAATTGTTTTGATTCGAATTTAATAGCGCGTGAAAAGTCACAGGATCGTGAACTGCGGGCAGTATGGTTTAGTTAGAGCACAATCCAATTGTTGCAATCGTTCCCTGATTTTTGTTAAAGTACACCGATTCCCAAGGCTGGCGAATGAATAGTTCAATGATTACCCCATTGTTAGGCACACTCAACTCACAACAGACAAATCGCACGGTCGCTTCGAAGTAGCTTCAATTACCAGAGGCCACAGGGGCACGAACAGCGCTCTGCTTCCCCCAAACACACTGCCTTATACGCCGTTACTATTTATGCACCTCTAATATACTAAGCAGGCACATATATAGGGACGGCGTATAATGGGAGTGTGGGTGGGGGATGCACGTCCTCTTGTATAATAACTGAAGCTACATTGAAACGACCGCTCGATTTGTTTGTTAAGAGTAGCGCGTCTCGAACAATGTGATATCACTGAAATATTAGTTTGCCAGCATTGGGAATTGGGTGTGATTTACCAAAAATACAATATATATATATATACATCAACAGGACGAACGGAGGGGGGTGGCAATAGAACACATGCATTGGGTGAATTATTTATTAACTAGTAGAATAATTACATTTATTATAATTATTCCACAAAACTAATCCAGTTCCGAAAATATTCCCAGGACCACTAATCCAACGATGAAACTAAACGAATTAACATTTACATTTAGAACCACTAAATAGTGATATATCCAATAATCCAACAGAATCACCGCTTCACTATATAGCGCTCCACATATCCGATATAACTAACAACAGAACTTGTATCTGGAGAATCTGGAGGAACCAATGGATTATTATGATAGTAATTTCGAAACAGTTTCTTGAAAAGGCGACACGTTTGTGACATAATAATGATGTGCAGCATTACCTTTGGCAAAAAGTAGTTGGTTGTTGGTTACAGGTCCAAATTCCATGTCATCATTCTGGCAGACAGACTTCTTCGGAATTCATGATCCACTTATTCAATGTATATAATAATAGTAAGACACCATCATGCGACTTCCACATTTGACTTTCCAAACACATCTGCGAGTGACTTGGTTTGTGAAAACACATTACACGTTAATCCGTGTCGCTTCGGACATATTTATTCACATCCAACGGCGATCACTGCATGGGTAATCACGATGATTGGTGTGGCTAACGGGTCATTGTGTTCATCTCGGCGAGCGCACGGATTGTACGTCGTGTTCAACGCACGACCAATTGCGTATTTCGAGATAATCGCATTATGTGCGGTAAATTGTGCTCTAAGTAGGTCAGAGCACGCGAATAGTTCTTTACCAGAATAAATCTCGTCTCCGACTCGATTTATTCTGGTAAAGAACTATTCTTGTGCTCTAACCATTACTTAAGATTATTGTAGGTCGCGAAGACCCGGCTTGTCGCATCAGCTGAAATTCTCCCCCAATGATTATATGGGGACGTTTTCTAGGACAGTGTAAATGTGATCGTGTTGCTAACATTTCTATTCTTGTGCTGGGAGCGATTCATTCATTAACTGTATTTTCGTAAAGAGAAATGTGAGAAAGTTGTTGCGGCGAAATCACGGATTGGACAGGATTGGATGGCATTTGCAGGTACACAAATGGTATATGATACTATATCATAATGATTTTATCTGGTAATTCCACACGTGTATTGTTTGTTTTGTTTTGTTTTTTATGGTGAGATCAATCCGAAATACCCGACAGGGACGTAGAGTTCCGGGGGGGGGGGGGCAGAATTTAATAAAGTAAGTTGACATTTTGAATATTTTCATTTTATCATGTTCGGGACTGAGCTAGATCATGCCATGAATCTCTACTCTGGGCATCAGCCAGAGCAGAGATTCATGGCATGATCCAGGGCTGAGCCTGGGGTCCCAATTTAGATTTTTTGACAAACCAGGATTACTAGTACCATGTCATTATGAATTGGAATGGCATTGGGGAGGGGTGGTCAAACAGTTCTCTTTTATATTACACATAAGGTTTTTATTTTATTGAGTGATGACTAATGTCTTGTTTATTGTTCTTGTTTTTGTTTATTTAAACTTTAGTTTGAGGCTAAGCATTTTTAATTTCCATAACTATATATAGTTATAGTTAACAAATATTAATTTATTATTGTTTATTATTGTTATTATTATTATTATTAATTTTGATTTTTTATTACCGGAATATATATATATATATATTTTTTTTTTTGTGGGAAATTCAGTGATTTTCCAAAATCATTGCAATTTGGAACAACTGTTTGACCTCCCCTTCGCAAGACATACATGAGGTTAATATGATAATTGATATAATTTTATCATTTTGGAAGACAAAAACAGGGTTGTTAGCATTTAAATGTCAAATTCATAGTTGAAGAAATAAAAAAAAAAAATTATAATAAATAAAAAATCAGGATTCTTCCAAAATTGTTGCAATTAAGAATGACAGTTTGACCTCCTCTTCCCAATATATACATGAAATTAATATGGTAATTGAAATAATTTTAACATTTTGCAAGGCAGAAACAAGACTATTATCATTTGAGTATCAAATTAATAGTGGCAGGTTCAGTAGGCTATACATACTACAGTGCCACTGGAGTGTAAAGCTAATTAATAAGGATTTGTGACACATTTAGGCCTTTTTCAGCCTGGTTCATAATACATGTACATATGGTAATAGAGATTACTAATAGTTCATAATTTGAGGCGAATCCTGTGCTCCAGTTTTCAATTTAGGGAGGTTCAACTATGAGAAGTGTAATAGCATTTATTTAGTGCTTACTAGTACTGGTACGAGTGCATTGAGTGGTTGGATTATTTGAACCAATTTGAGCTGTGCCCCTTTGAAAATTTATGTGGTGTAGAATAGTTGACATATCTGAAATGAGATTTATGACGGGTGAGGTGGGTCACAGGGTTATACTTTTAAGCATCCGCCCATGGAAAGGGTACCCCCACACAAGTCTCGGGAGCCAAGATAAAGATAATATAACATAACATGTACATGTACATGTAAATATACAAATTATCTGGAGTCTTGTTTTATTCAGGCTGTAGTCGATATGGTGTTTTACATTTACATTTTTTTTTTTTAACCACTTTTTGGGTTCGACCAAGATAGATTTCAATTAAATGTATAATCTGACAGCTCATTTGAGCAGTTGAGTCCAATTAATGTTATGTTTTTTCTTTCCTTTTTTGGGTTTGACCCAGATAGATTTCAATTAATTGTATACTAGTTATCTGACAGTTCATTCGAGCAGATACTAGTCTAGCATATTGCTGCATTTCTGTTTGTATGCAAACACTATATGGGGCTATAAAACACCAGCAGAGATTCCAGCTATTGGCAGTCTAATGACTATACAAGTATACAAAATGCAAATCCAGAATATAGTGCTTTACACGATACTCTCATGTATGGCCGACACCAAGGTGTCACAGTACTTAAATGTTGTACTGTATAGTCAGCATATTTTTGAAGTGAGCATTGTTACATGTGACTATATCAGGACAGTTAAGCAACCTTGAGCTGAAATAGAATTTAGATCATAACATAAATGTGAGTTGATACATGCATGCATCAGTGTTGAGGTTAATGTCGTATAAGAGCTTGTTCACATTTTTACTTACTGCCAATTTGTTGGTTTTCACATCTCTGCAAACAGCTTTTATATATAATGATTTTGATTTCTAGGTTATTAATTAAAAGTTTAAATTTTTGACCAATTAAAGCATTTACTTCGCTTGGGGGAGGGGGATTACAATATTGGACATTTATAAGTGCCAGTACACATGTGCATGCATGTATCATAAAACACATAAGGTAATTATGAAGGTAATAGTGGATGTAATTTACATTGATGCATATTGAAAGTTGATAAGGCAACAACAATTTAATAGCGTGGTTTTGAACTTTGGGTTGAAAAAAGGTAGATGGAGGATTTCAGAAGATATTTGAATATGATTAAGTTTAAGTTATACTCAAATTATAAAGATAACTTAAGGTATTTGAATTTCATTCTATAGAACTGTATAAATAATGAAAGGATCGAAGGCAAAACAAAAGAGATAATGTTGCTTGTAATAATTTTCTTCACCACTATGACCGCATACTTCATATTTTAATCAGTGTGGACATCTGGTATATTCTTCGTAATGTTCCGCCGTGTAATTAGTAGAAGGTAGATATACCTGTAATATGTATAAGAAGCATTCATTTGTTACTTGAAATTGAATCCCTATTATTCTATCGTCATCTATAGCGAGGGGACTTATGCGTTTAGACAGTCTCTTGTGCCATAACAACGCAACCCCACCACTTGGTCTCCCTCTTTTGTTGGGGATTCTTTGGCGGGAATCGGACACTGCATGATATTCATAAAACTTGTCGAGCGAACCAAGAAAGTGCATATCACATTGATAGAGCCAGTGCTCACTCAATCCTATTATATCATGATCGCCAAGTTTAAGCAAATTACTGAGGTAATAGCCAGATGACATGATACCGGTGGCATTCCATGTAATTAGATTGAGATTAACGGTTTCCATTGTGTGTTTATAATTGATAGCTGATAAGTCAGCGTTGTGAGTACGATTATCGCTCAAAATCAATGACAGGATTAATGCTAGCAATGCACCGATATTACACATAATAAATAATAATATATATATATATATTCTTTATTTCCTCCATTCATGGAGATATTTAGAGAATGCATACAATTAATATAAATTATAAGAACATAAACAGGTAACAAAAGTCAACATATTTACAGTCATCATCTAAGTGGTGAACATGAGAATTACATACATGATTTCCATTTGCAACAACCATACACATAGAAGCATTCATACTAACAGACACACATCTATAACATTGGAGAATTACATGCATGACTTCCATTTATAACAAACAAACTCCCAGAAGCATTCATACTAACAGACACACACAAAACATTGGCGAATTACATGCATGAAGTATTCATACTAACAGACACACATTCGTTATATGTATAGACAGAGACAGACGACCAGACTGGCAATGTAGCGTTGTCGTGTAATGGAATGAACATATGGTCAAATATCTAATTGGCTCTCCACGACAGGCTAAATGTGATGTGTTATTATACGGTTATATAGATCTTTATATATAAAGAACTGGGACCAGAGAAATAGCATACTCCGAGACGACCAAGCCGGAGTTGGACCCAAATCGGGGATCTCTCTCTCTGGAAGACCCACAAACGCCAATGCCTTTGTGCAGTCTTACCGACTCGGAGCCGACCATTTCCCCAGCACCACTCAAGTATATATATTTACTCATTTGTCGTGTCTTCGGATTCTATGGATTCTATGAGTTATGTATAGCATTATGTCATTACTAGCGTATACTATAAATTGTTTAACTACAATTCAAACAGGGAGGCAATGATATTCTTCCCATAGTTTACAAGTGCAATTAATTATGAAATTTGCAAAGTCGTTGATATCTTCGACATAAGAGGCAATTTCTTCAAATTTTGCCGTCAAGAAGAATAATAATTTATCTTCATCTGAAAGAGAATCAAAGCGTATGTAAATTTGAACTCCAAATCTACACAAAACAGAAAATTCTATTTCGTCACGGATACACGTTAATGAGGAACACTGGACTATTGCATGCCGCATGTAGTCGGAGTACGCGTGAGAGCAATTTGAACAAATACCTGTATCACACGGAACGCAGGAGAATTGTATAATTTGTGCCATTTTGTAATAAGACAATTTATTTTCTGGAAACAGGCGGCACAATTTCCACAGATGCGAGACTTCGAACGTGGTCTGAATCTTCGAGAATCGAATTAGGGAGTTATCAGCATGAATTCTCTCGGACCAGGCCGCGCTCTCAGTCTCATTAATGAGAGCTTTAGTTAATTGTTTCCATTTCTCTTTAGAAGGAAATACTGATTCCTTCAAATACAGACGCAAGTAGTCTACCAGTTTGTATTTATTCATTGTTACCATGATATCGGAGGAGAAATTTTTACAAGAAGTAGTTGGAGCAAGTGCGTGTTGATAAAGACGGAAAATGAAAATTTCCTTGGCCGTTTTAATTTGTTCCAGATTACACATTGAACTAAGGAACGATAGTTTTCGTTTATCTATATAGCTCATAATAGGGTGAACTCCTATGAGCCCATGGACGATAACTGTTCTAGCACGCGTAGGTAAACCCTGAACCTGTTTCAGACAAAATCTATGGCATTTTTCAAGAGCTTCCTCATGTTTATGTGCCAGGTTCCATAGTAATTCTGCGCCAAATAGCGACTTTGAGAGGACAATAGATTCGTATATTGTCTTACAGCTCAGTGGCGTTATCCCACCGGCGTAAAGGCCAGCATTAGATAACATGAGATAGGTGCCCCTGATTTTGCGACAAATTGTATCTACAAATGCACCATTTAAATCATACTTATTTAAAGGAATACCAAGATGGGTAACTTCTTCCACTTCCGGCATTACAGATGGTCCAATATGCCATCTACGGTCAGTTTTGTTTGCACGCGCCTTAGATTCATTGAATACAATAACGGAACATTTTGATGGGTTGTACATATAGCGCCACACCGTGCTGTAACGGTAGCAGATGTCGCAAAGATTACGTAACCCAGTCATAGTAAGTGAAAGTAATAACATATCGTCAGCTAGCGTTGGGCTGGAACAATCTATACCATATAAGTTTAGACCATTTCTTGAGTTCCTCAGCTGTAGTATGAGGTCGTTCACATAGATCATATAGTATGAAGGGGATAATATTCCCCCCTGCCTTGCTCCTTGACACACTGTGAACCAACGGGATGATGTACCGTTATACCTAACTGAACATTGGACATCAGATATCAGGCTATGTATAAGAGAAAACGAGAGGCCCTGAATGCCGCGATCATATAGTTTGTACAACAACCCGTTGATCCACACCGTGTCAAAGGCCTTCATTGCGTCCAGGAAACATGCGTACATTTTGTGACCAACATCTTTAGCATAATCAATACATTCTAGTGTCATGTACGACACCATATTTGAGCTCAAACATTTTTGGAACCCGTGCTGCAATGGGTCAACTTCTAGAGTACGGGGAGAGAATTTGTCGATTCGGTTCAGAAGCACACGTTCAGTAATTTTGTATAGGGCAGGCATCAATGTAATTGCTCTATAGTTATTAAAGTCATCTTTGCTTTTGGAACCGCCTTTGTGTAGAGTTATAATTATTCCTTTCTTTGCATTTTTTGGAACTTTACCATATTTAAATATTCCGGATAAGCAGGTTGATAAAATATTTGTGAGTAAGTCGCTGCCGTATATAATATGCTCGTATGCTACGTTATCCCACCCTACAGCTTTATTTAAGCTTAGAGACTTATACACAGATTTGAGTTCTTGACATGTAACTGGGAAGAGAATGAGTTTATCAATAGAAGAAGGTGCCTTTTCTTGTATTATGTCATTGACAAAACTATTTACTGAGGTATAATGCGTTTGATCAAATTCTTCTGAGGTCAGTGGCGTATATAATTGTTCAAAGTAATCACCCCATGCGCACACAATGTCTTCAGGGTCCCTTAAGAGTTTTCCATCGTGATGAAACATATTATTGGGGCTGACTCGTTTAGACCGTTTCAGATTGAATAACCTAAAGAATGAGTCGTGGTCAACTTCAGCTTTGTGATCAATTTCATGATTTATTTCCTGAATGTACTTATAAGATTTCAAACGATACAACCTTCGAAAGTGTGCCTTTGCGTTTTTATAGTTTGTGTAGCTTATAGCACCAGAGCAAGCACGGGGTCGGCCATCCCTGATCCAAATAGATCGATACTTTTTCATTTCTTTATGCAAGCTATTAAGTTCTTTATTCCAGAACGGTTTGAGGTGTTTTGAGAACCTCTTGCGGGGTATACACTGATCAGATGCATATGTTATCGCGTTTACAATCTCATTATATATAACATCAACTTCAGTTACGTTAATAATGTCAGTTTTACTATCACATAGCTTTAAGTCAAGAGCATTGCGATAATTTTGCAAAATTGAAGGGTCTGATTTAACTTTTTTCCAATTTGGTTTAGAGTTATTGTTCGTGACGTTGTAAATGCCGTGATTGTCAACTGGAAATTGCATTGTGAACAAAATTGGGCGATGATTTGACACATTTAGGGAATCGTCATCGATAACATTGATGTCTGGTATAAGGGCTGAGTCTTCAGTGGGAATCAAAACGTGATCAATAACTGTGCCGTTATTACTATTGTACGGAATACACGTAGAACTATTTGGGTATCTGCATCTCGAGTGATTCACAGAGAAACATTTTAGCGCTTTGACAAATTTCTTGAATGCAGAATTCCTTGGACCCTTTTTGTCCGGATTTGCATTAAAGTCTCCCATCATAATTATTTTGCCCAGCGAACTATATGTATCGAAAACAGTGCTGACCTTTTGCAAATACTCTTTGTAAAAGTCAAGAGTGTGATTTGTAGAAGGAAGGTATATCTGGAAGATATATAGATACTGATGTCGGCTAATTTGCATTTGAATGCCAGCAATCCTATCATCTGGAATTTGAAGAGCGGTAACGTATTTTGCGTATTTTTTATGCCACATAAGTAGAACACCGCCGGAATATCTACCCCTCTGCATGGGTAGACGTTGCGAGGCGTCACAGACAACGTGATAATCATATTGCTTACTGATACATTGCGCATAATCTGCATTGTGTTCATGTAGCCAGTGTTCACTGACACCTACCACATCGATATGATTAAATTCAAGAAATCTTGTTAGGTAAGCTGAAGAGCTCATTAGGCCTGTGGCATTCCATGTTAGGAAGCTCCGTTTTAATTGGCTACAGTTATTGGACGTCATGATAATATATGTGGTGCTCAAATACGGCGGTACATATTGTGATATATAATTTAGAGATACATGAATACACAATGTCGATAGTAGGCACAGCAATAAACCTATTATAGTAAAATACGACTTATGGTGTAGGTTAGAATGACAGGGTGGTGACATGATATTACTTCGTGTTAATACAATTAATAGTGCTCACTATAGGCAAGCAATCAATCAAACTAATCATAATAACGGCGTTCTTCTTCACGCTTTGTTGTATGCTCGTTGTAAGGTATCCATTTCCGACAATAAATCCGATTTGCCCAAAAATACCTGCTTGTAACTTGATCAACTTGAGATTCACAGACATTGATTCTAGCCGAGTTATTTGACATTAACAGAATTTTGGTGAATGAAATGTCATTTTGCGTCAGAACGTCCTTCAAGTCATAGACTGTCACTTCATCAACAAAGTTGCTAACAAAAACTTTAGCTGTTTTCAGTGGTTCATCAAGTCTCTGTCTAAAAACACGATCCTTGTTAATTGTTCTGGAATACGTTTCGTTCGTTTCACGGGTTTCGCTACTGTGGTCGGAATTATCGACAGGGATGCTGTTTATAGAGGCGTCTGCTGATTGGTTGTTAATGTGAACACTTGTGGATTTCTGGTTATCCTCCTTATACATATACGAATTTGGTTGAGGTCTCTGTTGAATAGAAGTGCAAAGCACCTTAACACTATTAATCAGCTCTGTTTGGGAATTCATTGACCCAGTATGTGATTTCGACACACTTTCAATCATGGTCTGTAGTTTACTGCACGTCTCGTTAGTGTGGCGTCGGAATTCTTGCTGCATTCTGTCTGTATTCTGTTTCATTGTTTCCAACACGTTTTTGTCAATGTTAATATTTTGAGTGTTATTTGAACATTTTCCAGGCTGTTTTGAAATTACATCTTTCAGTGTGGCGATTTGAGCGTCTTGTTTCCTCTCGGCTTTTATATAGCTTTCAACCTTCTCAAGGACCGTAGACATATCATCTTCGACTGTTTTAATATTCGATCTGATCCTAGCTATTCCGTCGAGTTTGTCGCTTTCTACTCGTGAGATTGATTGCGAATTTATTACACTGGCATTTGTTAGTTCTAAGAATTTATTCTCTAGTATTTTTATTCTGTCACTTAATGGTTTCATGAATTTATCCGGGTTTAGACGCTCCTCCATTTTTGTGAGTCTGCTTTCAATATTAACAATGAAACCATTTATCTTTGGAAGCTGTTCATTGATATAATTCATTGCAGGCAGATACTCCGTTTTGATTGCAGCTATGTCCTTCTGAATCTGTATTATAGCATTAGGAACGTTAATTTTATGCTTGGAATCATCAAGTTTGGAGTCTACGATTTGTGATTCTGGGAGACGTGGAACAACGGTTGTAGATTTTCTTTGAACAGTTTTGCTGATTAGCTCTGCAATAACATCAGGATTTTCATCAACTAAGAATAGCAACAAGTTATAAATATCACAAGCTAGACGATCTTTAACAGGTGCGCAATTTCTGTTAGAAATGCGAGATTTAATGTCTAGTGATTTGTCGAATTGGTATTTCTCAGATTTCAAGACTTGTAGAAATATGTAGTCACGTATATCTTTTAGTGAACTTTCATTTTGAACTGCAAAGAGTATTGATTCGATAACGCGATCTTTAATGGTTGTATTGACGTGTTGCAGGACAATCGTAAGATGCTGTTCGCATGAATCTGAACTTTCTTTTGATGGGCTCTCAAGGTATTTGATGATATACGAATGTAGATCAATGAAGTCAGTGCTCATATTGTTCAGTCGGGAATAATTAAGTTGCTGAATAGGCCGATCGTCACTTGTGTGTGACACGTCACCGGTCGCTACACCGGTCGCATTTGAAATGTCGGTGATATGGTAGTCACTGTTATAACTCTCCATTGTCTCTCTATAGCGATAACTCAATTAACGAGAATGAATTGTTTATCACACCTTTCTATATACGATCATGTCACAGAAGTATAGTGGTCATTTTGGTATGCAAATTAGTAAACACTACTTTGCATATTCAACAATATATACAATTGTGCAAAGTCAATGTCTTGAATTGTAAGATTCTCCAAACCTTGTATGTTGATAATCCGTAATTTCCAATAACAGTTACATCCGTATTGTAATACTGTAGAATAACACATAATTTTATCCGAAGCTCTGGTTGAGTCGCCAATTTTCGGGATATAACCAGGAAACTCCATATGCATTAAGTGTCATCGCCAGTTATTTAACATTGCGAAGCATACGAAACTACACAACACCATATAGAATATCCGTAGTCATAACGAAAGGAAATCAGCATGAGATTTAGGTTTAGTAACATCGAAAACTATGATAAAATGGAAATGAACGAGAGCAATTCGATAAGTGGTACTCGCAATCCGCCATCTTGGTTTATTCATTTGTGTACCCACATCCTACAGATTGCTCCTCGTGGCCAAAACTTTGGTGCAAGAACTGCATCTAGGTCCTCATCACAAACAACACGCTATCAAATGGACTGTGATATGTCATTTTGAAGATCTTGATGTGTCCTACCCGATTAGATGGTTTATATGGTTGGGCGTTGAATTGGTTGTCACGGAAATGATTCTAATATTTCGGAATAAAATAATAATTCCTTTAAATTTCATGAAAAGTATATCGATACAAACCGACAATCTACTACAACAAAATAGTATTGACCTTTATATCATTCCCTAGAATGTTCTAGACTACATCTACTTTCGGAATAAAGGATCATTCTGATTTTATAACATTCCCTAGAATGTTCTAGACTTCTAGACTACATCTACTTTCGGAATAAAGGATCATTCTGATTTTATAGACCAATGTTGGTATTTTTTTATGTTATTTTGATTCCATTTTCTGTATAAAATTTGTGAACATTTGTGAAATTTTAATTCTTCAGCAAAATTGAACGACGTGATCAAAATATGTTAATATTCTATTATTTTCAATTTAGTGATGCTAATTGGATTAGAACATTGGTGTTTATAATTGAAATGCCAATGGCGGTATCAGAATTATGTACCATAAGTTGATGACAATGATGGACAACCAATGTGTTCATGTACAACAAAAATGCGGCGGATTAAATGTGTTCATGGGATTTTGACCTGCGAGAAACATTCAACAAATTGCAAGAACCCTGAATGGGTTTGCTGGATTTTTATCGCGGTCAAAATCCCATGACCACGTTGAATCCAGCGTTTATTATTTATATTTATATAGTTAAGTTCATTGTGGACTAGGATTGTTTGGCTATGCACCTATTTATTCAACTTCAATTGAACACATATAGTTCAGTTGGGACAGTTCATTTTATGTTGGAATCTTCGGTGTTTAGAAAACTAAACATTTCAGTTTTAGAACGGTAAACCCACTCCTGCATGGTGGGGGCTGTTAATGTCCCGTTATTTTGCTGGTTAAATTGTGGGACTCCGTTGACGGAGAGCGGAGTGAAGCTTGTTTATTTAAAAAAAAGAAGGACCAATAGGAACGTTACATATACGTAGAATGGTTTTATCTCAGTCATAACACCATTTATGCTCAACGCATTTTAATTGCAAATTAAAATCAATAATAATGCAAATTTGTGACACCACGGTTCGTGATTGTTACGCATTAAGGTTGGGGTTTATAAAAAGGAGAGTTTTCAAGAATTGTCAGGGTACAGATGCACGGTCAGTACTTCATATTTTTTATTTCGAATATTTTCTGATCTAATTCGATGATCAAGTGGGCCATATATACACCGTTCAGGCGATATCAGATTGCTAGGTTCCAAACGTCAAATGTCACAGTTTTAGTTTTTGTATTGTTTTATTCCATAGCGACAATGAGTCTAATTAACGTTTAGTTATGACAAACGTACACAATACAATTGATGGTATATGTTAAAAGTAACCACCACTGGTCATTAGATAAACGATCGCACATGTTTATGCAATAAATTATTCGAAATACATGTATAATCCATATTAATGGATAGAAGCGTTTAATGGCAGGGGTCTTCGATTCACATGTATTATTTTACACACAGGATCAATATATAACTTGTTACATGAAGTGATAGACCTTCTTTAACGGTTAAGGACCTCATATGGGCGTCAGTGGAGATGATATTAAGCTATGACATGTTGCATATGGGACGGTGGGGTGAAAAAAATCCTACCCGACACCCTTCGGAAAGGAGCTTCGAATAATGTAAAACTGAAATAAATAAACTTGTCCTGATCTAACTAAAGCCTGGATCATCGTGTGTATGGAAAAAGAGCGAGCAACTGTCTCAAATATTAATATGTCGTGCAGTCAAGAAAACTCGGATAAAAGCTACTAAAGCAATGTACCGCTACTTTCGAAAGTGCGTAATCTTCATTTATCTGTCGATTTAACTTTGAAACTGTTTGACTATCTAGTCCAACCGATTTTATTGTACGGTTGTGAGATTTGGGGGTTCGAAAATTGTCGCGATATTGAAACGGTACACTTAGGATTTTGTAAAACATTGACGAATATGAAAAGTAGCACGCCGAGTTATATGGTTTATGGAGAGTTAGGCCGATGGCCTCTCTCTATTGAGATCAAGAAGAGAATGATCTCATATTGGTGCCGTATTATAAAGAAAGATACAGGTATAACATCAGTACTTTATAAATTATTGCTTGAATTGCACAAAACTAAACGCGTACGTTATATTGATCATATTTCAGGAGTTATCGAGTCCGCAAATCTCAATGATAACTGGGACAACCAAACTCCTCTGCCATGCAGCTCCTTTAGAAGATTTAATGATACACTAATTCAAGAGTTTAGAACTCAGTGGCGAATCGATGTTGATTCTTCGGATAGAGGGGAGTTTTATAAACACATGAAAGTACAGCCTTCAATTAGCTGGCACTACATGGACATGCCATTTGGCATGATGGTTTACGTTCAGAAAATGAGAACGTCCAATCATAGATTAGGTATTGAGACCGGTAGATGGAAAAAAACGGAATCGCAATCATAAAAGCAGCAACAAAGATAGTTCATGCGCACTTTGTAACTCCTTGCTCTGCGATGAATTCCATTTTATTATTATGTGTCCGCAACTTGAACAATGACGAAACAAATACATTCCGAAGGCATGTTATGACGAACCTTCGAGAGAAATTGTATTCGAACTTCTTAACTCGACCAACCCTGACATATTAAACAATTTGGCAATCTTTATAAAACTCGGTTGAAAAAATTTAGGGGAAAGGACACAATCATGAATGATGAATAAGGTTCGTAATAAATGCAAATATTGTTTGTTTGTAGCTTTATTGTGCGTGTTTTGTATATGTTTAGTGTATACTAATGATGCGTGTTTGTTTGTTTGTTTCAATTTGTCAACTGTATCTTGTATGTTTACAACATCTAGTTTATTGAGATCATTATATATAATGTTCTATATGTGTAAATAGTGTAAATAGTAAACCATCGCTCATGCTCCATGTAAAAATGGCTGAGATTAAAGCATCATTCATTCATTCACTATCAATGGCTAGAAAATAACTGTCATCAGTGCATCAAGCCAATCAGTGAATTATTTGCATGTCTATCAACTCAGACGATCTCTCACAAGACCTAAAGTGCTGCGACTGCTTAGGAGCACAAACTGCTTGACAAATTGATGGGAATATTGCATAATTTGAATTCATATAGCACCCGTCTATCAGAATCAGTGCGACTAATTTTTATATTTTAGTCATTTAAGGTCGTATTGACCCTTTCCGCCGAACCCATATACTCCAATATTAGCGATGTATAGGGTACGTTCTGTCAGCTTAGGCGCACAAACTACTTGATAAATTGAAGGGAAGATTAGATACTTGAATTCATATACTTGTTTGCAGTGATTTGTGACACAATATTGAACGTTCAAATGGCAAAATCCTGAACACAAATGCTTGTAGCAATTTCCATCACCGGTCATCAACACTGTGCATCAACGTCTGCACAACATAACATATCTGGAACACATCTAGACATTTCTATGAGTTGTTGATGCTTCATGTTGAATTTCAGACGCTTGATTGCATAGCGTTTCACTTTTAGTGCATATTAATGGATTTCGGACAATGTCGTCATGACAACAATCGAAACGAAGTCAAAAACACACCCTTATTTCTGAACAAACAGACATCTATATTTTATTAAGTAATTACATCGATTACGAAAAATGCTTTTATCTGACGAGTAATCAGATATCGACGATCTGCTCTATGTGTCACTTTCAAAATAATGAATAATTTATATCTGATTGAAGTATTTGATAATATAATCTTGATTTCGCCAGAACAGATCGTTGATTCGGCGTATTGATAAACTAGGCGTAAACAAGATAAAATCCATTTATACTTGCATCATCCATAACATATATGGATGACTCTGTTTTATTCTGCTCACATGCAGTCCTTGTCATATCTAATTTCCCCTTGAAAACGACCATCCGCAGGCAGGATTATGGTAGAAACCACCAAAAGTAGGCACTTACCATCTGGGCGTTATTGCTGATATTCTCGAAATATCACATTGCTCCGCTGAGATACCACTGCCACAAGGACATTTGGTAAGGATTTCTGACATGATCTTAGTTCTTATGTTCTTATTCTCGAACATGCACCAATTAATTGACTACACGTCGTAACGTATTCACGGTGTACATGTATTTAAACCCAGATATGTATTGGTACACATTTATATTGGATAGGGTTTATATTGGAGCCAGATTCGGCATAAACTTACAATAATACTGACAGTAACTGTAGGTCACTGACTATAATTGGTTGCCTCTGATGTGTCAGTAACGCAATTGCCTTACTCCAAATCACCGGGGTCACAATGATAACAATTTTCGTCGAAACATGAATGACCAGCAACCAAATGTCGGTGCTAAATGTTAAATGTTGATGCCATAATCTGTCAACATATCCTCATGCAAATAGGTTCACATAGGACCTAAATATTCACATATGTTCATATGGAACTTATTTAATTCTGAAATAAGCTATTTTAGGGCTCGTATCCGCCCATACTCATATTCCGTGGAATGGCGCGGGTCGCAGTTAAAACACATTATAAAGAGCGTTTAACTGATACGCCGTGTCGATGAAAAAAGTAGATTAAATAGTATCCATATGAGCATATATGTATACGACTGTTTTGAATGTGTCCCATTTAGGTTCATATAGAGCTTAATTCAGATTCAATTAATCCCTATATGGGCCTATTTCGTGTGTTTGAAAATAAGTTATATATGAGCTTATTTATGGGACAATAGGCTGAATGTGTTTGCACAAATATGAACTTCCAAATTCCGCACTTAGCAAGATGTAATAATATATTCGTGTCTTTTTGAAGTTGAAGCAAAGTTGATATTGAGTAATTAGACAACCCACCGAAAATCCAATGACATACCATGTATACCTATATCTTAGCCTGCACATTGGTATATAGGAAGATTCAATTACCATTGATTTGTGCTAATAAATAAGAAGCCGTTCGAGCTATAGACGTATAAGATGCCGAAGCTCTCTATGTACATGTGTACGTACATCGAATTACCAATGAATAATAACAATCGCGAACAGAGCATTACATTGCGACATCGCGTTATTGGGATAACAACAAAGAGCAAATCTAGCGTTTTTTAATTGATACCGGACAAATATATTTATTTATTTATTTTCGCGAGCGACTAGTACTTTTCTCCGGCGGAAATACATTATTTCTGGCAGTATAGCGACAGAAACTCATTACCGCAAAAAACATTGTACATTCATAACACTAATCCTAATGAAAAGGTCGAAGATGCTTGCCCAGGGCTCTTGTTCTCATGGCTCATGCAGGTGTTGATTATTTTTTTTATCAAATTACGCACACGTCCCGGCTCAATAGACCAATTGGAACTGTCATTCCAACAGATTATCCTCACTGCTTCAACACGGTTACATGTTTACCACCATTTATGGAACAACGGGGTACTATCTGACGACCCAAACAATCCTGGGGAAATATGGTCTGGTACTTGATATATGGCCGGGAACACGCCGTCGGGGTTATGGTATAGCAGCAGAGAGATGACGGGGTGGCTCAGGCCCGTTCCAAACGACGGATTTTTGTCGACTCGAATCTAATTGTATTAAATCCGTCGGTGATGCGGTCAATTTTGTTTCAGACGGACGCATCTTTGTCGCGTCGAATCTAATACATCGGTCGATTTATTTAAAGGTGCACTCCATGTTACCTTCACAAAATGGTCACGCGTAGATATAGAGGCCTATATATACCGGTATGTTATACATATATATACTAAAATACAGTATAAATTATGCATAAATATATGCGCGATTGCAGCGCGAATATATGTGCATGTGTATATGAGGATGTATATAGTACATATAGTTATATAATATAATATAATAGGCGCTACAAATAAATGTTAGATCGTGCAACCAATTGCCATATATGTGTATACCATGCATGTAAATACAGGTATACAATAATTATTATAAATCAGAGACTACCACCCCTACCCTTATAATAAGGAATACCGGAATATATGAATTATTATAAATAAGAGGTTACCACCCCTTTACCCCTCATAATAAGTAATGTCGGTATATATGAATTATTATAAATCAGTAGTACCACCTCTGCCTCTTATAATAAGTAATACCGCTAAATATTAATTATTATACATCAGAGACTACCACCCCTATTCCTTACAATAAGGAATGTCGGTCTATATGAATTATTATAAATCAGTTGCTGCAACCCCTACCCCTTATACCGGTATATATGGATTATTCTAAAACATTGATACTATATCCATTATAAGATGTGAGTCAGTGACATGCCATGTTCGTTGAGGAATCAAACTACCAAAATAATTACAATTTTCACAATGTCACCTAAGCAATGCTTATAGATATATCTTTCTTTATGACAAAGAGAGCGTGTGACAAAATTTATGACGTCATGTGCATGGGTATTTCCTCAGATAAGGGGAGCCCCCTCATTATTATACCATTATCATATCATTATCATATCATTTGCATTCGTTCTTCGGCAACTTTCGGCTCTTCTCGTCACATGTATTAGATTCGAGTCGTCAAAAATCCGTCGTTTGAAACCAAGACGGATTTTAGACGCATCACCGACGAAGATTCGTCTGAATTGGACGGAGATTCGTCTGTGATGCGTCTGACACGGATCTAATTGTTTCAAACGTCGCATTTTTGACGCATTTAATACAATTGTGGGTCTGGTATTAGATTCGAGTCGACAAAAATCCGTCGTTTGGAACGGGCCTCACACAGCTAGCGTGGGGACTAAAGAGGTAAATGCCTTCAAATGTATGCAGAGAGACTTGAGATAAATGCTGTTAATTCCATTGATACATGTGCATGCAGCAGATAAAATCATACCCGTTTTCGACCCATTTCGATCTCACAAAAGTACCGCACGCTATTCGGATGTTGAGCTAATTTATGTCACTTACACATTTGGTGCAAAATTTATTCCGCGACTTTCTCTTCTAAAAACATCCGCAGTATGGACAATGGCCTAGTTATTTTGTCCCGAAAACGAACATAAAAGTATTATTTTACATTTGAAATGCATCGCATGGTATGGATATGGATGTAGTGTATTGACTAATTATGTATATAACAATAACCGCTGTGTTCGCATGTATATGCGCAAAATGATATATAACTTTAATATTCAATAACACCGTGTTATATTAAATCAATTAATCTCACTCTGTTACTCGATACTCGATAGCCCTAAATAATTTCTACAAACATACTAGCAATATATAGAGATGTATGTTATGTTCTGATGGATTCCATAATTCTCTCATGTTTCAACACAAAATAATGTGTTTTTGCCCCAAAATGGCCAAAATAAACACTAAAATGTTTATTCACACCATAAACCATATGAAACTCACAATATACTGTTGTCTAATTGAATCAGCGATCATAAATGAGGTCAACTGTTATTCCTAGAGCTGGATTCCAGTTTTCACTGATTTTATATTCGAAAAGTGGTCCCCCAAAAAAGAAAGAAAACGCAGTTCGCACTGATCATGATGAATGATAAAAACTATAGTCGGCAACTCTGTGATGTTGAGGATTATGACACCTACCGCAACACCTATCAGAAACAATAGATGCCGGATGAACAGGACGACCACCCAGTGGTGTTATATGCGAAAATCACAAATTTCTATTAAAACCCCAATTTCCACCCGAAATCCCAATAACTACAACATTTTATAGAGACTAACGATGTTTGTTGTTTGACCAACTTGCTACGCTGGGTGTACAAAATAATAACCTCGAGAAACTCCTCCTTGGAGTTACTACTCTGAATAGTACACAAAACCGAAACATATTTAGGGCTGTCCAATTATACAGCCCGTTGCGTTATTATGCAATAAAATATGTTTACACCAACCGCTACACTTGACGAATTGTGTAGATTAATCACATTGAAAACATAAGTATATATAAATAAAGCTATAAAATTGTATTCATTGACGACGTATATGTTTTGGTGGATTCCAGAATTCTCTCATTTATCACAAAAAATGGTGATTTTTACCCAAAAATGAACCCTAGAACATTACGATAACACAATAAACACTTACAACATGTGAGCATGACCATAGTCTACAGTTTAGGTGAGTTTCCAACAAAAAAAAGTTATTCCTGCAGCTCAATTCCAGTTTTCACTGATTTCACTCAGTTTTCATATTCCCCATATCCGTGCGAACAATTTGATATATAATACGTCTTGGTGGTTGGCGATATGATTAAACTAATACAAAATAAGGCCCCTTTTCTGGTCTCTGCTGCTCCACTATGTAATTAATACTCCATCCGGTTTCAACAAGGTGTTTGAACCCTCACGTGATGCCATTACGTTGCCAACGTCATTACACCGTTAGCCCAAAATCCCCCCCCCCCCAAAAAAACGTCCCACACATCCCATGCTGTCATTTCTGTGAATTCAAATAACATTACATTCTGATAGATAAACTGTCATTCTCAAAAAGGAATGTCATTCCAATTTTCACCAGTTTCCCCATAAACAAAACACTTAAATCACACCAAAATGACGATTTGTTTTTAGAAAAACATTAAAAAGAGAAGCGAATGAAGTCTGAATGCACAGGGTAGTTTGGAAAATGAGCCTGCCATAATACAACACACATTTCTTCCTCATTCTAGTGGAACAGTATAACATGAACTGTATTTTATTTGTTGTAGACACTATAATTATTGCTAATTTCATGAAAGTCGGGTCACCGTTTCCATGGTTACCGCACCACTTTCTATTTTTTTGACAGCATATAATCTAACATTTCATATGACATATAAAAATCGCTAAAGTACCATAGGTATATTAAACTCATTAAATACGGCCATTTTGGGGTCCTGGCCGCTCACCAACAAGGCGTTCTAAGAGGGATAACTTTGTACGAGGAAGATAATGGTGCAGGTTACAATTTTCTAAAGTAACGCTGTTGGTGTCAGGGGAAGAAAACGGGGAGGTCATCAAAATTTAAAAAATATGGTGAAATAGTTCTATCGCCGATTTCCACCAAACGCATACATAATCACCTCCGCGAAATGACGCTGTTCGATTCAGCGTTGCAGAGGGCATCAACAATTGATTTAATAAACTATTTTAGCGCAGATTTCCACCAAATTGATATATTATTCTTCTCTATGATATCGTGTGATTTAAAGACGCAAACTTGCTGCCGTTTGGGTGAGAGATGGGGGTGGGGTCATAACTATTCTAAGAATTTGTTTAGTTGCTGATTACCACCACACCTATATATAATCATCTCCAGTATATCGTGCATCCATGCGTCTAATGGACGTTGTTTAAATGTGTCAAAAGTGGCACCGTTAAAGTCGTGCATGAGGATGGCAGTTGCAACAAAGCGGATACAAATATATTTAGCAGTAATTTCCACAAAATCATACACGTTCTTCACTAATGATACGATGATTTAAATCACATTTGGTGTCGTTTGGGTCACGGATGGCGAGAGGATATGCACTATCATTGATAAGATTGCTATTCGCCGATATCCACCTATATTATAAGTTACAGGGCGAGTTGTTGCCGGATACGGTGTCATATGAGGCGAAGTGAGATTAATATCGGGCGAGGCGCTGGCCGAGCCCGATATTAATCTCACTGAGCCTCATATGTCACCGTAGCCGGCAACAACGAGCCCTGTAACGATTTTATCATGTCACCCACATATCATGTTTTCCGTGTGAGAATTTGAATTACTTATACGAAGTTGATTACCTGCCAGTAAGTAATATTTTTGTCTATGGCTATTAACTTGTGTAACGTCACAGTGACGCGTCATGGGCGCTGAACGTCAACGCATTGAGTCAATGGCTAATCACCAGAAGCAGGACAACAAACTTGAGTTTGATAGTTAATTTATGAGTGTTTAGAATTTCTCAAATATATCACATGCAGGTTTTGGTATATGGTACTATGTCTTTAAATTAACAGAACTTGATTTCCGACAGATATCCCTTTTCTTGGTGCCAAAATACACCGAAAATATACCCGAGGCGGCAGAGTTCCATGAAAAACAAAATGGCGGACATCGACCCCATATGGGAACCTAGCCCGTCCCATATGGATTCCATATGGGACGGGCTACAAAGATGACGACCCCATGTCTCCTGATATGCTTCTACCAACGGAGCGTCCTCATTGGTCGATCCAACCAGGTGACATGATAACAGTTTATATATAGTCACACAGGCCATCTCCATATCAGTTTAAGGAGTTTTTGGGCGTTCACATTTCACAATCTCGACAAATGATGACCCAATTAAGTCACTTGAACAATTTTATCTTCTCAACTGTCATATTTAGATGGGGATGGCAATCAGGGCATTCACATAATGAGCTAGCAAAAATAGATACATAGAATAAGCATTAAACGTATATTTATCATTCTATTTAAGAGATACATATATTCTTGCAAACTGAGAGACCTCGAACCGTCAGAGGATTGCATATATATTATAACACAATTGAGTCTGTTCCATTCAATACAGTTTCCACAAAAAAAGTTACAATTTGTCAAGAAATATGGAAATGTATCGAAGCCTGTTCAAAAATAGTGGTATATATATTTTTTCTTCTGACATAAAAGAAAACGCAGTCAGTAGCACATGACTTTTCAGGATCCTCCAATACTGACATCTGACTCATCGACTGACATAAACAACTCCAAATCTCGCTCTGTGTCTGGCACATGTAGCTGATATACGTGCGCAGCAACATTTCTTTTAAACTGAGAATATTTAGCCAATATAAAGCACCATGAACAGAGGAGCACCTGTAAATTTCTTTGAAACATCTGTATCTTCATGGAAATGTTAGCCAGGTGTCTTAGTCCAACCCACTAGATTGATTGACACATCTCTATATGTAAAACCCAATTGTCGTCTTTTATTTTTGCGAACTAATGTGTTTATGATGGTTCATGTATCATATTATAACGTCTGAAGTATACGCAGTTGTAATAAATAAATACTTCATTATTGGTGAAACGGATTAATCGCGATAAACAGAATGACAATCGACAAGGTGATCCACTACTTATATTCCATGACTGTGTAAGAATCGTGTTATGTGATGCTATTTGAATATAAAACTTATGAGAATACGTGTAACACTTTGAGCAAGAGTATTCTCTATTCCCAACAAATATCCACACCATGCAGAGGGTTTCACATCACTGTAACCGGGGAAACGCCGGGTAACCATGCTATTAGTTTATATATCTGCTCTGGGGGTTCGAAAATTAAGTGGGCATTTAATGTTGATGTTTCTTTCAAATACAGATTGCCAGTTCGGACAGACTGTATCTCTGACGTGTAGTTTATTTCAGTCATGCATGCAGTCATCGTGTTTTCAACTTTCCATAATAAACGATAAACTGATACTGTCTTCTTGCTATTAATAACCGACATCTGGGACAATTTGGGAATTAGCATGGGGTGTATAAATGTACTATATTTGAATAATAGCGTAACATTATTTTTCATTCCTCGTTTGGTTTTTGTGGGGGGGGGGGTGAAAATTTTGATTCATTTCTGATTATATACACACAGAATAGAGAACCTTCGGAATAGCGAACATTCGGAATAGCGAACATTCGGAATAATGAACATTCGGAATAGCGAACATTCGTAATAATGAACCTTCGGAATAGAGAACCCTACCCGTTCTAGTGACACATTTTCGATTTACAGAAGAGACAAAACATCCAAGTTCGCAGCTGTTGGAGTCTACTCTTATGACGCTTCCGCTTAGTAGGGAATCGCGCTGAAGAATCGGTAGCCGTCCAGAACCTTTCGTACTGAACTGTTGGATAAAAATAAACTAAGTTATAACCAGTTGGGGTCTACTCTTATGACATTTGCGCTTAGTCGGGGTCGCGCTATTTTAAATATTATGTTTGTTTCTCGAACTAAAGAATCGGCAGGGTCCAGAACCTTTCGAACTGAATTAATGGACACAATATTATCCCAGTTCGATACAGTTGGAGCCTACTTTTATGACGCATACACTTAGTAGGGAATCCCGCTATTTTAAATATTTTGTTTGGTTCTCGAACTGAATAATCAGCAGGCGTCCAGAAACGTTCGTACTGAGCTAATGGCGCTAATCTACTTAGACGATACTTGCATTGTATATCCATAATTATGTCGTACACCAACCACCCGTGCAGCCACAATATTATAAATAGACGAAATACCGTCAACTCGGCAACAGTTGCAGTAACACTGCGCGAAAGAATATATATTTATCTACCTGCAGGTATAAGCGTGACCTTTGAATTCCGTCTGGTGTGGTAGCATTTGCTTTCCAAACTTTAAAAATCGATTATCTTGAAAACATATAAAATGCACATCGGACAACTTAGAACTCAGGTCGCGATTTATCCTATATAGATCCAATTCCACAACAGTTTTTAAATGCATTTTTACAAGACTCTTTTCTGAAATCGGTATCGTAATAAGAAGAATTATTATGGTTCATTCATGTGCGGACTTTTGTTCGGATAGAAAGCGTTTATGTCGTGTTTGATATTTATCGCCTCCAATTTTCAGCAATAAAAATCTACCGATTCACAGACACTATATTAAGTTTTGCGAGACCAACAAACAGATCAACTATGTAGGTTGACCCTGATACACTATAGACATCAAATAAAGTTAAAATATATTCTATAAGAGCGCCAGTGATACTTCAGATGATATAGTTTTGTTGCTCAATTATTTTTGTCCTATATACAAGTTTTGGCGTAATTTAAAAAAAATTAAATGTTGTTCTTCAAAAGGAACTTAGACATGACTACATGTTCCGTGGATTTATTACTACATGTAAACATTCTGGAGTAGCATTCCATATATGGAGCTTTTGAATATTCATGAATTCTATATATGAAATACTATTCTAGAACTTTGACCTGTATATCATTAGATCAACGGAACGGGAATGGATGGATCCAATATGGCCGCGACCCAGTGACAAGACATATAATCGAAAGATATAACAGTCCATATACGTGTGGCGGGAAAATATAATCGATTAGTGAGATTTTTTTTTTCAAATGGAATTCGGGCGATATTCGCCACCTGTGTCTTTAGTCATAAATCACATATTCCGTGACCTCTGTTCATTACTCGTGCATAATATACATTCTTGACATTATGCTGACATAATTATGATATGCCAATTACCGTTAGGCTGATGTTCGCACCAAACATACATGTACAAACTTTTATTTTAAGTTCTGTTTGTAATTGAATGGCGCTATTTGGCGGTCTACAATATAAACCTACCCAACAATATGCATGGTGTGTATCATGTAAGTTCGAGATCTGTCCTGCACTTTGATGGAATTATTTTTCTAAAAACAGATTCAGTTGTCTTCCATGTATTTAAATGTCGCCTAGTTGATACATGCATGTTGTAATGATGTCTGGAACTAGGCATACACATGTAATTATCATACTTGTTAAGTTTATCGCCTATTATTGTGTAATATAATTTAATTACTGCTGTGTATATGAAATGAACAATGATTAATGTGATATTCAAAGTTGTGTACATAGTGTATATATGTTTTGCTTGTTTCACTGTTATGTGACTTATGCAATAAATCAATCAATCAAATCATTCCAAAGCGCTATACATATATTATGTTCACATGACGTGTTAGTATTTTCTCCCCAGTATGGTTAAACGGCATGCATATGGCACTTTTATATTAGTTGAAGCCGATCATTGCAAATGGCTAAAGTCTGGTTGAATAATTTTCGTTTGTCCGTCAGTTTTATGTCCTAGTTAGGACACTGTTAATATGATCGGGCAATATTTCAGCAGCGACCGTTGTCGTTTCAGTTTTGTTTTTGTCTTATGCTTTATATGGCAGCAGTAAGGCTACGGTCACATACTTGTATGCTTTGTACCGTTTGTGTTTACGGAATTTCGTCATAGAAAATGATATGTATATTCCCGTAGTTCCATAATGTAATGCATGGTGCTACGGACATTTGACATAAAATACCTGTATTATTTTTTTCGTGCGCGATAATTTCATGTTGTTTACAGGCATAGTTCGTTAAACTGCAGATATTTTTTACTTCTCGTGTAGTTTTAATATGTCACCATATTGTTTACTACAACGAAATGTGTGCAAACCATACCGTACAAATTTGCGAGTGTGTGAACGTGCCCAAAGTGACCAGACACCACATCGGGCCAATTTATGGTGCAATGTTTTGTGTTTAATTATCGACTGCATGCTATATATGACATTACATAATTGAGGAATTTAGTGGTTGAAAAAATGTTTCGTTAAAAGTAACTTTTGGTTTCGTTTTTAAGATTATAACTTGCATGCAGTTGAAGCTTTTCAAACTGTTCCAAACAATCGCACACAGATTTCGCTATAATTTCTTAAAATTCGATTTATACTACTTTATATTCGTTATGAAACAAAAATCAAGGCATATTTTCCGCCTGGAATACCCACAACTGTTTTTCACAAAATTCTCAGCATGGCATACTTTATAGTGCTATATTCGGCCGCTCAGTGTAAGTGGGACGTCTATCCCAACTGATAAAATAATATTATTGTATAGTTTGGTCAAATACCATGATTGTCACAAACTCCATTTTAATGAGCCCTGTCGGACTCTGAGCAGGGGTGTCCCACGTATTCCTTGTTTAGACGCTTTGTATACTTCTCGTTTGAATAGAATAGAAGTTCACTATCATGCAGTAGCCTTTATTGCCGAATGCGTGAACGGGGAACCAGCATTGTTAACACTCATATCGATATTATACAATTGAATTGGCGTGATAATTAACGAATTGAACGGAAACATTGGCCACGGACACACGTATCACAGTAGCGATGGCATAGTAGGTGTGACAATTTATTATGGCGGAGTTTGGTGACAATTGGTCGTCATAATTAATATGCCATAGCAAGCCATGTCGCCCTCTGCAAATTCGCATAATGAGTCTACCAACCTCTACCAGCGACGGTCGATCTCTCAAGGATGTATCTGGCTGAATGTCTTGTCGCTGTTGCTCTTTACTCAGCACGCAGTGTTATATTTTGCACGCTAACACACAAGTCCACTTGATAACTTAATGAATAACCCATTTCTGTCAACAGACATGATTGTTCTTACTAAGAACAAATTGCCTGTGTAATTTATCAGCAAATGTAAGTGAGTCAAACCTTATGCGTAGAACTAAACGTCGCAAAATAAAAAAAAGCAATTGGGGGAACTATCTTAACACGCAATTGGGGAAATGTCTTAATACACATGAAACTAATATAAGTAGATAAACATGCATGCATTGATATCATATAAAAACGTACCACATGCATGATATGAATCAATGAGGAATTGCCACCAGGCCACGGTCAAACACAATTATGGACGATCTATCGTGCAATTATATTTTTCGTAGCGAATACATTTTAGCAAAACGTAATGAGTAGAGATTAACCTTGGTGAAACGCAATGGGTTAATTGGTCCAGTCGACTACTCATTGTGCGTAAACTCAGCGGTCACACCTACTGTGCCATCGCTACTGTGGTACGTGTGTCCGCAGCCATTGTTTCAGAACAATGGCAGGGTATTTAAGTTGAGTTTGCATTCAGATTTATTATGTGTTTCTCAAAAATAATAAATATGTTTAGTGGTTTCATTTTACCGACAGGTGGATCATCATCGAGTCCATTTACAGTGTAACCCAAGTGGACGATTTCGGGATTATCAATGACGAACGGATTTTTGACCCATTATTTGAATGTGGCGGGTTTTTCGGGGCGTTGGGTGGGCGACGGTATTTGGTTATAATTAGTTCTGCAGTATGCTCACTCACAGTTTAAGTGGATACATACATAATTCCAGTTATTTATAGGGTCGACCCTAATCTATTATACAGACAATATGCAACAAATAAATGAATATTGAGTCAGGGATCAGTGCAAAATACACTAATGCACTCTATGAACGATGTAAAATAACATGGTAATTATAGTAAGCACGAGTAAATGGCTCAAGCTCAAGCACTGTTCTTATAATATAAGGTTGTTATATGTCGTTTTGTGTGTATGTGAGTGTATCTATAAGTCAATCTTGACTCATAGTAATTATTTTATTTGATATTTTCTGTTGAGTATAGTAGTAGATTGCCCCAGAAAGTTAGGTACATTTTCCCTTAAACTCCTGACTTAAAATCAGCGAAGTGCTGTACGTTCTGTCCTTTTACACCTTCAGAAACAAAACTGTTCCACATGGGGATTTTTTGTCATGTTTTCCATCCCATGACTGGGATAAGTGCATCCTGGTATTAATCAAATTTGAGAAGTTATATGGACCAAAATGTCCTATGCCCAAGTGCACTCTGGTCCTGACACAAATTGTCATTTTTGTAGCAAAAATATCTATCTCCAAACACATTTTTCCTTATTATTCAAATATCAAGGTATGATCGCAAGTAACACTTCAACTGAATGGATGATTTGCTAATATCTACCGACCGACATCATGACCGACAACCTCAGTCTTCATTTAGTGGGGTAACCTTCATCGTCGATTTCCCACAAAATTGGTCAATGTGAGATAGAACCTTTTGGTTTCCACACGACGATGTGATCAGTACCAATTGGACAGAAATGAATGGTTAACAGCAATGTATTGTTCAGACAATCTCTGATGTGGGTTCCCTGCCCTCACCCCTCGCTTTAGCAGCTATCACGTGCATAACATATTCCTGAGACTTTTGCGGCCCAAATTGATTTCATCGTAAGTTGAACGCGATTCGTTAGCTAACACTGTCATGCGATGAGTACCAATTGAACAAAAATCAATGGTTAACAATCTCTGACGTGGGTTCCTTGCCACCATCTCTTCGTCAGCAGATATCAAGTGCATGACCACACTGGAGATCCGTTAACTCGATTACCGGTTACGCGAACTAAGTACAACGATCATTTTTGTAATTTTCACGTCGAAGCTACTGCACAAAATCGATGAGTATTAAACAAAACAATGATATTATCCATATCAGATTAATTAAAAAATGTGTGAGAATGAACCATCTATCGGAAGAAGTAATCCATTGCCGAAACAATGTCTTAATCGTGTCACAAAAGAGATTTATATACCTTATTTCTTGAATAATTTCCAAGTTTACGATTTCAATCGTTAGGTGAGACCCTGTCGGCTGTTCTCTGAGTGTATGATATGTGTCTCCAAATAGGCTAGAATCTCAGCATACTTATATGTTGAACCCAGTTGTTATAACAAGGTGAAAGGTATATATACGGTATGCATTTTGAAATCCAGTATTATTTCTGCAAGAACTCGTACAACGGTTTCGAACACCACGCACTAAGGTTAAGCAAACATGTTTAATAACACGCACACCGGTTTTCAATATTAGAAAAAAATATTAAACCTCCATAAAATGGTCGACATAGAGTATATACCTAAGGGGTTTCAGTGTTATGCGCACACAAGGCGCATTGGTTTAAACAATAGAGTCAGCACTGGGCCTTTCACATAACTGCATAAAAAGACGTCCGTTAATTTTAGTGGACACCTTTACTAAACAGTCAGTAAATTGTGTGTGAATGCATTGCGCGATGCCCAGAAATGCACAAATTTATGTGACGAGATCAAGACTCCCATATAAAAGAGCACAATTGTAATACCATGACTTGTTACTACAATGGTACTACCGTGGTACTGCCATGGTATAGTGTCGCACTAACATGGTACGATAAGTGACATTTACCATGTTACTACCATGATACATTGGAACTCTACTAGAGTAGGTGCTTACTTTACCATGATACTATAATGGCAGTTTGGTACTACCATGTCAGTATAGTACTACCACGGTATACTACCATGGTACAACCACGTTAAATTGATATATACCATGCACTATACCATGGCACTGTACTAAAGTACTCTACCATGCTTTTGGTTACAGTTGGTACTACCATGCATTGTAGTATGGTATACTACCCCGCATGGTATTACCACGGTAAAGTGATCACTACCATTGTACTACCATGGAAAGTACATACTATAGGGTAAACTACAATGCTACAGTTAACGTTGATGCCGTTGTAAAGTGTATTTTGTTATATTAGACTAGATTATTCTACAATATAATTAGACCAAGTATTCTCGGCCCACAACTGCTCGGGATATTGACTCTACATACAAGGTTACATCTTTTGATGAATACATTTTTAACAAGCGAATGGAGCTAAATGCATTGCATGGGTGTGAAACGCTTGCGTTATGCGGAAAGCTAACGGATAGTTCAACGCACTTATGTGAAAGGTGTACGCACCGTGCGTAACTTAAACGCATGTGTTAAACGCATGTACGTGAACGCAGCTTAAGAAATAAGACAGGCGCCTCCGTTCCGCGCTATGATATACGAGTGCTAAACTATATAAAGTGTGCATATACTTGTTTTTGTCCATATATAATAGTATTTAATTCACAGAGATGATATTATTTCAGATTAAAGTCTGAGTGTGGTAGTATAATCACATTGAGCTTTTAACAATTTATACGATTCTATTCGTGGGTTTCATTCTACACATGTTTATGCTAAAGGAAGGATGCAGAATACTGCTTCAAAATATCACAAGTTGTATTTGGTTGTTCATTTGGGGAAATAAAACTATGTGCTATATAACAACAATAGTCGGTTGATGGCATGCTATAATGCATGCAATATGTTATAGATTGGGTTTCAACTAACATGGACCATTTAGCCATCAAATTTCGTCAGCAGGATTTACTTTGCAGAACATTCCATTGGAAGCTTAACATATGCGCGTGGTATCGAAAACCGTTGTGCGTGGTTTAAACCATTTTTGATTAACCGTTGTACGAGTTCATTCCGAGGTCCAACCCTCGAGTTGATTATGTCGGGTTTTCGTCGGTGACCCACTTTCACGCGTAACGCTGGGCATGTGAATATCGAGGAGGATATTTTTGCTGTACAATATGGGTGGAAGTTTTTATCCGGGTCAACAGGCGACTGTGTAGAGTTCCATTAAACAAGAAAATATGCTCGTGTCGGAGGAATATTTTTCATTTATCGGCCCATAAATACAAACAAATTTGATTAAACACTGGAGTTTTGACGATCATGCAATAGAACCATTATATACACACACAATGAACTCGGAAAATAATTGAATTATGGCACATTGCATGGGTATATATCATAAAAATTACACTTTCCGTCCGTCAATGTTAACCGTTGTTCGAGTTCCCAACCGTTGTTCGAGTTCACGGATCTCCAGTGTGATGACATAGTCCTGGGACCTTCGCGGCCCAAATTGATTCAATGATGACGGAAGTTTCACGTCTAATTAGAGCAAGGAGTACCACAAAAGTGTAGTCGATTAGAGCAATCCTGGCATCATGTGATAAGTTTCTGACTCGGGTGTGCTCGAATTTATATCTCGCACAATAGAAACTCGCGTTAAACCTCATTGAAACGGCACTTCTTCTATGTCCATTTACAAAACAAATGTAACCGTTCTTTTTATTTGATGGAATCATATTGCAGCATTGCTCGCTCAAAAATTCTCCAGCGTCCACCACCATTAGCTCTTTGAAATCATCCAAAGTGTATCTTAGTCACTATCAATTCAAACTATCGAATCGTGTCACCCCATTATTCAGTGGATATATTATGTAGGTGTATTCGGTGGCTCAGTCGGTATACGGATTATGGTGCAATAGACTGCCATACGCTGGCCAGAATAGTGTACAAACTAACTAGAGCATTTATCGTGAATCAGAACACACCTGAACATTTGAATATCTATATAATATTCTCAACAAAATAGTTGAGACAGATATATTAAGTAAATTGTTTATTTAGATTCGATTAGATATTTAACACTGAACACTTGTTCTCGAAGTCAAATGCAATCCTATAATTCACATGGTGATGCCACACATTTTAAAGTCCAATTATTTTAAACAACGGGATAGTTCAAACGTCGTACACGTTTTGAGGTTGTTGGTGGTACGGAAATTTATTTGGTATTATCATATTGTATGTGCCATTACAATGAGTTAAACTAATTCATCACACTTATATATAAAATATAAATGCATTTTTATACCTCCAAATATGTTCACTTTTCAACTTTGGTAATCCTATACTGCTCTAAAAAACTAAATAAAATGAAATTTCAGGTCCCGGGTATGACATTGATAAGTTAAAATTGGAAAACGGAATACAAACAGAATACCGTTAATACATCAAATTGAAGGTTAGAAACATGCGATTATATTTCTATCACGCGGTTGGGGGTTATTTGCGATATGTGATTTTTTGGGCAGGTGAATGTATAATATCCTGTCACGAATAAACATTTCATCAAATGACATTGACCTTACTGGGTGACCTCGATAACAGTGTCTCATGCGGTTTCGATCGTGGAGTGGGCAACCACTGGCACTACCAACATACATACGGATATCAAACAATACAAATTAGTTTCAAAGAAACAGATATTTTCTTGTTTTCTCCAATTTCTATATGCCGTTGCCATGTAAACCAGAATTACGGCTTATCAGCGACAGGTTGTTCGGGACCCCCCCCCCCCCCCCCCCCACCAAAATGGATTTCACTTAGTTCAAAAAACATATGTTATAAGTTTCATGCTTTAGTCCGGCCAGTCACGATTTTGTGTTAATCAATCAGGATTTCAAAACCCTTTGGCTCTACCTTTTCCAAAAACATATGGTTTCCAAAATCCTCAAGAAAACAAAAAAATGAAGACACAAGGAACCAAACTATTATGACTATTCAGCTCCAATCCATCGAGGTTAGTGGTGGGAAAATAATCGCGGTATTAAGGTGCGGCTGTAGCACCCGCATTCCGGGCAAGCTTTGATTTAAAAAATAATTTGTCCACCTTAGGCCGATTTGTGGAATTGACAAAAAAGCCTCTACCCACCACGATGTGTCCTCTCGTTGGATGTGATACCTATATATGTGGTAGCTGACTCAAATCAATAGAGGCAATAACAGTTTGTTTTGGAGCTGGTAGTACACCATCACCACACGGAGTTGTTTACGTCTCTGTAATAAAGAGCGAAGTCAGTCACAATCGAAAACGCTAGCTGCATGGGTGCCTACCCGTCCGCTCTAAAACTTGGAAAATCGCACTATTGTTGCCCGTATATACTACCAAACGCATGCACTGGTCTAAATTAAAAATATCGATACGCGATTTTTCCATTGTTTTTCCCTTTATGAGTTTCGGTGGAATTTGCCAAAAATCTCGACCCCTATACTCCCGGGGTCGACGCGCGATCTCCGTTGGGCAGATTGCTTTTAACGTAGAGCGGTCAAACTCTGGGGGCCTACCTACCTACTAGGGTATATCGATATACATGCTCATGCATCAGCATTGCTCTTTCAGTAGCCTGTTTGAATTTGGCGGGAATATAAAGGGTTTTAGTTAGAGCAATACATACCATCTGTTAACAACGCTATACGCTACCAGGAGAAAATCCGTCCACTATAAAGCGAAGACATTCACATTTAAGTTGCGCGTGGATACTACTAACCACATCCACTCGCCAAAATTTGCGATTTGCGATTTTTACAAATTTTTACCTCTTACGAGTTTCGGTTGAAGTTACCAAAATATGGAATCCTATTAGGGCCACTTCCGCGCGCCGAAAGCGACAAAAAGTGCGCCATTAGTAACGCGCCGGAAGCGACAAAATATGCGCCGTTACGGTGCACTATTTGTCGCTTTCGGCGCACTTTTTGTCGCTTTCGGCGACAAAATGTGCGATATTAGCGCATGTTTCGGCGCGGCGCGCCGAAAGCGACAAAATGTGCGCACATTTTGTCGCTTTCGGCGCGTTACTAATGGCGCACTTTTTGTCGCGCGCCGAAAGCGCCATTAGGCATACTATTAGGTCCACTCCCTAATGGCGCGCGCCGGAAGCGACAAAAAGTGCGCCATTAGGGTGTGTTTCGGCACGCGCCGAAAAAAGCGCCGAAAGCGACAAAAAGTGCGCCGTAACGGCGCACTTTTTGTCGCTTTCGGCGCATTTTTTGTCGCTTTCGGTGCGTTACTAATGGCGCACTTTTTGTCGCTTTCGGCGCGCGCCATTAGGAAGTGGCCCTAATAGTATTCCATACCAAAAGCCTCGATCTACCCCGACGCGGGCTCTCATTTAGCAGGTTGTTTTTATGGTGCAGCGGTCAACATTTGGGGGCATTCCTATGGTATATCGAGGTATCTGCTCCAAGCATTAATCTCGCTCTTTATTAGGCCGTTTGGATTTGGTGGGAAAATAGGTGAATTTCGTCTTTCACCATGTATCGATGGCCCCTGGGGAAAAACTTTTGGGCGGTCCCATTGTTTCTGTAACTGAGATTAATTAATAACCGGTGTGCTGTCGGGTCTACTCCATTATGCTGTTTATATTATATTGTTTTGATGTGAGTTGTACCATATTTGCTCCATCATTAGCCAGTGTGGTTTTCACATTGAAATGACACCGATCAACACTACTGTAAAACCCAAATTCAGTTATCTGGATTGATACGAGAGAACAGCTGAGTACAATCAATTATAGAGGTGTGCCTATCTATGAGCCGTAATTCCACAGGGAAAGCGCGGACACAAGTTTTAATGTCCGTGCTCAGTAGGGCATATATCGAGGTGTGCATACGGTCCAATTTCGACGCTCTGTTCATAATTTCCGAGATAATAACATGATATTTGTTTAGATAAAGGGAGATAACTCCGCGGGATAAACGCGGACAACACCCGTTATATAACAATTAGTTAGAACTCATTAACCCACACATACATGTAAACATCCAATTCGCTACTCCTTATACTTTCAGATATTAAGGCGTTGAAAAATGGTTAAAGGGGTACTGTACACTAAATCTGGCCATTTATGGAACCATCGCCTTTTAATAAAAGCAACAAATGACTGAATATGTCATAAATCCATTTTCATTATAATTACCATGTTGTTTGCATCGTTCGTAGAGCTCATGAGTTTATATTGCACTAATCCATGGCAAAGCAAGATATCAAACTATTTTCTTCTAAAAACTTGATGGATCCTGGTGCATTGCCCACTGATCTTAAAGACCATACTGGTGTTGAGCAGCAACTTATAGCTCAAATACTCCAAGTATGAATATTCATTTCCTAAAAGATGGTGGTGTGGGGTCAAGTGGTCATTGTGTAACCTTCCCTCAAGAGGTTAATGAATCCGCTCAAATTTTGCCAAGGCTTCCTTCAGAAATCAAAGTAATTAAGTTAAAAAAACCTGGAAGAAATGAGTCAATCAAAGATTTTAAAGTGAGGAGATCAGTCGTTGAGCGGGCTCTTAGATGGTTGAAACTCAACAATACAGCATATCAAGACATAATAAGCACAGAGAAATTGAATATATTGCCCGATGATTCAGAGATCAATTTCCCAAGTTGAAAACAGTGATCATCCTGTTGATAGGGGGCCCGCACCCGAACAAACTGATATGCTTGATGTTGAAGGTGATACAGCATCCTGTCCTCTTTCCTGATCCTATTATGAATATAGAAGCGCAGGTCAGAGAGGTGGTCGCAGGTGTCACCGGTACCAATAGCAGTGACTCCGTTACAAGGAATAAACGCGGCACATGTTCTATTCCTTGGCCATCAGTTGATAACAAACCTCTCTCAGAATTCACAACAAGAATTTTTTTACATTGGCTTTCCCATGCCTTTTTCCATATCAGAATGGTGGCTTCTACATGAATCGTCCGAAAACTTGCAAATCCTTGTCAGATTGGGCTGATCATCTACTTTGTATAAAGATGGGAGATTTGCAGAGCATAATGTTTTCAAATTTATTGTGCACAATATGATAATGCGCAAACGAGCATTATAGCAAGGGAACTTCATTATTCAGCAAAAACTTGGCGATCCACATTTATCTGTAGATGATCTCAAACAAATGTTAAGTAACGGTGATGACAGTTTGTTGAAAAAGCTGATCTACTTCAGTAGTTCTCTTCGTGGAACAGTATTGGATGGAAAGATCTAGAGAACTTCGGGGTCTGATAAAGTATACAATAAACATCGGGGAAGGTTTACCCAGCTATTTTACTACAGGTAGCCGTGCTGAAGAATTCAATTTCAAGCCACTCCATCGGTTATTGATGATCTATTTGGAAGAAACGGTTGGTCAAAATTTAGACCTCTCAAATCAAAATATAGTTTACCGTGCTCTGCAGAAAAATGCTCATATTGTGACTCACTATTTTGATCTCAGAACAATGTCATATTTCAAAGAAATTATGGGACCCGTTTTTGGTGTGAAAGATTATTGGTATCGACAAGAATTTGCAAAATCCAGAGGAATGGTACATTGGCACGGGTAGCCTGGAAGGGGGGGGGCGAAAACCCCATTCATTGATACAAGAAGCATTGGATAAAGGCCTTTCACAACATGAAACTACGGATTTAATTTCAACTTGGGCCAAGAACGATCTGTACATGACAGATTCCATCCCGCTGGGAAAGATAAGGATGGTAATCCAAGAAAGGATCTATGGCCACCACCCGAAGGCACAGCTCCACCACCTCCAGAGGAGAAAAATGCTCTCTTAAAATCATTCAAAGAAGTTAGTGAAACTCAAGAATCAGTTCTTGAAGATCACCTCCTCCTGTGTAATAGAATAAATATTCACAGGTGTTCAGATTATTGTCTCAGAAAAAGTAACAATGGGAAAAATAAAGAATGGAGTTTGAAACAATACATAATCCAGGTAAGGTCATACGAGATACTCCAGCAATTGTTACTGACAAAAATGGGTGTCTTCGTTTGGAAATGGAGCGTGATAATCCCTTGTTAACACAACATTCTCAGTTACACGCACAAGCTTGGAGAGCAAATGGCGACATCTCCATTATACTCTCCAAGGGGAATCCAGACAACCCTTCTGTAGGTAATATCATGGCCACTGAAAAATATGTATGTGGATATGCCTGTAAAGTAACAAATCTACTGATGCCTTGGTTGAATTATTCTCTGACATTTTGAATGCAGATGAAGGTAAGGAACCGTCAACTAAATATCTATGCATGAAGCTTCTTATGAATACAGTAAAAAGAGATGTTAGTGCAGTTGAGGCATGTTATGATATTTCATCTATTCCTTTGAACAGGCATACTGTTAAATTTCAAAACATTAGCTTTTCCGGTTCCCGTGTTCTTGAGAGAAAAGGTTCTACAATGAAAAAAAAACGCACCATTGGATAAGTATCTAGGTCGACCTTCTAGTAACCATTGCTCACTTTATGGTTGTGTTGTTGAAGGAGATAAGGTTCCAGTTATCTGTGGCAATTCATGCTATGCAACATGGCCACCGAATGAGGAATATTGTCGCTCAATGGTTTTGTTCTACTGGCCAGATTGGCGGAATATCACTGATTTGAAAAATAAACAATCTTGGATAACAAAATTTGATATGTTACTTGAGAGACCTGATTGTCCTAATTTTGTTAGGGCTGAGGTTGAGACTGCAAAACAGAAATATTTGAAAAGTCAATCTAATAATTCGGATGTCTGCGGGGAATGTCAATCTTCTGTTGAGGATCCATCTGGTGAGTATGAACAGGAGGTTTGGATGGAAGCTATGCAACCAAACTCGGATTATAATGAAAATGATATATGCATTCGGATTTAATGTTTGATGATGGTGGTGACGAGTATGATTGGTCAGTTTCAAGTTTATGCTATCAATTTTTAATTGCCATCTGTTTGTATTGCATCTATGAACAAGGATCAACAGTTTGCATTCATGTTGGTAATGAAAACCTTGGTTGATTTCAAAAATGGTTCAAGCAGTTATAAACCCCTTAGGCTTATCGTTTGAGGTACAGCAGGTTCAGGAAAGTCATATCTGATCAACTGCTTGGTTAAAGCAATAAGATTACCTTTTAACTCAAACAAAGCAGTCCAAGTGGTTTGTCCAACTGGTAACAGCACTCACTTGATTTCTGTGAGGACAGTTCAGAGTTTCTTTAAGATTCCCTGTGATAAAAGTGGGTTCAAAGAGTTAAGTGCAATAACAGGGCAAGCAGCGGAGCAGTTACAGAAAAACTGTGACGGGTTAGCAGCTGTCCTCTGTGATGAAAGGTCAATGATTGGCTGCAGAACACTTGGTTGGATGGAATTCAACTGTAGATATGGTATCAAGAAAGGTGAAAGTTCAAACTATGCTTGGGGAAATTTGCCTGTTGTGGTTTTTCTTGCGGATGATATTCAGCTTCCACCTGTATGTGATTCCCCAGTTTATAATAACAGTAAGGTACCTGCTGCTTTACGTGCAGGGCTAATTTTGGGATCAGTTTACATGTGTTGTTATTCTTGATGTCATTATGCGACAAGATGCAGATCAAACCCAATTCAAAACTGTTCTTTCTTCACTGAGAGATTATTCAAGTACCACCGAACATGCCAAATGGCTTCAAAAATATCAATGGCATGATGTGAAAAAATCATATGGAGAAGAACGAATCTCTCAAGTTGCAGAGCATGGTTTGTATGTCTTCCCTTCCCACAAAGGAGAATGGGAGCATAATCAATTTAAGATACTGCAGATGAATGAACACCCAATTGCTAAAATTGAAGCGCTTACAGCAGGATTGCATGCAAAGTCAGCAACTTCGAATCATTCTGGAGGACTTGTCACAACTCTATATTTGTGTAATGGGGCTAAAGTTATGTTAATAGCAAATCTTGCTGTTGAACATGGTCTCTTTAATGGGTCAGTAGGTGAAATAATTGATATTTTATACCTGAATGGGAAACCGGGGAAGAATTCTCTCCCTGATGTTGTTATGGTTAAATTCCCTACTTACAGTGGACCAGCTTTCATGCCATCACATTAGTGTAGGTAGTTAGCGTTTTGATCAATACATGTCGGATAAAAGCGCCATTTTTTCATATCTTGTAGGACAGCATCTCTAGCCTAGGAATTTTCTCAAGAACCAACTTTTTGACCGACGTAGAGCCGAAAATTCAAGATGGCGTCCAAGATGGCCGCCGGTTTGACGATGGTACACCTAATAGTTTTGCTTCTCAATTAGATATGTTAAACATAACGAATTCCACCCTATTATCTAAGAATGGTGGTTACCGAATAACAGCCCACACTTTTAGTTGAAAAATGGCCACAATTATTCAAGATGGATGCCAAAATGACGGCCAAAACATGGAAAAGTTTGGTTTTGTCCTTATTTTGTTTAAATACTTTACAATTTTCGAGATAATATAAGAGAAGATATCAACAATGTGTTGATTATTCGATGGAATAACCTCTGTGAAAGAGTCATGCACACTAAATGCGAAGTAGTATAGTTTGTTCTGGTACAAATGTGAGGTAGAATATGTGCTATGTAAAATGAGCAAAATTATTCTAAGACAGGGGTTCATTCTGTATATGCTTAGAAACGAACCATGAATGGTTCTGATGTCTTCAATTCTATTTGTGACACTACTACATGGTTGGATCAATTGAATACAAATTTGAATATCGAGAACTTAACAAATAAAAAATCAATTTAGTAGTGGATTTACCACGAAATTAAGAAACGCCAAATGACAAAACCCATAATCGTCAAACTCAATTCGGTTCTCAAAATAGGAACATATATATGGTATTCTGCAACACATCTTCATCATCGGGCCTCGTATTCAAATTACCAATAATTTGAAATTTGAAAATACACTTTGTTTTTAATAAACAGTATTTAATAATTCACTTCTCACAACCACATCTGCACAACTTCGTACATGGAAGTTTGCTTCTTGAACATTTGCACCTGGAACAAACCGATTTGCAAACACATTTAATCAACTCTGTGCACTCTCTAGCTGCTTCTGGGTTGTCATCCAAACAGTAACAAAAGAACCGCCAATCAATTTCCATCCAAAGACGTCAGGTGCTGGAAACTTTACATGTGCTATGGGGCTTACTAGTAGTCCAGATACCAGCCTGATATATATATATATATATATATATATATAATATATATATATATATATATATATATGTTGAACTGTGCTGAACATTTCATGTCTTGCTTCATTAACTAAGGTCAGCGTCACAGATTTGTCATAAACAATCACAACGAAATGCTAAATACTCTCAAACAGTGGCGATGAAACATCAAGAACCACACACGGATTCCTCGTATTGGCATCAAGCATTCTGTGAGCTAAGCTTTCCAAGCATCCCAAAATTGCGCTTACCCTTACCAAGGAAAACGGAGTTGAGTCGCATCCTGATATCGGGTGGAATATTGGAAGTACAGTTGAATTTTTGTTAGCCCATTGAATTGCACATATCAACTATGTTGTATGTAACATGGGGTTTAGACTTCTCGAAAGACAAAGAGTTTCAAATGTTTGCATTGAAAAAGCATAGCATACAGATGTCCCAACATGACCACGATAATATATGTGTCAACAGTGTGAACAATAATCGAAGAATTATCGGTTTGTAGCATATGAAATATATGTTCTTCTCACACGAAAACCAGCGGTTCCCCATCTATATCGAAAGTGGGCGAGAGCAGAGGCGGTAATAAATCTGACATCCTAAGCTGCATGAAGGTCCCATCCGATTCAAACTACATAGACACCGCAGAGCCAAATCCAAAGGTCGAGTGTAAGGTGTTCGACGGGGGTGCTCTGTTACACTTACTGAGACCTGAAGTCGGGCATACCTTCTCAATGTATATCAGCACAACGTTTATTCCATATGTTATGATGCAGCTCCCAGATAATAGAAGAATTGACTTGGTTTTGGACAGATAAATATAGGTTAGTATCAAAACAGGAACAGGAGAGAAACGTGGTTGTGGCATTCGATGTAAGGTGGGGGCTTACCACAAAAATTCCACCGAATTGGAATGACTTTCTAAGAAACACCACCAACAAGCAAGTATTGTTTGCATTGGTCAATGAATGTCTCTTTAAATTGGAAACCATACCAAGAAAAACCATCTTCACAACGGAGGATGATAACGCGGTCCTAATTTGGAACCTATTCTCTTTGGATGCACATATGAAGAAGCTGACAGTAGATTAGTCGGACATATATCTCATATGCTACAAACTCATTATTTATCGATTATTGTTCAAGGATATTTACAAGGATATTATCGTGATTCTAGTGTGACATCTGCATGCTAAGCTACTACTCCAATGCAAAGATTTGGAACTGTGTCTTTCGACAAGTCTAAGTCCCATGTTATCCGCAACATAGTTGATATGTACAATTAAATTGGGCTCAGAAAATTCAACTGTGCTTCCAATATTCCATCATTTCCATGTGATATCAGGATGCGACTCAACTTCCCTTTTCTTTGGTAATGGGAAGCGCACATTTTGGGATGCTTGAAAAGCCTACCCAGAGCTAACAGAATGCTTGATGTCAATTACGAGGAATCCTTTTGTGATACTTGATGTTCCATCACCACTATTTGAGTGTATTTAGCATTTCGTCGTGATTGTTTATGACAAATCTGCGAACCTGACCTCAGTTAATGAAGATAGACATGAAATGTTCAGCAAAGGCCGTGCACATGAACAGTTACCACCAAAGAAATTGTGCTACTAGTATACATCAGGCTGGTATATGGACTGTAAGCCCCATAATAGATGCAACGTTTCCAGCACTAGACTCACTGGAGGGAAACTGTTTCACAAGAATCGATTCTATCGCCTTTTCGGTTTTGTCTCTATCGAACTAAGGCCCGACTCTTTCGCGATTAAACACAACTGTTTTCAAAGTTTTGACCGCCATTTATACACTAAATATCAAAACAGAACTATTTTATAAACAAATATCCGTAGATTAGGTCTTTGCTCGTGCTTATTGATGATAATAATGCGAAATCAGCTATTTTTGTGCACACTTTGAGGCATAATGCGTTTTTGTGCATTTCCTTTGTAAATTAAGCAGCAATTTGATGATAAGTTTATCGACCTTGATACTTTTAGTTGGCTGGAACATGTCTCATTATGTGATCGAACACCAGGACATTATAATAACCTATAATGTTCGATCATAAAACCTAACAAGTTCCAGCCCAATTTAAATGTGATGATGCTGAAAGGCTGCGCATCAAACTGTTGCTTAATTCTCGTGGGAAATACACACAAATGCACGTCTCTAAATGTGCACCACAAGCAGCTATTGCATTGCTATCATCAATACGCACGCACAGATACCTAATCTGTCGGTTGTTATTGGCGAATACTTTCTGTATTGATATTCAGTGTATAAACAGCTATCAAAACTTTGAATATTTTTTAACAAACCGCGAAAGAGTCGGAACTTAATTGATAGAGACGAAACCGGAAGGGTGATAGAATCGATTCTGGTGAAACAGTTTTCCCCCCAGTGTGACTACCTCGGGTGAAAATTTATTGACGATTCTTTTGTTCCTGTATGGTTGACAACCCCAGAAGTGGCTAGAGTGTGCACCGAATTGATTAAATTTGTTTGAAATCTGTTTGTTCCAGGTGCAAATGTTCAAAAAGCAAACTTCCATGTACGGAGTTGTGCAGATGTGGTTGTGAGTAGTGAATTGTTCAATTCAGTTTATTAAAACAAAGTGTATTTTCAAATTTACCCACCACATGGCCCACTGGAGTATATCTCAGCAACAATATAACACTCAAAAGTATACATATGCATATATATTATTGAATCTGCGCTATTCGCATGATTGTGTTTCATGTTCTGTTGCTGAAATAATTGAGGACACTATATGATACAAGGAAATAATATTATTTCTTACTCCGAACTCAACTATACTTTCGGGTATACGCTTCAATCATTTTGTGTATAATTGGACATAAAACACTGAATTTAAGTATTGGTAATATGAATACGAGGCCTGATGATGACAATATGTTGCAGAATACCTTCCATATGTTCTTGTTTTTGAGAACTAAATTGAGTTTGATGAGTATGGGGTCTGTCATTTAGTTTTCCTAATTTCGTGGTAAATCCACTACTAATTTGATTTTTTATTTGTAAACATCTCGACATACAAATTTGTATTCAATTGATCAAACCTTATAGTAGTGTCGCAAATAGAATTGATGACATCAGGGTCATTCACGGTTGGTTATTAAGCATTTACAGAATGAAACACAGTCTGAGTATAATTTCATTTATTTTATATAGCACATATTCTACCTCACATTTCTACCAGAACGAACAATACTACTTCACCTTTAATGTGCATAACTCTTCCACAGAAGTTATTCCATCGAATAATGAACACATAGTTGATATATCTCTTATATTATCTCGAAAATTGTAAAGTAATATTTTTTTAAATAAGGAAAAAAAAACCTATTTCTCATGTTTTGGCCGCCATTTTGGCATCCATCTTGAATAATTGTGGCCATTTTTCAACTAAAATTCGCGGTTGTTCTTCTATGAACACTAATATTATATAGTGTTGAGGAATTCGTTATGTTTACCATATCAAATCAAGAAGCAAATCTATTAGGTGTGCCACCGTCAAACCGGCGGCCATCTTGGACGCCATCTTGAATTTAGGCTCTACGTCGGTCGAAAAGTTGGTTCTTGAGAAAATTCCTAGACTAGAGATGCTGTCCTACAAGATACTAAAAAATGGCGCTTTTATCCGACTTGTATCGATCCGAGCATTTTTTGTCACTAACTACCTACACTACATCCAAAGATAATTCCAATTGTGCCTATTGAAAGAAAATTAGATTGTAATTGCCCAGGTTGTAAAAGAAAACAAATACCACTGAGACTTGTGTGGGGCACAACCATACACCGATGCCAATGGATGACAATTGGTGTCAACCAACCATATCGATTTATTGTGATTGATGTAAACAGTATTTATTCCATATAATTCAATACAATATATGTTACAAAATGTGAATCATGAATATGGGTTTATGGAGGGGATCCGACATCAAGCATAAAGCTTACGGGGGTCGTTTCCGATTACGTGTGAATAGGCCCACACTGTGAGAAGGGTAACATAATAATATAGGTAGTTAAGTTCATACTAATTTTAGAAGATCGTTGTTGGTATATATGTTACTTAGCTACTCACAGTGTGGGCTGGATCAAAATGAGATTTTTTTTTCTTATGGAATAATAGAAAGAAATTGATTGAAAATAGATTTAGTATAGCGGAACGAAGTATAGATCGGTGTAGACAAGAGTGTGAGGTGACATATCAAACGTTTGTGAGTCTGATATGCAGTATAGGGAGGGGATGTGGGGAGTGTATATGATAAGCTATTGCTTTTAATTTCTGCACTAATTTTGTGTTCTGACCTAGCATGCTTGCATCCGAGCCGTCACCACTATCGATTGGATTTGTACGAATATATAATAGCATCAACATTAATATTTATATTTCTCACGCGATTTTTGACGATATGCGTCGATTTGATAACTGTTAGATGATAGATGATATGCATGTGCGTGGTTCAAGCGGAAGTCCTTGGTTTGTGGTCAAGATTTATTTAAATCTTTTTGTACGAATAATGTACTTCTGAACTTCTCGGAAAATCGTTATGTTATCTTCCTGAGACAGTTCATTAGAACCATGTAGAAGTATATTGGTGGTAATGTTACATATATCAGATACTTCGTTCATAAATAACAGTCGCTGTGCATTGTATGATTGGCATTCAATTAAATAATGTTCTGTGTCCTCCACTTCACCACAGGTACACATGGGTTGGTCGGCAATGAAGTTAGAATATTTGTGGTAATTCAGATTGCTACAATTTAATCTGAGGCGGGCATGCAAAATTTGCGCTTCACGCGTGTTATAACCATTTAGAGGTCATCTGTCGTTTTGGTTCCAGAGAATTTGAGAAAGTTGCCAGTGAGTCCATGGCTACCTTGTTCGTGTCTAGGTGGTTCCACAAAATTGTTGTTGATGGGAGAAACGATTTTTTGTAATAGTCAAAACTAGGGACCATAAGCTTGCTAGACTGTCTAGTTTCACGTTGTGATATCTGCCCGTGAGTAGGAGGAACTAGGTTTCTGAGATAGACAGGTGATTGACCTTTCACCATTTTATAAAATAATTTTAGTTTATGTTTTTTCCGTCGTGATTTAAGGGTTTCCCAACTTGTTTCTCTAAGAAGAGATACATTACTGACAGACCTAGTCGCGCCTGTCACAATACGAGCTGCCTCGTATTGTATATCTTCGATTTTGTCAGATTATTGCTGGCTACAACCATCCCAAACAACACAGGAATATTCGAGGATTGACCTTATCATTGTAAAATAACATTTTTCGAGAGCTGCTCTGTCGAGATAGAATCGATATTTTCTCAAGAGTGAAATGTGTTTCCATCACTTGTTCAATATGGGGTCCCCAGCTTCCTGTTTTACTCAAAGTAACTCCAAGTTGTTTATGGGTATCTACTTCTTCAATAGGCTGTTGGTTCATGAACAGCGTTGGGTGAACAAGCTTCGTACGTTTCCGAGTGCATGTCAATGCTTCTGTTTTTAGAGCATTAAACTTGACAAGATTCTAGTCTATAGATATCATGCTGTAAAATAGTCGCTCCTATGTTTGGGTCGTCGATTACAAGTACGAGTGAAGTGTTGTCGGCGAAAAGCCGAATGTCACATGCCATATTTTCAACTATGTCATTGATAAAGATAAGAAATAGTACTGGCCCAAGGACTTATCCTTGGGGCACTCCCGCTGTTATCTTTCCCCATGCAGATTGGCCAGAGGTTAAAACAACACGTTGCTGGCGGTCATATAGATACTATCTGAACCATTGCAGTAAATTATTGCGGATTCCTATAGAATGAAGTTTAAAGAGTAGGCCTTCGTGCCAAACTTTTTCGAAAGCTTTGCTGATATCGAAAAATAGTAACCGTACATCGTGTCCCTGTTCTAATGATCTACTAAGATTGTCATATATGCCACATAATTGATACGAAGTTGAATCGACCGGCACGAATCCTGACTGATGTTTGGTTAAAACGTTGTTCGACTGGAGGTGAGTCATGAAGTGTTTAGTAATACATTTTTCAAACAACTTACTGAGGCAGCCTAGTAGTGAGATTGGGCGATAGTTTTCAGGATTACTACGATCTCCTTTCTTGTGTATCGGGACAACGTTTGCTCGTTTCTACTCAGGCGGAAAATATGATTCGCGCAAAAAACGATTAAAAATATGTGAGAGGGGCGTGCTGAGACTGTGAGAGGGGCGTGCTGGGACTTAGGCAGTTCTTCAGCAGGCGCGGGCTGATTAGATCGGGACCAGAAGCCTTATCGGGCTGAAGTTCTTTCAATGTGTTATAGACTTCTAATTCCGAAATTTCAATGGTTTGCAATATAGTAAGATTGGGGTCATCTTCGATTATGTCTGGGGTTTTACTGGGTCTATCCATAGAGGCAATGCTACAGAAGTAATTATTAAGCACTGTGGATTTTTCGTCATCTGACGAAACAACATTGCCCTGCCAAATCAGGGGAGGTACATTATCGTTCCTATTTGGTGTGAGGTGTTTGAATGTTTTCCACCACTTGCAGTCCGCCGTATTGGGATTTTTCAAATTTTTTTGTACTTTTAGTAGATGAATACTTTTGGCTGTTCTAACTTAGGATATTACTACGTTACGAGCTTTTCGATATTTAGTCCAAATGGTGGGGGTATTAACTCTTTTTGCGGTTTGGTGAATTCTTTTTCGTTGTCTAATTAGATACTTAATTCGTGGATTAATCCATTCAGGCTCGTCTCGGCTAAATGGTATTGTTCTATGTGGAATATATTTACGCATAAGTTCTGTTATTTTTTCAGTTAATGTACAACAAACATTTTCAATTGCTACATTACGGAAAGTTTTGGCCCATTCCGGTGATTGTATTTGCTCGCTTATGCTGGTGAAGTTTGCTTGATCATAGAGGTAGACAGGGCGTTTGTTATGTTTTTCTTGTCTGGGTGGGTCACATAAAAATATTTTGACGTAGACGGGGACATGGTAGCGGATCAAGATACAGAAAAAGGCTTCTAGTGTGCCACTTTCCTTTTTAAGACAGTTGTCATTGATAAGAATGACGTCTATGGGCGTTTCTGAATATTCAGTGAAATTTGTCGAGTCTTTGATAACTTGATCAAGAGTGAACTGGGTACATATACAGGATACTTTTGTCTTTGCGAGATTGAATTGATTTTCATTCAGATCACCACATATCACTATTTTATGAGATGGATGAGCATTAGCTACATCACTAATATTTCCTTCTATGTCTTTCCAGCAGTGTGTATTTGGTGGGCGATAAATGTACCGACTAACACGTTTGGGCCATTCATTGAGATTTCGATCCATATATTCTCTAAAGTTATTTTCTCTAAGTCCGCTCTTCGTTTAAATGCAAAGTTATTTTTAACATAAACTATGACACCACCTCCGACTGTGTCGGTTTTTCTATCTATTCGTTCGGGTTCGTGGAAACCTCTTATGAATAGGTCATTTTGATCAGTTTTTTCTCCTAGCCAGGACTCCGTAAAACCACACACATCGAAATTTTGTAACTCTATAGAGAGAACGTCAAGTTTTGGGATTATGCTCTGCACATTTAAGTGGAAAATAGATAACTCCGAATCAAGCCGATGCCCAGAATTAGGTAAAATGTTGCCAGATATTATTAACAGCTGTCTGAACCATGTTGGTATTCCAGTTATGTTCGTATATCTTGGTGTGTTTATTGGATTTGCAGTCCTATTAAATTTAGCATGGTGCATTGATATGTTAGTATAGTTCACAGTCGACATGATAAGTAGTATGCGTACGGCTTTGATTTGTGCCTTTAATTACTAGTTTCAAGAAATGGAGAAGTAATTTCGATGAATGCGAGTCAAAGCGCTCTTTACGTTTCGCATACCGCGCGCGGGAATAGAATGTGCCTACCCTCGAGCGGTAGTAGTTATCCAGGGTCATGTTGTTGGGAATTATTGACGTTTGTAAGGCGGATGGTAGGCTTTCTCATGTATTTGTTAATCCGTTTGAATGGTGTTGGCTCGGTTACAATTATGTCATTACTGAACAGGTATAGGTACAGTGAGTTATAATAAAACAAGTAAATTGAATAAATTAATGTGTATATGGTAGAACACATAATGAGAGAGATGGTGAAAAAAGAAATCCTGCATAGCAAGATAACAGTCTTGAGTTTGAAGATTAACATTGGTATTCGACGTTTGAATTCTAAAGTCTGAGAAAGTCGGGTTTCGCAGTTGCACATATTAAATAATTGCATAAAATGACACTTAACAACTTGGGTTTGATTGTCGAATACGTCGAAGAGCTCTTATATTCATTATTATTGCCGTTACGATGATAGACTGCGAAGCCCGACAACCCTTTTTCAAAGTGTGAAATTATTATAGTTAGGATTGTATGGTACGTTCACACGCTGGCAGATATTCCCGGAAATATTTATATACATGTATAAGCGACGAATTCCTTACAAACGATATATTCACGATCTGTCGTTTACTACATGGGAATTAGATATAATATGTAATTTCTAAACTTATAGAAATATAAATTTGATCGGAATCATACAGAGAAAGTATACGATCTCGTGAAGTGATCGGCTCTTGTGATTTCACTCCTTTGAAACAAGTGCAAGAAGTACAAATTCAGGCATTTATAAATGTATCATTTAGATCGAGAAACCATGATGTCCATATACAAAATTTCATTGATATATCTGATATTATATGCCAGTCAGTTTTGCCAGACGAGTGAACGTTCGCATAGCTACGTGCTACATTCATCTAGATATCGGCTGACCCACCCAATTTAAAATTGTTTGCAAATTGTCATTATGTTCCCCACGCCATCTCATACCGCTGCTTGTCATGTCCCTCATATACTAATATTCTTTCTCTTTATGGCGGTTTCAACGGATGTGACTATTTTTAACAGCGTACTTGCCATGAACAATCAAATCTCAAGTCATATTAAGTGGTATCGGCAACAAAACCATGAACTTGTACGGTAAGTACCTGTGTCAAATACATGTAGTAGAAAATATCTTTCCACTACTGTTCCAGCCAAGAAGAATCTGGCTGTTGAGCACGCTAGTGCCCATAGTAGTACATTTATCTATTCCTGGCTAGTACTGTTAACCAAGGAGGTTATAGCTTCCATGGTGAGGCAGTACTAGCATTGGATAGAAAATGTCAGTCCACTACTGTTCCAACCGAATAGTGGTACATGTATCTATTCCTGGCTAGTACTGTTATCCAAGGAGGTTATAGCTTCCACGGTGAGGCAGTACTAGTGTTGGGATAGAAAATATCAGTCCACTACTTGTTAGTAAAGTAGGTATGTTAGTAAAGTATGTACATACCGATAGAATGCCAGGATGTTGGAAGCTGTCATGTATGGTCTGAAGGAGAAGTCTATTTTTATGTGCAATATACGTGTATTTTTATATGATTAATTTTGCTAGAAATATTTTTTATATGCTTCCTTACCAGCGATTATCCCGAAGACGACATTTTTTATGCGCGTGAGAGTGTTTGTATATGTTAAATCTAGTTATTGTACACCTGTGGATGTTTGGCTTAGTGTGATTGTCTGATTTTATGTTTATGTACATGCATGAATAGTATTTTTATTCATACGTATGTGTGTCTGCATGTCTCGTGTGTTATAAATTTTGGACATAACTGTGAATAAGATTTGAATGTTATGATCGCTGGGGTCGTAACGATTCATCGTGATTTCGATTTCAAATTCTCCATTTGATTGACTATCCGTTTCCTTGCCGATTCGATTCCGTATTTTTAAATTATCGCAAATTTAGTTATTTGGCGACGGCAGAGCCGGAGCCCATTAATGGGTAGTTGCCACAGTATATTCGCCCTGTACATTTCCGAAATCACAAAACACACATGTTATCCCCATTCTAATTCTCTGCGAACTTAAAACGTTATTTCGACACACACACATGTCTTGTAATTAACAATATGTGATGTTTCCGGGGGTATATTGGCTTAAGTACATTAGAATCTTGCATAATTAAAAGTTTACTACTTTAGTGGAGGTTTATTTAGAACATTATGAGCATGTTATATAGAACAACCCCGAAATAATGATTCACCATTTCGCCATCGAGTTGCAACAAAAAGGATCGTTGCTCTAAATATGAACTTCACATCAAGAAGCAGTATACTCTGTATTAAAGAATAGTGATTGTAGGAGCTGGTGATAGTAATTTTTTTTATTTTTTTTTAATATTTTATTTTTTCATTATATTACACATTTATGTACAGAACAATATCTGATAACAACGATTGCATAGATATATAGACGGTGGGGGTCGACATTCGTACACAACTCACACACACCTTGCACACACATTGATATATTAAAGACATAGTATGCATACATGTATACTCGTATATATATATATTTATGCCAGTTATATTCTGTCTCAAATTTGTTCATGAACTTTGGACTTGTTTGCCGAATCTGATATTGTAAACTCGGACTATATACTATTCAAGATAACTATGTTCCCTGCTAAGTTAGTTATGAGTGTGCACTATTGTTCTTGATGGCTTTCATTAGGTCCCCCACTCGAGTTGGAAATGGTTTAGATTGTAGGAATTCAGTGCAATATATCGATACGATTTGTATCTTAATTCAAATTCTCGAATGAGTAGGTTCAGAGAGAGTTCGTCGGGGTTAAATTTTGTTTTATACAGATAATATTTCAAAATTGATAGTATAAGAAAGTTTAGTTTGTTGTTTTTATTGTAAGCACCAATCCCAAAAAGAATGTTTTTCCGAGAAAGCGAGATGCCCAGACGATAGCGATCTAGCCAGGCCTGAGTGGTATTTACAAACGTTCTTAAGAGTGGACAGTCAAAGAAAATATGTGAAATTGATTCATTTGCGACGTTACATCTGAGACATAGACCATCTGACCGAATTCGCATTATGTTCAAAAGTCTGTTTGTGCCTAAAATTCTGGTCAGTAAAGTGATAGTAAAGTTTTATGTATCAAGATCCATGTTGTCTGAAAATTTGTCAATATGGTTTCCCCTACCCCATTATTCAGATATTCAAATTTGGCGTCAGTTTCCAGAACAATGAGTGAAATTCAGTGACATTCATTGAATTTGACATATCGAATATAAGGCTATTATTTCAACACCACTAGTAAAGTGTTTTAGGAGGAAAGTTCAAATGATTTTACACATTAGACGCACATTGTTTTTATTATTTATACACAAAAACCTTTAAAAATGGACAAAAACGCCCAAAATGGCGTTTTTATAAAAGAGTCAATTCTCAGGATTCATAGGGCCATAATTTGATTTCTACACCATGATTTTGGAAATTCCTTCACTGTGTGTTTAACCATGTATACTTAAGTGATAATGAGAAATACAGGGAAAACAGATAGATATTTATTTATTTCATCATGCGGTTCTGGACCACAGACTAATTTGGCTAAGTCCATACAATGGTGGAACACACATTTTGTTCAAGAATTTTTTTGTCCTCTCAATCACAGATGCATAAAGAAATCATATTTTCTGCACAACTTACAGAGGAAATGACTAAAATAACAAGAAGTCTCTATTTTCTTCAGTTTTTAAAATACACGACCATAAAAAAATGGATTTTTAACTATTTTTCTCAATTTTGCCTTTCTTGATTCATTTTGACTTTTAGTATGTTGTTTGTGATGGGTTAATGTACTTAGTCCCACTGAGAAACTTTGTGTTGCAATTAGTTTGAAGTGAAACCATAAAGTACTGGACTACAATGTATTTGTTATAAAATTCAGATGTGAAATAAATATTGTGAACTATAAGTTTTATTGATAACACAAGTAACATGTATATACAAGTATTTATAAATAGAACAGTTTAAATATCATGATCAAACTCCACTACCCAATGTCAGTCTGTATTACTGAAAAAACTTGGAAGCAACCAATGTCATACTCCAGAGTAGCTGCATCGCGATGTGCATCAAATCGTCAGGAAAAAATCATGAGTCGAATCGAATTGTGAATCGTTACGGCCCTAATGATCGCCAGTATTATATCGGAGTAATAGATTGTTTAGTGTAGAACAAGAAGGCAGGATGTTGATTGGGTGAAATTACTTCATATGAAATCGCGCGCTGATCCCATCTTGTTTCTATATTGTTTAAAAGTAAATTAATAGCAAAGCCTGATTGAAATGGATATGTTATTTAATACTATTAGGCTGTAAATTATATTTCAATTTGACAGTTGAGTGTAAATATACAAATGAATCATTGTTTGTATTGCATTCCACAGCATACACATGCAAGTTGGTCTGATTTTTTTTATGTGTGGAACTGTCAAACCGACCTGCATTCATACAATGGAATGTTATAAATAAATATCCATTTTTGAAATGGACATACAGTATATACTGTCATTCTTGCTAAAGCATCATAACTCAACCAGTGATGTTATTCCTTGTAGATGGATAGCAGCACAGAAGAGGTGGAAAGCCTGTTATTCGACTTAACATTAAATGAAAGGTGTGTTAAAAAAAATTGTATTTTATGTGGTGAGAAATGCACAACTCACTTACACAGACATGCTATATACCATCATTTGCCTTGCGTCACCTAAAACTGCCTGTTGGCATTGTCAGATACAGGAGGGTTCAATGTGTTTCCTGAGAAAGAAACACACACAATGTTTGAAGCAGGTTAAGTTTCAAGAACATAAGTGGGTGCATTTGATGAATGGAAATCTTTGGTTCATTTGCAAGATACTCAATGTAGAAGATTTTGGGAGTCATTTCTTCACTGAAAGATCAACTGAAGGTGAATGTAAATACGATTCAACTGAGCAGCTCTGATCTTGATGCTATGACAGTATTTTGCAACATCAATTCTCTGGAAAGAATTACAGATCCAAGCTGTACATTCAGTGCAATACCATGGCTCATACATTGGAAAGTTTTGCTTTTTATTTGTAACAAAATACCGGAAGATGTGAGGAATCAATTTCATTGTTTAAATGTTGCCAAAATAATTGATGGCCGTGATACAACATTAATTGATGTTCATATTGACCAACAAATCTTCATTGCCGATTCCAAATTAGAACAAAGGCGAAAACAGTTGAAGAACTCTTCATGAATCGGTCAACATCAGCTATAGTCACGAGACTCACGACTGGATTATTCTATGGTTATTAGCGTTTTGGTATTCTTTTATATGTTTATATAGTCTGAAACTAAGGAGTGCTTATGGAGCGAAAAAATTAGGGTAGGTACAGTAGGTAGGGAATTATTTTGTTATCATCCAGCTGCACAAATATTGAACTACCTTGACCGAAGTGACATAAAATGCCAACTCATGTTGTGGGGCGAGTATTACTTGAACAAGACAGTGGAAATATACATCAAGATTGAATAAAAGATCAAATTTACTTTATGCTTAAGTGTGTACTTTATCATTCACATACCGCATTTTCGTGATTTTGGCTATAAACTTGCTAACGTTTTATAAGTAGCAATACCCCTAACATGTGTGGTGATAACCTCTATACACATACACACTCACCTTCTCTGTTGATTGTGTTCATATGTTCCATAAGTCACATAAAGGCATAAAGCAGGCCTGAGATCCAGTCAGGAAATTAAAATTGCAAAAATCATGCCCATCAATCCACAACCCATCAAACAACTGGGGTTTTGAGACAGCTGTCACTTCATGGTCACTTCTTTCACTTTTTTGTTTAAATTTTTGTTTCTAATTTTTGTTTGGCTTTTTTTCTGAAAATATCAATAAAAAGTTTAGGGTTAGCGGTTATTTTTATGGTCGGTCGAAACAGTATCATAATTTTTTTTTTGCCTGATCCACTCTATAGCAACAATGAAGTTGGCTCCAGGCAGATTTTATTCAAATCACCTGACAACCAGGGCAGGTGCGGATTGAGAGAATATCCTATGGAATTACAGATACATACATACATGTATACAGGTACTTAAAATTATTTACAAATCGGTAATTGTGTTTTATTCATGCAAATAAACATGTTATACCGGCATGGCACCATGCTGGTTACATATGGACATCTATTTATTTTATGACACTTGTTGGCAATTCCAATTGATCTAGAAATCACCATATATGGAATTTCTATACCAAACTCGATAATCACAAAAAAAACCGTTGATGTAGGACTTTTTCGGCAATATGATATCGTGATTGTTGTGAGTATCTATAGGTAATAAACTAATTTTAATAACTAAGTCGACTTTTCGTGAAATTCCATTGTTGTAATTGGATGATACAGCGACCATCGAATTGGATTATGTATCTTTAAAGACACAATTCATTTGTTATCATGATGATAATAATTTTGAGTTTAAAGGGGTACTGTACACTAAATCCGGCCATTTATGGGACATCTCCTTTTATAAAATATATGCAACAAATGAATGAATTTGAGCCATGGATTAGTGCAAAATACACGCATGTGCTCTATGAAAGATGCACTGCATGGTCATTATAATGAATATTAATAAATGGCTGGAGTCATCAATTAATTTTCATTAATATTACCATGTTGTTTGCATCGTCCATAGAGCACATGGGTGTATTTTTCACTAATCCATTTATTTGCTGCATATATTCTGAGTTTAAAAGGTGGTCCCATAAATGGCTGGATTTAGTGTACAGTAACCCATTAAATTCACTGTTTATTGGCAATTATAGCCAGTTGTTTTAAAGTTACTCAATTAAGCATTTATCTGAAAATTTTAATATTGTTGTATGATTATCCCTACCCAGGTTATTTATTTATCAAAGACAAGGCTTGCAAAATGTAAAATAAACATGTAACAATATTACCAGTGTTATCACATGTTAATATCTATGTCTATGTATGGCCCTGGGTGAATTAGGGGTGGCCTGATCTGGTGGGTTTTAGAGTAGCTTGTCACTGTTTGTGTATAAAGTGTGGTCAAGGAATACATTTTTAAGTTTGAAGTCTATATTTTCTACCAAATGCCAGATGGGACAAATAATGTGAATAGGAAATGTTTTACATATGAAACCATCTGAACATGATGACAAAACAAATACTGTAGTTTTATTTGGGGTGGGAATCCTATACAATTTGGCTATTTGCAGAGTACTTTGCTCTGCGAAAATTATCAATTAAATCATTCCATGCAATTTATGTGACCATTTACCTATATGCAATTCTAATGTACCCTTAAGGTTTATCCTCAAGTCATTCAATAGATAACAAAAATATCTGATAATGGTACAGCTGGATAATTCCTTGAAAATTAATGAGCGGGCGCAAATTACGTTTACGTATGGTCATATTATACGTATATACTATCTCCAGCAATGCATGACTAAGAACAGAAACTGTCATCAGCTCCAAGATGTACGAAAATATCATGGAAATATTATGAAAATATTTTTGTAAGTTTTGAATTCGCGCGAATTCAAAACTGAGCGAAAAATAGTACTGCGCGAATTTAAATACTAGTAAGGTACTGTGATTGTTTGATTCCAAGATAAGCAGATAATGGACCATGTCCGTTATTTCGTTTTATGGCGCGGACCAGTGAAAACACATGTTAAAGCGCCTACACCTGAAAAGTCGTGAGTTGGCTTATTTGTGTTATTGTCTGCGAATAATCTGCTCAGAATCGCCTCATTTAGAGTCGATAATGTGACCAAAACGCTCATTTTTAGCACATTACAGACGCAATATGAGCCGATTTAAATCGGATTATCTACATAAAACAAGTTATATTACAAACAGATAATGTGCGTGTTAGGGGCCAAGGTGCTGATTGAAATTAGATAAGGAATCTGCAGCTGGCTGGACAAATAAACAATAACAATATTTTCGAAAAGATAACAACGAACACCCGTACAACACAAAGTTTAATTCTGGTTCAACATTCAGTGGATGGGAATTTTAGTCACTGAAATAACATTTCCCTATATGAGCGACCACCTCCTCTATTTTGCATGCTTATATTTATATTCTACGAACAATGTATTTTTTTTACATGTTGTGTTTTTATTCAGTTTAGCTATTTAATTGAATTTTTGATGTGAGGAGCCAACACTGACATGTGCAAATTACTACATCTGTCATTGTTTATCAATGTTTCAATATAAACCAATTGACTAATTTAATAAATACAGGCCATTGCGAGTTTATTGATTGACCCAAGAAATTCCAGAAATATATTTATATCAAGATTTCCACTCTAAAACACAAAAGCCTGCTTTATTTTTAAAGCAACATTCAACCATATACTATAAAACATTAATACATATGTTCAGACTGTCATTCATTTTATTTTAAATATTTGATAAACTGTTATAAAATATGAATAAATACCAATATTTATCTTATAATTATATTATTAACAACTTATCTGATGGTTTGTTTGGATTCTATGACGATCTTCAACTAGATTTCCTGCCGGAGCTAATATAGACACCACGGTGAGTCTTGTCAGAATGGATGAGGGTCGCAAGGAAGATCAGATTATGAGTCAGCGTTTCATGGCTTCTGACGTTGCAAAAAAAATTTCAAGGAATACCATACCCGATATTAGCGAAAATTGTTTTGCGATCGACTAGAAAACATTGTCAGGTAAACCAATAATAAGTGATGAAATTATTAAGCTATTCGTTGCCTGCCAGCAGCAATGGATGCCATGTTTAATATCAAGCAGTGCTTTAATAATGTGGTTTTCTATTTCTGTCCTTCCAAGCGTAGCCGATCTATTATACAGGAAACTGGCGTTTGATGCATCTACAGCAGCTCACACAATCACGAATGAAAGGATCCGTCTGGTGTTTAGGCGATCACAACCTGAACATAGACCTTCGTCACCTCAATCCGGGAATACCAGGAAATGCCTTGGATGAATTCTTTGGGGAAATGGAGTAGGTATATTTAGTTTTCAATGTCATTGGAATTTGTTTTAATAGAAGATGACTTGTCCCAAACACATAAATATTGAATTAATATTTCTGCTCTGATTTCATTAGAAGACAACATCTGATGAACGTCAACATAACATTGCCCACATTGTCTGATGGATATCATTAAGAGATTTGATAAAAGGAAATCAAGACAATGAGGTTTTCAATTCCATCAAAGAGTTTGTTTGCCCCAAAGAACCCATATAACATTTACCTCCAAGATACAGTTGTGTGATAGTAGTTTAGAACTTGATGCTCTATTTTTAATAGTAACAACATTCGATCTTGAAAATTCAATATTTATACACATTCAATTATTAAATAACAACATTCAAAGAAATTATGTTTCACGTTGCTAGGTGCAGTAAAAGTGCAAAGGAGACAACCCCGACAGGAACACATGGACCAACACTACAACGGGGCTAAGTTAAAGTATATTAGAGAGCGGGCAGTTGAACTTGGCAATGATGCCATTTTACTATTTGCCGATGGCAAGTCAAAGGTTCCGATAGGAAACCCAGGTAAAGATATAAATACAATACCGATTACTTCTGATATCATCAATGAACGGATCAAATGACATATATTATATTAATAGGTACCTTGTATTGATAACTAAGGTAGATGGTCACCAAGGCATATATTATCACAGTTGCAATTCAGTCTTCTTGGAGTTATGTTAGTCAGTTAGAGATATGCTGGTGTTCCGATTGAATGCCATTAATGGTGGGGTTGTTTTAGTAGATATAAAATAATATTTTATGGTTAGATGTATATTTCATCTAGATTTTAACACCACAGTTGTTATCCTTCTTTTGATCTACTCCAGTGGTATGATGGGACGACGCGAACGAATTTGTGGTGAAAGCTTGTTCCTCAATGTAGGAATTTATATAAGAGACAGGTGAAAGATGCATGGAATGAAGCCTTATCTCCCGTCAAACAGTGCCTCGAAAAGAGATTTGAACGATTGATAGTGAACATATCCCCGCGCAAATACGCACATAATCGACCTATAATGAGAAAATATTTTCATATAGGTTTATTTGATTCTGAAATAAGCAGACAATGGACTCACATTCGTTATTCCGTTTTATGTCGCGGGCCACAGTGGAAACACATATTAAAGAGCGTACAACTGATAAGTAGCAAGTTGGTTTATTTGTGTCATTATCCGCACACAAAAACCTATAATGAAGTCATTATGAGTCGATCATGTGACTAAAACGCTCTAACTTCAGTTCATTTTTCGACTCAAAATGAGGTCGATTCTAAGCAGGCTATCGACCGAAAACTAAAATTATATTATAAGCAGATAATGTGCGAATTTTCTGGAGAACAGGCTGAAGTGAAAGACCAACCAACCTAGGTCAAGGAATCTATCTGCGACGATGACATCAGTAATATAATGGAAGTTTACAATAGCTGTATTTTTTGCGCTGGATGTGGATTATCTAAGTACATTCAAGTGTAATTTAGTTTCCTTTTTTCCCATAATAATATGGACTGTATTTCAACCATGGAAGTCTTTATCACTAGTCAGACAAACATGCAGCAATTAAATGTTTTAATATGTTTATCATATCTCTGAATCATTCATCTGAAGTTTTGGCAAATCAAAATGTTTATTCAGAACTAAAAGACACATATGTCTTACCGCCGAAAGAACATTCACAAGACAATAATAAATAAGAATGAAATATGTACATATTAAATAAGAAATACTATATGTAGGTGCAAAAACTAATTTCTATAGCTATCCTGACTACTGTAGGAGAGGTATATCTATAGAAATCCAGTAGTCAGGATAGCTATAGAAATGAGTATGAAATGAGTTTTGGCACATACAAAAAGGTGAGGGCTACATTGAAAACGCGTGTTAAAGTGCGTACACCAAAAAGTCGTGAGTTGGCCTATTTGTGCACATAATCGTCTCATTATGCAGATTATCTACCTAAAACAAGTTGTTATAAGCAGATAATGTGCGGTTTTTCGAGAGAACAGGCTGAACATACACCTCATGTTTCTGATATTTTCCCGATATCGAAATAGGTCGATAAATACTTGAACTACATTTTACAAGCATTATATGTCCTAGAAAAACACATTGAAGTAATCAAATATAACTACGAACACGGTGTTTGTGACTAAAAAAAACAGTCACTTGCACGGAATGGAATAGAAAAGAGCGTTCCGTGTTAGTCTGGTCCTTATATGTTAGAAATAAAGAGCGTTTCTTTCACTTCTGGGCGAAAACTTGAAAGCTGCTGGAAAAGGGATGTGATCATGAAAAGTATTTTGCAGAGCATATGAAGCCGGTACATGCATATCAATATTTCGTGTATTTGTCAACCTATATTGTAGCTCCTTCCAAATTACGTAGACAGAATTTGGAAATCAAATGAGCCATGTTTGCAATATACTAATCGATCAGTGGGATCGATTGGAAATATTCTTCCGAGACACTCGCAGTCTGTAAATGTGCAAAACTTATAATATCACCAATATCACCACTTAGAACGATGTATGCTTTCACCTTTTACAATGTTTACCGTCGAGTTTTTATTAAAGATACGGTTGGCCTTGGCGGTGGGTATCCTGTGAAAATATTTCCACCCGTCAAAAACCGCCACAAACAGAAAGAACATCAAAATGTAGACAGACTTTGTCCGTATACAAATAAGAAATATCGCATAAACAGTATGTTATTGTCATATATTTGACCATTGTTATGTAAACAAAAGCTTAAAAAGAAACTTTTCTGGTGTTTGTTTATATTATGATGGTAAACATAAAGAGCGTTCATTGTTGGTGAATTCCTAATATGGAACTAATAAAGAGCGTTTATTCCATTTGTGTGTGATCAACCAGTAGCATAGTGCTATCTTCTGTAACACAATCAGGCTCTTGTTTAGGTAAACTATAGTAGGTCTTTATGATAACATGCTGTTTACGCAATGTCATGGTATATATGGACGAAACTGTATGCGTTTTAATGTTTTTCTGTTTACGGTGATTGGAACAAATATGAATATTTTCGACAACTAAGGCCGCACGTGGCTTTAAACGCTGGCATCTTATTTGGGCTATAATGACAATTTTTTTTGCACACGGCTAAATAAAAATGTAGCCCTTTAGCAACTTTGAATAAACAGGGTGTTGTATGGTGGCATTTTCAGATATATTACATATATAATATGTTTACTTTTCCGTAGTATGTACCACGAAGCTATACAATGCATTTGTTTTCAATTATTTGTTCGAGAATAGAGTGCACATTGTGTGCAGCTTTATTTCGTGTTCTTCGCCTCATTTTTCAACAATGGGAATTTAACATGCTATAATATACCGGTACCGTATATGATTAATATAACTAAGGCCACGTTTTTTTTATTTTGTGGTTTACTCAATTTTAGCTCACCTTTTAACCCTATCGGCCCTAATTTACGGTCTGTAAAATCGGCCCGAAAAAAATAAAAATATTGTTTTTTTTAAAACATTTTTTTGGGGTATGCTTAACCCTTTAGCTCGCAATCCGGCTTACTATATACAGGAACATTTGTCTACATAAAATATGATGTCTGATGGTACTTTTGTTGTTTTTAATGTAACCCAAACTCCGTGGTCGGAGAAAAATAAATAAAAACATGGACGGTGCAAAATATGAAAAGCTATCGTCATTTCTGGTGCAAATGCCTCATATATTTGAACAATATTGTAATGTTATAGATAATTATGTGTTATAGGCCTAATATTAATGTCCATATGGTCCCTTTTACAAATATTTAGTTTGTTTTGTTCGCGTTTTCAACCAGTGTACTCGCCAATGCGAAATCATCGCAAACCCGAACCGTCGGTTACCAGGGACGCTAGGATGCTTCCGTTCATATTAAAATTTAGAAGTCACAAAAATGCGAATAAAGTTTATTAAATATATAATATGGGTCATTTAATTATATATAACTTTGTCTTTTGCATTTGTATGAACCTAATTTTAATAGAAGCTATTTAATATCATCTTATATGAACTACGCCGAAGTAAAATAATGCTATCTCCATTCGCAAACGTAATTCTCAAAATCTCTCCCTAAATGACGTAAGTGCGCCCAATATATCGGTGTGCGCCGCCAGAAAAATGCCCAATGAGATCGCAGTGGCGCGATCGGAAATCGATCGATGGCCGTTTTGCGAATTTATGAATGACTTGTTTTTAAAATAAATTAAGTATTGACCAAATATGTACATGTATATGTACCGGGGGTTTTAAGTCGTTTAAAGTTAGTTTGAAGATGGCGACTTCGGAGGAAAACAACACAATTTCTCCTCCGAAAAAAAGGAGGTTGTTTCATGCTTCAAATAAATATTCGTCCTCATCTAATGATTTATTTGATGAGTTTGACCGTTTTGTTGACGGGGTTGTGCCGTTTGATTGTCCATACGGAGACTACAATTATGAAGATTGTGAATGTTCTTCTTTGTCCAGTGTTTCCACCGTTTCGTCGGTGTCTGGTGAAACAAACACATCAAGTTTGTGGGGGTCTAGTGATCTCAACTCTGAGTCTGACCAAAATGAGGATGATGCCACTTCCGAATTTACAAGTGGGGAGGGGGTTGAGGTCGATGACGACGATGCCGAGATGAATAGGTTGCTCAGTGATGTTGCTGGAAAATGGCGCAAACGGAATATTATACACCAACGCATAAGACCATTTGAGGAGAAAGAGGGGCCCCAATTAACATGTGAAGCCATTGAAACCATGACGCCTGTTGACTTCTTCTATCTGATGTTCAACACTGATTATTTTGTGCACATTGCTGAGCAAACTAATCTATATGCTGAACAGTCACAGCAAAAATCAAATGAACGTGATGTATACTGGACACACGAAACCACGGCCAGTGAAATGAAGGCGTTCATCGGGATGCAGATCCTGATGGGGATACACAACCTACCTCGTTTGGATGACTACTGGTCATCCGACGATAGACCGAACGTCCCTGGAATCTCAAAGATTATGATATTTCCATCTTGAGGACAACAGCACTCAAATTAATGATCGCGACAAATTGTCGAAAATTAAATGCCTTATTGACATGGTCAATACAAATGCCTCTAATCCAAATGTTTACATGCCTCGCAGACATGTAAGCATAGACGAGGCAATGATTGGTTGGTTATAAAGGCCGTACCACACTAAAGCAGTATATGCCCAAAAAAACAATCAAGTGGGGATTGAAAGCGTGGATGATCGCAGATCATAAGGGGTTCTGCTATAACACCAAAATTTATGAAGGCAGAACAGATACTGGCCCTGAAGTTCATCTTGGTCAGAAAGTTGTTGTGGATTTTGCAGAGAAATTGAAGGGTAACTATTACCATATTTATTTTGACAATTACTTCAATTCCGTCGAACTTATGACAAAGCTGACAGAAATGAAATTGTATGGGTGTGGTACGGTCGGGTCAAACAGAAAGGGCTTGCCAAAACAGGTAAAATAGCAAAACAGGTAGCCAAAAAGATGGCAAGGGGGGGTGTGAAGTTATTCCAAAAAGAGGACCAATTGGTAACTCTATGGAAGGACAGAAAACCAGTGTTAATGCTTTCAAATAAAAGCAACCCTGATACATCGTTAGTTGACAGGAGATCTGGTGGTTGTAAGATTCAGGTTCCATGTCCAGATAACATAACTACAAACAACAAATACATGGGCGGCGTAGACCTGTCGGATCAGTTTAGATCTTACTACAAAGTGGGGCGAACAGGTCGAAAATACTGGAAATATCTGGCGTTCTTCTTATTGGAGTTATGTTTGATAAATTCGTATGTAATTTATAACGAGAGCGTTCAGAATAAGCCAAAAAAAAGAAGCACACCTCATTCAGTTTTCGGCTAGATGTTTGTGCAGGTCTTGTTGAAGGTTTTACCAGCAGAAAGCATAAGCACACGAAGCATAATAGGAAGTCTCTTTTGGTCAGCGTACCCAGTGCCAAGTTATCTGGGCATCAAAACGTTAAGTTTGAGGGCAGGAAACGAGTGTGCGTTATGTGTTATCGCAATGGCCGAAAGACAAATTCCGGTAGACAAGTAGAATCGAGTTATGGGTGTTCTCAGTGCAGCGTCAATCTTTGCCAAGGAAAAACCTGTTTCGCGGAATTCCACAGAATATGAATGCATAGAATGTACGTAAGGCCTAAAAACGTGATGTTTCCGGCAACGGATGGAAAACATTTGGGAGCGGCCTGAGTTAAATTAATACTATATATATATTTTTAATGTTTGTTATTGAAAGATCCATATATGGAATACAATTATAGTATAGGGGTAGGCGTCTGGACTTATATGATTGGCGGGTTACCGGAAACATCACATGTTTTAGGCCTGGCCACAGGAGCCTGTAACGCGCTCCGCTGCCCCCCTTTGCACTGACCATATACGCCGCCTCTGTATACGCGCCTGTTTCACGATGATGGTACTATAACATTCTAGTACCATTACAGTGAAGCATGCTCGTATATAGAAGCGGCGTATATGGGCAATGTAAAAGGGAGGCGGGCAGCGGAGCGCGACACAGACCCCTGGCCTGGCGAAACAGTAATTGGGCTGAGTTTGGAACATATCATATATCGTCCTTTAGTTGTATGTAAATGGACAGGGAACGTGTAATCGATGCTCTCAGTGACAACTTTGGTTTTTTACGATCAAAGGGCAGTAACCCTACACTCGTTAAATAGGACAATGACATTCCTTGCATTCAAATTATCTCTTGGTAAGATCTTCAGTCAGCATGGGCTTATCCGAGCTAAACTGAGTCTGGTGAGGAAACTTGGCATGTATGGCTTGATGTGAAGGTATCCTGCATTTATAGTTTACAGGGGCCCTGAAGATTTGTCATCAATGCATTCTCAAAGCCACCACTTTGGAAATGTAAACAGCATGCAGTTCCAACTACTAGTCTAGTACTATGTTTCACAAGCATGTGATTATTTTAAAGGCAAACTACGAAGTCATTCATTATTCCATTGAATACGAAATCCGCATGTGGTTTAAGAATATATTGATGGCAAGACTTCTGGACCCAGTGAACTCAATTGCAGTATTCTCTTCTTCTTGTCTTTATTTTATCAAACAGTGTTACTGCCTGGCAAGCCCTTTTTGACTATTCATACCAATCATATGTATTGACTCATCCAAGTATTGCAGGCCGAGTTCAGTCTGTCATTTATTGATGTGTGTATGCTCTGGGGCGCCAAATCAACAGACTATCGACACGCGTTGGTAGTTGCCTGATTGAGTCCCAATTAGCAAGTATATATACACCAGTAAATCAACAGACTGAACTAAGCACTGTAGTGAAATCGCGATTAATAATTCGATAACCCATCAGTGACTTTAGCTTAGTTGAGTGTGTCCAGTATTGTTATGTGCTATGTATGGGGCGCCAAACCAATAGACTATCAACTATTGATAGTTGCCTGGTTATGTCCTCAGATACTAGGATGTATCAATACTGAACAGACTGAACTGGAAATTGCACTTAGTATGACAAACCTGGGTCTAGTATGACCTGATCTGATATATACTGAATTTGCGAAGTTTCCATGAAACTAGCGACTTTCATTGCATTGATGAAAACTGGCAATTAATTTTGGCGACATTCATCATACAGTATAACTGGTAGTTTCATGGAAAACACTTGTCATTTTTCAGCGTATATCAGATACAGGCCATGTAACACTGGACGTTGCACTCCAGGCTTGTTCGTACTAAAGTATGAATTTTTGAATATATGCCTAATCTACATATGTAGATAAAGTCTGAATTTAGTATGTGTGACATTTGCAGAACGAGGTCCCCGGAAGGTGAATTTAGCGATACTATCCCGCATGGCAGGCTAGCATCACCAAATTCACCATATTGGGACCTCATTCTGTTTAGGCCTCATCTTCTGGGAAGTATCTATAGTCTCAAACTAACATTGTGGTTAGTTATTTTTTCCCATTCTGTTGAGTTTCCATATTCCACAATTTGCTGAAGATAAATTGCATAATCAACTTCTTCTGGGGAACTTAAATTGTGGGATCCCCATGTAATTTGAGGCCTAAGCAGAATGAGGTCCCCAGATGATGAATTTGGTAATGCCAGCCCGCTATGCAGGATAGCAGCACTAAATTAACCATGTGGGGACAACATTCTGCAAGTGTCAGATACACTATATTCAGACTTGATGTACATGTCTAAGGCATTATTAGTGAGGTTGAGTGGAATATTACCCCCCCCCCCGCTTCGCGTTGGTAATAGTTGTTGCTTGCTAATAAAAATGACTAAGTTGGGTACGTCAAAATGACTACCAAAAGTTAGTTAACATAAGTTAGTTAACCCTTTACCCAACAAACCGGCCAAATAAAGCTTCAACAGCCTAAAATATCTTCGGTCTGTCTCAATAGAACCATACAAATATGGATATCATTGGAACCGGCTCCTTGACCACATTGTGATAGTTACAGTTATGCCATGTGCCAATGCATTCTCTTATATATACGAGTCGACCATAGGTCGCCTCGCATATATAAGAGAATGCATTGGCCTAAAAAAAATCTTTTTTTAACACTTTTTCTTACATTCTTTAACAATTTTATAATTTTTAATGTGTTAAGCCAATGCATTCTCTTATATATGCGAGGCGACCTATGGTCGACTCGCATATATAAGAGAATGCATTGGCACAGGGCCCTTCTGTTGGGTAAAGGGTTAATCTAAACCATTCTAATGACAAGGGTTTTAGTAACCAAACTTAGTCACTATGACTAAACTACATGTTACACGCGTGTCCAGTCTTGAATGAAGAAAAGTCAACCAGTCTATCTCCTAGTATTGTTGCATTCTGAATAAATAAAGGGGGAAATCATGTGCTGAATATCAGAGTATTTATAAACTTTGCGAACTATCATGGGCCACAGCTCAGTTTTAAATTAGCGCACCATCTACCACTCTAAAATAGTACTTTGCAAATATAATTTGGGGTTACAGAATTTCCTCATGGTTAAAATGCCATGACCACATTGAAACCGCTGTTCATTTCTTATATGAACACATTGACTCAGGGGTGTGTCTACCGGTACAAATAATGTATCTGTGCTGGTGAAATGAAATGTACTCCTGATTTCGGCTCTGCACGCCATGTTCAGTTCACAGTATATACAAAAAAATTAAACCGCTTTAGGCATTTTATTTTTTATTACTTGGTGTACGGATTGTTTTGGCTAAAAGGTAGGGGAGGTGGGAGGAAAAAAATAAAAATAAAATCTGTATAATGTTTGTTTTAAATTTACATTGTCAAAAAATAGGGTCAGTAGAAATAAAATACTTGCTGTATAATAATCTGATATCACCTATAGCTATGCCTTATCCTTGTCGGATGTCCACTTGCATAGGCAAATATATATTTTTTATTTGGATGTGTCTTTAAAGCAAGATGAAACACAGATGAAAACATATCGCCAAATATCAAAGTGTGTCATGTTGTCGTTGACATTCAATACCATAGTGATCGCCAGGAGGCTTCGCTGTTCAAAATCGATGTTGAATATTTTATGCAAACTTACACTTTAAATTTTTGTTTTTTTTATATGTCTGGATTAATATTCCCATTGGGGGCGAATAAAAACAAAAACATTTAAAATTGTATTTTTGTGACAAACAGCTTTTTAAAAATAGGGGAATCGGTAAACCAAGTAATTAAATGTAAAATGCCTTACTCATATGTTGGCTTCATGCGACGTTTAGAGCTACGGAGTATTTCCATTTTTTTGGATTGAACTCATTGCTCCATTTTACCACAATTGTTTTTGTATTAAAATAATGATGCCGTTATAAAATAAAATTTACTCCTAATGTTGGCTTTAAACGCGGCATTCGATGACCTACAAGTAGTGTACAGGCAGATCACATACTGTGTTATAACGTTCAAGTTTGTGAGTGATAAATACAGAACCAGACATGCGAATGAAATGAATGCTATTGTTTGTATATATTCGTTCTAACAAAAGAGTACGAAGTACCGGTAGCTTTCATAATTTGCAAGCCAGTAGAACAAATGCTAATGGTATTCACTTCAATCATACTTTTGTGGTTCTGTAATTATTACACACCAACCAGTGTAAATAAATGGAAATAGCCATAAGGCCAAAGAAAATTAAATGTGTGGTTTGGGTTATAGGGCAGAAAAAATATGGTCGGTAGGTACAAGTGAGCTTTTATTTCTTAAAGGTACTCACTCCGATTAGATGGTCCCCCATATAATCAGATTCCAACAACAACATTTTTAGAAATGCCTCTTCAGTTATCAGAATCAACACAAAGCCTCTTGATTTTAGAGTTACCCATCTTCATCCGCAATTTGGTCCGAGACGGTCAGCTCATTTTACTGGGCCACTATTAAGTCTTGATGGTGAAAAATAATATATTTCAAAATAGATATCTAATAACTGACCGGTGGGTTCCTCGACTCGAATCAAATATTTTTTACCACCAAACACAAATAGTAATTGATGGCATTTAATCAGATTATGCATCTTTAATTTATCAGTTTATTTCTACTTATTATTTAATAGGACTCATTATCATCCTAATTATCATGTCTCCTTCAAAAATGTATGACATGATGACTTGTTATGGTCGAAAAATTTAAACACAACAATTTCACAGCTAGTTCGATGAAGAAAAAATGGTGGCCACGAGGTTCCGGATTTTTTGGGTCGCTTGCAATGTAGAAAAGCATCGAGCAATTATCTGATTTTAACACAAATCACCACTTGAATTTCATATCCAACTGATACTTTGTCATCTTCTTAGTGTGTGTGAATATATTATTATCTATTATATTAAGGTAATATGGTACTTTTATCACCGCAATAGTGACAAAAATGAGTATCGTAGGCGACGTTAAACTTTGTTTACACGCACCTGCAGACTCTGATACTGCGACGTCGCCGACATCGGCTAAGTTATCCCAATCCAAAACCCTGACAGTGACAACTCCTGGCCAGTCTGCGGAATTCCCACTCGCTTCTCAGATTCAAATAACATTGAATAGGGGAAAAAGCGCCCTAAACTTTAACCAATGGAATCAGTTGGCACTCCAAGAATGTTTCAAACCGTCGATTTCATTGGTTGTCAATGAAAATATCAACATAGAAACCACAAACGAGACAATTGAACATGTGATTTTGGCATGAAAAATGCAAAAACACCGCGACGTCATTACCAATAATTTGCGTTTTTACCGAAAGTCTTCATACGACTTTGATCAAATCATGGGTTATATGATACATTCAAATAAAATATAACGACATTTGGTGTAATTATTTGTAGTAATTATATAATATAATTTATATTGCTTTTTTGCAATTGAAAATCAGGAATATTTTTTTAATCACGAGACCGATGGTAAACAAACCAAAATTTCACACAAACATATTTCGTGGCTTTGCATGTTATGTGTGTTACAATAAAGATAGTTAGTTCGTCGGCAGATTTATGTTTACATTATTAATTTATTATTATATATAAGCACCGTTTTATTTATGACACTTAAATGACAACATGGTTATTGTTGCATACCTGAAGATACACCTGTGACCTGGTCAGGACTCCCACAGTAGTGATACATACATATGGAAAACACAAATTTCTATCATAACGTCAATTACCTGTTGGCTAACGTAATTAACCTCACACCTGGCGACGTTGGATAAAGGGTTAGGCATGCTATAGCGAATTTAAAAACAAACTTGATAAAACCTTAGGGGCATGTTATAACTCAAAACTATCACCAAGGTGATAGTAATAATTTTGATGCCCATGAAAAACGTAAGATTCCCTCGCACTAAACCTACAAAATAAGTCTGTTAAATAATATAAGAAAAAATTATTAAAATTGTAAAAAAAATAATAACAAATGATGAAAAATTGTTAGGCCAATGCATTCTCTTATATATAAGAGAATGCATTGGCACAGGGTATATGGGTTGATACAAAAATCGGACCTGGCACTGAAAGGGTTAAAGACGAAGATTCAAGTGAGTTTTTCCCATCACTTTTAGGTATCCTCAGAAAAGGTGACCGCTCAATAGTCCCTGAACTATCTTATTTCAGATACACTGAGAGTAATATATACAGGACTGGTGTGACAATGGGGCTTTCTTATTAAATAGATTGCCACACCCCATATTGTATATGTCGGTATAAACCAAAGTTTGGTCTCACTTTCTCATGCTATTTTGACTAGGTGATACCCTATCATAGTACACATGAAGAAAACTTTTCGCTTTTCAAAATGTAAATATGTTCGGTTTCGAAATTATTAAATAGTAATTTGGTAATATCTTGCTACCAAAGATACAATAGTGAAAAGGAATGGTAAATGAATGATGGTGCCATCACTGCCTTGTCATTCACTTTGTCATTGCTCTAATGTTTAATAATTTAATATATGCACATAGCATCAGACATCCTGGGCAGCGTGGTTTAAAAAAGATTGATATTGCGCTTCATTTGTATTCTGGTGTACACTCTGACATTCATGATACCGCGTGAAAGCAAAAGAAAACTGACCCACTTTATTTCATACCACAGGAACTTCGAAATGTGTTCATGCACCCCTATCCCTAACTCTGATGTATTATACCATACACGTCATGTTGGAAATATTAAAATGTGTTGAGTCTACTGAGCATAATTTTTTTTAAACATATCAGAACGTATCAACACAACATAATAACAAAATGTAATATAAATGTCACTGATTTCACTAGCGGCTGAAATTGTCCCAATACGAAGAATCCTGTCATTACTTCCGTTTTTTCATCCCAACTTTCAGAGCATTTCTAGTTATGACCCCTTTACCACATGTAAAGCATGCACGGTATATAGGCCTAACAATGCCAAACAACTGACGCTTTTCTGCTACTTCGGGTCCGTTATAGATTTCCTGGTCGCCACAATGGAAACATACATCCGGGAACAGTTTTGACTTTCCAGCATAGTATGAGGTTTCAACTGCTGATTGACAGTTTATCCCCTCACGGACTATAAGAACATCTGATAATGATTCACCGTTGAATAAACGCGTGCCACAAACATAATAACATTCCTCTTCAAGTCGGAGAAGCATATTTTGCTCATTCAGGTTAATTATTTTGGCAGAATACACAACCCGTGGCTTTCCGCATTCGCAGCATTTTATTGTCCTAGCTTTCTCGGCAACCAGCACTTTTTGGTTTTCTTATCATATTCTGTAGGTTGTGGTTTTAATAGCAGTCCAGATCGTGCACTGTCGACTGTTTCAGTTCCATATACATCTTGAAACTCTTTATATTTTCCACCGCAATCAAGAACTGGGTCGGGCAAGAAGTGAAGCTTCTCGAAATCTTCCACGCGGGGCTCGTTTGAACGACAGTATCCGCATGTGGCAAAGTCAGTACATTTCTTTACCTGGAAGTTATAATTTCTGCTTCTAGTATGCTTTTCGAAAAACTCTTTTAATACGCGGGTGATCCTCTAGCGACTTGATGTTGGAAGCATCCGCACATTCGTGATCAATTATACCAATCAGGGAACTGATCAGTTCTATTTCAGACTCTGATGCAGGAGTATGAGTGTTGATTGGGTTTTCCTGCCATTTCAGCGCTGCAAATATTTGGTTCAGTAGGTTCAAAACTGGGGCAACAGATTCCTTGAACTTGGTTTTTATAGAGACTTCATTCTCTGCAGCTCTCCGGATTTTAATCAAACTGCTCAAGGATTTGAATCGCAATTCATAGTCCGCCATGTCATCCCGTCGTAGAGCTACATTCTGGAGTGCAAGATTTAGAACGCTCAAAGTGCGTTCAGCAGGATTTGCATAAGACTGGCTGGGCGTTGTGCGGTATATAACTAACAAGTCCAGGTCAAAGGCAATAAACATCATTACAGCAGCTAGTTTTACTGACATAAACGTGGTCCTGTGATCCGGGCCGCCATCGCTGTACACAAGAATAGGTTTATCAGGGTCCATACCATCTGAAGAATATTTATCACGTAGAATGCTGACTACTTCAACGGTGCCGCATGAGTGATGATGCTTCGAATACCTTGCCCTTTAAAGTGACATGTCTGTCGCCCTTATAAAATGAATCCTTCACAGATTCGGGAATGACGAGATCAAACCGCACCGATGGGACCGCTATCAGAGTGATAAATTTATTTCCACTATGTGTCTGATCAAAAATATACCTATTCTAAACGTTCAATTAAAGTTGCCAATACACCTGAAATAATGTTGAGAAACAAATTTATCACTCTGATATCTCAGGTGTATTGGCAACTTTAAATAAATTTATCACTCTGATACCGCGCCAGCAACGTGAAAATCATGATCACCCGCGAGTAGAGTTGATGAATATCTCGACGTCAGAGATTTACATTTGGCGAGCGAAGGTTCCCCGATAGGAATTACAGCTTTATCGTCCACTGATATCATAATCGTATTACTCCTCAAATTTACAGCAATTTGTTTAAATATATGCCACTGGTAGGCACAGAACGGGCTATCAGCATGCTGATAGTGCAACAGAAGCTGCTGCACACGAAACCGAACATTGAATCGACCGGTATATGCCAAAGCGGATTTTGCGAAAGGATTGTGTGGCCAAAACTGGAACTTGAGGGTTGAGATGGATGGAAGAGGTGTGTCCTTGGGAAGTCTTTTTTCGATTTCATCCCGCAAATTGTTCACTGATATTGCAAATGGCAAATACAGAGTATCTGTGAACCTGCGTTCATGCACGGCTGACTTTTCATCTAAATATGTGGTAAGTTCATTCCAAAATGGCTCCAACTTGGGATCGGAAACTTTTCCATTATTGGACCTATATTCTAACAAGTCCACATCTTCAGTTTCTATAATTTCTTCAACTCGTTGTTCAGTAATCCTATCAGGTGCGTGATCTCCACTAGAAGCATTGTCAGAAATAAAGTTTAGTATGGACCGCAGAACGGCTGGCTTTGCAGTAGTTACTTGCGAATATCGATCGATGAACATCCTTCTGACGAAACGATTGTTGTAGAATGGTAGAATTTTCTTAACAGCTGTAATTGCAGAAACAGTCTTGTTATCCTCACGACCTTCTGCCAGTGTTCTCCACACAAAATTCATATTACCAATGTAATTTCCATAATTGAATTGGATCATCGTTGTTTGGAATGGTAACTTCATGTTTTGCAACCATTTTCTCCGTTCATATCTATCCACTGGTTCAAAATCTGACAGCGTAAGAGGTTCATATAACTCTGTATCCAAAAGTGCTTCTTCAACTTTAAGATATGCCACTGAGACTGGGCCATCAATATCAATATGTCTTAGAAACCAATCATTCTTGAGTGATTTACAGCTGACATCATGGGAATGGTTTGCCATTGTTCTACCTTGCTGATCTGTCAAGAATGTGTGGTATTTCTTCATTCCAGTTAGCAACTTTGTGATATCTTCATATAGCGGCTTGGTTACAAGAACTGTAAAGACCGGATGAAGAGCCAGATCAGACCATGTGTCAATGTGTCCCTTGAGTGCTTCTGTTGATATCATTGGCGCCTTAGTATGTTTAGAACGGTAGTCGTTGAAACCTTTGAACTCGTTATAGGGTAGTTTAATAGAACGATTCTCAAACTTCTCCCGATGACTCTCCAAGAACCATAGCGTGTTCTCTAAACTGTCAACGATGCGCCTCCCAATCGCGTTTTTTGCTTCTATTTGAGAAGACTGGAAACGAACTCCCTGGACCATATCCAAGACCATATTGAATACTTTGTGTCGATTGTTTACTTCTTTCCTGCAAAGAGACAAAAATATATATTTATTTTTAAGTATTAGTGCAAACGTCCATTTATAGCTTGCGTTTATACGACTTATCAACCTCGACATCCACTAAATTCTATTTTCAAGAGCTTCGGTACACCTCACCATCAACAGTATCATGGTAATCAGCATAATCATCATCATCATTATCTCTGTCACAAATCTCAACATCATCTCATCATCGTACCCTAATAGTGGCCAACCGAGTAGCATCATCATCGTCATCATCCTCATAGTCATCATGGTCATCAAATCCATCAATGTACATATGTGTAAATACGCATTTCTCATCATACTAATTGTTATTCATATTCTATAACATTTATTGATATTATTATTTTGTTCAACTTGATGTGCATAACAATATTATATACTTTATAAAATCTTCAATGATTGGAGGAAATAAAGATATAATAATAATAATATAAACAAACTACATGCATAGTGTCTCTCAATAATAAATTTACTCCATTTGTGGAATTGATGATTTTCCACACTCGCTTGTGCGGTAAATCGTCAAGCCCACTCGTGGAGTACATCTGTTATTCAGAGACAGTCTATGCGTGTATTCTATACATATTTATGCGCACATAGTTTAATAGGTCACTAATACTCGACAACAATTTCCTCGTTCATCCAGGATGAGAGGTATGTACACAATTTTATGCATTATATCGCGTTTCGTAATTTATAAATTCGTACTTTCGTTTCTTTATATATATATTTTTGCATAATATATATATATCATTATTTTATAATTGTTAAATAATTTCAGTCAATCACATCTTCACAACGATGACACGATGGACGTTGCCAATGGACAAGATACACGGACCAAGTATTACATAATTTGTGCCAGGATTTACAAACTAGGACGATCGACAACAAAGTAGTATTAAAGAAGTATCAACAGAGAAACAGAGAACATCGCGATTTTATTGTAAATTTATGTTAAATTAATGTTTTGTGTATATTCTTGTGTAATTGTTAATAAACTGCCTTTAATAAATTCACTAATTAAATCAGTCGTAAATCTCCAAGCCGGTAGATATATCGGGAACGAAGTGACTCAGGTTTGAAGTGAGTTATGTAAAAGGAACGAAGTGACCTGTTCCCGTATTAATCCAAGTATTTTGTTTGCATTAGGCCTAAATTTATGCAGTAATATATAAAGAAAAGAAATGAGGTGCCCCATTTGCAGAAATACTTTTACCAACACATTTTTTAGCTTTATTTTCTCCCCACCATGAAAACACATCCACTGAAAAAGTGTGAAAAATAATTGGCTGTTTTGGGGACAAAAGTCACAAAACACATGTCACAAATTCGTTTTAATACAATGAAGGGATACATACACGTTTGTATGTCGGGTTTATCAATGGGACATTTAATTTCTTTTACAAACAAGCTGCCGCTTGTATAAATGTCAACGACGAACGATTTTGGATTTACAGAAATACTTCCGGGTTTGGATGGGAGGTAACTCACTATTAAATAAACGGGCATATAAAAACACGCACCGGAACATTTCCCCGGATTGTTTTCAATCGACAAATTGAAAAGGATGGGAGGCTGTCACCGGGGGAGGGGTTGTACAAACATAATTTTACAATCAATATGCGATTTATTCATTCAATATTCGAGCCACTTTTTGGCGTACCTTTGGGTTGGAAAGTTGGTGTGCGCTGATCTTTTTTTCGTCAACACATCTAACGCCGACTGAATATGAGGCTTGGAATCTGGAGCAGCTTTCAACTTCGGTTCTCCTATGGGCTCCTCGACCAAAATGTACTTGATGTCGAACCCCCATATCGCCTCTATTGGAAAGTCTCTCTCCACCAACATTCCGGTTCCGAGTTCGATCTTTCGTCCGCTGCCCTCTGGGATTGGGTTGTTTAGAAACCCGTAGTACTTCACGCATTCCGACTCATTCGAGCCCGTGTCCTGTCGAGAATAGAAGTCCGAGATTTTGTCTCCTGCATTTGTTTTAACTACCGTGTTGGACACCGTCCTGTTGTCATTTCTGACGATAACGGCCAGCCATCTGTAATCACCAGTTGCAGACGACGCGGCCATTTTCTCACACGTGCAACAATATAAATAGTACGTAGCGCCACCGCTCGAGTGAAAATATTCCGTTTAAAAATAGATATGTGGGAAAACCGGTTTACCAAAATAGAATCGGGTGGCGATCATGGCGTAAAAATGAGTTCCTATCGTCAATCTTTCAATAGAAATATGTACGTTTGGATTCAAATATGTTGGTCGGCTGAGAATATTTTTTTTTTACAATTATTTGTTTAGGTCGGGGGTTTTCCACTCGGTCGTCAAGCTGTTGTTAGAGCAAGAATTTGCCGAGAAGCTGAGTAAGGATAGCGTGCTAAGGTCGGCGGATCTGTGAACCAGAAAATCAAAAAACCGTGGCCTAAACGATTGGCTGTCTTTTCATGCTCATCGTTATAGGAATTCCTAGTTTTCCCAGGTGGTCCAGTGAAAATAACCCGGTTTTTATACTGGAATACCTTCTGGTTGAGGTTTTTGGACCTTTTTAAGAGGTGGCTTCAAGAGCCTTTTATTTTGGATTTTTTTCGAAATTGGTGGTTTAGGGTCGGTATTAACCTGTTTCACATTTGGGCGTTTACACCCACAATTTGGTATTAACCCACTGGATAGAAAATATATTAACCATAATTCTCAACAAGTTGCCCAGAGATCAACTATAAATTGTCTCATTTCTATGATATCTCAGAAATGTCACATATCAACCAGAGTCGAAAATAAAATTTGTATTTGGACACAACATTGTGGAAGTCAAGAATAATGGCCGTGCGCAAAACTTCACCTCTTTCGATATTGGGCCGTCTCGTGTTACCGATGACTAGCTTCATAGAGATGAGTCAGTGAAGTAGAGAAGACACGGCATTGGCCGTCATTTGCAATTACAAGAATGGTAAGGTAATCACCAAAACAAGAGATTGGACTCACAAAAAGAGGAATATTCGGAGGGTTTGTATTGATACAAAATTATAATAAGAATCTAGGGAACATCTCCAGATGTCACAAATAAACGTTAATTAGACTCAGTATCTCTTATAACGATGGAATAAAACAATACAAACGGTCAATCTGGGACATTTGACGGGAGTGTAGCAATGGATCGCTCTTATTATCTCGATTGCTATATGCGATCACCTGAATCGTCTGTAATAAAAATAGAACAATTATTTTTCACTTTTAATCATCTAATTTTTAAAAATAAAATATTCGAAATAAAATCAATAATAATTGATAGAAGCATTTCCAAACAAGGGTCTTCAATTCATATTTATTATTTTATACCCACGAAACTATCTCAAAATTGTTTTATGAAGAGATTATCCATCTTTAATATGATATCAAGACCGACAATAAACATGCACACATCATAAATCACTGCTTTCTGTCTATTATTTTGTACTTTTGGACTAAAAGGGCAATCAGTTGAAAATTCCAATCATTTAAGGCGCATATATACTTGATTCTGCTTTGAATGGATGTTGTTAGAAACGTCGAAGTTGTGGTACCAAATGGGGATAATCAAGCCACGTCCGTGGTGAAAGTTAAAGGCACGTGAGTCCTTAGTTGTCGAAAATATTCAGATTTGATCTAATCACCGTAAACAGAAAAACATTAAAACGCATACAGTTTCGTTCATATATACCATGACCATCACGTAAACAGCATGTTATCATAAATACCTACTATATTTTACCTAAGCAAGAGCCTGATTGTGTTACAGAAGACAGCACAATGCTACTGGCTAATCACTAACAAATGGCATAAACTCTCTTTATTAGTTCCATATCAGGAATTCACCAACAAAGAACGCTCTTTATGTTTACCATCATAATATAAACAAACACCAGAAAAGTAACTTTTTATGCTTTTGTTTACATAGCAATGGTAAAAAATTTGACAACATACTGTTTATGCGATATTTCTTATTTGTATACGGACAAAGTCTGTCTACATTTTGATGTTCTTTCTGTTTGTGGCGGTTTTTGATGGGTGGAAATATTTTCACAGGATACCCACATCCAAGGCCACCGTACCTTTAAAACTTAGATATAGACATTTATCTAAATTGTTTTCAGAGACTCACAGCTGATCGTGATGGACATTTAATGTGTTTTTTCTGCTGGCCATGGATCAGGTTATATTATAGTTAGTTAATTTAATTGGAAATTGATAGTTTTTTTTAATTTTTGTCACAAATTCTCGACATTGGATATCATATATATTGCATGTTTTTTTTAAAGTTCTTGCCTTTAAATTATTATGGAATAGAAATTCTCAACTATATAACCAATTAACACATTCATCAGTCTTCCATTTCATAATAGGCTAACACATAATGAGCAATCTTGGGGTCACTCCCTTTTCCGGATTAGGAATTTCTTTAGAACCAATTGGTATTGAGTTCGTTAGATGTATCAATTTCAAGGAAGAAGATTTCACACCAGTTGAGACCTCAAAACCCAATACATCAGTGGACAATTTTGTGGGCATGGTGGCGGCCTAATTACCAATTTACGTGTTATGTATACATTGGACTTTGGAAACAATTCGACCTTTCAGATCAACAGATTAAGGTAACTCAATTTATTTTTACTTTATAGCTCGATTCATTATTATCGTTAATATTTATATCTATGCTCGACCTATTTTGGTATTATATCGGATTAACGATAAATCCAATTCATATATAACAAGGGAATACAAAATAACAATTACCTACTCACATATATAATATGTATATACACGTAACAAATAGGATAATACCGACGTGTTTTGGTGCACCATCGCGCGCGATCAATTGTTTGAAAATCTACGTGTGCTTGATTTCGAGGTTACATTTGGCCCGTTTTTAGCTGGGGTGTAGCTTGGTAATTTTGAGCTGCACGGTTCTTTCTCTGGTGATCACATAAGGTCGGGAGCATAAAGAACCGAAACCACAAATAAACGTTCTGATTTAAGTTCGTTTAACTAGAGATGCTCTCCCTGATGACCTGGCTATATTTATTTATCGATTCCCAACATTTTAAGATACCATTTTCGGCATGATCGTAGTAAACCTTTTCCAAATTATTAAATGTTATGTTTCCTCCATGTTATCAAGCCACGCCGACAATCAAACATTAGGCTAAATCACGAGGTTGTACAAAATCTGTATTAACTTGAAATATAGGCCTACTGTGTGGTTCTGTATAGAATACAATAAAAATATACAATATAAAAAGAACCCATTTATAAAGAGCGTTACACTATGTGTTATATATGCATATCTCCTTACAATACTTTATGTTTTATATGTAGGTTTTTCCCCACTGTTTATATCCCACCTGGAACTGATATTATTGTCTTCGGTTTTCCCCATATAATATTGTATATAAACGGTTCTCAATTCTTTAAGTGCCATATATGCACATTTCAAAAAGATGGAAACAACGGTACCTCTGATGGCTCAATAAAACAATAAAACCTTGCCAGGATAGTGTGTGGATTTCAACAATGCTAGGTGTTGTTTACTCTCCGAAACTTAGCCACATTACCAAACACATTCATTCAAATGGCGGTTGTTTGGCGGTTTACATGCGATGTGTTAAGCATATTGTTAATATTATTATCTGGGACCCAAGCGGCCATATACACGCATGCTAATACATGGATGTGTATTGTTTGACTACCAGTGGATATATAGATATTATCGGGCGCCCCAACTCCCGTGCGACATACATATATTTACATATCAAAATCAATATGTAATCATAGAATATACCCCAATTTTCTAACGGAGCGTGCGCATTATGGTTTTGATCTGTCCGACCGTCTGTCCATCATTCGGTCTTGGTTTATGTGTGGTGGCTTAAGATAAGTATCAACTGGAAAAACTATAATTTAGTGGTTGGGTTTTCTAACACAGAGTGCAGTCCGGGGCCGCATGTTCGGTGACCGCCGGCCAACCCCCCCCCCCTTTGTGTTGGGATTTCCTTCTATGTACGACATTGATAAGTCCCAACTGTTTTTACTGGAATTACTGGCCCGGGGTGCAGGTTGGGTTCGAGCTTGGAGTCCTACCCGAGGGTTTTACATGTGTTATCACATCGGGATATTACTTCTGAGTCAATATATGACGCCCATATAAAAAGCGTTTAATTTATTAGTTTTTACACGGGAATATGAAAAGATCGGTTAATCCAAGGAAGTCTAGACGTATATTCTATACCTGTGTTACTCTTATCTTGACATTTTGTAAACTGCCGCAAGGTAGACTGCTCTGGACATCACTAGTGAAGTTTCCACTTTCGAAGTTCAAGACAGGGGTGCCTCTATATGTGGGACCGGGGTGCGTGCATCCACCTGCTCATATATCATGGGTATCACAAAACTATTATGTTATGGAACTCGTTCTTCCTGGCAACCCGCTGTAGAGGAGTCTTTCGACCATTCGACGTTTGACAGTTAATAATAATTTATAGTTTTTAGGGACAACCCTTAACTTATATTTAGTTATAACAAATTTTGAGTCTTGACTGCTTTTTATTATTTGGTTTTCCTTATTTTGCCTAGACATACCTTGGGCTACAATATATTGATGTACTTAACAATCCATGTCATAGTAACACTACCCTTGTTCTGGATACAGCAGTAATATATTTAATTTAACCCGTAAATGATGGGCAAGGGGGTAACTAACTTTGATTATTTGTATGACATGATGGGACGAAACGGGTTAACGAGCACCTAACTAAGACGTCGCGCGCCAATTACGTCATACTGATGACTCACCAACGTCATTCCCACAAACAAACTTCTGCATTCGATGTATTGGGTTCCATTTTGTCTGAAAACACTCAGATCATTTTCCAATTTTGTGGGCATGGAATTGTATGAGAAATTCTGCCAGTATGGCTATGAATTAAGTTCTCTAGCCACAGTAGGTATTCTTAAATGTGCATTAACTGCCTAAATTATCTATTTGATTTATTATAATGATCTGGCTAGCGCCTCTAGGGGAAGTTCTGCCCAAATTTTTAATTTGATTGGATAGGGTGGTGTGAAGGATCTGGCAAGCGCCTCGCAGGGAAGTTGATTTGATTATGGGTGGGGTTAGTGATGTAGCTATCGCCTCTATTATACGTTCTGCGAAATGATCAATTTCATTAGATTATGGACGATGCTAACGTTGCTGCACAAATTTTTAATTTGGTTCGATACGGGTTGGGTGATTGATCTGGCAAGCGCCTCCAGGGGAATTCTGACCAAATTTTCATGGAACCATAATGCTAGTTGTACATGTATATTTAATATCATTTATATGACTAATAATTTCTTATTCATAAATCCCAATAATGAAATTGAATTTTTTTTTTTTTCTATATGTTGCAGGTCTGCATAACTTTGATGGATTATGACTGACAGCATCATAATTTTTTCTGATACAGATACAGATTCAGATGAGGCTCAACGCCCCTTCAGTGTTATAAATATTGATTTGGACGAGACTCAACGACCCTTCAGTGATATTGGCTTGGACAAGACTCAACGACCCTTCAGTGATATTGATTTGGACGAGACTCAACGTCCCTTCAGCGATATAGACATAGGTTCAGATAGTGATGCAACACAGCCGCCACCAGTAGGACAGGGGGTTGATGATTGGCAGCTTTTTGTTGTAAGTTAAAAAAATTATTTTGCATCAGACCAGACACTAGAATTCAGTCATTGAAAATTAGCCACAGAAAATAGCAATGTGGTAATTATGTTATAGTTGTCAGATATTCCAGGGCTTTAAATCTGATGAGAATCCTGATTTTTAATTAGATTTTTCATAGAAGCAGCCGATTTGCTGTAGAAATGCTATATTTTCATTCTGACAAATAGTTATATCATATTTGTGGATTTTAAGGATGTGCTCAGAATTATTTAATTACCCAGATATAACTCCATAGGCCAAACTAGAGCATTTAGTGGGATGTTGCCATGGTGCAAGAAAATATTGTTTAAATAAAACATAAAATAAATTTATACTTATTTCAGGATAGCCCACATACATGTAGTTCCACTGAAAGACAAGAACCACAAGGGGAAAGACAATAATTACTAGACGAACCACAAGAATCACAAGACACCGTTATTGTGAGTAGTTCATGTTTGTTTGCATCAATTTGAAATTGTGAAAAATGAAGCAGAAATCACAATAAAAAAATTCCATGATATGTAGCTAGCTCAATCGATTATATCCAATAATTGCAGCCTAAGCAATGCTGGATGTCAGTTTGTGGTTTTCACTACTAGAAGGTAAAAATCAAATATTAAGTTTCTTGCCATTGAACTGGAAATTTCATCCTTAGTATTTGCCTTATGTCAACTACTGTACAACGTGTCTACATACAGGAACAGCAGTCAGCATATCTATTCCCAGTTTTATGCTATCATCTGGTACTCACAACCTATAAAGTTACATATAACTTTATTTAAATTCATTTTCCTGCAACTGTGATTTTTGCTCTTTTTCACAGTTGATCACTATATACTGGTGTTTGCTTGCATGGTGCTTGTATGCTTCACAGTGTTATTTTAGCAATTCCATATGTATGCAAGTAATTTTAGAATTGCATGTTGCTTCCAGCATTTAATCAATCATTTCAAGGTATGTTATTTCTACCGACAATATATAAAGACCTACTGGTTTGAATGGAAATTTTTGGTTTACATGCCATCTACATACATACTAAATTATTTAACCTGGCATTCTATATTTATCGACTGGTATCCTGCTTGAATGAAATGTTTATAACATTCCACATGTAACTGTTAGTTATTGGCATGGTCAAAAGTAGCAAATATTGCAATGCTACACATCTGATGGTAGGAATAGGATGTCATAATCTTTATTTTGCTTCATTTGGGGGCTGCAGTAGAAATCAATTTTGGTATCCATACCTGTTACAGTTACGGAGTTAGCCATATGTGTCCTACTTACCGTTGATTGATGTTCAATTTATGTATTTCATGAATATATGTGGTGGTGGGATTGATATGCAAAAACATTATGAATTTATTGTTTCTATCAATATGAGGTGATGGAAGGCATATCATGAAAATAACTTTAAACAGGCTGTAACAACTGCATATATGTATGTACTAGTACCATAACCTAAGTCAACATGCAATTTCAATCATTGTTTGAACACATCAATATTTTCCAGCAATGGTGCATTGTGGTCGTATTTCCACTTGCACATCATCTTTTGATAAAGTGCATATTATGTGCGCCGACATCGCTTAAAGCATTGTCAGTATCTATGGTCTGTGGACTTTAGGTTGGAGAAAATCGTCATTAATATGATATCCATTCCTAAAAACAAGCTTGCTTCCTGTCGGCATAATCTTGAGGCGACAAATATCACATTTGTTTAAATCTGACAATATTAGTAGAATGATGATCATCAAACAAAAGTGCCATTTAAATGGATAATATTTGAAGCACAACTCTTTAATCGATGTTCAAAAGAGCCAACTGGGCCAGTGATATTTAGTTTTGGATGTGACTACTCTTTATGATCAAAGCCTGCTTATTGTAAAATATTTTATGCTACTCCTTTAATATGGATTTTCTATTCTTTATATTTCTCTGAAGTTGTGCCATGATAGGAGTATTACTGGAGTTTGGTTATAGTTTATAATACAAATCTGATCTGGAAAGCACTTAAATATACAAAATAGACATCTCATTTGACAATATGTTGGCTAATTTATGTTTATGCTAAAGTGAGAGAGGAGTTCCATGTTATTGTTTTATTGCTCTTACTACATTGATACGTGTACAATAACCAGTAAGATATTTCACAACAAAAATTTAAATAATTGTTGCAAGGGTTTGTAATTTTATTGATTGGTACTTGGACGTACAGTTGCTATAAGTACTTGCTACAACTGATTCTATAATTCTATATGCTAATATGCTTTTATTATACCTCCTGTAACAAGTCATGTACGACTCAGTGTGTTCGTCTGTCCATAGACACATCATTGTCAGAGCTTTAATTCGTACAATTTCAGTCAATTTTTTAAAAACCTGGCACAGATATTTAGTACCATGGTAACCTGTGCACCTGCGATTATGAAGTTCATCTGTCTTTTTATGGAGTTATCCCCCTTCAACTTTTCTCAAGATGAAGAATTTTCTACATATTCCGGTCAATTATAACATGGGTCAATGGTGTACCTTTGTCTTGATAACGGTTTTTGCTTCAACCAAAACATCGTTAAAAAAATATTCTGATTCTGTGTCACTTTAAAAAATGGTTGTGTGGTATGTGCTGCTTGGTTATATTCACAAGTAAAGTTGTATCTTGCAGTGAACAGACATATACACTTGCATGTATATGTAATGATGATTTTTGCTTTAGCATATTTGCGCTTTCAGGTCAGACTGGTATTCAAAGATATCAGTCTATCATGGTACAGCTGAGTTAAGTAGTGTACGTAGTGGTGAAAAGTTAATTTCTTTTTCACAGGTACATTTGAGAAGTAGTTCTCAAACAAATTTGTCATATGTGAGAGACAACAGCCAGAGACTATTCAATATTACCTATAAACAACCACTTGTTGACATATGTTCATTCATATTGGAGAACACTCTCGCCAATGACGATTCCATTGTTCTTGTTGACCGCACAACACATACTTTAGAGAGTGGTGGTATCCTAGTTTCAACCTCTACACAAGTGCGCGAAACTGACTATACACATTTGGAAATCATTACCTCAAATATTTTATCAGAAGCATCATTTCTCTGTTCAGATACAAATACTAAGGATACATATTCTCAAACAATAATAACCTACAGCAACAATGGAGAATGTTACAGATTTGATATCAAATATTGAGGACCACAGTCTTGCTCACTGCACAAGGTGGCTTTTTTCATTGGCCAGTCCAGGCCAATGCTCATATCATGTTCATTGGCCAGTCCAGGCCAATGCTCATATCATGCATTGTATGCTATATGTAAAAGAACGCTTGCAACAAATGAAAGACTGAAAGAGAATGGCACACAAGAAGAGATGGATCAATTTGCTACTCAAAATATCCACATCCCTAAGCCACTTACGAAGCAGACAGACAACAATATTCAATCTGAAGCAACATATATAACTGTCGCCACATCTCTTGCTGAAAAGCTAAGTATGGTAAGATCAGAGAAAGAACAAATGCACACCAACATGCAAGAAGCTCAAAATAAACTTAAGAAAAAGATGACTAGATATGGTGTGCCAAAATTCAAGGCAGAGTTAAAGGAATACAAGACCAAAGCTAAATATGTTAGTAAACACAACAGTATGCTGAGGAATAGAATGAAGTTCAAAGATCAGCAAATTAAACGACTTCGATCCAAACTCACATATGCAAATACATGCAGAGAGAAATGTCAAAAACTATTATCAGCTACAAACGAGAAATATTCTGCACTCAACTTAGAATTCAACAGCAATGAAGATATCAGCCAACATAAGTTAAGACTACTTAGACAAGAAATAAATGAATTACAGGATGAGAATGCATGGCTCCGTGATATGGTCCAAGATACTGTTGTCACCTTTATTGAAGGATCCAAACGCTACATTCCTAAAACACAAGAATGTGTCTATCAACTTCTTCAACACAATGTGTCACAGAACAAAGTATCATCAGTGATTGAGACTGTCTTGTCCTTAGTCAATATGAAGGCCAACAAATTACCATCCACATCGTGTGTCAACAATATGAACATTCAAAGGCTGTCTTTATGTCACAAACAACTTGCTGAGCAGCTGCCGAATCGTGAAAATCTTTGTCTTCTGAGTGATGAAACAAGCAAGTTTGGACACAAAATACAAGGAATGCATGCTGCAGACGCAGAAGGAAATCTGTGGGTCTTGGGACTAAGGGAAATGACAACAAAGTCAAGCAAAAATATCTTGCAGTCTTTGGAACAAATATTGGCTGACATCAAAATAACATGTGTGTTGCATTCTAATAGGAATATAAAAACAATTTGAACTTACCAATATAATTCATGGATCTTGTATGCAGACTGCTCATAATCCAGTGCTAAAGATAGCAGCGTCCTTTGTGGTGTGTCTACGGCATGGATGTTAACTGCCGTTAAAGCTGAAAGCTGCTAGAAACGCCATTATGGAGGTGTTGGCAGATAGTAAACACTGCATTGGCTGAATGTGGATGTTGATGTCTTCAGCTTGGTGTCTGAGTGTCCTACGACCCTCATATGCAGCACTTGACAGTCTTCCGAATGCTGCTGCTATGTCAGTTATCTGGAAATGAAATGGTTGACACATTCAGCTTTTTCAGCCCATTAATCATTTGCTCACTGGCAAACTTTAACTTTAAAATATATTTTCCACCTAGATGTTTAAATCGACTCATAACATTCATGATATCAATATCTACCAGCCAATTCTATCTTACCCACAAACACCTCTGCCACTAAATTTCCGTCTGCTATTACACTAATCTAATAACATCATCGAGTAATAGCTCGAAACCAATCTCTACCAGTGGTGTCTATCATTACGCGTGTATTACTGTCCTAGAGATTCTAGATAGCTATGGTTCGCTGGGCATTTTTATTAATTTATAGATAATGGGAATTTTTGGGAGGATTAAAAGTCGAACTGTGAACCGGAGGCCGAGTCCGGTAAAAGGTGTAGTTGGGAGGTGTAGTTGGGAATTTCAATTTCGTTTATTGTCCTTTACATTATTATGTCAATAATGTTGATTTTTGGTTTGTGACAAGCTATGTGAATTACAAATAAAAGAAATGAAAAAGGTAATTTGTAAGTCTTATATTTCAACTTTTATAGACATTTTTCGTTCTGTAGCCCACTGGGGGTTGTGGTCGGAGACGGCCGAGTCGCCGCCGGTTCGTTAATTAGGGGATGGTTGTTATTGTTATTTTAAAGGAATTCTGAGTTGTCATTCGCGAAACCAATATATTTTATATTCTATAATTACATTCATTGGTATATAATATATGATCATGAGCGCGTTACCATTTCTGACATTGGTTTTCTTGTACCGATTACACGGTAGAGTTTACCGATGCTGTTGGAGCTTGATGTGCTAGTTGAAGATTTTATAATTTACAGTATGTGTGGCAATTATTGAACTGACCTCTGATTCATCACATTCTGCTATGCGGTCGACAACGCTAAATTGTTGTCCATGCACAGACTGTCGGACGGGGCTGATTAGCTGTAGACACACTGGGCTCTTCCTCTTTCATAGCAAATGTTCGGTCACCGATAGTTGGGCCTTCAAAAGAACTGGCAGTGGCATCCAGCTGCTGGATTGTCTATTGTATACAACCTGAATAATATGTATATATATTTTGTTGTTCGATATAGTATGTTATAACGAGTCAAATAGCGATTACTCACAACTTTGGGTAGCAGGTGAGTTTGTCTTTTGACATTCTTTAATGTGGATTATAATGCTATCAGGCACACTCATTATTTCATTGCCATTTTCATACAAACGAAAATTAACTTTATATGGCTTTCTCCATTTAACACAATGTATTGATTGAACAAATGATGATGGTGTTATGACGTTGAATGGCATACCGGGTACCCATAATGTCAAAATATGTTAAATATTGTTGTTTCATTGTGATTTACACTGAAATAACATGATTCTGATATCATCTCGGCTTGAAAATATAACCACAGGTATTTTGTTGTATAAGAATAATTTTTTCATTTATTCACTTTAACATGTTTCATGATATATGAACTAAATGTGATGTATTATTTTATTTCACAGATGAAACAAGACGTAAATTGCTAAGGGAAACCCTGCCAACATCATTATCTGGTGTAAGTAAGTGTTGGAGTGCACACCTTTACAAACGAATGCCTGTGTTGGAGTGATAAACTCTTTGGATCGTAACCAATCCACACCCTGCTTTGTCACCAGCCCACTCGAAATTCGCTCCAATGTATAATTGCCACCAAATTCTTCATGGTTCACACAGCAACAGTTTGCAGCCGATACTGGTCGACCTGTTTTCTTTGGTGTCATTCTTTCGTTTCTGTAATATAATAACAAGATTTCACATTACTATACGAATAGAATATTTAATAATGATCGGATACATAATTGTGTTCCGTGATTGTGCATTGCAACGAAAATCAATGTACATAATACAGTGTTGATTTACATTTATAATACATTAAGTTGGTACTTAGAAAATCACAATCATTGTTATTGTTTGTATGTTATATTTTAACAATCTAACAAGTCTTATTTCCGTGCTCATCGGCCTCATATTGAAAGACAATTGATTTTTTTCGTCTCATACTGAAAGTGGTATTCCATAACGAATCGGCTTTCCGTAGTTTTTTCAACAGACGAGGTAAGTGGGAGAAATATCGATTAAATTCTTATTTCTTTAATTCGATTGGTCATCTACATCACGTGATTTAAATTGTTCAAAATGGCGAATTTTAAGAAGTCAGAAGAATCGCCAGCTCTCATAATTTGAAGAGAAAAAGACGTTATTTCATGCACAGGTATTTGGCCAAAAAATTAAATAAAAATATATAAAGGTAAGTATCAAGGCTGATAGTGAAAATAGGAGGTCAAAAATTATTTTTTATCAAATTGATCTGGAATTCTAGCATTATGTGCCAAAGTAACCATATTTTTTGTTAAAGATTAGCTTTCCGTCGTACTTTAAACAAGTGAGCATAGAAAATCATTCGAAGTTGCCAATGAAATATATTTTTTGGTACCCGAAACGTCCGTCCAATGAAAAATAAAAAAAATCAAATAATCCAACCCTTACATAACCGAAATCTATACTATTATCATCAAACTAATTAGCCCTATTGTCAAACAGACGTTGTTTCATGAAGTACAGCTAATTTTGGGGGTGGTACTCAACATACATCGAGTTTAATAACGATTTATGTCTTCTTTTTTTTCGTCAGTTTTACAGACTTATTTTCGCGGGAGGCCATTTTGCAAAACTGAAAGCGAAACTAACTTGAATTTTATTAAATTAATTTTAATATCTCTCTTTTAATTTATATCTGGTATTCTTAATGACATAAATCATTGCGATGGATATATAATACCCACTAGATACGGAATTAGATAAACATTTTTTTTCGTTTCGCACTTTCAAAATGGCCTCCCGCGAAAAGAATCATGTAAAACTGACGGGAAAAAAAATAATCTAACTCGATGTATGTTGTGTACCACAACCAAATTAGCTGTCCGTGAAACAACGTCTGTTTGACAATAGGATTACTTAGTTTGATGATTAGAGTATAGATTTCGGTGATTTAGGGGTTGGATTGTTTGATTTTTTTAATTTTTCATTGGACGGACGTTTCGGGTACCAACCAAATAAATTTGATTTATCAACTTTAAATGTTTTTCTATATTCACTAATCTCAAATACGACGGCGAACCAAACATTTTTGAAAACTATGCTTATTTGGTCACATAGTGCTGCAATTGGAAATCAATAAAAAATCAAATGTTGCTTTTGTAGAGAGAAATGCTGACCTCTATCAAAAATGAGATAGATACCTTTCCGAACTTTTTATTAAATTAAAAAAAAAAGTTTTGTGCCTAATACCTGTGATTTCATGGTACTCACATCTCCTGTTGTCTTTAAATAGTGTTGTCAGATATATTGTTACTTTTCCGTCAAAAGTTGCACCTTCTTGAAACCGGAAATCGTCTATTAAGCCGTTTACGATGTGGTCAACATCCGGAAAATTCTCGTTCATGCAAATAATACAAAAATACTCGTCGCAGACGATTTTAGACCTGCTAGAAGGGCCATGGCTAAAGTAGCCAAATATCAGGTTTACCCAGACCTGACAATCGAAGTAAAACGGAAGTTCGATGACGTCACAAATCGTTGGGCTGATTTGAACAAAACCAGGTTCCTCTCACTTAAAGATACATCGAAGCGTAGTGGATTCTTACGTTGAGCGCCATTAAAACCCTATGGAAATATAACTAGGCTATGTCTCCCAGTCAGTCTAACATACTGTACACGAGATATCTCAATCCATAGTTTTATAAAAGTAGGATATACATTGTCTTCCACGCGTCACAACTTGAGTCTCTGGTGTAGGGGCGTTGGATTTGCACAATAAGAAGGTTTTACATTACATTCTGTATTCTCTATCATGAATCAATCACAACCGAACTGTACATATAGTGAGACATCGATGAGACGATTATGGTCATGCGACATGTGGGACGTACAGCACAGAACAAATGGTGAATGAGGTATACATCTAACAGCAAGTATTTCCATGTTTCCAAGTATTACCCTATAATATAAAAGTAACTATTCCAACACAAAGTATAAAGACATATGGGAAAGAGAAATACATTCCAATACAATTAATCACGAACCAAAGCCGGACACTTTGGGTCGTGTATAGACTATATCTGATTTTGTGACGTCACCAATTATTATCTAATACGACGCTGTTTTGAATTTCGGGAGCGCGAATGTCGCACAGTAGATCGGTGGGCTTAAACCATTAATGTCGTAATCGGCTGCGAAGAGGCCAACCCAAATCAGTCGACGTGCAACATTCTCCTATTTATATAAACGTCATAAAATCATTTATTAGTTTTTATTTATAAGGGAAAGTATGTCCATACTGAATTTATAACGGGTCTACTCCGGCACTCTACTGGATCAAGTAATCGGACCCTAGGAAGTTTTGATATTTTTTAAATAAACTAAAATCATCACAACTCAACACGATCTACGTGTATCTACTTTATTTTCCAACCGATTCACAGCAGTTGATCAATACTGCATGGTTCTGTAGAGACTATACCGTGCGAAAGGAAATAAGATAATATCTAATATGGATTTGATTGTTATCACAAGTCTGCATACTTACATGCATCTGATAATCCATATATATCCTATTTTCTTGAATAGAATGAAAACACATACTTATGAACAAAGCAGAAGATACATTCAGTTCCACGCGAATTCAGTCAATGGTGAAAGTTACACGATGACATTGTTTGTCGACTCTCGTTGAAATCGGTATGATGACATGTTATGAGTGAAATGAACATCCTGAGTATCTGAAGCGGAGAGCTCCCCTAGTACGCAAAGTAATATAATGGTTAGTTTCAGTTCCATGCACTCTTGACAACATATATAACTATTTATAATTACCCCACCAAACATAAGCCTTATGCATGTGGATCTTATTTGGTGGGAATCTATAAAGTGATCTTGAAAAGAATTGTTTAAAACGCTACATGCAGAAACCCATATGTGATTGTTTTAGCTTTGGTTCGTTTATTACGCTTGCGTATGATCATATTATGTTAACCATTGCCATTGTTACTGTACAATTAGTATTAATTGCTACAAACTTACTTATACATGTAAATACATCACCGTGACATCACCTCCACTGGCACTGTCTCTGTGTTTGGTAAACACTTTAGAGTCAGGCGAAGGACCAGGAGTCATATCATATTTCTTCCGTCTGCAAACAACCGAATAACCATCCTTCCATTCCATGTGAAAATTCTTTTTGAAAAACGAAAGCAGCGGGTCATCGTCAGCATCAACAAATCTATGTCCGATTCCGAATTCTGCATCATTGCCATCAACATCAACGTCGGGTGAAATTTCCCCTACGTCGCATCGTCAATCTGTCCACATCAAACGTGTCGAAAAAATCTGTCCCTTTTAGGGCTTCGTAGAAATCGTCATCGGAAAATTCGTCATCAGACATTGTTGACAATGCCAAACGACACCGGAACTGAAAGCAGGTTATTGCATTTTAGTATTGTTAGAGCGCACAGCGTGCGGTATAAAAATCACTAAACGGGAGACGAACGTCGTACACAGTAAATGCCGAAGTTCAAAACATTTAAATCTAAATGTTTGCAAGTTCATTTGTGGCAAATACACACCAATTGTTCACCTGATCAAATTCTTGGAAATTTCGATTTGCTAGCGCAGACTTTCTTGGAAACGAGAGGACGTAATCTATTTCCATCTTTCATCAAATTGTTGGCCTGCATATAACATTGTTGTGTGTGGAAATAACTTATTTTCAAAAAACAATCTGAACAGGAATATTTACCACACTAATTCACAAATAATAATAAACATTTCACCTTAAAATAGACATCAGGAAATGCTGAAAGCGAAAGCACAAACGCAGTTCGCAACCATGAAGAAAATACGTGAATGTGCACATGGCATTTCCGGATTCCAGGTCGGTGACTTTCAGACAATAAATAATTCGTTTAAAATAATGTATTTATAATAATTTGTGCACGTATATGACACTTAATATCACATGACACAGACAAAAGCATTTTTGGAAGCTGGTTAGTTCATGTTTCTATTTTTATAGCAGATAACCTGCGGTTAAAATCGCGGAACGGGAGATGAACGTCGCTAAAGCGGGCTACGGTGGTGCGTCCTGCCCGTTAAAGAGTTAAAGGCACGTGCGGCCTTAGTTGTCGAAAATATTCATATTTGTTCCAATCACCGTAAACAGAAAAACATTAAAACGCATACAGTTTCGTCCATATATACCATGACATTGCGTAAACAGCATGTTATCATAAAGACCTACTATAGTTTACATAAACAAGAGCCTGATTGTGTTACAGAAGATTGCACAATGCTACTGGCTAATCACATACAAATGGCATAAACGCTCTTTATTAGTTCCATATCAGGAATTCACCAACAAATAACGCTCTTTATGCTTACCATCATAATATAAACAAACACCAGAAAAGTAACTTTTTAAGCTTTTGTTTACATAACAATGGTCAAATATATGACAATAACATACTGTTTATGCGATATTTCTTATTTGTATACGGACAAAGTCTGTCTACATTTTGATATTCTTTCTGTCTGTGGCGGTTTTTGACGGGTGGAAATATTTTAACTGGATACCCACAACCAAGGCCAACCGTATCGTTAAACGTAAAGCTAACAAAAAATAACCTATATTTTATTAAATATATATTTAATGAATATAATTAAAAGTTCTAAACTAATTTTCCATTCCATATGTATCTCGGAAGTATTTCTTGCACTCAGTTTTGAATTGCATCAAATCAGGCATGCACCTTGTATCATCTGGTAAGGAATTCTAACGATCGGTTGCAGCAATAGTGGGACTAAATGATCTTAATTTCGTTCTTCTGTATTGTTTTGCAAACATTGCCTTCTGACGTGTAAAATAGTTATGCCTACTCTCTATTAATTCGAAAACAGTTTAATATATTTTGAGGTAAAAGGCAATTTGTTTTACTGTGTGTGCTATTATGATGCATGGTGGTCATTTTCAGTAAATCATGAAAGTTCAAGGCATTCGATTTATAAAATAATGGCTGATAATAATTAAACGCTCTTGGTGTATCATATAATTTATTAGCCCCCCCCCCCCTTTAAGTCATCTGAGGTCAAAGGCGACTATCACATGACAATCTTCTGGTCAGATCATCTGTACCAATTTCCCTACATATCTGCTAAACTGTTAATAAATGCTCTGCTCTGCTCAGATGTGCTCCTTAAGTCATCTGATGTCAACGACATCTATTTCATGACACTCTATGGGTCAATTATATCCCCGTGTTTCAATTTTCACCGACCAGATTAGTGCATTTTAAGATATCTCAGTTCAACGGGACCTATCTAATAACGCTCCCGGGTCAAATTACTTCTATATATAAATGTTCAGCTCCGACGGTCGAGCCGTTTGATCACCCATAAGCGGACAACCAAACAAAAACATTTGAATTTTATTAGTATAGATAATTATAAACTAGGAAATAACGCATGATAATTAACTTTAATTCCGCACATCAGGGTTCATACAGGTTCTTAAAATGTAAATTTAAGGACTTTTAAGGACATTTTTAAGTACTTTCAAGACGGTCGTGGGACCATCGTTGACTGAAGATCAACGCCGACTGCCGAAGGCAGGATCAGGGGAGAGTACGAGAGGGATGTCCCCTCTGGTTGTTGGGGGTCCTCCCCCGAGAAAAAATTCAATGCCATGAGAGTGAATTTGGGCCCTACTGAGGTCTTCCAGACTTTTCTAGGGGTCATTACCCAGGTTTTGGCAAATATATCACAGTACTTTTTGGTGTTGAGAAAACAGGTATGTTTCTGTGATAGTGAAAAATTTCATGTACTATGTACCATAGAAATCTCACTGGAACTTGAATTAACATTCATTTTTCTGACAGTAATAATCTTGCGGTGATTCCATAAACATGTTCAGAGATTGTTGACATGATGTTTTGAAATTTTTTGATCTCCACCTCAGGCTGCAGCCATAATTTGTATCGTTGCCCGTTCATATGACTTCGTACAGCACTTTCACCCATACTCGATATACTAAATGATTTATTACAAATCCGACACCGTGCTTCGTGAATGTCCCGATCTGCTACGAGCCACGATTTGTATTCATTTTTGCGAATCCAATCCGGGTTAAATTTACAATTAGCCGGTATGTTGACCATTACAACAAAAGACAAACAGAAGAGACAAGTTCTCAAACGATGGGTATGATTGGCCGACGCACAAACTTTTTAGCCAATCAAAACTCCGCTTGTATCTAGCTTTGACTTTTGGGTGAATTACCGTTATTGCGTACCACATTTCGCCTATCACGTTTTTGGCGATTTCGGGATTTGTTATCACGGAGATTCTAACGACAATTGGCAATCATTTTATGACTTTTAAACTATACAATGCCGTGAGTTAAGGGGGTGTCGAATTTAAGCACTTTTAAGTACTTTAGGGGTTTTGGACGAAATTTTAAGTACTTCAATGCCTTGGAAAATGGGGCTCAAAATTCAAGCACTAGCGACATGTGCGAACCCTGGCACATGTACCTTTAATTCACGAAGCACACCCACTTCCTTATCTGGAAAATATTCCCTTCTGTCTTAAAGCCCACTCAATCTTAATTCATCACATAGTCCGTCTTAACAAATAACTATCCATTATGTGTCTTCAGATAATTCTGGGACAAAATAATTAAGGACGCACGGGAAAATTACCAAAAAAAGAGTCGTATCATATTTATTGTCATGGCATGAGGATCTTCATTTGTATCTTATATAATCTTAGTCTTTAACATCATCATATTATAACTTCACAGAAAACTTCCCACCGCTCGTTAACATTTCATCCTCACTCAAATCAAAGATATGTATGAGAGTTTTGCTGTTTAATAGATTATTCATTACTATTTTTTCACTTTTATGTTTCAACATCATTGTCCAATTTATTAATTTTGTGGATCGCCTTTGTATATATTTTTTATACTAAGCAATTAGTAACCCTTGGAACAAACGTCGCACTACCGACGAATCTAATTCAATTAGAATTAGACTCGAGTTTAATTCATAATTCGTCTGTTGAAACAAACGTCGCATTTAATTCAAGACGAATCTAAATGATTTCTTAAAATGGCATAAAGCGTTCATAAGGGTTTTCGTCAAAACGGCTAAAATAGGAAGTTTTATATCAATTCTAAAACGTAAAATTTAGTGTGAAAATGTGGCTTTTGACTTCCAAGCGACGAACTTAATGTTACTATTCTGAGGAGTGGAAATTATTGGTTTTATATCGCTATTTCGTAGGTATTTGATACATATTTTAGGTCGGACATGATTCTTTAGGTGGTATTTTGCTTTGAACTTGTCTGAAAGAAATCAGGTCCAGTTTATTTTTATACGAAAACGTTGTACCGTTTTAACAATTTGATAGCAAGTTGATGTCAACGCGCTATATCACTATATATTGCGTCAGTATGCCTATCTAAAACCACGTGGTAAAATAATCATGGCGGGCAGGGACGTACGGCTATAGGGTCTCGGTTGGGGGTGGGGCTAATAAATTTGCGTAATTCAATTTGCACCCCCCTTGGCTGTTCCTTCACATGCCTGGATAATAGCCTATTCTGAATGGATCAGTAGACTTGTGATAATGCACTGGGCGGACCATGGTTCTGCCAGTAGAAGAAAAATCACAGATCTGAACCTGAAAATCCGATCATAGTTTGGCACAGCGGGAGAAAACTTTGAACATGAAAACCGCAAAAACCTATATAGCATTAGACTGGCCTCAAGCTTTCCAAGTGCTGACAATTTCCAACCTGACACCCCCACGAAGGTTGGAAATTTTCCATCTGATGACCATTAAAGTTCATAATTTTGAATAGAAGCATAGGAAAATAATTAGCAGTTTTTGTTGGCTGGCCACGGGGGTCATGAGGGACCAGGACACAGGCCATTTCAGTCAAAATGTTGGACCAAAAGTAGGAAAATATGCAAATGTTGGTCTAAAAACAACAAATTCCCCAATAATTCATTGCTGGAAAATCAAATTACAAGAACAATTTCAACCCATCGTTGATATTAAATTTGCACACGTCCATGGATGCACATTATAGCGTGTATATCCAAACGGACTAAATATTTATTTAGTGCGTCTACTCGCATTTAATTTGAAACAAACGTCGCACTTTCGTCGACTCGAATTCAAATACCACCAAATTACGTCATTCTCGTTGGTGTTTTCCAGTTTAAATTGGAATTCCCTCATTAGCATATCATTATGCAGCTCGTTTGCATGTCTCCGAATTAAATTCGAGTCGACGGTGATGCGACGTTTGTTTCAAACACGGATCTCAGACGCATCAGCAATTAAATTCGTGTTGACCACACGCATTCTTCGTCGGTAGTGCGTCTACTCGCATTTATTTGCAACAAACGTCGCACTACCGACGAATCTAATTCAAATAATTGAATTCGATTCGTCGGTAGTGCGACGTTTGTTCCAAGGGTAAGGAGTATCATTGATAGTTTCGTATATTAATAACTAAATGGCTATTTGTGTATAAACATTTAATTTTGACAGTCTCCATGCTGGAGCAACAACCATGTTATTGGCACAAAGCATGATAGCTGATTTCAGATTCCGAGTAAGATTTTAAAATTAGTTTCAGAGTTTTACTTTACAGTTACATTTGGTTGATGTTCTGACTGAATTACTAACCATAGCCCACAACATGTTTTAAAATCTTACCTAAGCAATCTGAAAACCTTTTGACGATATGCTCCCTGTGAATAAAATGAGGGCGCTGAGCAGTATATTCCCTATAACAACCCGTTTCACTGGTGGAGGCTGGCTGGCTGAGCCCTTCCTTTGAGTTGAGGCAGCCAGTACATGTGGTTTTTACATGTAAAAGAGTTCCATTCACCCTGTGCAAAATTATGTTTTTATTCTGACATAATGTGCATAATTAGAAGAGCTTTAGCAGAGCTGAATGGAATATATTGTATTTGGTCTCCTGGTATGAATCCACATTTTCTTCCCTGTAAAACAAATCAAGATGAACAATTTTCTGCCTAAAGGGAAATTGCTGCAATAATTTACACTGGAATAAGAAATTTTTCATGGATATATGAATCAATCATCTGTAACCATGGAAATGAAAGTATGTCACATTCAAATGTTTAATCTGGCTTCAAAGAAAGTATCACTTATGTTTGGAAATGTGTCAGGTGTAAGTTTTCAGCAGACTATACAAAAGAATCAGTTGAAATTAATTACTTTCAAAGTGTGTTTTGAATAACTTTTGATAATCTTATTACCAATTAAATATATTTTCCGGTAAGCATTGATAAAAGTGTCTCAACACAGATGTACATTTCTTATATTCATATATCATAGAGCGGGGTCAGAACGGTTGAAGGTTTCTGCTTCATCCGAGCTGTGATCATAATGAATCTCCCTCACATGAACCTTGCTTATATCCAGACCCGTCGAATCTCTCTTCCTTTTCTTCTGCTGACTTGAATCCCCCGACGTTTCTTCTGAACATTATCATTCATTTTCACTAGTTTCCTCACAACTACCCCCTTAATATCGCTTTCTTTTCTGTCTTCACTTTAACTTGTACACCTATAATTATGGCACCCGATGCAATAGTGACTAGTTATCATGGAATGCTTTCTTGCAACTTATTATTTGAAACTGTTTGAACAGTAGTACAGTTGGTATTATGCAGTATAAATATGTTTAGGCATTGAGAGGGGTCGAAAATGATCTTTCCAAAAGTGAAATAGTAAAGTTTATGCGCAATTTCTGACCCAAATAATTATTCCCAATTCACTTTTTCATTATTTTCTGACCACAGATCGGACGTCCCAATCACTTTATGATGTTTTAAAGTCATCTCGCCCCATTTGCATAAAATAATGCCGTAGGTGTGATTATGTGTGCGATTTCGGTATCACATACGTATTGTACATACCAAGTGCTTTGCGTTGTCTTAATATTCCGTACTTCATATATGATTGTATCATTATGCTCCGTTTTGTATGATTTGTGCTTTCCGCCATAGGCACTGGTGATTCCATCACAAAATGATAGGTTCCGGTCTCAATTTAGTTTTCTTAGCTTATTGAAACTATCAGAAATGATTGTAGTGTTAATGCTTCAAATGAAATTGCAACACATATATTAACTGCACCTCAATATTTTCTAATATTATATACATGTAGGAAGTAATGAAAGGATTTGTTCTGCCAGTAAAATGATAACTATTTTGTTAAACAAATTGGAATGAGAGATCCACTGTAGCAAGAACCCAATGCATACTTTCATGTATCAGATGCCTGACATGTTTGCTTAAAACATTTATGACTCTCCTTGCCGATCAATCGTGGTGCTGGTTATTATTTCAGAACTGAGTCTTCTATCTGTCAGCATTTTGAAATTTTGCGAAACCCTGTGCCAATGCATTCTCTTGTATATGCAAGTCTCCCATGGGGAGCCTCGCATATATAACTAGCATATATAAGAGAATGCACTGGCACATGATCTTTAATTCTGCACCAGTGCAGCTATCGTCACGAAAGGATTAATGTAGAATATATTTTATATTCCATTTACAAAGTAAAGAAAATCTCACCAGGAGAAACATTTTCACAAATGATTTATTGAGATAACATCATTGTCACTAATTGTTTTCTTTGTCGCTGGATTGATAAATTCCTTGGTGTCATCACACGCTTCGGTGTTAGTTGTGGATGTTGAGTAGGAATTGTAGGTTCCATCTGTTTTGTGGCACTGCATCATCATTGAGATATAAACTATGTAGAATGAAAATAAACTGCATTGCAATATTTGTTCAGAATGTTTTGCTCTTATTAATTGGTCTACTGTATCAAATAACTTATCTACTGGAGCTACTATTAATACCAAATACAGGTCTTCATGTTATGCCATAAAATGACAGTCTTATGAAATGTGTTCATTCTGAAATGTATTGCTTGAATAAAATGAAGAACTATTTACTTGTTATTGTTTTTCTCATCCAGTATACAACTGTTAGCACATTTAGTTTACCATCATAACATATCATTTAGGTTTGTTATAAATGTCACATATAGACCCACAAATCCACACATAGTAGACAATTAAGAATGATATTTATAATATTACTGGTAATATAACTAAAGTAAACTGATTGAATATGATAAAATAGCACGCATATTGAAAAATAGTGTATACAGATGAAAATAGAGAAACATTGATACTGCATTTAATGAAATTGTCTGCAATTTGACATATCTTAGAATGTTGAGGGTCAATAAAATTATAAATGGGTGGGACCTAATTTGTTTTAAATAAAAAACCATGCAACATGTCAATCTGAGTGGAAACTTGAGGGACCATGAGTTCAAAGAATGGACAAAATTATGTTTTGTGCATTTGTTGTATGTTTGTGTGTGGCATAAAATTTCTGACAGTCAATACTAGTACCATGAATATTTAGTTTTAATTTTTCCATATGTAACCACCGTAGGATCATAATATATGTTGGGAGTGTGACTGCAATGAAGTTAATATTCATTTCCAACCTCCATTTTATAAGACTGGGATATAGTGAAATGCATACACAAGTTATATAATTGCATGTATGTTCTGGTACATCCAGGTGGTTAGCAATTATTGTTGATGAAAGGGGTGTGTGGTCATCAAATAAATATATATGCGAGCTCTGGGATGTGGCCTGATGGTCTCCATTGGGTAGGGCTTGAAATATACAATTTACAACTGCATCTTAAACCAGACCATTTGGACACCTCCATCCTGAACCATTTCAGACCACAAGTAGCAAGATAGGCTGATGTTGGTCCAAAAATCGACAGATTTCTCAATTCCCAACAAATACTGGATTGAAATTTTGAAATTCAAACAATTAGTTCAGCCTATATGTGGCGTATAATTTTCAACTTATGCTGTGTCAAACAGTTTTTGTGGGGGGGGGGGAGTAGATTTAGACACACCTTTTCACCATTTATGCCCCTGTGTGAGCTGGAAGAAACCTAGTGATTTCATATCATTGTGGACTCCATGATGAAATATACAATTATGTTTAAATTGAGATTGAGTCATGAACCTAGTGGGCATAAATCTGCAAAAGCTGTCGCATGTTGACTAGTATTTTGCCGGCCCGTTCCAAACTCTCTTGTTGCGGACAAACGCCGTCCACTGTCGAATGGCTGCAATCGTGGGCCACTTGAACAATTAGTTATATTTATGGCTATAGTTTGCAGCGACGAGTCATTTTTGTTCAAATGAATAACAACAATAAAAAAGCGATTAAAAAAACTGCGCAAAAAATTACTTCCACCTTTGTCCCCTCGATGACGTCATTTCCCGAGTCGCGACGGAAACAGCCGATTCAAAAATTAATATTGTAAACAAAAAAGCCGTTTTCTTCAAAAGGCTGGAAATAGTAGTTTTTGGTAAATATGCGAACAATATGGACAGGATACCCGTTATAAACCTTATTTAGCATAAGTTAAGACATATTTAGTAATGTTTGGAGCTATATTAATTGTATTATTCAGCTGGTTGTTTAAAAACAGAGTTTTGGATGGCCTTCAGCAGCACTTGAAACAACTCTCTGCATATAAACTTCGAGAATGTCGAACATGAAATAAGTTTTAGCTTAGATTGTGTCATTGTCCGCACACAATCTGCTTGGAATTGCCTCATTATGAGTCGATAATGTGAATAAAATTGTTCATATTTTCAGCACATTATAGACTCAAAATGAGACGATTCTAAGTATATTATCTACCTAAAACAAGTTATATTATAAGCAGGTAATGAGCTGGTTTTCGGGAGAATATGCTGGGTGCAGTGGTAAAGTACAACGCAGTCAAATATTTGACCATTACACACGTAAAACCTTCAATGACCTGGAACTTTACTGTTTTGTGAAAATAATCAATCCGTGTGGGAATCCAATTCACTCAAAAAATCTTAACTCAGACCGAAAGTTTTATTTCCTACTGAAGTCGGACATGCATGTAATTCGCCCTGAAATTGATACACTGAAGAGTGTAAATGACAATGGCTAACTGTTCATGGTGTGAACAGTTATCGGACCATCGGTAATACAAACAAGAAATATAACTTGTTTATGTATGAATGATGAGCAAGAAAGTGAGTTTGCGTGCTTTGTCGGAAAATGGAAACTAAGCTATTTACATAAGGACACTGAAGAAATACAACACACAACTGATTCACTTGTCTTGGATGGTGGTTCTCAAAAACAAACTGAATTCACATTTGAGCATATATTACCAGGTCCAAACTGTTGGATCGCCGCCATGTATGATGATAACTGGTATATCGGCGATGTTGAGCCATTGAACATGGCGCACCGTGACCTATTTGTCAATTTCACGAATAATGCTGGAGTCAACAGATTTGTATGGCATTAGAAGCCAGACAAGTGTCATGTGAAGGAAGAGGATATTCTTTGTACCATATCCGTACCTGCACTGGCACCCAGCTCCGGTCGGTACTATGTTCTTGCTGAGAATGACTATGATACATTTAAAAGTTGCCTATCTCGGTAAAAATGTCATAGACCTATCTTGAAATGTTTCATTATTCTGTGATATGAATGAACACTCCTTTTCATTCTCAATTACAACATTGCAGGTCGTATGCATCACTGCTGTGTAGTTGCAGAGTAATATACCGAGATTATAACAACTAATCGCTCGCAACTGGCAAATCCTGGAGAGGACATATTTTGGACATTCAACTTACCAGTATATATCTAACATGCGATATATAAAAAATAAGTCAGCAATAATGTTAATCTGTCATTACTCAGCACATTATCTGCTTATAATATAACTTGTTTTAGGTAGATAATCTGCTGAGAGTCGCCTCAATTTGAGTCGATGTGCTGAAAATGGGGTCGTTTTAGTCACATTATCGACTCGCAACAAGGCGATTTTAAGCAGATTATGTTCGGATACTGACAATTACCAGCCAACTCACGACTTTTCACGTGTATGGTCTTTAGCATATGTTTTCACTGACATGACTCCATTATCTGCTTATTTCAGAATCAAATAGTCACATTATGTAGCTATTTCACTTTATAGATCGAATATGTGCGTATTTGTGCGAAAATATGTTGCACTACTAATAAGCTGAATGAATTATATCAAAGGTTCAGTTGCATAACAAAACTTAGAAATTGGCTATGGCACATGTCATAACTAATCAAAGTCACATCAGCATCAGATTACTAGCCATATCGATAGAACAAATGCACAGATTATTCATCGTGTTAATTATCTTAGATTAGTACTATTTACAGATTAAAATGTTTGCTGATGTAACCTTGATGAGTAGTATTCATCATTAAACGGACATGGCTTATTCGAACCCCATTTTGTAATTTGATGTGACGGATACGATAGGTCGATAAATAAACGAACTATTGATATACCGGCTTCATATGCTCTGAAAAAAAACGTGAAAGTCACAGCCATTTTTCAGCCGTTTTCAACTTCGCCAGAAGTCAGATAAACGCTCTTTATTGCTATCATATCAGGAATAGACTACGACGGAACGCTCTTTTCTGTTCCACGTCGTGCAAATGGCTGTTTTGTGTTTGGGACCCAAATACCGCGTATTCACAGTTGTATTTTTCATTACTAAAATGCGTTTTTTCGGGTTATATATAATGCTCGTATAATGGTAGCTCAGATATTTATCGACCTATTTCGATACCTTACTCGCATTTAAATTCGCGCACCCATCGGTGCGTGAATTTAAAATTGAGCGAAAAAATAATTAATATACTGTTGCTGAGTTGACATATATTATGAACGTTTGAATAGCCAATTACGCCTATATGTATGCATATATTTACATTCGGCTAACCACTATCAAGACCATTGCTCACGTTTCAAGCGACAAACCATGGTAACATAGATATTGTTGAAATGCTTGTATAAGAAATACTGCTAGTCCAGGTCGCCACAAAATTACGATGTATGTAGTTACTGAAGTTTATTGTCTACACGATGTAAATCCGCCGCGATGGTGTTTAATATACACATATACCACGCTGGTCATCCGTGTAACGAGGACCCGGATAAGTAACGACGGACGCGACTTCCGTGTGAAGAAATTGTCTCGGGCTGGTCAAGAAAAACGTTGAGTAAAGGCCTTTAAAATTAATCTACCTATGTTTTAGTGTGCGTAGTGTTTTGGGACAATATTAGTCTAACTTGGTGGGTGCTAAATTGATGTCAACGTGTCCACAATTAATGTATAAAGAGGAAAGTTGTTGCAAAACCCTGTAATTGCACGCAAATTGACCCAAAAAATAATGTTATCACGTGCAAATCTGAACAATTCATGACGTTGATGTACCGCCGGGATCCCTGTCATTGAAATATAAGCAACACAACCAGCAACCAGTTTCCAGCAATTCGAATACTTAGCATTATCAACGAGTAACGAGGACCCGTTATTATGTAACGTTGGACGCGCTTCAGACATCACATTGAGTAACAGCGGACGCGAATATTCAGACAAATAATTTATTTAGAAACATGAATGTGTTGAATGTATAAGGAATCACATGTTTATGTGTTTTACCATTATTTGTCGAATTGTTAACCATCTGTTTCACAGCAAATTTTAAACAGACGAAACGTTGTCAGGAGACTTGGGTGCTTCATATGTGCACGCATGTTGTGATACTGAGACAGTAAATTTGTTGTTGAACATTTCAGGCCATATTAAATGTGTGCCGACATGAACTGATGCATGTTATTTGCAGGATACCAAACACAGGGTCGTGAATAAAAAAAAAATTTGTATTGACTATCAAGTCCAGAAAACAGAATGGCAGAGTATAAAGAATTCCCTCCACCGAACATAGACCGAACTGTTCAATCGGGTTATGCCATGACACCCCGGCTATCAATATAGTTCGTCCGGAGGAGGACCTGATAAATAAACGCTACAATCCAGAGAAGTCGGGAGTGGGCAGTAATAGTTCACAGTCCGACGACAGGTATACACACCTCTCCCGGGGCAAAATTTGTTATCAAAACCGACAGTCAGTAGCGATGAGGAAACTCGGAGGCCCCTATATCACATGGTGACATCCAGTCAGCCGTCCCCGGAAAGATGTATCGGCCATCCCCTCAACTGGGACAAATGACTTGTCCATATATGCTCAGGAAAGAGTAAAATTGATTGCTGAAGTGCGAAAGACCAGGGGTGGTGAGAGGGGGTACGATCAAAAGATCCGTATATAAAACCCCGGATTGACTCACTGGATAGGCACAGGGCCCCACGGTCATACATCAGACCGGTTGTGAGTAATGATGATCATTACTCGGGACAGGCCTTTGCTAATTATGACCACGGCCAATACGTATCGGAAACCCAAACGACAAAATATGACTACAGCCACTCAAATAATAATCATAGGGCCAGTCAAATGAAATGAATAATACAGTGGCAGAGCTGGAACAACGATTTGGGTTGTTGGAGAGTTTAAGCAGATTAAACAAACCAATGGCTAATGCGAGTGACCATTATAGGGAAGGGTTTCCAGAAGGGGACCAAAGCCCACGAGAATATGAGCCGCCAAACAGTAATTACCACGGTAGTGATGATAACCACCAATGGACAGGGTGACCAGTCGACTTGTCAGGTGATGATAGTAACTACCATCACACCACGGCTAATCTGGACAGTCAATTGGCTGACCTCGAACAGCGATTTGGGTTGTTTAAAAATTTAATGCAATTAAACAAACCAAGATAACAGTCGCTTGACATGACATGGGGGCAAGGACCGCCACTTGACGGGAAGGCCCAACTGTGAGACCGACCGAACCGGTGGGACAGGACAATCCAGTAAGCCGATCACAAATGACGGTACTACAAGGGAGCTGGGGATACACAGAGGGGCAGCTCTTTTACTCAGAGTGGCAGCGCATACCACTCGCGTTGTCCAACAGCCATTAACAGTACCGGCTGTGACACATGGAGCCCCACTACAGGCCACCTGAACATGTCACTGGCCAATCAGTAACACAGGTTGAGTCCAAGGGAATACACATGCACATTCATGGGTACAGGCCACCTGAACCTGTCACTGGCCAATCAGTGGCACAAGTTCAGTCCCAGGGAATACACACGAACATGAACTGATGCTTCGTGGTTGTGGAGTACACTCGAATCCACGAATGATATATTACATGTAGTACATGTATGTGTGGCTTCCTCGATGCAAACCTTGCTGTGTCGATTTATGATGGCATTTGAACTAAAGGTTTTGTTGCACCCTCTGCAAACATGTGGATAGCTTTTTTGTATGTCGGTTCACGTGTGACTGGACGAGATCTGGTTTGATACATGTCTTCCCACATCATTCAAACGGGCAACATTGTTTTGATGCTTCGTTGTGTATTTTGTCATGTTTTCCGAACATGGATAGACTGGATAACATCACACCACACTTCTCGCAGAGAATATTATGGTGGTGGCCAGATATGTGAGCCCTGAATCCATCACTCGATCGGAAGCGTTCATGACAAGTTCCACACGACATTGGCTTGTCTTTTATATGAGAAAGTGAATGTTGCCGTAATGATTGCATGTTTATATATTTCTTCCCACTTCGTGGCATTGCTGGTTACCAGCACCACGCATAAGGCAGGATCACTGGAGAAGCTAGGCTGTCATCGACTTCCAGGAATTCGCCTTCAATAGGCACTAATATTTCTCCGTCTGCAAATGAAAAATAGGAATTTATAAATAACAAGATTCATTCATGGGGGGTGCAAATGTAATTTTGAGAACTTTTAGGAGTGTTTGGTTTGGTTCAAGGGGATACAGTTGGAAAAATCCAGGTCGACATGCATCACCCGCTTCAACGGAGACGACATGAACACGCACCGGTGTGTTATAGTATATTTCCCATTATGTTGTGCAAAAAAAATCTGATAATTAATTGGAGATATCCTAAATATTTTACCTTTTTTTGTTTTCAAACATGACCATATATGCCCATGACATATCATGTGAAGACACAGTGAAGGTAAATATTTCTGAGGGAAAAAAACGCGTCCGTCGTTACAAATTTTCGCGTTCAGTTACTTTCCCACAGAAAATTCAACGGGTCCTCGTTACTACCAAAGTTGTTGGAAACACGAATAAAAGTCCATTTTACTTGCATCTATAGCAAGCCTGAATTTTCTACGGTATGTTATATATGTGAACGGTACACACATCATCCGGCACGACAACATGTATTAGGGAGGAGGTTTCGTATTTATGAATTTTCATTAGTTATTTGAACATATTTTCTTCGATAAATCGAAACCTCATAGTTTAGTGTCACAAATGATGCTAAAATATCTAATCCAGCATGACATAACAAGTTGTAATTGGAGAACCAACTATTGTTAACGATAATAATACAACAAAATCGTCTGCTGAAACCGACAAGGTATTATAATAACGATATGTGTGTACCTACCTGAACTCATCGCTCATGGAAAGCATGAGGGATTAGTCGCGTCCGTCGTTACTTATCCGGGTCCTCGTTACACGGATGACCAGCGTGTATACTATCTCCAGCAATGACTAAGAACTTAATCCCTCATCAGCTCCAAGATAATCTAAAATATCACAGAAATACTACGATAATATATTTGTCAGTTTTGAATTCGCGCAGCTTGGTGCCAGAATTAAAAGTGCGCGAATTCAAAACAGCCAAAAATAGTACTGCGCGAATTTAAATACGAGTAAGGTACTGAGAAAAAAGCAAATAACAGTATGTGTATTTTGGAGCGCAAACCGCCATGTGGCTTTAATTTGACTGTCCCAAATTTGTCCTTTCCACGACTTGGCCTTGACAATTTGCCATTTTTCGAAAGTCACCATGCAGATACGAGAAAATTGAAACTCTGAGATCACAGTTGTACAATGGAGAAAGTTGTTCACTTTCGATCATATACATGTTTATTGTTCACATTTTGTTTACTTTGTGTCATATAGTTTTGCACAAGGCACATGTTTGCATCAAAAGCCTGGGTGATATATCTTGATGCATTAAATATGGTCAACAAAAATTGATTCAGATTAAAATTACCTTCATTTTCTCTATGAAATGCCTATAAAAATAGCTATTATCATTAATACTGGAATTCTGTTTCTCTAGAGATTCAATGCTTTCATTCATTTTCTCTGCATCTCAGGCCAACCAAAAACATGTTTTAAAGAAAGACCATTATGAGTTGATGTAACCATATTTCCTAAGGATTGTGTTTTTTGAAAATAGGTTTCTCGAGTCCGGTAGCCCACTGCACAACAGATTCACCACCACTCTGCATGGCGCTAAAAATTAACCACAAGATGCTGAAATTTATGAAGTCTTCCTCTGACAGACATCTTTCCACATTCTCTTTAAAACTCTTGAAGCTTCTTCTCTTAAAGATCTACGGATAGAATCTAAAATCTCAGAAACTGAAAATTTGCAATCTTGTAAATATTCAACGCCATAACGCCGAACATCAAATCATGATTCTGCCTTCTGGTCCCCTGGTAATGTGGGTATACGAGGGGGATTCTTTATGATCACTTAGCTCTGGAGCCATTATCACGGTGTTTCCACTGGTTGTTGTGTGGCCTATTCTGCAGCTTCAAATGCTTTGCTCAATTCTTCGTCGATGTTGTTAGTTGGTTCTACATCGAATAGATCCTGTCCGTAGTCGTCTTCGATTGCCAACACGTCGCGCAACAACTCCTGTGTATTTATGGCAGAGGACGCCGAACTCTATCCGTCTTCATTACCATCCATATACCGCGATTGCGTCATCGTCGATTTAAACTCATCTTCGGACTCCATAGTCAAATTGACCAAACTTCAAATGATATGAAAAATCAACTGACAGCTCCGGGTTCGACATGGAAGCGCCCGTGCGTAACTTTGATTTGGACATCATTCAACTAGGTCAGGTCAGCTTGGACTGTGGTAATTCGGGCCACAGCTTTAGGCCATACCAATTGGATATTCGGTTTCGAGAATCAGCAGGTGGGACGTGCTGTATTCGAATAGTTGATAACCCGCATGGACAGATGGACGGACAGACAAGCTGAAACCTACACACCCCATAACTTGTTACAGGGGGGGGGGGGGGGTAATAATAAATTTGCAAGATATATTGGTGACCAAATGTACTTATACAGTGAAATTACATGAGGAAATGAAGATTATTCTTTGAGTATACCTATATTTTGATATTATTTTACCAAAATCTGGAAGTTCCATATTTAACAATTGTTTAATACAGTGGCACTGTTGTTGCTCTTCTTACCTTTCGCTGAAAACACAGCAATTATGAAGAATGAATTATCAAGTGTATTAACCCTTTACCCAACAGAACGGCCCTGTGCCAATGCATTCTCTTATATATGCGAGTCGACCATAGGTCGCCTCGCATATATAAGAGAATGCATTGGCTTAACACATTAAAAATTATAAAATTGTTAAAGAATGTATGAAAAAATGGTAAAAAAGTGTCTTTTTAGGCCAATGCATTCTCTTATATATGCGAGGCGACCTATGGTCGACTCGCATATATAAGAGAATGCATTGGCACAGGGCATAACTGTAACCATCACAATGTGGTCAAGGAGCCGGTTCCTATGATATCCATATTTGTATGGTTCTATTGAGACAGACCGAAGATATTTTAGGCTGTTGAAGCTTTATTTGGCCGGTTTTGGCCGGTTTGTTGGGTAAAGGGTTAAACCTATAATTCTTATACTCATATTAGAACTGGTTAGAACTTAGAATGGAACACAAAAGAGAGGAATGGATTTAATCAAAAAGAGACACGTTGGCTTCCAAGAAAGAAGCTCTGCGAAACATGAAGCCAGATATTGGCCATGGTGGAATGTGTCTCGTTCTGTCTCTCATGAAGCCAGATATTGGCCATGGTGGAATGTGTCTCGTTCTGTCTATCATGAAGCCAGATATTGGCCATGGTGGAATGTGTCTCGTTCTGTCTCTCCAAAGAAGCCAGATATTGGCCATGGTGGAATGTGTTTCGTTCTGTCTCTCATGAAGCCAGATATTGGCCATGGTGGAATGTGTCTCGTTCTGTCTCTCCAAAGAAGCCAGATATTGGCCATGGTGGAATGTGTTTCGTTCTGTCTCTCATGAAGCCAGATATTGGCCATGGTGGAATGTGTCTCGTTCTGTCTCTCATGAAGCCAGATATTGGCCATGGTGGAATGTGTCTCGTTCTGTCTCTCATGAAGCCAGATATCGGCCATGGTGGAATGTGTCTCGTTCTGTCTCTCATGAAGCCAGATATTGGCCATGGTGGAATGTGTCTCGTTCTGTCTCTCATGAAGCCAGATATTGGCCATGGTGGAATGTGTCTCGTTCTGTCTCTCATGAAGCCAGATATTGGCCATGGTGGAATGTGTCTCGTTCTGTCTCTCATGAAGCCAGATATCGGCCATGGTGGAATGTGTCTCGTTCTGTCTCATGAAGCCAGATATTGGCCATGGTGGAATGTGTCTCGTTCTGTCTCTCATGAAGCCAGATATCGGCCATGGTGGAATGTGTCTCGTTCTGTCTCTCATGAAGCCAGATATCGGCCATGGTGGAATGTGTCTCGTTCTGTCTCTCATGAAGCCAGATATTGGCCATGGTGGAATGTGTCTCGTTCTGTCTCTCATGAAGCCAGATATTGGCCATGGTGGAATGTGTCTCGTTCTGTCTCATGAAGCCAGATATTGGCCATGGTGGAATGTGTCTCGTTCTGTCTCTCATGAAGCCAGATATTGGCCATGGTGGAATGTGTCTCGTTCTGTCTCTCATGAAGCCAGATATTGGCCATGGTGGAATGTGTCTCGTTCTGTCTCTCATGAAGCCAGATATTGGCCATGGTGGAATGTGTCTCGTTCTGTCTCTCATGAAGCCAGATATTGGCCATGGTGGAATGTGTCTCGTTCTGTCTCCCATGAAGCCAGATATTGGCCATGGTGGAATGTGTCTCGTTCTGTCTCTCATGAAGCCAGATATTGGCCATGGTGGAATGTGTCTCGTTCTGTCTCTCCAAAGAAGTAAGTACATAGGAAAGTGTATATTATCGGTTCATGATTCGTGAATATCATAACATGTCCTACACTTATTGTCAATAACAATTACATAACTATACACCATCATCGTGGAAAACCATACAGACTACATACCTCATCTGATTGTCAAACTTCATACTGATAGGGGGTGTCTACTTTCGTAAATAATTTTAGCAGTTGGAATTTTAAAACCTGATGCAACGTTAGTCATAAGCTGTAAATTTAAAATAATCAATATTAGTTTTAATTTCTTTGTTGATTTTCCAACAATTTAAGTTGTTTTACCAACAGTAGTATAGATCTAGAACTGGAGATGGGCCTGTCCCATATGGGACTGAGGTATACCCCCCGTATTCAACATGTTATTTGAATGTAGTAGCTATTACTGTATATTGGGCACTGAAATTATGTGAACAGGTAACCCTAAATTCCCTAAGGCCTAACACTAATCTTGAACCTCTTAACCATTAATCCTAATCCTAAAACCTATTGACTGAAAAATGTAGGAATAAAAGCTCGGACAAAACTAAGCATTTTGAGAAGATTTTCTAAGTTTAAAAATGGGGCTAACTCCACAAAAAAAATTCGGACAGATCTCATAATCGCAGGTGCATAGGTTCTCATGGTACCAACTATCTGTGCCAAGTTTCAAAACAATTGACCAGAAAATGTAGTAGACGTCATAATCGCAGGTGCACAGGTCCCATGGTGGTTGATGTCTGTGCCAAGTTTCACAGAAAATTATCATAAAACTGAGAAAAACTCCGGACAAATTTGTGTCCACGGACGGACTGACCGACGGACAAGCTGATTCCAGTATATCCCCCCACAACTCATTGCGGGGGTATAATATGTTTATTTCGAAATTACAATGTTTAACCCATCCCTTGGCGATAGTAAATTACTATGATCGGAATCATAACTTAAAGTTTTGATGTTGAATTATAGATATGGGTCACTCACATATATACCGGTAAAAGAATGCACTGGCACATGATATGTAATGCTGTACTGGTGCAGCCTTGGATTAAATGTGAAAAGGTGGTCACGGAATACTCCAAACATATTTACCAGTACATAACACCAGATTTTGGTGTGTTGACTCGGGGTACCCTTGGCAGAGTTATAATGGTGTTAGTTTTTTTTTCAAATTTTGCTAACTCAAATTTTTTTTCTTCCAATTAAGTAAGGAGCTAAATCTAAATATCAAATTTTTTTCACTTAAAACAAACATATTTTATTATATATTTATTTTTGTTTTTGTTTGTTAAATTGAGTAAGGAATTCAAATCTAATTTTTTAAGAGTGAATATTTGTCGAAAAAGGGCCATAACTCAGTTTAAAATAGTAGGACCAAACGCATATACGAACCCGATGATCTGTCTTTTGGGCTCAGAAATTCATAAACAAAATTTGGTTCTGATCAGATGGCAAATGTTCGAGTTATCGCACCATGCGTAAAGTGTCTACAAACAGATGGGCGGATGAGTGGTCAATCCGGACGTCAACACTGTTTACCATACTATGGTATGGGCAAACATAAAAATTGCCTCTATTAATTCATGATGTATTTACAGTGTATTAATTACTTTTCAGCAAGTGGAAAATTGAAGGATCCAAATTTGAGTGAATCACGATATGGCAGGACAAGAAAACTGAAGACATATGGATCTGACTACATCTGATGAGGTTAGCTTATGTGATTTGGACTGTTTATGTTAACCCTTTCTGTATTAAATAGTCATTGACAAACTACTAGTAGCTGCCAAAGCAAATGTTCAGATAATAAAACGACCATACATGTAGGTTGTTTGTTGAACTTATTATCTGAACATTTCCCACCAAATATATGAATCATTCTGCACTTGTATTATCTTTTCGTCTACATGCCATCCTTTTTATATTACCTGAACAAAAGCCATTCAGTACAGAAAGGGTTATTAAAGGGGTTAAATTTTAAAATATGGTGGTAAGCTCAAACAGTTGTTACAATATGTGAACAAGTTGTTTTTATAGCACTGGAAACTCACCAAGAAAATACCGAACTTGACCTTTGGTTGGCCTAGACAACTCACTGAATAACCTCTGGATTTGTTTTGTTTTCAGCATTCCCTTGCTCGGTGACTTTTCTGCTTCTTTGCCCTTTTAATATATATTAATGAATTTAAGTGTTTAAACCGGAAAATATGTGTGTATGGTGAATATAAGGTGACACATAATATGCAGGCCTCAAATAAGACCTTAGTTTTGTAACAATTTCAGCCTATTATAGTGAACTAATATTCAAAGTTGGAACATTACCAGACATAATGGTCATAACTTCAAAAAACGTCATATATTTAATTCAAATAAACATTATTTTAACTTACTTCCAAAATTAGTAAAATTAGGAAAAATAGATCAACATTTCCAGATCAACAATGATGAATAACTCTTGAACGGAATACCGGTACAGAACAATTGAACACACCATTGAATGTCATCATAGTAGTGAACGTCCATTCTAAATTTCTAAATCTTATTGGTGGTTCAAATATCTCCCCAGATGAACAGACAAGAGGATTACACATGTAATCCAGTATACCGGTATCCACCTGTTCCTTTTGTCACTGGGGTATAATAATGTACCCTACAATTCTATCATTTTTCATTTTATACTTACAGGCTCACTCAGGAGACCATTCTTAGTGGGTGCTTGCCAAACAAATGTGTTGGGACATGGTCACCTTCAACAGACACCTGTCATGTCCCAATTGAATCGACTGGCATTTTCAAATGCACCCTAAACTGGCACAAATGGCCTGATTTAGCCCGGACGTTCTTCTTCATACCCACCAGTTGCTCTTGTTTTGGACAATTTGAAAAAAGGATGTTTGTAGCAGAGAACCCATACGCCTGACATTTAATAAACGAATTTACATCTTATGGACGGACGAACAAAAAACATTATTCATTCAGTTTTTTCAAACAGTCCTCAATTCCATACCACAGAAACAATGGTTGTTAATTTGTTAGTTCTAACAAATTTCCATGCATGACATTTGTCACTCAAATACCAATAATACAGATACTGTATTATTATCACAATATCAAAATGCACTGTAGTCATGGCTTTAATACCATCATTATAATCATTTTACCAGTGAACAGGGATTGGTCCCTTTTCCAATATGAATATGGTAATCCCAGACAATCTGATGAAATTAAAATAGAATAAGACCTACATGTATATTAATAGTTAAAGGGAATGCAAATAAGCTTCATATAAAAAGAATACTCCCTGTGCAAGTCCTAAAGTTTGCTATAGATGCTTGCAGTCATCCATCTGACAACTGAGAGGTCAATCCCTGCAATCAAGTAAAGTGTGAACTGTAACAGATTAAGAACATAACAATTACATGAATGGAAAACTAAATGTATAATATTCAACAAATAATGGAGATCACATCAGATGCATAGAAGAAAATGGTTGAAACCATTGACATTCGAGTTAAAAGGGCAGGCCAGAATTTAAAGTACTAAAAATCTTCTGAAGGACAGAAGACTGGTAGTGTAAATTTGAAGGGTTTTATTATCTATAACCTGGCCTGGTCATATGGTATAGATTTCAGATAAGGTTCTGACAGTATAGATTTCAGATAAGGTTCTGACAGTTTGTGATATTAATAAATTTCATTGTGACCCAAAACCAGGTCTGTCCCTTTAATAATTGTAATTCAAATCTGATCTGGATGGTGCATATTACAATTTTGTGCTAACTAGCACACCCCGATACTCATTGAAACTATTCAATAATATCTTTTAACTTGATGTGATTTCAATTAATAAAGATGTCGAATAAACTTCATGAAAAAAAATGGCATTCGCACAGTCTCACATTCGCCTGCCATTTGCATAATTCAGCAAGTTTATACTTCGGAATTAAATAATTTTTAGCATTCTAAAACAAAATGCTAGTAAAGTTGATCTATACTTGAAACTTGTGTGGCTTTGACAATGGTATCATCACCATAAATGACCCTAATCTAAGGATGTCACCTTCTACAAATGGTTGACAAATTGTTGAATGACTGATCAGTGTACAAGTAGAATAGCAAATTTGACATCTCAACATCTATCTGAAGGCATAGCGATTTTACAGTCCATGATGGATTATGCCCCACATCACTAAATGATCTCTTATAGATGGCAATAAATTCAAAGAATACCAGTAATTTCCAACAGTTCAGGGAAAACTCTCCTGTTAAGGAATTGCTTGGTCGATTACTTTCAGAAGTTAAGGAAATATTTGTTACTGTAAAGTGAAAACCATGTTAATGTAATTAAACTGATTTATAAACATTTGTCAGCTCAGGAGTATCCTACAGGGCATCCATAATTTCACCCATACAGAGCCCCAGACAAACATGAGCAGACGACACTCTTCTATATGCTTATATATATATGTGTGGGGCTCCCTGCAGGGTAATGGATGTTTTTTATTTTATGTCCTAAAAATTGTAAGAAACAATTATTTAAAAAAAATGATAAAAAATTGTTAGGCCAATGCATTCTCTTATATATGCGAGGCGACATATGGTCGACTCGCATATATAAGAGAATACATTGGCACAGGGTAAAAAAAAAATCCAAAACATTCTTCTTTAGTCCAATATAAAAATATTGCTTGATGCACATCCCGACCGACCCTATTTTTTGCCCTTCCTTATTTTTTTTATTTAGATATCGTTTATGGAAACTTTTTTCTCATGCCGTAACAGTCAAATCAGATTGTTCAATGACCGATTATTCAGTATATCTTGATCAAATTGGACAATCTAAATAAGATAGAATATTGCTTCAATATCTAGAACTGTCCATGACCATAAAATTTGCCGTCCCGACCTATTGTTCTGAAAAGGTTGGATGCAAATCTAACTACATGTATTTATATTGGCCTTAGGTTTACATTCTAAATTCCTTGGTATACACCATACATATATAGGTCAGATTCTAGGACGAGTTTCATGTCATAAACACAGCACGATATATGTGTTAATGGGTTTGCTGATTAACTTGATACGACATGAGTGCTAGTGCAGAATGATAGCATGAGTTCCAATGCGATGTCACAAGTACTGTACTGTCCAACCTGTTAAGAAACGTGTCATCCTGTGTTTATTTTTTTTACCATACCACCAAAACCCATTAACACATTGTTTTGTTCTGTGTTTATTACATGCCACTCGGTCTGGAATCGATGAATAAAAAAACAGGATTACAAGGTTTATTTAGGCGCAACATCATTTGTAAATATGGAACAGCGAGAACACTATAATTCTAGAAACAAGTGTGTAATAAAACATGGCATGTGTCCTCTGCTCGATCAAAATTGATACCATACAAGACAATCATTAATTTAAGTTATCTAACTTATCTAGTTATAATATTAGGCCTAAAAAAATACCGTTGTTTCCGGTAAACCCGCCCGCCCGCCGTAAACTTTTTATTTGCAAAATTAATTTTTCACAACTTTCAGTCTCCCAACTTGACTTTATTCTTCCAGTTTCTATCAGTTCAAGTTGCTGACTTTAATTCAATGAGTCGTTAGCCCAATTAACTTGTGTAGGATGTTGGTTAATATAAATTAAATGACTTTGAACATATATGACAAGTGATTGTTTCATAGAAATTCTCAATAAATTTGCAGTTAAATTTTCTACCGGTAGGCTCTAAATCATGTAACCCCAGTATGAGAAGCAAACATTGATGATGTGGGAAGATGAAGGAAGATGTTTTTTTTTTACCAGTTTGAATACTATGCTTTAAGTTTAACACATTGTGTTACTATGGTATAGCTAATTAACTCTACATATATATTATATTATATATCAAGAAGCTATTAGTCCTGACTATAATTTGTATATCATATTTTCTATTACCCTACTAGAATAAAGTCTATATCAGAGGTATATATATGTACTGACTAAGTATGAGCTGGGATATATACACGCACCATGTATCAGATTTATAGAGGTACGCACTGACTTTAATAGTGTCAACTGGTATATATACTGTTGTTTAAACATCTTATTTTTTAAATTCATCTGATAGTGTCATTATGACAAATCGAAAATTTCACAATTTATGTTCCCCAATTGCAATGGCCCCGGACCCTTTCCCAAAATACCCAAGGGTTCTGGTATCGGCGAAGCAGACACTTGTGTCCAATGTGGAGAAGGTGCGGTGTGGTTAAAGCTTCCTTAAGACAAAGATTCAAGACTCACTCCAATATGCGACATGTGTACAAATTTAAGAGCGGTCTGACTCCTGTTATTGTCAAGCCATTATGGCAAAAATTAATACAATTTGAAATAAAAGATTATAAAATACAGTGCCTTAAGAGTTCATTTACAATATTATATCCAGATAAACTGTATACATAGTATACCTGTATAGAAAATACATTTAGGGCTATTAATACTTTGTATGTTATGGGAATTAAAAAAAAAAAGGTTTACCCCCCCCCACCCTATTTTATTGCCCTCCGGAAACAAAGGTATTATTTATAGGCCTTAAATCAAAGGATGCTACTAGTACCATTGAAAAGAAAAAAAAAGATATTTACATTCTATGGCGATCAAGAATAACTGGTAGTCACTACCAGTTATTCATAATCGCCATAGAAAATAAAACAATTTTACTGGGTACTAGTAGCGCACACATGTAGTTCCGACACTACAAAAATAATATAAATATCAGTCTGTCCTGTGCTCTCCTGTGTATTAAACGTGTCTTAAACAAAGGTTTGATTGAATATGTGATTTATCCAGCGCATTAAATTTAAAACAAAAAGTTGTGAATTGGCCGAGTGTTTTCTGTCTGCACATTTCATCGATATTAAATTACAAGACGTGTGTGTCGAAATAACATTTTAATTTCAAAGAGAATTAGAATGTGGATAACAGTCGTGTTTTGTGATTTTGGAAAGGTACAGGCCGAATATACTGTGGCAAGTACCCGTTAATGGGTTCCGGCTCCACCCTCGCCCATTAACTAAATTTGCCACAGTATATTCGCCCTGTACCTTTCCGAAATCACAAAAAAAACCACACTGCCACTGGTCTATTTATCCCATATTGGGCCTAATTATAGACATAATTGAAATTGAAAAATGATATTAATTATAATAGATAAAATATAACCATAATAGCTGATAGTTTAATTCACAATCCAAACCTGTTTACCAGTGTTTAGCAATTTACTGACATTGTAAAGTGCAATTTAAAAAACAAAACAATACCGAAGCAGTCTAGTTTTCCCTGATCTGTTTATTTTGAAACATTTTTACAGAACTGTTTAATTTATAACACTAAAATTCAGAAATAAATGACATGAAAACATATATCGCTTGCTCTTACCTTCCACACACTTCCCAAAGCCACCACAGCCTCGGAAACAATTGGTTCTGCCGTCACAAAAAAGCCTCTCTCGGGCGATCAACGCAATGGACATTAGTTCATATGGGTGGCCTTATTTAATGTAACAGTGATAGGGAATAACAAGCTTCCTGATAAAATTAACCAATGCCACCTCTCGGCCCACATTGAAGTTGAAAACAGCCAACAAATACATTATGTTCATGGCGAAGGGTCAATATCTCAAGCGATGCTGTCGCAATTTGTCTGAATATAGCATGCACTTAGCAAGAATCAATCAAACAGGTATTTGAAGGCAAATGCCAGTAACACCGTTACAAGTGGATCTACATAAACTTTAACATGTGGGTTTCTATGACGAAATGCCCACAACCACACAGTGTACATTTGCTAGCATATGAACGTACCCTAAGTACATTTGTCGACATTTGTCTTGGCCGATTGGCAAAGAAAATATCACAAAATCATGTCTGTTTTTTTTATTTTTTATTTTTCAGCCCTAAAGATTCGACCTGCAATGACTTCTACTTCAGACCTATACTCTATCCGAAAACTGATGTATGGTTCGCCAAGCAGCCAATTTGCAAAAATGAGCTTAACACTATGATATCTAAGATGTGCATCCTTGCAGGCCTAGAATGATATTACACTAATCATTCTCTCCGGAGTACAGCCGCGTTAATGAACAGTTGGTCGCCGAGACAACCGGACGCAGGTCCACGGCAATTCGCACATACAAACGCACTTCTGACGACCAAATAATAAGTACCATCGTGCGGGGTCAACTAATGCACACGAAGCTGAAATGGACAACTGAAGTACTATCTGTAAATGACGAGAAAAAATGGTACCCACACCGAAAGAGACAGCAGAAGTGGTACATGCGGACGACTGGAAAAAGATATCGATCACAGTAAAACGTGGAGACCTGTCATGTGAAACTGTTGTTGAATAAAATAAAGTATAATTATGTGACTGCGGGTTTGAAAATAGTAGATGGTATCAATGTTCAAAACGTACGTTTTTGTTGATATTAAGTCACGTTTACTGCACGTTGGGTTTCATCGGAGAGTAATACTTTTTCTTCCACAATTTCGTCTTCTAGAAATAATTCGCTGTATGTGAATGAATGAATGCACACATACATACATAGTAGTTCAATCGGCTACAGACACCCCGTCCTGTTTGTAAATGTAATACAAATTATGTTTCATTTCAACTGCAATACTGGATGAAAACTGGGAGTGAACTGTTATTTTATATTTAATGAGAACTTTAATTCTAAAATAAATAGAATTTGAAGAGAACGAGCACAATGTGCAAGTGTTTAATATGGGTAACCGCTTTTTTATATCAACATGCAAAACAATGCCTATTTTATTGCTCAGTACATTCAGTTAATAGGAGGTGGTATGCCAGCATTAAAGCGACATGGGATATTCACAGTGAGTAAATGTGCCCAAACAATTTTGTTTAAAATACCAAAACCTCTTTTTAACTGTATCGCTGATGTTCAATAACGACACTACCCATGTATTTTGCATACTTATTATGTGAACAGTACTGTGGTAGATTGTGTACCTTTGTGAGCGAACATCGTAATAAATTTTGAATTGATTACCTGGGAGAAATTCCATGAAATTCCAAGTGACGCAAAGTAAAATCGATTCGTTCAAGCCCCTCAAACCATGCAATCTCGAGTTAGGACCTTTACCTGCTGTAAAACACGGAACAGGTATAACTGAGCATTATATTACCTGCATTGGTTTTTTCAATGTTATAAAACTTCTCTGTCAGAGCAACAAAAAGTTCCTGTTTTGAACTGTTGGAGTATGATCTCTACAGGCGAAGCCAGAGTAGTTATGCATGACATGGTATACACGCATGTATGTACACTGTCCTGTTTCAATTTGATACTGGAAAAGTTTTAATTTTTGTGTGTTTTACCATTGTATTAAAAACAACAACGTGAGCACTTTCTCTTTCAATACACACGTATAAAATCATTTATTTGCCCGACTCGGGGACATATTTAGATATTATTTTTGTGTTTTAGCCTGTGCGGAATTTTCTAAATAGTTAGTCCAGATATATGTGGGGTGTTTTGTATCAAATTTAGAAAAATTTAGATTTAATTTTTTGGCAATATAAAATCAAAATCCCCAAACATTTTTGAGCTTTAATTAGCTAAAAAAAATTAACTCTTCCGATATTTAGCGAAGCTCGCCGACACGCTGTTGACACCAAATTACTTGTGTGGGGAGAAGCCACTTGCTATGGTGTCCCTCAGTCGACTTACAGAATGCCCACGGGTATTCTTAAAGAATGCCCAAGGATATTCGTAAAAGAATGCCCGTGGGCGTTAAAAGAAAACCCATGTGACCCAAAAGCTTGAACATTCCGCCAGATAAGAGCAGTGTCAGGACAAAGGGATAAGACGCCGGTGGGTTTTAAATTAATGGGAGTACATAATTTTTTACAAGTTCATTTCGAATTATACCCCCCCCCCCTAAGCTGTGACAGCATACTATCTACGCGACTACATATATCAGCAACCTGTTTGTCACAGTGAAGATTCGATTGTGAAGATATTATATACGAGTTGTTTATGCACATTCACTTTTTCTATGTCTCGGTTGTCAAGTTCAAGATCGAGATAATCATTCGAAGATAGAAAACCATGTATAGATATTTAAATGTATCTTCGTGGAACTTCACTACCATTTCTACCAGTAAAACATTCTATCAAGATTCCAGAAAAGATCACGTGTGTAGTCTTCGTATTACTACGTTACCAGAAGAATTGGAATGCAACCGACAACATGAAACATGCATGCATATACCTGAATTCTCGTGGCGCTCTTACCGCCTGAACTTCACACACATCTTGATGCGGGTTTCAGAATATTTCCATTATCAGGGTCATTATGTACATGTTAGCAATGAATTCACACCGGGTTTGTTCGGGATATTTTGGTTTCGAAATGTGTTATCAACAGAAGTTTTACATGATTTGTTCCGTTCATCAATCTCTGGGGATGAACCATGATTTGAATCGCGTGCATGGTATACATGAAATAATTGCTATATCAGAGGGTTCCTGATGTGATAATGACTTGATTCGCCAACTGAAGGGGGTAATCATTTAGCGAGATATGAGGGAACGTTTCCGTCAACGATCTTATGTCATATGCGCAGTTTGTGTCGCTTTCGTCTTTCGTGCAGTGTGGGTGATCCAAGTTCAAACGGGATGTTTTGTCCATGACCAGATCTGGTTACGCCGGTTATCATCCGACCAGCGTCGATATGTACAGAGGATCGAGCTTACTAAAGTAGTCAGGAGCCCAAACCCATAGATTACAAGCAACTCAATATTGTCCATATACATCAATGTTAACGGATGGCGTCATTGCCGATAGCCTATATAACCAAGGGTCATAAGACCACTATATACATTATGATTTTTATTTGTACAATAACAATAAATATTATTTTACAAATGAAACAATAACAGTTATGGCACAGGAGCAGCATGCCATAGTCGGTCGTCTTCCTGCTGTCCCTAGTATAACACTTACTAATACAAAAATGACGGTTGGATTTACGAATTTGAACGAATGAAGTATTAATTCTGTTCCAGATTTGAGTAGCAGGCGGATGTTGATAAAAATGTACAATTATCTATAATTAGCAATAAGGGCAATGTGTTATGTATGCAGGTGTTTGCGTCGCCATATAATATAAGTTACACGGCTTGTTGATGGGGGATACGGTGTGGTATGCCCCGGTTGGGGGATACGGTGTGGTATGCCCCGGTTGAGTCCCGTATACGGATACGGGACTCAACCGGGGCATACCACACCGTATCCCCCCTCAACAAGCCGTGCAACGTATTTATCCCCGGTCTATATTAACAAGATGTTCCCACATAATATAGAATAGCACATGTATTAGGCCATGCAGGGCTATCAAAGTCGAAATTAATGTCAATTGTACATGATTTTAATTTAACTTCAAAAATAACTTTTAATATAACATTTATCAACAATGAACATTATAGGTCAAACATCAGATGAACAGTTTCTTTCTATATTTCCCAATAAGTGTTCACTTTTTGAGTATGATCTGAACTTTGTTGATCTTGCATTTGCTAAATAACAGCGCTCCACAATGTGCTGCCACTGACGCGAGACATTTCTTTGTCTGAATCTTCATCAAATGGGCTGAATAGCTGATCCATGTCAAATTCGTCATCTGATGTCGGAGGTGATGTCCTTATGGCCGTTTGTGGAACATTTCCGCCACGTACAGCGGTGGTTATGGCATTACCCATACTGACTTTCTCTCCATCCGATACTCGGTGATATATGCCAAGAGAGCTGACGGACCTATGTCCTGTAATTGACATTATCTGGGCTGCCGAGTAATTTTTCCTGGTAAGGATTGATACACCGGTGGTTCTCAACGAATGATTTGAATATATTTGTGAGAGTGAACAGGTTGCGCTCAGTTTGGACATACATTTTGAGAGAGTGTCCTTGCCAATTGGCCTATTTGAGTACCATGTCTCTTCTTCACAAAAGCTATCATTGGGTCGTTGCCAGAGGCGATCAGATTTAGGATTGAGTTTTTCGATGTATTTGGCGAACGATAGGACTGGACAATATTTGGTTCCATCAAATGGCATTATTCCACCAAAGCCTTCTGTCTCTCCTTCTCTTCTGTTCTTGGTCAGTTCATCCCTGGTTTTTTCACGTATTTTGTACCAGTGTTCTTGTCATCGACAATTTTGAATGTGTCCTTTGTCATATGTACAAAATGTTCGGCAAACCTAAATAAATGAAGCAAGAGTAGCAATATAACATCACACTAGGAATCAACGTGGCTTTGAAAGATGTACATTAGACTTTAAAACTTTTGCCGGGTCATAAAAATTCTACTAGGGGCATACGAGATTGTTATGACCTTGTAAAAATCTGTCTTCTCTATAAAGACAATTTTTGCGGGGTAATATCAGTTTTACACAGGGCATACGAGATTGTTATGACCCGTGTAAAATCTGTCTTCTCTATATAGCGACGACAATTTTTGCGGGGTAATATCAGTTTTACACGGGGCATACGAGATTGTTATGACCCGTGTAAAATCTGTCTTCTTTATATAGCGACGACAATGTTTGCGGGGTAATATCAGTTTTACACGGGGCATACGAGATTGTTATGACCCGTGTAAAATCTGTCTTCTCTATATAGCGACGACAATTTTTGCGGGGTAATATCAGTTTTACACGGGGCATACGAGATTGTTATGACCTTGTAAAATATGTCTTCTCTATATAGCGACGACAATTTTTGCGGGGTAATATAAGTTTTACACGGGGCATACGAGATTGTTATGACCTTGTAAAATATGTCTTCTCTATATAGCGACGACAATTTTTGCGGAGTAATATCAGTTATACACGGGGCATACGAGATTGTTATGACCCGTGTAAAATCTGTCTTCTTTATATAGCGACGACAATTTTTGCGGGGTAATATCAGTTTTACACGGGGCATACGAGATTGTCATGACCTTGTAAAATATGTCTTCTCTATATAGCGACGACAATTTTTGCGGGGTAATATTAGTTTTACATGGGGCATACGAGATTGTTATGACCCGTGTAAAATCTGTCTTCTCTATATAGCGACGACAATTTTTGCGGGGTAATATCAGTTTTACACGGGGCATACGAGATTGTTATGACCCGTGTAAAATCTGTCTTCTCTATATAGCGACGACAATTTTTGCGGGGTAATATCAGTTTTACACGGGGCATACGAGATTGTTATGACCCGTGTAAAATCTGTCTTCTCTATATAGCGACGACAATTTTTGCGGGGTAATATCAGTTTTACACGGGGCATACGAGATTGTTATGACCCGTGTAAAATCTGTCTTCTCTATATAGCGACGACAATTTTTGCGGGGTAATATCAGTTTTACACGGGGCATACGAGATTGTTATGACCCGTGTAAAATCTGTCTTCTCTATATAGCGACGACAATTTTTGCGGGGTAATATCAGTTTTACACGGGGCATACGAGATTGTTATGACCCGTGTAAAATCTGTCTTCTCTATATAGCGACGACAATTTTTGCGGGGGTAATACGAAATAAGTGTTTCCTGTTTAGTTAACATATATCGAACAAGAACACCGGGATACGGCGTGGTATGGCCCTAGAAGAACAATGGTGCCTAAGAAGGCTTACAATTCTACAGAGGGGATAATTCATGTTATGAAGAGATATTACTAAACAAAGAAAGCGACTAGGGCGAGATAGTCTGTCACAATTGTATCATCACAATGTCATAAAAAAAAATAATAGCCTTTACCATACTTATTCCCTTTCAAATTTCACCGCTTTTGTAACTACCTCAGTAAAATCACTTGTGTAAAAATCAGCCCACTCCATGTTTATTGTCAAGCCTTATTGAAGCATAAATGAAGGGAAATTCTAGTTACCGTCCACTCACAAAAGCTTATGCGCCACATTATTTTAGTATAATATTTTCTCAAACAAACCAATCAGCTTCCACTGTGTTGTTTATCTGACTCGAGTTTCCCTACGCAAATGCCAAAAGGCATAATTCTAAATAACCTATACCATACCAAGCGTGACAAATCTTGATAACGTGTTATAAACTTTGAAATATGAACATATCCAACCAATAAAAATAAGTCAGGCGAATCGCGATCGTTTCTACAGAGTTATGTCCCATGGTGTTGCATGATTTATTTTAACGAGCTCCCGTTGGAGCTGGTGACTTTTCATTAGGACGAAAGCGAGATTCAAAGTCAGCTGGGGGGGGGGTAAAAACAGACTCGCATCATATTTTGTTGAACAAATCTTTTTCCATGTAAAACATACACAAATGAACGGTGTACACCAAAGAGATACATTATGACAGCTACTTTTGTTAACCCTATGGTTTTCACTGAATTCCAGTCCAAAATTCATTTTGAATCTTCTGTCTGTGGAAGTGGTTTCCTACTAATTGCTGGGTAAGGATCATTCACACACGTACATTGAGCCGATAAAATGACCCTGTTAGTGAACCAAACCTTTTCACGAGAAACGCGCATTAACCCATGTCACCCTCAACTATGATTTTGATTGCTGGGTCTTTACTGCCACTTGCACATGATAAAATTGTGCTGTCCCAGCAGTTCCTATTCTGTAATCGCCTATGTATTATATGGCAGGACAGCCATGTCTGTTGAAAAAAATAGATACCAATTGATTAATGCACAAACTATCTGGAGCGGTGACAAGCATCATGATTTAGTAGCGAGTGTGCAGTATCAGAACCAACTGCTATGAAAGTTCATATAAACATTAATTTCGTTAAACAAATACATGTCTATAACACCTATGTATAGGGTACCATATGAATTCTAAGCGGAAGTTGATTTGATATTGAGGCGCTTGGTTCTCATGAAAATAAGTTGGATTCATACTAAGGTGCCAAGGGGCATAATTCTAAATATTTAGTTGCTTATAACCTAGACCACACCAAGTGCGACAAATCTTGATAATGTGTTATAAACTTTGAAATATGAACATATCCAACCAATAAAAATATATTTCAGATGAATCGCGCTTGTTTATACCGAGATATATCCCATAGTGGTGCAAGCCCGTATTTGAATGATATACTGTTGGAGCTGGTGATTTTGTAGAACAATCTTTTTTCATGTAAATCATACACTAATGTAATAGTGTACACCAAAGATAAACACTCTGGCAGCTACTGTTATGGTTTTCATTGAATTCCAGTCCAACAGTGATTTCGCACATGTACATTAAAACGATAAAATGGCCATGTTAGGGAATCCAACTTTTTCACGAGAAACTCGCATTAACACATGTGCCAAGTTATCTGCGACACCCGAAAAAGCAAGGTAAATTATTACTCATTAATTATCGTTATTATCACAATCAAAAACAATATTAGTTTTCAGTTAGAAGGGTGTGATATTCACCATATATTATATTACAACACCATGTAAATTTGGCTTAGTCTAATTTAAAAGAAGCCACATGTGTAATTCTGATCAACGGAATTGACATTAGTTCACACGGGTGGCCTTATTTAATGTAAGAGTGATAAGGAATAACAAGCTACATCATATTAACACATGGCCACCTCTGGGTCCACCTGAAGTTGAAAACAGCCAAAAATATACAGTATCTGGGTGGCGAAGGGTTAATAACTCAAGCAACTTGGACATTTTAATTGCGCTGCATCGTAATACAGTTTTTCTAGTGTCAATTTTGTGCTGACAGGGGCAGAGTCCAAGACACAACTGCCATATTCTAGTATGGGTAATAAATGTGTTTTGAACAATGTGTCGACGGTCTTTCGTTGTAACATATACGTTAATTTTCGGAATTGTGAAAGCACAGTGCAGGCATTCTGAAGATCGGATTGCAGAACGATTCGACTATTTCGAGTTTGTTGGAACATAATATGAGGTCTGCACTGAACGGGAATGTTGATTAGTGGCCCTGAAATATTATTGCTTTCGTTTTTGATGAGTTAAGGGAAACCATCCATGTGTTAGTCCAACTATCAAGTGATTTAAGGTCGTTATTTATATGAACCACCAGATCGTCGAAAGATGGTAGTGAATATAATATACAGGGGTTATCTGCAAATAGACGAACGTTTGACTTCAGATTGTCTCCTATGTCATTTATGAATAATGAGAACAAAAAGGGACGAAGAACAGACCCATGAGGAACCCCAGAGGCTGGTTGTAAGGGAAGTAAATACTCAGACACAACAAGAACTCGCTGAGATCTATTGCTGATATCGTCAGTTATCCAGAAAAGTAATTTGCCGTCAACCTCATAACTACGTAATTTATGAATTGGTCCTTTATGCCAAACCCGCTCAAACGCTTCAGAGATATCACAGAATATACCTAATGGATAACATCGACTCACTCCCAGTTTTGCTAAGGTAGTGAATTATTCTAGTAATTGATGAGTAGGCTGTGTCCAGGGTGGAATCCGGATTGGTATTTGTGCAAAAGGTTGTTCTTCGAAAAACGATATTGTCAAGAACTTTGCTCACACATGAAAGAAGTGATATTGGTCTGTAATTACATGGGTTTGTTTTCTCGCCTTTCTTGAAGATTGGCGTTTTATTGCAGGTGAAATGTCATAATCGCATGATATTGTGATGTGCATATTGTGATGGCTAGGTGGTCAGAGACTCCGGGTTCGATTGTGTCAGCGTCGAGAACGTTTATAGTTTAAGATACAATGCTGGGGTCTAGAAGCGAGCTGTGCGTGGGGGAAATCGATGGTAGCTTGTAAGTGCAGCTGGGCTGTAGAAGGTCGCAGTTCAGGTCACCTACGATGATAACTGATTTGTTAATATATAACGCACTAGCAGATTAGCCCGCCACTGGCGGGATTGGTCCCATGGCTTTGGTCGATCCATTCATTTTTTTCAAGGTAACCCCGTACGTCGCTGCCACCGCTGATGCCCGAAATATCGCCCAAGGTAATTTGCGGGTACCCGCGTCAAGGTGATGTTGGGTGGACAAAATAACCGGACGAAAATATTTCCCGTCCCGAGTTGACTATACATAACAAATTTCACATCGATGTAACTGCTGACTACCGAGATATCACCCAAGGTCACTTGTGGGTACCCGTTTCAAGGTCAAGGTCACCTCGGGCGGACAAACTGTCAAACCCGTCAATCCCCATTACGGTGGCAGTTGAAGGGTGAAGGAGTGCTCGGAAGTTCATGTGGATTTTTACCCTTAGATAGGAAGTTTGGGCTCAATCGGTCGAGCCGTTTTCGAGTCTATAAAGGATATACACACGGAAGTCTCAAAATATATAGTAGACTAGCCTATGAGCCCGACGTTGTCCGGGCTATTCAAAAACCAAATTTCAAGTCGATAGCTCCACCCGTTTCCGAGATCTGGTCTGCGCATGCGCGAAGCTGGCGACGCACGGGCTCGGCGACCCGATAAAATTCGTATCCGGGGCAAGATACATTCACATAGCAAATTTCAAGTCGATAGCTCCACCCGTTTCCGAGATCTCGTCTGCGCATGCGCGAAGCGGGCGCCGCACCGGCTCGCCAATACGACAACGACGACCGCCTGGTCAAACTACACACACGTACCAAGTTTCGTCCCGATCGGTCGAGATTTGTATAAATGACTTACAGACAAACATACAGACAGAGGTCTTCAAAATATATATGAGATACAACCCATTCTGCCTTTTTAATCGAGATAATTGCATTCCACGTTTCGTTTTGCATCCGTATTTTACGCATGGGTAGTCGTTTAGCAGCTTCGATTGACCGATGAAATCCCCCCTTCCCTTCCTATGAAAGACAGCACAACACGCATTTTTTGTTTTTCATGAATTAATTCATGGTACCCGTCCCTCAAAGACTGACCCGATGAAAAATTCCCCTGTTCCTAGGACATATATGACACAACAACCCATTCTGCCTTTTTAATCGAGATAATTGCATTCCGCGTTTCGTTTTGCATCCGTATTTTACGCATGGGTAGCCGTTTAGCAGCTTCGATTGCAATAAAGAGCGTTGATCCTTAACACCTCCGAATATGGTCAATATAAAGATCGTTGATGCCTTAACCCCCCCCCCCCCCCGAAGTGGCGTTTGCGGTGATTTTGATGATTGTGAGTGCAGAATCGGTGCTCAGAGCTTGTCCAAAATGCGACGTCGACTATTCCAGTGGGATTTTACCTTTGGATAGGAAGTTTGGTCTCGATCGGTCAACCCGTTTTCGATTCTATAAAGGACAGACAGACAGAGGTCTTCAAAATATATATGAGACTAGCCGATGAGCCCGACGTTATCCGGGCTATTCAAAAACCAAATTTCAAGTCGATAGCTCCACCCGTTTCCGAGATCTGGTCTGCGCGCAGTTTGCGTCGCACGGGCTCGGCGACCCGATAAAAATCGTATCCGGGGCAAGATACATTCACATAGCAAATTTCAAGTCGATAGCTCCACCCGTTTCCGAGATCTCGTCTGCGCATGCGCTACACGGGTGTCGCACGGGCTCGCCAATACGACAAGGACGACCGCCTGGTCAAACTACACACATTTTAAATTGTTTTAATTAATTTTTTTAATGAATTTTTTGTTTCTGGCGACCCGATGAAATCCCCCCCCCCCTTCCTAGGAACGACAGACAACGCATTCTTTGTTTTTCAATGAGTTAATTCATGGTACCCGTCCTAAACTTCCCCGTTCCTAGATGAAATCCCCCTTCCTAGTAACGACAGACAACGCATTCTTTGTTTTTCAATGAGTTAATTCATGGTACCCGTCCTAAACTTCCCCCGTCGTTGAATTGTAAACAAACGCTTCTTAGATCAATTCTGCCTTTTTAATCGAGATAATTGCATTTCGTCCCGCATCCGTATTTTACGCATGGGTAGCCGTTTAGCAGCGTCGATTGTAATAAAGAGCTTTAATCCTTAACACCTCCGAATATGGTCAATATAAAGATCGTTGATGCCTTAACCCCAAAAGTGGCGTTTGCGGTGATTTTGATGATTGGGAGTGGAGAATGGGTGCTCTGGGCTTCTCCAAAATGCGACGTCGACGATTCCCTTGAGATTTTACCTTTGGATAGGAAGTTTGGTCTCGATCGGTCAACCCGTTTTCGATTCTATAAAGGACATACAGACAGACAGAGGTCTTCAAAATATATATGAGACTAGCAGGTTAGCCCGCCACCGGCGGCTTATCCGAAACATGACATTTTTATATATATTTTTTTAATTTTTAGCTCCACGCGTTTCAATAAGAAAAATTTGTACCCGGTAGCTCCACCAGTTTCCGAGATCTGGTCTGCGCATGAAAATTTGTACCCAGCGCAAGATACATTCACATGCCAAATTTCAAGTCGATAGCTCCACCCGTTTCCGAGATCTCGTCTGCGCATGCGCTGCACGGTTGTCGCACGGGCTCGGCGACCCGATCAAATTTGTACCCGGCGCAAGATACATTCACATAGCAAATTTCAAGTCGATAGCTCCACCCGTTTCCGAGATCTCGTCTGCGCATGCGCTGCACGGGCGTCGCACGGGCTCGGCGACCCGATAAAATTTGTACCCGACGCAAGATACATTCACATAGCAAATTTCAAGTCGATAGCTCCACCCGTTTCCGAGATCTCGTCTGCGCATGCGCGAAGCGGGCGTCGCACGGGCTCGCCAATACGACAACGACCACCGCCTGGTCAAACTACACACACGTACCAAGTTTCGTCCCGATCGGTCGAGAATCGTAGATTTGTATGAAGTACAACACACACACAAACATAAATATATAAGAGAGATATGTAAATTAGATAGATTGTATCAAAATATATAGGAGAGATATGTAAATGATCTACACACCATTACTGGTGTTTGTCAAAGTTTAGTGGGGTATATCAATACTCATTCACGATCATATCATTGAGGTCCGGAGGGTGTGGGCTATCTCTCGAATACAAGGAGTTCTCAAAATATATAGAAGAGACTAGCCGATGAGCCCGACGTTGTCCGGGCTATTCAAAAACCAAATTTCAAGTCGATAGCTCTACCCAGCCCGACGTTGTCCGGGCTATTCAAAAACCAAATTTCAAGTCGATAGCTCCACCCGTTTCCGAGATCTGGTCTGCGCATGCGCGAAGCTGGCGTCGCACGGGCTCGGCGACCCGATAAAATTCGTATCCGGGGCAAGATACATTCACATAGCAAATTTCAAGTCGATAGCTCCACCCGTTTCCGAGATCTCGTCTGCGCATGCGCGAAGCTGGCGTCGCACGGGCTCGGCGACACGATAAAATTCGTATCCGGGGCAAGATACATTCAAATACCAAATTTCAAGTCGATAGCTCCAACCGTTTCCGAGATCTGGTCTGCGCATGTGCGAAGCTGGCGTCGCACGGGCTCGTCGACCCGATAAAATTCGTATCCGGGGCAAGATACATTCACATAGCAAATTTAAAGTCGATAGCTCCACCCGTTTCCGAGATCTCGTCTGCGCATGCGCGAAGCGGGTGCCGAACGGGCTCGCCAATACGACAACGTCCACCGCCTGGTCAAACTACACACACGTACCAAGTTTCGTCCCGATCGGTCGAGAATCGTAGATTTTGTATAAATGACATACAGACAGACAGACATACAGACAGACAGAGGTCTTCAAAATATATATGAGATAGTGATACATAATATACCCCACCTACCAGTAACATCCCTGTTCGCATGGAATTTCCCTTCGATATTTCTAAGACTGAGTATCTATCTATTTTCCGTGTATTTTAACCTCGCAGATATTTGGTCAGTTGGAATGTCTTATTACACAACATTCATTAGCCTTCTTCTGACCTATGCCTTGTCCATCGCGGGTTGGTATGTTAACCTTCCTCTTACCTTTTCTTTGTCCATCGCAGTCAGCGTTTGGTGAGTCGATATATACACTAGGGGGATTCCTGAGAGCGGGAGATGAGAAGCTGTATGTGGGAATCGCTCATCGGAGTTTACATGGGTCTTTATATGCGATTTCAATATTATATTGTATATATATATATTTTTTTTTATTGAATAGCAAAACATACACGGAATATCATAGACATACATTAGCATACGATACTTAAAGGGCGGGGGGACTATCTCACAATCACACGCGCACAGTCTCACACTCTTCATTCGCACCTGGTGTCATCATCTAATGTGATATGGCATATAATATGAATATATCAAATATGGAAGATTGGGCACGATCCACGACACAACGCTGCGAACAGTCAGGATATGTCAAAGCAGGATATACATTATATTGTATATTGATACAGTTCTCGACTTGATTTACTTACGCTCAGATATATATTTATGTACCATTGTTGCTGTCACCATTGATGATTGCTATTGCCACATCACAATTAAATTTATTTACTAAAGACCTATCAACTCGTCACTTACCGCTAGACCATCACATCGACCCAGGTTGTTGACATACCCCGTTATGTGACACGCAGATGCTAGATCTAATATATTCAAGATCGGTCCAAAATGACGAATCTGAATTTTTTTACTTCGAACCACACCACAGAGTCACCTTTCTCGAGTTGGTGACAACGGTTGAACGAAATATTTTCGGAGTACACACACAAGCCTCCACCAGAGATGTACGTATCTAAACGAGTTGGTCCCACATATCTATCCTATTTCAACGTGGAAGAGTTAAATTCCGGGTCGAGATGTGTTTCAGTAAAAAACAAAATATCACAAGTTTCCAATATATGAGTGATTTTTCCAATCTTGTTTCGGATACTCCTTATGTTATAATGGAAAATTGATAATTGATTTGGTTAACGTCACTAGCAGGGCCGGGGTGGTGGTGTACGTCGCAACTTATTGCTATCATCACGGATATGAATAATAAGAATTTAACATCTACCCGAAGCAGTGTGGAACTTGACATAAAGAGTTGTCGCGCTTGTGTCGACGACTGTGTGATGGTCCTCTTTGTGTGAATGATCCGATTCTCACGCGATAATCGTATAGCGAGACACCCATCATTATTAACGACCCTCGTACAGATTTTAGAAAGCTGTGGTTCGCTGGGCGTTTTATAAATAGATAATGGGTTTTCTCCGGTGAGTAACAATTTACGGAGGTATATTTGCGGAGGTCCCCGAATTCTCGTAGGTCCCCTAAAATGGTCGAAATATATTGATTTGAATGAGGGAATGGGTGCGCATATGTCAATTGTTACGTATTTTAAACAAATAACGACAAGATCATCATAATAGTTGTTTGTTCTATCAATCATATCATCATCATTATCATCATCACCATCATCATCATAATACGGAACAAGTCGTGCGACTTTTCGTCCCAAGAACATTATTTGCAATGTTTGTTTACAAATATATGTATCGTCATTCAATATTTACTTGTGAGTCACCTGAACACATTACTTTTCGTCAAACTCGTATTTTATCAAATAGAAGAATCAGTCTATGTATATTTTGAATGATCGAGTGTTGGAGCCTCAACAGAGAAGTTTGGCAGAGAGTTCCAGCTATTTACCACCCTCTGCGTGAAGAAATATATTCCTATGGCCTTGTTAACAATGGGCATCTGTAGCTTTTTATTATGTCCTCTTGTTCTTCCTGGTGAATGTCTTTCTAATAGGTCACAGGCATTGATATTGTAATGACCATTCAATAGTTTATATATACCGTACCTTGATTAGATCTCCTCTAAATCTTCGATATTTTAAAGACATCAGATTGAGTCTTATTCGGTCTCGGTAGCATACAGTTTTGATTTGACGAACTAGTTTCGTTGCTTTTCTTGGTAATTCTCTAACACAATGCTTTGATATTTGTGATGTGGGCTCCATGCAGAGTTACATTAATTCGCTGGATGTCTTATAGTTGCAGTATGTAACTATTATGACCGCGTTAATTGCTTTCGATGTTTAGGTATGAAGAATGGCTGGGCCATGCACTCTTGAAGATTTTATGGCGGGAACACAATGCCTCCGATTTTTTATCCGCATTTAGAAGCTTTCTGGTGTGGTGAATGAGAAACCTACAGTAATAAGCCGTAGTTGTTTGTAATAATTTGAAGGATTAGTTATTTTAACGGAATTATGAGGCGGTGCATTCATGTAACCAATATATTTTATATTATAATTTATATTTATGGCTAATAATATGATCTTGAGGGTGTTACCATTTCTGATTATGGTTTTCTTGTCTTGCACGGTGGGTGATTTGATTTGATCGTAAATCGGGCGATGGTGGCGTGGGGGAGGGGACAATTAATGCTTATGTTTGGATGCGCAGTTAGAGGGAGTATGTCGGTAGATAATGGGTGGGATTGTGGGATACTTAAGACTAGGTGTGTGGGTATATATAGTGAGTATCTATAGTCCTTAGCCGTTCAAACAATCATTAGCTGGTGTGAAATTTGACACAAATGAAATCCATTAACTTAATAAGGACACCTGGATACATATCTCTTCATTCAACATTCCTGTCATCTTATGGGGTATAAGGCCATTGTTATCCGATATATCGTTCCTGAACATGGATTAGAATATTTGCACTATGATAATGAATTCACACAATTATCGCTGGCTAATTTGACTAACTGTGTATGTGGAGAATAATCATCGAATTAGACGTACAGATAACGTATTTCATTGTTGACATGGGGTCTTACTAAAAGCCGACCGTACCGCCCCAGGGGTCCGAGCGAGATAGGGCATGCACTGTCGTGTACCGAAGTTCTAATCCCCAACTCGATATCTCGAGTGTAAACGTCACTGTTAACCCATAACTTGTGGCTTGTTCCGTCAGGTACGCAATTTAAAAAAAAGGCATCGAACGCACATCTCCTAGCTGTCTGACCGCAGAAAGGGACATAATATCATACAGCGAATACGTCTCTGCATCCATGGGCGAACGGGCAATGCTGTAGCGGAATATATTAACCGGTCGAATTCGCTATTCATGTACGTAAAAACAGACAATAACACCCGTCGATTGTACCGTTCCCAGGATATGGTGCGTGTACTATCACTTAAATTGTTTAATTTGTTGAAACGTGGTACATGCCATACATATATATAAAATACAATCAAGTTACAATTTTAATTAACCATTTTGGGACTATATTTTAATTGATCCTTGTGGGGGAGGGGGCATATTATAATTAGTCCTCATTGGACCATATTTTAATTGACCCGCATGGGACTATATTGTATTTCACACCAGTGGGACCGTAGTTTAATCAACACTGATGACACCATACTTTATTTTTAATAAATCCTCATAATGGGACCAAATATTTATTCTTTAATTAAAGGTACGGTTGGCCTTGGCGGTGGGTATCCTGTGAAAATATATCCACCCGTCAAAAACCGCTACAAACAGAAAGAACATCAAAATGTAGATAGGCTTTGTCCGTATACAAATAAGAATTATCGCATAAACAGTATGTTATTGTCATATTTTTTACCATTGTTATGTAAACAAAAGCATAAAAAGTTACCTTTCTGGCGTTTGTTTATATTGTGATGGTAAACATAAAGCGCGTTCTTTGTTGGTGAATTCCTGATATGGAACTAATAAAGAGCGTTTATGCCATTTGTGTGTGATTAGCCAGTAGCATTGTGCTGTCTTCTGTAACACAATCATGCTCTTGCTTAGGTAAAATATAGTAGGTCTTTATGATAACATGCTGTTTACGCGATGGTCATGGTATATATGAACGAAACTATGCGTTTTAATGTTTTTCTGTTTACAGTGTTTGGAACAAATATGAATATTTTCGACAATTAAGGCCTCACGTGCCTTTAAGTCACGTTACCATATTTTAATTGATCTTAATGGGACCATATTTCAAGTACCCCCCCCCCCCATGGGTCCATATTTTTATTAACCCTCATGGGACGATATTTTAATTAACAATCAAGTTACAATTTTAAATAACCATCATGGGACCATATTTTGTATTAACCCTCATTGGACGATATATTAATTAACCCTCATGGGACCATATCTTATTTAACCGTGATGTGACCATATTTCGATTAACCCTCTCTGAGTGTGGCCATATTTTAATTTACCCTCATGGAACCATACATGTATTTTAATGAATACTTATGAGAGGTCATATCAGGAGTGTATTACCTGAGGCCATTCTTAGATCAACATTACGCCCTCCTAGGACGTATATTGGCAAGTATATCTGACACTGTTGCAGGAGGTGGTGGACTAAATGTAATTAAATCATACTCGGTATTTGCGTAATTGGATACTAAATGTGATTAGAAACGTGCTCGTACTTGAACCATGTTACGAAGATCTCAATCTTTTTCCCGATTATTATTCTGCATGCTATTTCATGCGCTATTCAGACCACTATTTCAAATGAAATTAGAAAAAAATATCACATATAATCAACTACATAGGCGTTACCTATATACAGATTTTTTTCACAATCACCACATTAAAGTTGTTATATTGTTTATGTGGCTAATAATATGATATTGAGGGCGTTACCATTTATTACTATGGTTTTCTTGTTCCGCGCTCCGCGTGCATAATTACGCCCTCGGGTGTATACTCATGTACAAATTCTAGATACATATGGTTCGCTGGACGTTTTATTTATAGATTATGGGTTTTTTTTGGACGCATTAAAAGTTGTAGTGAGACCCGAATCCGGTTGTTTTGGGACGCATTAAAAGTTGTAGTGCGACCCCGAGACCGGTAAAAGTTGGAATTTCAATTTCGTTTGTCGATTTTGGTTTGTGATAAGCTATGCCAATTACAAATAGAAGAAATGAAAAAGATAATTTTTAAATTGCGTATATTCTAGTATGGGCAATGCTATTAGTTTCTAAAACATTGTGTCTTTTGTTTGGTTACTTCGACAATCGCTGCTTGAGCGACCTTTGATATCGATAGGAAAGCAGTTGATTATTAATAATTCTTGCCTTTATACTTGGGTTTATAATAGAACAATAAACCAACAGCATAACACTGAAATTGTAGAAAGGTTTCTTCATCAGAAAGGCACATCGAAACAAAGAGGATTAGCTATGTAAACACCACAACCAGACATACAGTAATGCCCTAAGTAATCAACTCCGTAACCAAAGCATAATTATGGGTAATTTTTAGAAGTGAGAGCTTACCGATGAATGGCAACAACCCATATTTCCGACTAAATCCTGAAAAGTTACCCATAATTCTGCTGTGGTTAAGGAGTCGATTACATAGGGCATTACTGTACTAGAAAACCCTCCACACGTGGATACTAATGATATCAGATTAACTGCGTCTTGATAGAGGTGATAACTTTTCATAACCTTATAAATCACCACCAATAATACCATTAACTAGAATGCACCCACTGGAGCTGCCTATACTTGCGCCCATCACACATTTGGCATGTTGTGTGGTGTCTTGCCAACAACAGTTTGAACCACGGGTGCTGGCCCCTCGTTTGAGATATCGATAACATAAATCTAGATATCAAATCTCTGTTCATCCATCGCTGAAATAGTTGTATGTACGGACAGGATATCTCTGTTATCTCAAGTTGATCTATTACACAAATGATAGTCTTAGTAATACGTACGAGTTGTTTGACATATTAATAGAACAATGTAGACATCGTTCATATGAAGGGTGTGAAGACGATTGATTGCCGATGATGCTATATTATATACCAAGTGGGTTAACTTACTAGTTTGACTAGAATGATATCAAGTGTGTATGCCAGTGGCAAAAACCATCAAAGTAAATTATAAAATACCGACACAATTAAATAAAAGAAACGCGATCATTGGTTAGTCTTTGATTAACAATGTGTCAATGTGAACATGTCCTTAGCGACTGATCTACATACTTCGGGAACATTTCAAAATGTCTATTGCGTTGATAATGAGAAAGCTTGTTTTCCCAGTTAATTAATACGGCATTTTAATAATCCATGTTTCCCCATTCACATTTTCACTGCAATTGTTTTTCAATTGAACCACGCGCTCGACTGTTTGGCCGGACATGATTCATATGCACCAGGATCTTTCGAAAATGTTTTGAACTTTCCAGAAATATGTTCGCACCTCACAGTCACTGAGAAAAAAACGATTCCGCACGCATCTTTTAGACTTGATCTCAACTCATTTCCTCGAGTTTCAAGTTACATAAAATAGGCTTCTAATGGGCATGTACTGTTTCCCACGTTTGTTTTACATGCAGTATATATATTTATAATAATAAAACACGAAGTTGTTGGCAGATGGAATGGTTTAGCCTGTCCGTGTAATACGAGTCTCAGCTGTCTGGACATCGACGCAATCATGTCTGGTGTTTTGCGCGCCCATGTAGCTTGTGACGTCATGATGTGCGTCGTGACGTCATGGCGTCTTGATCGGTTTCCAGTAAGAAATAATTCAATATTGTTCATTTATGAACGATTTATTACCAAAATAAAACCAGATAACAATGCAAATTAAGTATATATGTGGATTTAAATTACAATTGATGCAATCATTTCATATTAGCGCGTGTTCATTTTTTACAGTATGTACTTCCGGTATGACGTAACATATTCACGGAAGGAAGGAAGGATAAACAGACATCCGAGCCGAAAACATTACTTGCGTCCAGCATGGACTGGCGCAAGTAATGAAAGAGTTTCCTGAAATGATTGGTTGACAAATTGTATTAAACTTTCTTGAGGAATCAAAAGTGAAATATTTTTGCCATTGGCAAATTTGGCAAGTGGCAGCGCGAACTCAGCGCACGAAGGAACCTGTTGAAGCTAGTACTTTTATAATTGGGTGGAAGTATCTATTTAGTGTAAAAAGGGTTAAAGGTAAATCGAATGCATTCGTGTGGTCGGTAGCCATGTGTTGGTGATGAAGCCAAGCAGTCACGCCCCTTTCCAGTTAGAGTACTCGTAGTTGCGGTCGATATACCTACAAACTAATGCCTTATTTGCAAAAGAAAAAAAACATTTTTATTATAGCCGTACCAGGGTAAACACACGACAAACGCTTTTCATCGACTATTAGATTGTTTCTCTCTACTTTATGCGCGACCAAGTTAAGTTAGCGTTGTTTATAGTATAGTAAGCCGTTTGGACAATTAATACCCACGCAAGAGACAGATAAAGGGCGACAATTACAACCCAGGTAACAGAAGATGGAAAGTGCGACTTTTGTTGTGAGTGTGTCAAAAAAGATGAAAGACATTTCCTTATAGCATGGATACTGCATATAAACCACTGCACGACGAACTTTGCGAATTGAAGATTAACCATTATCCGAATTGTTGAGGCAAATGAAGAGATATCACACACATACAAAACACAGTTGGTGTTTTACGGGAAGTAATTCTCTCATTTTTTGTTATTTTCCGTGTATCTGAACGACATAAAAGACATTCTGATGTCCAGTAAAGTTGGTTATCTTAAATTACCACAGGAGTATACACTAGACGAAGTTGTTAGTTACTTGAAAATATTAATGATGTTGTACGCGGGTGACATAGTAATCTTTGCATGCAGAATCGGCCAAAGAGATGAGAACGGCTTTGAACACAACATATTCTCGCGCAAATACGCACATAATCTACCTACAATGTCCCAATAGGTTCATATCGGATTATCTAATTCTGAAATAAGCAGATAATGGACCTATATTCGCTATTCCGTTTTATGGTGCGGGCCACAATGAAAACACATTTTAAAGATCGTACACATGATGGGTCGTGAATTGATTAATTTTGTCATTGTCCGCACATAGTGAACTTATAATGAATCATTTTGAGTCGATAACGTGACTAAAATGGTCTCATGTTGAGGCGATTCTAAATATAGTATCAACATAAAACAAATTTTATTATAAGCAGGTAATGTGCGGGTTTTCGTAAGAACAGGCTGAATAACGAGTTTTCTGAATAGTGTGACCTTTAGTTTGGCAACTCAAGATCAATATCACCAAAAGTGTTAGTCTTTGGTGGCGAAAGAAAGTTAAGATGTCGGATAAGACTAAATTGAGAAATATTGGAAATCGCGAATGAATATTGTTCCTCGGTGTCATAATCGACAGGTTTAACAACTTTCACAAAACTGAGTAAGAAAAGCTACCAGAACGATGTACTCACTAATTTATAATTCGTACAATGGATATTCCAATCAACATCCAAATCAGCCTCTTCTCGCGAAATCCCGAACATTATCTGCTAAAAATAGAACTTGTTTTAGGTAGATAATCTACTTGGAATCGCCTTATTTTGAATCCATAAAATATGTGCTGAAAATGAGGCGTTTTAGTCATATTATCGACTTACAATGAGTCGATTCTAAGCAGGTTATGTGCGGAAAATGAAATAAGCCAACTCACGACTTGTCAGTTGTACGCTCTTTGACATGGTTTTCATTGTGGTCCGCGCCATGAAATAAATAACGGACATTATCCATAATCTGCTTATTTTCACAATCAAATAATCATTATGTACCAATTTCATATTATAGGTCGATTATGTGCGTATTTGCGCGACGATATGTTGTCCAAACAGACTTATTCGTGAAGACAGTAAAACCCATACTAGTATATGGATGTGAAATATGGGGGTACGAACACATTGAGGAGCTTTAAAAATTACAGTTAATTCATAAAATCTATTATGAAACTTAAAGGCATGTGTGGCCTTGGTTGTAGGTTATAATTCAGAAGTAAAAGTTACCAAATTATGAAATTTCCTTAAGATTATATTAACAGTATGGGTAGGGTTCTCTGTTGCGAAGGTTCGCTATTCTGTGTGTATTTAACCAGAAATGAATCAAAATTTGCACCCCCCCCCCCACACACGAGGAATGAAAAATACTGTTACGCTAGTATTCACATATAGTACATGTATACTTCCCATTCTAATTCCCAAATTGTCCCAGATGTCGGTTATTAAAAGCAAGAAGACAGTATCAGTTTATCTTTTATTATGGAAAGTTGAAAACAGGATGCATGCATGACTGAAATAAACTACATGTAAGAGATACAGTCTGTCCGAACTGGCAATCTGTATTTGAAAGAAACATCAACATTAAAGGCCCACTTAATTTTCGAACCCCCAGATCACATACATACAATATATGCCATATTATATACCATTTGAAATAGGAAGCTCTCTAACATTGTATTATCAACCCGATGTAATAAACTGTGAACATGTTTTTGTTGAGTTACCGACGTGTTTTTATGCTTAAGTTTCATCTGGTGTTGTGCAAAGTGTATTATTTTCAATGGAAGGGGAATAACTCTTTATTTTAATCCTTTCCATTAAAAATACATTTTTAGTTTGAATTCTATTGCATTCTGGGGGCCATAATGAGGTGAATCTTTTTATGATTTCAGCTGTTTTCTATTTCTCTATGGGCATCTTCTGAGACACAAACGTTTCAAATGGTGATGAATTATAGAACTTTAATAATATTTTATGGCATATATTGTTATTAAAACCGTATATCAAAGCACTATAACAAAATATAATCGGTGACTCGAAAATTAAGTGGGTTTACAGTCAATACAAAGTCACAATTGCAGTTAGGTTCATCTCATACCCGTCAATTCAGCGAGATTCTTTTTTTTTTTTTTTTTTTTATATTTTTATTTATAGAAGTTATTTACACTATATACAATGATGTCATACAAATATTTATGCAATCAAACACATAATATTAATAATATAGTGACACCACAGGTGGGGCGGGTGGGGGTTATTGTACACTCACCATTCACTCTCCTTGCACACAATACAGTATATCGATCAGCGAGATTCTGCTACGCGGTATGTTTTGGCGCTCCAGTATTCATTAAGCGTTATAGCCCCACTGTTATAATCCGCCTTTAGCTGGCGTATTCTTGCCTCTAAGATTATTGAGATACAACGTCATACGTAACGACATTAAATCGTATGGAAACAGCAATTGTGTGGGATGCGTGACGTGAAATGCCAATCTCTACCAGAGTTCACCAGTCATGCTTCCTTTCTGACTCTGTAACCGGCTGGGTATTAGTCCGTGTTTCTATATTTAACATGGGATTTTCCAGCAAAAATGGCGAAACCCGATCGCCCCAAAGTCAAATTTTCTATGTGCTTTGAGAACAATTCCCACACTAAGACATAATGACACAATGGAAAATCAGAGCGGTAGTTTTGTTGACGATATTCGCAAGCTACTCGTCAAAATTGCAGCAAATTAGAACTCTTGTGTTTAACTTGCATGCCGTTCGAGTTCTGACAATGTCGTACACGTGCGTTTATACTTTTGTGGTGATAAAATACTCGGAGAACCGAATCTCGCCGTTTCGAAATATAGTTCTTCGGTTTTAGTGGGACTTTTCAAACATAAGGTCCAAAATTTATTTTGTGTGCTTAACAAGCGTAGCATGTTGCTCTGTTCGCTTAGTATATCTTTTAATATCGCGGAAGTCCACCAAATGTGGGTGAAATGTCGCCGGTAGCAGCGGTCTTATCGAGTCATCAAGGGAGGTAAACTCTACATGGAGTTTGGTGAAATGCATTGAGAAAAACGTAATAACATTAAATCTCTTTGGAAACCCGCGAAAAAAAAAATCACATTTATTGTTTTAATGTTTTAAGTTACCTTCGGAATAGCGAACCTTCGGAATAGAGACATGTCCCCAATGCTAGAGTATGATGATAATCATAATGTGAATACTATATTGTCCACAAAGGACAGGTTTGCGGTCCGAGCGTTTGTTTATATACAAAACATAAAGAGTGTGCGATAACAACAACACACAGCACCGCGGTGATTGTTTATGGGAGATTGATTCACGGCAACCCATTTAACTCCAAAATATTGAGTGACGAGGATTAATGAGTGCTATAACGGTATGTTTGAAACAACATGTTACAGTATTAATCAAAGTTCACGTTGTTGGATCTCCCCGGTGTTGAGTGTTTTGCTTATCGCACACTCTTTGCGTACTCTACTGTATCATATCATCATAAGGTGGCTTTTGTTTACTAACACTGCGTACGATATTGACAACAACATGCTATTTGTGCGACATTTATGATTGGTATAAGAACAAAATATGCCTATGTTTTAGTATTTCTGTTTATGGTGGTTTTAATGGTTATAAATATTTTGACAGCAATACCCACCACCAACGCTTACCGTATCTTCAACCCGAGCACACCCAGTGTTGTGGTATACGGAGAAACTGGAGTAGATTCTCATAGTAGACGTTAAGGGTACATTCATACGCTGCAAGTTTGCACGGTATGTTTTTGAGGACATTTCGTCATAGAAAACCACATGGTACCAGAATATGAAAGGAAACGTGCACATAACATGCATCTTTATCAAAGCGAAAGACATGAGAAGTAAAATTTAACTAGTTCCACTTTTAACAGTGCTACTGGAATTGCCTTCAAATATCTGTATGATTTATTCTTGCGAGATAATTGCTTGATATTTACAGGCAAATTTCGGTAGCATCATTATTATTGGAACTACAGAGATTTGACTTCGCACTCAATTAGCTGTGGCACAGTTGCACTGTATGTGCTTGTTTCCGTTCATATTATGGCACCATATCGTTTTCTACGACAAAATGCCTACAAACCATACCGTGCAAACTTGCCAGTGTATGAACGTACCCTAATAGTATTTATTTTGTTAGATATGCATTTTATGGAGGTTTCTACTTTCCCTAAGTGTGGATGCCATCCGAGTTCAAATAGGACTCTTTCATCTGACACCGAATGTGTATAGCCACTTACCATTGTACCTGCGTCAGTATATAGGCCGTCGAGATTCTGGAGGAGGCATTAGGGGTATTATCTCAAATAACATTAACCCTTTACCCAACAAAGCGGCCAAAAACGCCCAAATAAAGCTTCAACAGCCTAAAATATCTTCGGTCTGTCTCAATAACACCATACAAATATGGATATCATTGGAACCGGTTCATTGACCACATTGTGATGGTTACAGTTATGCCCTGTGCCAATGCATTCTCTTATATATGCGAGTCGACCTTAGGTCGCCTCGCATATATAAGAGAATGTATTGGTCTTTAACAATTTTATAATTTTTTTCTACATTCTTTGACAATTTTATCATTTTTAATATGTGTTAAGCCAATGCATTCTCTTATATATGCGAGGCGACCTATGGTCGACTCGCATATATCAGAGAATGCATTGGCACAGGGCCGTTCTGTTGGGTAAAAGGTTATAGGAAGTACGTGAGTTTTGAACATTATCTTGAGGGCTTGTCTATTTACAAGAATGTTACTTCTCCTCAGTTGTGAATGGTTGCCACTCGACTACAACTTTCATTCAGCTTATGATAATGGTTGAAGAGAATATGGTGGTTATAGGCATCCAGCGCTTTTGGGTGATCGAAAAGATTGAATGATCTTTTCCGTCACCCCCTCGATTCGTTGATTTATGTTGAAAGAGTTGATGATCACCATGTTATTTACTGGAGGGCGAGGTAAATATGGGAAGTTTTAATATGCGGCATGGGAGGTCCCTTGATAAATCGTCTAGCTAGATGCCTCCGAGTGCAAGAGTTATGAGCGAGCAGAAAAGTAGAACGGATTATAGGGGTGGAGGGGAAGGGGCTTAAAGGGATTTATTTTGTTGTCTTTTATTTGTTATTAGGAAATTGAACATCGAATGTTAGGCATGGCATGTTACTATATATATACAATCATTTGAAACTGGCATGTTAAATGTACACAATCCGATTCGATCGGAGTCACCTTATCATCAGATTTCAACAACATTTCTTCACAATAAATTTATAGGTACACAATCCGATTCGATGTTCCCCGTATCACCAGATTCCAACAACAACAACAACAACAACATATCTTCAAAAAATGCTTTAGTTACCAGAATCGATTAATTACCAAAATATAATACTAACCGCTGTCAACTCTAGTATAAAACTTTCCAAAACTATCGAGAGTATGTCGGTCGGTCAAATAACAGATTTCAAAAATCGATATCTGATAACTCTCGAGCTTTGATGTGTGGGTTCCTCGATTCGAATAAAATATTTGTTTTACTCCCGAAGCCAAAGAAATATTAATATGGGAGCGTTTTATTATCTATCTTTAAATGAGATACAGCTTTGCTTTATGTTATGCATTAAATTTACATTTATAAATGAATGGTTGTTTTCATGTTATTTGCAATGGTCGAAAAAAACCAACATTGTTTTATGTAGACTTCGGAACAACTGTTATTTCAAACACATTTGTACTTTGTTATGGCTAATTAGTTTTCAGAATTCTAATAAAATATGCCGTTATCATCAACATCAGTGAACTAGCCATGGATTTGTGCAAGATTACCTACACTCCTTATGTATCTTAGCGCAGTTACGTAATGTACATACTGTTATAACATTTATATTTGCAAACTGTCCTAATGCGTATGTTTTTGCCAATAAATCCACATTACGTATACCCCAGGATTGCACTAAGAGCATAAACCTCTTTACTTAATTTTATCTCGAAGATTATATTTCCTCTTAAATAAACAAGACAATCTTATGTCGATCGTTACTTCACCGTTTCTAGACTAAATCCTGTGTTGAACACATTCTATTGTGGCCCACAATATATCCAGTATAAACAGGGTTCGCACTGCCGCTTGCCAAATTTGCAAATGGCCAAAAATATTTTCATTTGGTAAAAATTTTGGCAAGCGAGTTTTTAATTATGGCATGTGAACTACCTAGTCATAAAACATCATCGAACGTGAGTTATTATTATTATTATACATTGCAGCAAAAACAGATATGATTCTCGGGGTTATTTACAGAACATTCACTAACCTGGACACAGACACATTCAGAACACTGTATATCGCCATGGTAAGACCAGTACTAGAATATTGCAACACAGCTTGGAGACCACATTATAAACATCAAAGCATAGAGATCGAACGAATACAACGAAGAGCGACGGAAATGGTGCCACTTGTGAGAAATTTGCCTTATCGGCAACGCACGATAAGTCTGAATTAACTCAAATTCAGAAGATTCAGGGGGGACTGTATAAAATGATGAGTGGACACTATGGCCCGATTCGTCATCTCAGGTTTAAACCTGGTCTACGTAAACCTCTAGGTTTAAACCGCCGTGAGTCAGAAAAATCCGTGGTTTAGACCCGCGACCGCAGGTCTAAGTGACGCATTCGTCATCTCTGGTTTAAACCTGGTCTAGCCAGACCAGTGGTTTAGCAGTAATGTCTCTGTATCGTCGAGATAATTAATCGTACTGTCCTAATGCGGACCGCCTCGTTTTATGTATTGCGAAAATAAATAATTACGACAGCGACCATATTTTGATTGGAAATTTATAAGCGAGAAGCACTCACACATATACAGCATGTGGGGGTAATTTTTTGTCAATTGCGATATTTTGTTTGCGTTTTATAAGCTTAAACCGGAAACTAAACCATCTAATTCGGTGGTCCAGCTAAACCAGCTTTACCGAGGCTAAACTTGAGATGACGAATCCGTCTTTTCTTCATCGCGGTTTAGAATTGTCAACAATCAATCAAAGGGTGGAGCTGTAAGTGATCTCGAGTGAGGGCGTGTCTAAGTGGCGGCTGCCGACTGGTGTTAACATGGTGTTGATTCATTCGCACGCGAGCTTTGCTCATATATGGACATGTTCCTTCATAATGATTTTTACAACTATCTTGTGTGTTTTTATTTTTGGCTTGTGGCAATCACAAATACCGTGGTTTTCTACGAATTCATTTGAATGGTTCAACGATTTAATTTTGACACCAAAAACCATGCTACTGCATGACCAGATATGCCATACACACAGTTTGCAATCCTAAACTTATATTGCTACATGACTAAAATTTGATAACATATTTTGATGTAGATCATGCCACAAAGATCTACTCTGGCTCTGCCAATAAATTCCCATAATATTCCACCAGTTCAAACCAGGGCACTTTTTGATTTCCTGCACGACGGAAAATGTATTACATTGAAAAAATGCAACGCATGTAATATGGTTGCCCACTTCAAGCAGTTCAGGTGCCGCTTCTGGTGTGCACTCGTAATCAAATTGCTTTTACTTGACTGACCTCAAATTTACGCACGTTTTGATCATTTGAACAGTTTAATTAAAAAAAATAAAAAATTTAAATTTAATACAAACAAATATTAATATAAATTTTAAATATTGTTTCTTGTTAGATACAACTCCTTACTCAATTTAACAACACAATTTTTTCATTTTTTTTAAATTAAACTTTTAAATTAAATCTTCAAATCAGTTTTAGAACAGTTGCGAACAGACAAGCGGACATACAGATATACAGTTCCTATACCTTTTAATATATACAGATATAAATATAAATACACCAAAGTTTGTCTTTGCGGGTAAAGCATCGTGTAGAAAATCTCTCCCAAACAAAGTGATAAACAGCGCGTGAAACTCGTGCTGACACACATGCCCTTTGTCAGATGATTTAAACCCACAAAGAGATCGGATTAATTGTCCATGAGCAATACTCATTTCTCAATGAATAAATCCATTGAGCGTGCACGTCAATAATTATCATATCGGCTTGTCTTTTTTGTCCGATTGGTAAGAGGGTAGTTTGACTGCTTGCTCATATAACTGAATCGAGTTGTCAATTAGCTGGCAATGAACGACAAAAACGCCCCCCTTAGACCCGGTTTGGCTGGACCACCAATGTAGGTTTAAACCTGGTTTAAACTCGGAGGTTTAAACCTGAGATGACGAATCCGGCCTATAAGTTTGACCCTTATCAGTTATTTCAAAAGAGACTGAGCACCAAAACTAGAGGGCATGAACATAATTTACAAAAGAAAATAGTTTAAAAGGACACGAGGAAACTCTACTTTACAAATAGAGTTATCCCACATTGGAATTCACTACCAGATTTCATAGATTCTGCTCGAAGTATAGAACTGTTCAAAACATATATCGACTCACATTTTTTTATGATATGAGATACGATTTCGATGACTCTCATGCATGATAATGTCATTATTCTTAAACAATTTGTAAAGTCACCGGAACGAGAAGTCTTAGGACTTGTTCCGTTGAATATCATGATGATAAGTTGAACGATTGCATGTCACAGGTAAGAAAGTAGGCCAGGGCATGGAAAAGCTAAACTCTTCCATGTCTTGGACTGAGAGCATGAATGAGTGAATGTATTTTGTCTCTTTCTTTGTTATTATTCTTCTTTATAAAAAAAAATTAAAAAAAAGATTATCATGATGATGATGATGATGATATATCTATATTGGATAATTATTTAGTGTGAATATAAGAACAAAGACGAGCTATTTTCCCTCAATGCCAAAATGTCAATCTCAATTATCAGGGTAACTTATATATCTATATTTTTGCTGTAGAATACACGAGGTTGTACCGCGGGTTATATATATATTTTTTTGCTGTAGAATACACGAGGTTGTACCGCGGGTTATATATATATTTTTTTGCTGTAGAATACACGAGGTTGTACCGCGGGTTATATATATATTTTTTTGCTGTAGAATACACGAGGTTGTACCGCGGGTTTTGACATGCGCCATGGAGCCAAGCCTTGAAATAGTGTGCCTGTCATTTGCAGAATGAGGTCCCCAGAGGGTGAATTTGGTGATGCTACCCCGCATATCGGGCTAGCATAACCAAATTCACCCTCTGGGAACCTCATTCTGCTGAGTTATAAGCAGAATGAGGTCCACAGAGGGTGAATTTGGTGATGCTAGCCCGCTATGCGGGGTAGGATCACTAAATTCACCCTCTGGGGACCTCATTCTGCAAATGACAGGCACACTATTTCAAGGCTTGCATGGCGCCAAATAGAAACATGGACAAGATGGAACCAAAATAAAAAAGAAAAGAAAGGAGAATAAACCTATAAGGGAAATGGGAATATTTAATTGAGATACTACAAGTGTATAACCCATGGCTGAGATACTCATGCGGAGAAGAAAAAACGTTACACTTTCGAGCCCACGCGAAAATCAAGTCGAATGTTGTGAATCAACCTTTGGCACATATGTCATGTCTGTGCGATTTTTATTCTGGATTAGCCAGGATTAGCTGCAAGAAAAAAAACAGAATTTGTGGACTTTTTTTACCCAAAAATCACACAATTCGAAAAACTTGCACTTTTTGAAAAAACTTCCGATGGCGAACATATATATACGAATTTCACTGAGATCTGAGAAATTAAAGCGATGTGAAAGACTCCGGTAGAGTGATCAAATATAAATGGAGTATAATCTTTCTCAAAGTAGTTATTTTTACGAATATTAATCCAAATTGACAACACACACACCGTCATTCTGATATATTAATTAAATGCAATGACTCTCGATGGTGAAATAATTTATGTCGTCGATAGTTGCGTCCCGAATCGAGGTGTAAATATTTACAATTGAGCGTAGTTCAGACGATGTTCTCTATGGAGTGGTATGGTCGATTTCTTTGAAATGTTCGACGATGTTAGTAGAATGCTACATTCCCCAGGTTGGCATAGCGCATGAGTACTAACTTATCAGTTTAACGCACCCGGGCAAGTACATAAATATGTCTTTACGGTTAAGATGTTTACGTGAACGAACAGAAATAAAAACATTATATCCAGATAAAGAAGGAAGGGTAACACTATAAAAAGAACGCGTCCACTCGGGCCCTCGGTTGAAAGCTCATCTACACTCTAAATCGCGTTGGGTAAAATTTTAGCCAACACAATGGTGCATATAGCACCACGCGAACGTTGGGTGAATTTTACCCAATGTTGGGTAATGTTTTTACTCAACGCAGGGTAACAATTTACCCGATATTAATTTCCCTTCTGCGTTGGGCGACTTTGTGTACCCGTAAATTAATATAGGGTAAATTGTTACCCTGCATTGAGTAAAGACATTGCCCAGCATTGGGTAAAATTTACCCAACGTTCGCGTGGTGTTATATGCACCATTGTGTTGGCTAAAATTTTACCAAACGGGATTTAGAGTGTAACAACGAACCGCCATACCAAATTTCGTTCATATCTGATCATCAGTTGTTGAGATTAAGGTCAGGACAAAAAGATAGACAAAGTCAATTCAGGTTAGAGCCCAATTTTTCTATGAATAATGTTTAATTATATATCTTTGTGTTACACCGAGACACAAATAAATTCCCATAAGTTGATATCGCATATATGGGATGGATGCATACATCCTAATTTCACGGCATAAGGTGCATAATTTAAAACAGTACGGAATAAAATGTATTAATGTATTGTTATTATCAATATATACCCATCCTATTTTGTAAGTATATATTTTATTATTGAATGGTAGGCAATCGTGTGTGCTGCATTTTATGCCTATATCGATCTGCTGTCATTGAATTGGTGGGACGAGCGTGGTAATAGATGGTTACAATTAGCGTGATAATTAAATTCAATTCAATTTAATTCAATTCAATATTATTCTGGTCATCATATAGTGAGTGATATTACAAATTATATCAGAATAAGATACATAATATATATGCATGTACATGCGTTATACTATATAGATAGTACTCTTTATGCTTGTTGCTTTTATAGATGGTAATAATAATAATAGTAATAGATTTGTTCTATGTGATCAAGTTAGTGGGGTTTATGTTATTAATGCTACTTAGCCCCAAGAGGACTTAAACAAGTCTAAGACCTTTCCGACGAAATTCGACAGGTTCCTTGTTTTTTTTTTAATTTCGGGAATTAAATAATTGCAGAAACTCATGTGAGCTTGGTCTTCCAACATAATAAGGGCGAATATATCTCATCAATTGGTGGTTACAATTAACGAGTAGAATCCAAACTCCCTGTGTTATGTATGTTGATTACGCCCTAACTGGTATGTCTTACAGTAATGCTCTAAATAATCGACTCCTTACCCACAGCAGAATTATGGGTAACTTTTCAGGATTTAGTCGGAAATATGGCTTGTTGCCATTCATCGGAAAGCTCTCGGCGAGAGCTTTCCGATGAATGGCAACAAGCCATATTTCCACTGTAACAGTTCTACACGCATACTAGCGTAAACGGGTATATACAGAAATGTACACAGAAAGAAAACGGTATTCGTTCGTGAGAGAAAAATCGTTTCCGTTATAAGTCACGATCAACAGCGAGGCATGCAACAGGCAAATTGGATTTGATTACTCGTTACTGGGGCTTGGTGTATATGTGCTTAATCTGTGCTTGTTCAATCCACGCATTCAAGCTATTCAATGGCATCAGATGGTTCGTGAATGTGGTCACAGTTAAATACTTGGTATATTGTCGTGAAAACATCTGGGACAATTGTTATATTGCTGAATTAGAAATCAGAAACTTGGTTCGCAACAAGAAGCCAGGAATCGCAGAGTGACACACACTTTTGGATGCGGCGGCAACGCTTTCTGAAATTATGCGTCTTGTTTCCTGTTTCTCGTAGACTCAGCTTTACTCGGCTGAATCTATGAACAACGTTGCTGACGCGGTAGCAGGGACGTGGCACCCCCAACTTTGGTAAATTTGTTCAACAGTTTGAAATTTCATACCTGACACAAACAAATTTGAAAATTTCACACCAACATTATGTTGAAATTGTTTCTCGTAGTATAACGCTCGTGTGATTGGTCTGGCTCAAGGGGAGGGGGTGGAGTTGGAAATTCCAATGTGAACCCCACCCCTACAACGTGGTCCCTATAGGCACATCGCTGTACTGCCGAGTGCGCATAATGACCAGTAATAATATTGTGACCACAGTAATCCGTGACACAAGACTTCACACAGTTATGTACACAGATCTAAACCATTGTAAACGTACCTTAAGTTACAGAAACTCGAATTATGCTTTTATATTTTAGACTCAACAAAGAAAAAGTGCAAGTGGTCCATTCAATATGTTCAACATATCCTCGTGCAAATAGGCCGCCTACCTGGTTATTCCCCGTTAACACGCGTGAAAACGCAAATTATCCCCGCCTCAGATTAAACTGTAGCAACATGGGTTACCAGAAATATTCTAACGTCCTTTACGACCAACCCACGTGTGCCTATGGTGAAGCAGAAGACACAGAACATTACCTAATTAAATTTGACAATTTAGAGTCACTATGCACTGGTTATTTAAATATACATAAACGCTCCTAAATTATACTATTTCTTTGGTTTCAGAGTTATTAGATATCGATATATATTTTTTAATCTGTTTCACCACCTGAACTATTTGGTGGCCCAGCAAGTATTCGACGAGCCGAACGACATCCTCTCGATTCCAAATTGCGTTGAACAAAATGTTGATATATTGCACGTTTTGGAAAATTCTATACTAGAGTTGAAAGTTGTGAGAATTACATTTTTTGGTAATTGATCGATTCTGATAAATACAGCGTCTTTTGAAGAAATGTTGTTGTTGATGGAATCTAATGATACGATGACCATCGAATCGGATTGTGTACCTTTAAAATGAAAAGTATTTTAACGTACAATCTTGAAGTGGTGGAATGTGGCATACCGTTGATTGGTGAATTCACAGAGGACCATGGAAAATCAGTGGCATTTATAACCTCAACCAGAAAGAAGTCTCGGCTCGGCATTGCAAAATGGGACCTGGTGTGACAGAGAAAAGTGCACCACATAGAAAGAAAAATGGTAACGTACAAACGTACAATCAAGAAGTTGTATAAAGTTTCATACCACTGCACGATGAATTCACACACGAAGACTTATACAATCAGTGACAGAGTCCGATCGCCATGGAAAAATGGGATGTGGTGAGACCGAGTCAAAGAGAACATTCAGAGTCAGAATGGGAATTTATTCTCGAATCGTGTGACTAGTACCCATGCTCCATAACATAACTACCCATGCCCCATTATATTCGTACAGCACTAATTGTATAGTATACCAGTGCTATGTATAGTAGAACCCAAACTCGAATATCAGTGCTCGGTTCCTTACAGAGACCTCACACATCTTAATCACAGCCCAGACCTGGACACAATGAAGTCGACCCCCCCCCCAATGTGGTCATAGGGAATGACCATAACGGCAGAGCCAATACCGAAGTGTATTACATAATACCTCATCTAATATTCATCCCAAATAGTATATAAGGAACAACAACACCCCGACACATCATGCTTTACTTTACTCATTTCATCTTGAGGTTCTTATACCTATCCGAGCATCACCTATCATTCGGGTCCTTCATTCCGCGACTTTGTTTGTATGTATACATTGATTGTGTAATATCTTCTACTTCACACATTAAAGATTGGTATCAGCATTACACCACAATCGCCCGGTATGACGGTATATATAGTTATATTTACATACACCTGATATCTCTTCCGATTTCCCCATAGCGTTACGGTAGACACGCCCCCTTATTCAATGCGTTCATAAACATATGAACGTAACGTGACGTCACTTCCAATGTCGTTCATAGGTTTATGAACACATTGGTCCCGGAAATGACCGGGGATTGTCGGACATTGCCGACTGCTTGAGTATCTATATAGTACGTCCGAATTTGGCAAGAAATTTATTTTGGTCTATAATCAGTGTTGTTGCCCGGTGTTACTGAACGTTGATGTTCAAAAATCCCGTTACTTATCATTTTCCTTACCGCTACAAATATTCCCCCAACCTCACAAATATGTCATTATGATAGAACGGCGGGTTGTCGATTTCTTATACACAGCCGAAACTTAATTGTTAGTTTCAGTTATCATTCTTGAAATCAACACGTCTACATTAGTTACTAGCTAAACAAGACAGTTTGTCATATGTGTATACTAAACTGTGAAATTGCGTTTTTTTCCGTTCTTCAAGAACGGATTCTCAAAATGTTTGGTTTTCCAAAAAACGAGGATTCGCACTTTCTGAACTGAACTCCATGCGTTCATTTAAATAGATGAATAAATAGTGGGGAAGACAGACAATCCTAGTTCATAATGAATTTAAGTATATAAATATAAATAATAAACGGCGGATTCAACGTGGTCATGGGTTTTGACCGCGATAAAAAATCAGCAAACTCCGCATGAACCCCTTCGGGGTTCATGCAGTTTGCTGATTTTTTCTCGCGGTCAAAATCCCATGACCACATTGAAACCGCCGTTTATTTCTTATATGAATACACAGTATATATATATATATATATATATATATATATATAATCGTGCATATGAAAACAATATATAGGTCAAAAGTTGTATGCTCGTGTGGGGGTGGGGTGGGGGCGTGGTGGTTTGTGGTTAGGTGTGTGTAGGGGACTAAAATCGGGTCTGGCATAAATCACTGGGGTGAGGTGAGAATCATGTTGGTCATATCTGCCTCCCGTATTTCGCTGTATATGGACGTACGTGGTGGGATTTGGGTGGGGGTGCTTCAATTGTTCACGTGGTTATGCCACGGGGGGGGGGGGGGGCTCAATTAAGCGAAGTGCATCTCGGATGAACATGCTAATGTTGCTGAGGGTTTTTTTATTTTGCAAGTGAAGAGAGCATTGAATTTGGTTGTATTGGGCCGTGTGTCATAGTATGATTTAAGATATTTTCGTCTCAAATCGCGTAGTTTTTAACATTTGAGTATTTTATGGCACTCATCAGCAAGTGTGCACTTTACATAAAAGAATTTGAGCCATGGATTAGTGCAAAATACACACATGTTCTCTCTGAACGATGCAAACAACATGGCAATTATAATGAAAATTAATTTATGACTCCAGCCATTTCTTAATTTTCATTATAATTACCATGTTATTTGTATCGTTCATAGAGCACGTGAATGTATTTCGCACTAATCTATGTCTCAAATTCATTCATTTGTTGCATATATTATGTTGAGTATAAAAGGAGATGGTCCCAAAAATAGCCGGATTTAGTGTACAGTATCCCTTTAAGCGCAAATTTAAGGCACAAAATTTCTAACTTTTCTAGGTAGGTGGTATTTTCAAAGCCCCATACTTCGGCTACATATGCCATTATGGGGGTTATTGCTTTTTCGTAAATTTAAATAAAGCTATCATAAGAGAAGGCTCGTGAAAAATCGATGAGTGAACAATATAGGTTTTACTTATTGAGTTTCATTATCTGGGTGAGCACATGTTGGGAGTATATATGATAAATCGTGCTGTATCCTTTGGGGAAATCCCACCTGGGCTTCATACTGAGGGTTATTAATTTGAAGAAAACTATTTATGCGATTGCAAATGATACTCGTGAACAGTTTGGAGAACTTTGGACATCGTACATGCATAAAAATTTGATTTTCCTGTAATTTTCAGTTTTATCCGGGTCATCTTTCTTATAAATAGGTCGGATCATCGCCCAGTTCTTTGGAATACAGATTGTCTCTAAAATTATAGAAGTTTCCTAATTTCTTGTTACTATGCTTGATCATTTCATTTAGGGATATAGTCGAAATCTGACGCTTTGTCGTTTCTAAGGTTCTTTGCTGCAAACTCGATTTCATTAAGGGATATTTCAGCATTCAAAAGTGAATTATCTATATTATGTCTGCTCTACAATTGACTCCTTAACACAGCTTAGTTATGGGTAACTATTCAGAATTTAATCGAGAGCTTTCCGATGAATAGCAACAAGCCACATTTCCGACTAAATCCTGAACAATTACACATAATTATGCTGTGGTTAAGTAGTCGATAGGTTTGATTTCTGCTGTGGCATGCTTTGTTTTCCTTCTGCTGCATGTTTTCATTCTCGTTTCTTTGGTAGCTTTAAGGATGGTCTCGCGTTCTGTGCCTTGATTCATTGACCACATTCGTGTAATTCACGCTACAGCCCAGCGGCGATAACCACGCCTGCCATTAATTGTCAGACTGAATTATAGCAGGTTTGACATCACACACCGATATGTCTGACAACAAGGAACGACGTGTTTCAAATTTGGTGGACTTACCACCAGATTTCGCCGGATTGTTCTTCAATTCGACTGGCACTTCATTGAAATCGCGACAGCAAGGATACAAGTACTTTAGTGAAGGCTACATACCTTCAGTTCCAATGTTTATTTGCGACGACAAGCTCTTTATTGGGGCAAATTACCACCGAAGCTTGATGAAAAATGAACCTGCACATGGCGTCGATTTTGAGATAAATTGTTCGCTAATTTCGGATATTCACTGTTCTTTTCAAGCTGGATATGTAACACATAATAAATATTCAATGTTATTATAATATATCTCTTCACAATAGACGCACGATCTATCAATTTATCGATGGTGTACCATACAATTTCCCTATTTCGATAAAAATTCGAGGACTTGTATGTTTTCATCCGTTGTAGTCAGTTTTTTGTACTTTTTCGAAGATGCACCATACTGGTATCAAAAAGTGTTCCATGTCATAATTGATTGTTTTTTTCTGGATAACTGACTGTTTTTTTCTGGATAATGATACATATTCTAATAGATGGGCAATATTGGATCCTATACTGGACTTATGAACGTGAACGTATTGATCATATATGGAGATGGTTTTGTCATCGACCGCCTTCAACCTCTTTGACTAAACTATCTATATATACGTACGTAACAGCCCACCATGCATCCTTCCCGATACACCAAAGCATCTGATATTTGTTTTTTTCTTTATTAACTCGTTAGTCACTAATTTAGAATTTGAAAATACCACGCCTATACAGAAAGTGGGGGCAATGCCATAGACATAGGTTCCAATACATACGGCATATATTGCTATATAGTGTTTATATATGTCCTAGAATAATATAGGGACTGTTTGCCGTGTGTATGGAGTCTCTGTGTGTTGTAACTTGTAATAATTTTCCCACAATGACGTAGAGCAGACCACCCTATTACAATTACCAAGAAGGGCGATATGGAACGAACAACATATGTACAATATATAATAATCCTTTTATTTCAGACAAAAAGAACGCCCTTATACCTGCCACGTGGGTGTGTATGGGCTATGTAAAAACGTGACTTATGTATCTAAAGAATTAATAAAGACATTTAAATTTAAAAAAAATATGTTATAATAACAATTAATAATGTTCTTAATTGGCACATTACGCGTATAGAACAAACATGTTTCAGTATATTGAGAAATTATTTTTCATATCACAGTTCCCTAATATTCCATTGGTCTGTCATAATGTTTGTGTATGTAAGTCCACGTATAAATGCCATGAATACCATTTATTCACAAAATATACCAATAAATGCTGTATAATGTACCAAATCTAACCATCACAAATCCGAAAGCTACCAGGAAGATGCGCCCTAATCAGCCTGTATTAATCGACAACAGGTGGTGATTTGGAGTTTGTGATGATTCCCGGGAGGATTTAGAAGGGCAGTATGCTCTCCCCTACAACCCGCTTGTTGGATGCTATGTTGTCGCTGAAGAGCGTTATTGACTTTCATGCCCCCGCAGCAGGAAGTGATCTAGACCTTGATTTTTTCCTTTTTTTTCCTATCGGTTGTTTGTTGTGGTGCGTCGTTGAGAGCTTTGATGTTGCTGGTGTTTTGCTTTATGCTGTTGGTGTAAGCATTACATGCCGTGATGATTCTCCTTTGTTCACGGATGTCGGTTTCCTTCAAGTACTTGTCTATTATGTCATAGTGTTCAGCATCCGACGTGATGGTAATTGTGGATTTGCTGCTGATGTTGCTGTTGTTGTAGGTGGTGGAGATGGGGGACACCAGTATGTGTTGGTACCCCGGTGTCGCAGGTGTAAATGTGTCCATCTCTACCTCGAAGTCAGCGGCAGGAGCGTCGGGGGTGATATCCGCGTCCATGTCTCCGTTGACCTTGGTGGCGATAGCAGAGACAACCGGGGTGACATCTGCTTCTGGTGGTGGTGGTGTCGTCGGGTTGAGGCCGAGTTGGGAGAGCTGGGCGTCTCTCAGCTCTCCCATTCGCTTTCCATAAAGCAAGTCTCTCGGCATCTCTTTTTTTCCTTGATATAGATATTCTTTTTCACCTTTTGTCGATGTTTCCGTGCTGATCTGGTGTCTTCTGGTCCGGTAGTGAGCCCTGAAGAGGGCCTGATGGAAAATCCAGAATCAGCTGGTATCCGCCTTTATGAGCATGAAGTGTCCAGCTCAGACAAGGCGTGACATTCATGGCGTCCAGCATATTGGTGACACTAATTGGTATTAGCGGTGGCGAGTTCATCCTGAGAGGTGGCGATCCAAGCTCTCTGGAGGTCCGACTGCTAATGATACCTGTGAATATGCTGTGTTGTTGCTGAAGAGCGTTGTGACTTTCATTCATGCCCCCGCAGCTGGAAGTGGCTTAGACCTTGATCTTTTTGGTTTCCTTTGCCTTCTTTTTCCTTCGGTTTGATGTTGCTGTTGTTGTTGTGTCTGAATCGGAGCTGGAGTTGCAGGCCGCAAACCGTGTGCTGGAGCAGCCAATTATGTTTCCTGTGAGTATTTTGAACCTTCCTCGTGAAGGGTCATGCTTGTCTGATCCTCTGTACACCTGGCGATCCCTCAGCGGGACGAATTCGTAGTTGGTGATTGGACACGTCGTTTCTGCTAAGTGGTGGCGAGCAAGCGCTCATTTGAGGGCTTGGCGCTCTTGTTCTTGATGGTGTGTTAGCGACGCCGGCTTCTCTTCGTACTTCGGTGTCGGGGGGGACGGGGGTGATGGTATCCGTCCCTTGTGGATAATGGCTGGGTGGTGTTTCCATCTCAACGTCGAAGCTGATGGCAGGAACGTCGGGTGTGGTATCCGCGTCCCTGTCTCGGCTGACCTCGGTGACGATAGCAGGGACATCCGGGGTGACATCGGTATCCTTGCTTCTGGTGGTGATAACGTTGGGGGAGGCTACGTGGGGGGAGCTGGGCGTCTCTCAGCTCTCCCATGTTTCCACTTGGCCTTCCTGTCTGCATCTCTTCTTTTGCGGGAGGGGGTCTTCTTGCTGTTCCGCCTCCGTTTCTTTGCTTCTGCGTCCACAGGTAGCTGATGGTCTCCAGCTACCGGGTTACGACCGGCAGAGGGTCCTGATGAGGACCGTGTCGGTTTAACCCGGTACGTCAAAAGCAAATCAACCTGGCTGCCTGACCGGTATAGATTCCATGTCAGGCAGTGATCCAAGTTGAGTGAGCTCAGCACAAGTTTGACTTCAGCGAGGATTATAGATGAATCCATTGTCCATCTGAAGTCATGAGTGAGAAAGGTTATTATGCGTCCGTCCTCTCTGGCTGTCTTGGTGTCTGGGAATCTGAATACGAATGAATCGAATGAAGCAGGAACAGGATTTGCGTGCCCGCCCGAAGGGCGGCACGAGGACGGTGTGGGCTCACCCGGAGGTCGCCCTTACGCCCTGTCTTGAGTTTTCTTGGTATTGGGAACCAGTCTAGGCCTAGGCTCAGGAGGGTCAGGTCAGGTTGGGTTCTTAGCTTTTGTTCTTCTTTTTTTCTTTGTCTTGTCTTCCTTCTTTTTCTTCTTCTTCGGTGGTGGTGAAGTGGAAGATCTTGATGATGATGAAGGAAGAGGTGAGATCGGCGGAGAAGGTCCGGCGCAATCGTCACCATACATTTTCTTCAGGATGTCGTCTATGTTGATGGTACTTAGGTCGACGTGCCTCATGGATGACGACAACAGGTGAATTTAACATGTGCTGTTATATACTTTGGCCATTTTACTGTCCCTCTTTCCCCAACAAATCATCCCTTGGAGATTATAACACTATGTGGTCCATTATCTCAAATGTGTACATAGTTTGATTTGATAGTTTTAAATAATAAGCTTATCTAGCCCTTCCTAATCCCCTCATCATATTTCCATTTGTCACCTCTCTGGCTCAGCGTGACATTTCATAATTTACTAATCCAAAAAGCCCATAGGGCGAAGCTTTCGGATTATGTTACTCTTATATTATTATATTGTGTCAACTTACATGAAACCAATACTCTTTTATACAAAACAAAATCAAAGCGACAGAGTAAGCCGGTAAAATGAGTCTTTTTGTCTAACCGCCTGTTCGCAGTAGCGACCATTGCTCCAGGCTGTATAATGCAATTATCTCATTGGCTCACACAGCTAATTGCGGTAGGGTCAATTCCCCACAGTGGTCAAAGCTATTGAGGGTGTCATATGTCCCATATTCAGTATTTGGGTTGTCATACGATACCTGTAGTGTACAGACCATAGACATTCATTTCACGTCTTCAATCTTTATTGTATTACCGTTGCATGATGTTTATTTAGATTGTGTTTTCTTTCTTGTCCATTTGCCATAAAACAGTGATATCTGTGCCGAAATTGAATTAATTTTGAAAATAATATAATAGTCCAAGACTTTGACTGAACTTGTAAAAATCGGGGTTACTTTGAACAGCATTCAAGTTATCCCCAGGGTAATGTATTATACACAGTTACCAAGTTCCCACTTTAATGCAGACTTTAAAATCAATGCGCAATGCCTACTATGATGCGTATGTAACAATATAATTTATGCCAAACTAGAATCCCGCTTTAGTGTGTTTAGTCTAAATTTTTATTGACGGTGTGAAACTACAAAGGCGATTTGCTATGGGAAGTTACACCACACCCTATATGTCAGATTTAATATTTGTAGGGCCTAATGTATATTATGATCAGCGTTGTTTACGTGAGATAGTTCACTCAAATGTGTGAGAAAGTGTCTGGTGTTCCACTTTAAAATACGGTTTGACTGATCTATATATACAGTATATTAATGGGCCCACCCACCCCTGTTATCTCATTAGAATGGATATATACCAACCTCAAATGTTATCACAGTAAAAATCTGAGGGTGCTTTTTGCTTATTCCTTTAGCAATAGTACATGTGCATTATATAAACCTGGTCTTTTACATTTCATTATCATAAAGAGTCAAATCATGTGGAATCTATCTTCCACAGAGGTTTGCAGGCTGATCTACAACTTCTATAGATGGCTATATTTAATATATATATATATATATATGCATTTGTTATAACGTACCCAGAAAGTTCTTCTATTGTAATAGATAACATGGTGATGGTTTCCAGTCACAATTTGACTATTTTTTTTATTATATGTACATTATTCATCATATACATGGTCCCAGAGTCAGACAATAAAGACTGGTCTGCCTGTATACTGTTTAGAGATTTGTCCATCATTTGTAGCCCAGGGCACATGTTATGTATAAACAAATGTGTTCAAAGTAGACCCAACCCAGGGGCTTTTTGAACACGTGTTTATTAGCCTATACCTACATCTCGACTCCAATCGGTTCTATCATTTAACCCTTTGAGTGCCAGGTCCGATTTTTGTATCAACCCATATACCCTGTGCCAATGCATTCTCTTATATACGCGAGTCGACCATAGGTCGCCTCGCATATATAAGAGAATGCATTGGCCTAACAATTTTTCATCATTTGTTATTATTTTATACAATTTAAAAAAAAAAAAAAAAAATCTTAAATTTTTTTTTTATTTTTTATTTTTTTAGGGCCGATTTTACAGACCGTAAATTAGGGCCGATGTGATCGGCCCCTGGCACTGAAAGGGTTAAATGGCACTTATTTGGAAGAGTTCCAACCTTAGCAGGGGTGTCATAGTGGAAATTTCTAACGGTTGGAAAGCTTGAGGTACAAGTTGAGTGCAAATGAGATTTTTGAGAGTTTGGTTTGCTTCAATGAGAGCTGCACGTGTTAGAAATTTCAAGGTGGTGCACCCCCCCCCCCAAACTGGAACCATGTAGGCACGTCACTGTCAGACCCATATTAATCTGAATAAAAAATTATGAATTGTTTTGTATTGGCCAAGAAGGAGTGCCGATAATTTGAGTGTACCCCTCCTCCACATGAAAGGACAACATGCTAAATTTAGCCATGTGTATGTGACGTGCAATATATCTAAAGTCTTGCCTATAGTAACGGTAATATAATAAGCTGTTTATATTCCCGAACTCTATTTTGGGACGCAGATATCGCATGACTATGAATATGGTCATAAGCTGTTCAGCTAACTATGTAGCCTAAATGGGAATTATGGAGAGTTTACATATAGCTAAATACATGTTAGGTATGCACAGATAAGTGCGCAAACTCTGTAAACTACCATAGTGTGATGCTAAATATTCAGCGATCGTCCTGCCTTAAAGATACGGGCGGCGTTGGCGGTGGGTATGCTGTTAAAATATTCTCCTCCGTCAAAAACCGCCATAAACAGAAATAAACAGACAGACTTTGTTCTTATACCAATCAGAAATATGGCATAAACAGTATGTTATTGTCAAATGTTTTTCCTTTGTTATGTAAACAAAAGCAAAAAACCGAACAGAACCTGGCTTTTGTTTAGATCCGGATATGGTAAACATAAAGAGCGTTATTTGTTACTGTTTTCCTGATATGGAAATAATAAAGAGCGTTTATATCATTCGTGTGTGATTAACCAATCGAATTGCGCTGTGTTTTGTAAACAGAAGCAAAACTTCTGTAACACGAGCAGGCTCTTGTTTACGTATACCATCGCACGTCTTGACGACAATATACTATTTACGCGATGATCATGTTTGGCATATGAGCGGAACTGTATATATTTTGGTGTTCCTTCTGTTGATGGCGATTTGAACAAATATAAATATTTATGCAACGATTGCCGCCCGTGCCTTTAATCGGTGTTGACCCGTTCACATGATACCAACAATAAAAATGAAAGCGATAATTTAATTGACAAAAAATCCCGCCCCTGGATCTGAGCGCTATACTACTTGGTTGGTTTGATATTAGGCCCGATATCACCCCGAGGTAGATAGATAGATAGATAGATATTTTAATAGGTAACACTACGGGATATATATCCCATTTACAGGTCCTATATATGTAGATATAAAATAAATACTCATAACAATGAACATAGACAGTTTTTTATGAGAGCTGCCAATGCTGCTACTAGAGCGCAGAGACGTAACGTATGTACTGTCTGTATTCGATGGCCTGGTGAATTGAATTCGCTGCTTTGTCTGCAAACTGGACTTCTGTTACCACGCGAATGCTGAGCACCAAGTCTAGATAATGGTTGTTACACGAAGGGCTGTCACAATACTGTTGTAACTTATATTCGTTGCACATAGAATTAACAAAGTCCTCGGATCTTTGTGTTGACCAGGATGTCAGCTGCAATATTCCTTGAGAATCAAGTGACCAATCAATGTCTCTCATATTGAAGTCGCCAACCATCAAAACAATGTCATCGGGACGAATGCTTTTACTGAGAAGTTCTAATGATTTGTCGAATTCATCAATATAAGGCGCTTTGTTTTCCGGTGGGAAATACGCTGACGATATGTACACCTTTGAATGTCCACAAACAGCTTCGACCCATATAATTTCAGCGTCGGTTTCAAATTCTGCGCATCTCCTCGTTGTTAATTTGTTGCCTGAGACGCAGATCGAAGGCTGACATGAGATTATACATGGCTGATATTAGGCTGATATTAGGCCTATAATATCAAACCAACCAAGTAATACCCTATTATTAATTTAGTAACTGAAAACTCTGTCAAATGACTGACATCACAACAATTGATATCTACACATTATTTAAAACTGAAGTAACTAGGATTGGTGACGTCCTACAATGATATTACTCGCTCTATGGGCAAATTGAAGCGATATTCAAATAGTCCAATAACAGGCCGTTATGGACAAAAATGCCATATCTTATCAATAAAGAGCGGTATATGAACTGGTCTTGCACGTAAACGCTGTTTCTCGTCATACGAATATCACTGGCTGCTTTACGTCCAAGAAAATTATGACAATTCAAGGTATGAAGGGCATCCATGAATCAAACCAAAATACTCATATTTCAATGTAAATTCATTTTTATCAACATTCTGCTGTTTACCAAGAATTAAATTACAACATTAATCTGAAGGAGACAGATTCAATTAGGTGCTGTCTGTTGATAATAGCCAATGCCGCATTAAATTTAGTGAAAGAGACATCTCCCTCAAATGTGTCACTTCTCCATAACAATGTATTAAAGGCACGTGAGGCCTTTGTTGTCGAAAATATTCATATTTTTTCCAAATACCGTAAACAGAAAAAACATTAAAACGCATACAGTTTCGTTCATATATACCATGACCATCGCGTAAACAGCATGTTATAATAAAGACCTACTATAGTTTACCTAAGATAGAGCCTGATTGTGTTACAGAAGACAGCACAATGCTACTGGATAATCACACACAAATGACATAAACGCTCTTTATTAGTTCCATATAAGGAATTCACCAACAAAGAACGCTCTTTATGTTTACCATCATAATATAAACAAATACCAGAAAAGTTACTTTTTATGCTTTTGTTTACATAACAATGGTCAAATATATGACAATAACATACTGTTTATGCGATATTTTCTTATTTGTACAGGGGGGGGTGAAAAAATTTCTTCCGGCACGTATGCCGGGGTGGGTGGGTGGTCAAAGCCACCAACAAGCAATTTTTTCCGCAACTAAAAAAAAACATTCCTGCTTGTTTTTAGTGTTTTGGCAATGAGTTGGGCTTCAAAACCACTTTGAATCAGTTTGAATGAGAGAAATAATGTAATTCTAACTGGTAAACTGACTGCAGGCAGTTATCGTGTTGTATTTTGTTGCAAATTTTGAAATCCAAGATGGCCGCTGGCAGCCATGTTTTTTTGGCCGAATGACCTCAAAATTACTCATTCCTATTTACATGTCCATGTTAACATCCATGATAAATAGTATGCACAGAAATTCATATACAGCTGTTTACAGTGAATTTCCCCCCGCAAATCTCTGTTTTAGTGTTAAAAGGGGGGGTGGGTGTCAAAAAATGGTCGGAAAAAACTGCCGAAAACGGAAAAAATTTGGCGGTGGGGGTGGGTGGGTACAAAAAATGATCGAAAGGGAAAAAATGCCACACGTGCCTGAAATTTTTTTCCGACCCCCCCCTGATTTGTATACGGACAAAGTCTGTCTACATTTTGATGTTCTTTCTGTTTGTGGCGGTTTTTGACGGGTGGAAATATTTTCGCAGGATACCCACCGCCAAGGTCAACCGTACCTTTAAAAATATATTGACTGATGCTACTGATCCATTCAATGTTAACACAAGACACCTCTGATACCACATATGGCATTCGTCATTGAGATAATGGTTCAAACCCAACAAGTGAATGTTGGAAAATTTTCATTGTTTTGGAGAGGCATGCATATGCACACTTAACCACGATGCATACACAATCTTAGATGTCAATTTATAGAGGGCGGATTGGCATATTTCGTTCACCAAATGCATGGTATATTGGGGCAATATCTACCATTTCCTATATTTTGCTAGCCATATTGGACTAAAGTGATAATTTGGTCATATTTGACTATACATGCTACAATCCTACATGGTTATTATAGGCAATTGGTTAATTTTTACTTAAATAATGCATAATTCTTGATATTCAATGAAATTGAATGTGGTTACCACGGAAACGGGGTTTTTCACTATAAGCACACCATCTTCCGTGACCACAAGGTCTATCGGTTGCGCTACACAACAAGCTTCAATATGGTGTATAACAATATCAGCTGTATGGTGGGTGAATTTATTCGATAATTAACAATTAAGGGCCATAACTACAGCAAAAAATCGGAACAAACCTGGTTCGCTCACTGATTTAAGATATTATGGTAAGCAACTTGTATACCAAAAGTTTCTGCTGTATGTGGTGTTCTCTAAAATATCTATAACTTTTACAACAAAATCTAATATGGACACTTTCACGTCTTCAGTGAATGCAAGACCACGCCCTTGACGTGGGGTGCCAAGTAGCCCAGACCTAACCTGGGTGCCACTCCGCGACTTAATTTTTGCTTTCGGCATATCACGCTGGTCATCCTATAATCCCCACTGCGGGCAGTAAACTCTGTTGCGGGCGCCATAAACCACACATAGGGCCACAACAGTTATATATATATATCTTTATTATCCTCCATGAATGGAGATTCATATATATAAATATTTATATATATACAACAAGACAGTCACAATCGTTCATAGGGGGGGGGGGGGGGGGGCTACATGTGTGTACCACGCATACACATGCACGCAAACCTGCCAACATATATTAAATGTACACAAGTGAATAATACACCAACACAGGCACCTATGCAAACAGACAGCCGCATATAGACTTTCGTTCATATATACCACAGCGACAGGCATACAAAACGACGACCAGACATAAAGGCATATATACTCGACAAACATACTGGAAGTCTTATATGTATAGGCAGACATACATATGTACAGAGACACAGATGGACGAACAGTGTAACAACATTAGCCAGTTGATCAGATTAACAAGAGTGTGGCCTATACAACTTCATGTTACGATCGAATAGTTGATTGTGCGATATAATCGGGACTTAACGCCAAACGATCAACATATGCTTTCCAAAGGAATGCAGCTTTATTCACGAGGAAATCTAGTAGCCTGTTTTTTTCTACTTCGAGAGTACCGTATATGTTTTTGTGTATACCTGATATACTAGAACGCGCAGAGTCAATATTACGGAGATCATGCCACTTACATGTATATTCTATTCTCATATCTGGGATCTATGCACATTCCTATTCCTTACATATAGCGGGGTCCATTAAGGATTGCATCTCGATTTTAGGGTCTAAAGTATGGAACTTGGCATACTGATAGAGTGACAGCACCCCCTTACACTTTTATCATTTGATCATTTATAATTTAAATCTGGGATATATCGAACTTTCTACGCAGACAGTTACAAAACCCGTCTGGCAAATAACTTGAACAACCTTATTTTTGCAAGTTTTAAAAGATTTTTGTCCAATTCAGAAACCCGAACAAACCAAACCATGGACATGTGGGATCTGCCACTAAAAAAAAGATAGTAGGGTGTGGCAAATTTGCTCTGATATCAGGAAGTACGCAATATGGTGGCATATGACACCATTGCCTGGGGGGTATCAGCTGTCTTGAAGCCCCTATGAGTTGGTGAAAAGGATACTGGCGCTCTGTGGGGTACTGAATGTAAAACAAATGAAAGGTTTATTTTCTGGGAGCCGTTACTGGACTATTTATAAAACTGGATGACAAATAAGAGTGATTGACCTTGACCGTAACAGTTGACTTTGACCCTATGTGTCCTAGTGACCCAATCCGTTTGATGGACCATTGAATTGCACTATGAGTTCACTTCATTTATTCTAACACAAGACTCATCCGGTTGCCAGCAGTGGACGTTTGTCAGCTTTTCTCACAATATTTGATGCCGTTGCCATGGAAACATAGTCTTTCCTGACACATGATCTCTCATCTGAAGTTTCCACTATAACTGAGCAAAATATATGTGAAGTATTGTAAAATTTTGGTCTGATGATCTCTATATGGCAATGTATCGTGAATTATGTATTGCCACAGATACTATAAAAAGTAACACTTAAAACTGTGATTATATATGAACTATATGTTGTAACATATTTACAGTGATCGTCTTATATCAAGTGTGCCATATATCAAATTGAACGTGGTGATGGCACCCTAAATTTTCTATATTGTTATGGGGATTGCTGTTATGACTAATGCACTAGGGGTAGCGAAATATGAGACAATTAGTAAAAAATAGACCAAAATAATACATTTTTCCCAATGACCTTGACCTTGGTAATTGACCTTGAACCTATATGCCCTGGTGGCCCAGTCCGTTTTGTGGACCAGTAATGAGTCAGATATGAGTTAACATCATTTCTTTAATCACAGGTTCATTGAATCTTAAAAGTGGCTTTTTAAATATTTCTTCATATATTTTATGTTGTTGCCATGGAAACCTGAGTTTATCATAACAAATGACCCCCCAACCCGAGCACCCTTCCAAAAAGGTTTTCCTTATAACTGAGCAACATATATTTGAAGTCTCATGCTTTAGCCAATAAAATAACGATTCAACCCTTAAGGGATCCCACTATAAGTATTTAATCTATACTATACACAGAAGCACGATAGCTTGTGAAATAACTGATTTTGACCCATTTTGGAAAATGGTCACCAAGTTTAAAGGACTATATCTCATGACAGACTTCTCCGTTTCAATAACAACGCAGTTCTCCATGTAGCCTATATGGTATAGATTATTTCTGAGTAAAGTTATCGTATTCAGAACTGATACATAAACTCAGTGGGTAGAAAATGTATGACTCGATATGAAAAATGCTATTATTTTGGTCAATGACCTTGACCTTTATATATGACCTTGACCTCCTGATGGGAAATCTCCGGTGCCACAAGAAAGCCCACCAAGGGTAGCACCCCGTATCGATGCAAAGGTAGACGAGCGGCATTAAACTTTCTAGTTATAAACCATTATAGGCATATTTTTTATACCAACCAAAAACACCCTCCGTTGCTATGGAAACACACATTTTGACACTAAGCTACACTGCCCCGGTGCGCCCCAGCACTGAGATAAATTTCAGATTATAAGCTTTCAGAAAAATGTTGATAGAATTTGCCCACCAAATTGGTACCATTTTCGTTCCTGGCTCATGGACTATATAGCGTTGGGTGGATGGCAGAGAACATGGCAAGTCGAGTATCCTCATTTACGCTCAGTTCCCAACATTCTCTATTTACTTTTGACCATGATTCTTTTATCGTACATTTTTTCTTACATTCTGTAACAATTTTTATCATTTTTTATATATTTTTTTCTTAAATTCTATAATAATTTTTATAATTTTTCTTATATTCTTTAACAATTTTATCGTATTTTCTTACATTTTTCAATAATTATGCAAAATAATAATAATTTGTTCCAATGCATTCTTTTATATATGTGAGGCGACCTATTAGTCCAGTGCATTTATGAGAACAAATGCCAAACCGGAACTAATTGCAACAGAATTTTTTTTTGCTGGAGTAAGTACATAAACTCTCCATAAACAACATACTAAAAATCGGCAAAAATCGGAAAAAGGGAAATTGGTGAATTTCGTGAAATAAATTTGGGGAAATTTGGTCAAATCATCAATTTATGGATTTTCATGGATGTTTATAAAAACAATAACATTCACAAATCCTACAAAAAGGATGTGTATTGTGTCGTTCAGTTTCCTGAACCCAGTACTGAAAACCAGTCCCAGATTCATTACGTAGTTTTCGAGTTGTGTGCCTTCAAAAATGCAAGTTTACCTGATTTCGGCCCATTTTCGGGGCCTCACTTTCGAAGAATGAGCCAAAATGCCCTATTAATGATTAGTTATTAAAAAAAACTAGAGCAAACTGAAGGGATTTTTCACTGTTTTAGTAATTTCCTCACTAGATTAAACACAAAATATGATTAATATGTGCATCTATAATTAAGAAGAAGATTATATTCTCCAACAAAATGTGTGTTCCATTGTATGGACTTAGCCAATTTTGCCTCTGACACTGAACGTGTGTGATGAAATGCAATATTTGAGGTCATGTAACTCAATAATTTAATACCCATATGCCATGCGTTTCTTATAACCTTTTAAGTATGTTGGATTGAACAAATTGTATAGGTATTAACAGGACATTATTTAAGAAAATTAACTTATGGCCCTTTGAATACTTAGTCTTAGCTTGTTTCCAAAGATGCCAGTTTGAGGCATTTTTGTCCTTTCTAAAAGGATTTGGGCCATAAAAACAAAAAAACAATGGGTGTTTTAATGTGTAAAATTGTTTGAACTTTCCTCCCACAACACTTAAGTGATAAAAAATTAGCCTTACATTGGTTATGCCATAGTATGTCACTAGATTTCTTTCATTTTTCAGGAAACTGACTCCAAATTTTAACGTTGGTATATGGGTAGGAAAAATCACAAAATGCAATCTTATCACCAAATTACAGCCATTTCAGACACAATGTTGTTTTCTTCCAGTTTGTGTACATTCCTGTTGCATTATAAAACTGCTTAATACGTTATCGGACGTTGATTTAGAACTTTATGGTTATGTTGTATAAAAACAATCTCAAAATGCCAATTTGACATTTCACTGCCAAATTATGACAACAAATAGTATAGCTCTGTCAATAAACATAAACAAAGGAAATATGAAATTATGCACGAAAGAACAATGTAAGCAGAAGCTGTTAATATAAAGTTTTATGCTTCAAGATGCATAATTTTGAAGTTTTTGTTGATATGCTTTCCCCTACCCCATTGTTCTGCCGTTCAAATTTGGAGTAAGTTTCCATAATGATGAGTGAAATCCAGTGACATTCATTGGTATAACCATTGAAATGCTATTTTCTCAACAAAAAAAATGATTTAAGAGGACAGATCACATAATTTTACACAATAAACTTTCGTTAATTATTCTTAATATGCCTAAAATCCTTTTAAAATTGACAAAAACGCCCCACAATAGCATTTTCGGAAAAGAGGCTAGACTAAGAGTTCATAGGACCATAATTTTATTTTATTCACCAATGTATTTGGAAATTACTTCACAATTTCTTCAATCTAGTATTCTCAAAATGTTATGAGAAAAGCAGAGCATATGGATATTAATTTATTGAGTTACATGACCTCAAATATGGCATTTCATCACACAAGTTCTGTGGCAAGGCAAATTTGGCTAAGTCCATACAATGGAACACACATTTTGTTGGAGAATATTTTATTCTCCTTATTCATAGATGCACATATTAATCATATTTTGTGTTTAATCTAGTGAGGAAATTGCTAAAACAGTGAAAAAGTCATTAATTTGGCACTAGTTTTTTTTAATAATTAACCATATAATACGGCATTTGGCTCATTCTGCGAAATTAAGGCGCCAAAATCAGGTAAACTCGCGTTTTTGAAAGCACACAACTCGAAAAATACTTAAGGAATCTGGGAATGGTTTCCAGTTCTGGATTCACGAAAATGTGGTCGACAAAATAGGCATGATATTTGTAGGACTTGTAAATTTGAACTTTTTATATACATTCATGAAAATCCATATATTGATGATTTGACCAAATTTTCCCAATTTATTTTCCACGAAATTCACTAATTTCCCTTTTTCCGATTTTTGCCGATTTTTAGTATGTTGTTTACGGAGGGTATATGTACCAATTCCAGCAAAAAAAAATTCTGTTGCAATTAGTTCTGGGTAAAATCATAAATGCACTGGACTATATGGTCGACTCGCATATATAAGATAATGTATTGGCACAGGGTTTGTGCAAACATTCAGGATGCTCCCATCATGAAAGGAGTTCAACAAACGACATATTGAACTTATTATTTGAACATTTCCTAAGGGATCAATAATTAATTTTTTGTATGTTTTTATTGGAGAAACAATTATATGTACAAAATTCAGTTCTTTCGTTCTTCACTCTCTCCATTCACACTGACCGTCTGAGTTTACACGTTTGATGGTATATCTGTTTGAAACCGATTGGCAAACAATTTATGTTATTTTTTCACAACTGGGTTACCAAATACATGTGCTCAAGATCCAGAAGAGATCAGCCAAACAGTTTTAAGTTTTTGTGACTTGATTGTTTTGCATTGTTGTTTCATTTGCATTAGTTTTTGTATTGTTCCGTATTGATTTAGGATTTTAGATTTAAAAGTGTTGACCAATCAGCTTCACAATTTGAATGTGGCTTATAATTATAATACATGTGCTATAGAGTTACTTCAGTTCATCTTCGTTTATTTATTTTATGATTTTTAAGGACTATGATTTTGGACCATCAGTATGGTCTTATAACAGTATACACATATTAATGATTAATGTCAATGGTTAATTAGTATAGATAGAGGATATCACATGAGTTTCTATTTTATACCGAATGTATCAACCGAGTTCACTAAATTCGATTTGAGCCGAGGTTTACAGAGGCTCAACTAGAATTTAGTGGACGAGGTTGATAAACTACGTATAAAATAGAACGATTTTGAGATACCTTTTATCACATGATCAAATAAACGCGAAGCAACGCGAAGTATTCATCGAAAACAACAATAACAAACTTCAGCAATCGCAAGTAATTTAAATAATGGTGTGACGTCATCGCACGCGCTAATATTACACGTGTGTCTTACCAATTATTATGAAGCTGGTTGTGTGTATTAATTATGTGATAAAAATGGTTAATGCAGGCGCATCCAAATGATATGAGTATGTACTATGTATAGTTGGACAGCCAGAAGGGCTGTGATATGTAGGGACTATCCATGCAGTATATACTCTCATTCACACTGAGGATTTTGGATTACACATATTGGTAGATTCAAAGTATATAAACACATCGAAAACAAAAATAATGATATTCGGAATTAAACCGAAATACACAAGGCCATTATTATTCATAATAAATGAAACAAATCTTGAAATAATCAACACCTTCAAATACCTGGGAACTTGTTTCACAAGAAATGCCACATTTAATAAGGATATAAACACGAGATGCAAAGCTGCAAAAACAAGAAATGTACGCTCATTTGACTAAAACTCGCAAATACAAGATTTCATATGACAGCGTCCTTGAAGTATACGAGAAATCGAAGTAGTACGTGGGGCTCGTTAGATGCAATCGTAAAATAAGTGTATTTTGAGTATGTTAGTACTATAGTACTACATGTATATATTTGAGAATCGTTGATAAAAATGGGCGTAAGTATATTTTCGATAGAGCAGGGCGTCATATTTGAGCGTGGATGTTTATATTTTTGGTTAAGTTTTTTGTTTGTTTGTAATCTCGGCCGACTATTGCGTGTCTGACACATAAACTAAATAATCTAAGCTTAAGATGGCTTAACCAAATTATTCATAGAGCATGTCGTCATATTTGAGCGTCATGTGTATATTGTTGACTAACAAGTTGGTTCATCGTGTGAAGTTGCTTTTTTTTATATCTCGGCCGACTATTGCGTGTCTGACACATCAACTAAATAATCTCAGCTTAAGATGGCTTAACCAAATTATTTGCTTAAAGGTTCAGACAGGCATACATCTTACTGAAAATAATCACGATCGACTATTAAATGTCTGACACATCAACCGAATAATCTCAGCTTAAGACGTCTTAACCAAATTATTTGCGTAAAGATTCAGACACACATACATCTTACTGTATTTTGAGCAACAGATGAATATTCCTATCTACTGTATAGTGCGTATTCATCCGAAGAAATGTCTGATTCCGTCAACTGGGATTAAAAAATGAACACTTTAAATATTGTATATCCTACCATATGTGAACTTGAATGATGTCATCACCAATAAATACATGTATAATCGATTATCTTTTCAATAATAATATCTCTCTGGGTTCTATCGTGGTAAAAATCTTTTGTTTGGCAAGAGATTTTCCACTCAATGTTTGTCACAGACCTACGTCATAATACTCCCCTCCCCCAACAACCCCTCCTTCCCCTACCCCAACCACCTTCCAATCTCACATAACTTACCCACACCTATTCATGCGCGTATATATTGTACAATGTGTACGTGTCGGAGCACAAGACATCCAAATAAGGAGTATTACCTCATAGTAAAGCAACGCTCTTTATTCATGTTTCAACATAAATGACACACGTGCATTGTCGCGAAATATTGGAAGAATTATTGGAAGAGCGTACGTTTATAGAGTTATTGTTCTTAGAACGAGAATCGTTAGTCCTGTAAAGGCACTGAATCTGGCGAGGTTTGCCGAATGCTATGCACCCGTGTCAGCTAAATCCACATTAAGCATTTAATTTTGAATAAGGTTGATTTGTTTTTCAAATTTAATAGTGTTGCTATGACGAGGCTGATCGAAGAAGAAAATAAATTCGTTTTATTAATTTGTCAATTCTATTCCAACATGGCGGCCACCACTGGGGGCCCATAGGTCTGAATCGCCCGGATGTAAAAACAATTTGTTTCATGTTGACGGAGTATAGAAATTAGTGACGTCACAACTATACTTGCGTCGCTTACGCGTGGAATAAAATAGTCACGGGCTATTGAGAAGTATGGCCTTGTACGTAAATAATAAAGCCGTTATCGAATATATGTTACACCATAACCGCGGGTTATTGTAATTTAATGAAGATTTTCCACTGAGTTTTGCCAAAGAACTACGTGATAATACCCAAATCAAATCAGTTGTCCGTAAAGAAAAACCAACCAATAACCAAGATGACTTGTCCGTAACTAAATGCAAAAAGACCTCATACGTTGAAAAAGAATTTCATACCGAATATAAGTAATCTCCCAAACTTCTAAAAACACGGCCATAACATCAAATTAGTTTCACGGGTTGCATGTATGATCAGCCGTACACGTCAGCAGCTTATCGCGTTATTACTTCACCTGTACATATAAACGGCTTATTGAGTTATGCATACATATAGTACGTCACCTGGACATTTTATCAGTTTATCACGTGATCACTAAATGTGGCAATCGGGTGTCCGCAGATGCCTGCAATGTATTATTTATAATAATTGGACTCATTGATCTCACGTAAATAATACTCTTAGTTGTTCCAATAAAATAGTTATCAAATTCGATCACCAATAGATTTGACTGTGGAATATAACGATCTTTAACTTATTTATCGATCTATGTTAGAACATGGTCTTAACAAAAAACATGACCATAAAAAAAATTACCTTACCTTTATGCATGAATCTAATTTGACCATGCGTAAATATTGTCAGCTTATCGTCTGATGAGCAAATCCGATGTTTACATACTTAAACTGAGGTATGATTGTATTATGTGTACATGTATATATATATATATTATTTTTTTTAAACATATTTTATTTGTAGTATAATACAAAATGGATTGGGGCACAAGTTACAAAACTTAATGAACCCCTCTCCGGTATACATTGATACAAACAATTTGTTTAACAAAATGGCACAATAAGTAACTTATTTACAGCTGCACGTGGTGAATGAGAAAGGTGATGATGGCAGATTGTAACAAATCATTGAGGAAGGATGAGAGTGAGTCAGTGAGAGTGATTGGTGGGGGGGGGGGGGGGGTGCCAACGCCGAGTTGCATTCTATGGTGAGGCGAAAGGAAAACATGTGATAATTGATAAACTAATTTCTTATCTTGAAATTTAACTAGAAACGTTTAGTCTCCGCGATAAAATGCTGGACTATTTTGAATAATTTCACATTTTGTTTGTTATGAGCATTCGGGAGGCCAACAAGTTGATTGTTCATGTGCGTTAATTTAATTCCTTCTCTGTGTAGCATATGAAACATCTCAGTTCGTTCTGACTGGTAGTGGGGACACATAAAGAAGTAGTGATAGGCATCTTCACACTGGTTGCCGCACGTACAACGTGGGCTTCCTGCAATATAATTCTGAAATTTGTCAGACTGAAGATCACTACAATAGTTTCTTAGTCTGGCGTGCAATACATTATATTTCCTACGACCTGTATAGAAATATATTGGAGGTCTAGCGGTGGGATCAATTATTCTAAGATATTCTTTAAAATCGAAAATCGTCGGAGCTTCTGTTATTGCGGAAGGCATGTCGTTCCACGCTTTTATTGTTGAGGGAAAAAATGACTTTTTATAGTGCTCGGTATTGCTGAAGTATGTGTAAAATTTTTCGGGGTTTCTGAATTCATACTCGGATATATCGGCTATCCTGGGTGGTATTATTTTAGTGAGGTAAGTAGGGGCCCTCTGATTTACAATGTTATACATAGTTTGTAATTTATGAAGTTCGCGCCTTTTTCTTAGCGAGGGCCAGCCGACTTCTGTCATAATGTCTGTATCTGATACTGAACGCGTGAGGCCGCTGACAATTCTGGCTGCATCAATGTGTAATCGGTCAAGTTTATCCAATTGATATTTTGGCGCGCATGCCCAGACTACATCCGAGTAATCATATAGAGGTAGTATATATGTTTTATATATATTTTCTAATGTCTTCCTGTCGAGTTGGAATTTAAATTTTCTAAGTTGTGATAAGCGGGATGCTACTCTCTTTATAGTTGCATTTATATGATTGTTCCACGACATATTTGATTGGAGCTCAAGACCAAGGTGTTTGTGTGTCTCAACAAATGATATTGTGTCACTATTAAAAGTTAAATTAGGGATATCACCAGAGGTGCCAATCAATGAATATGACATGCCCATTGTTTTTGAGGGATTAAAGCTGACCAGCCAAATTTTTGACCATGTTGCTATGGTTTCAAGGTCCATATTCATAATCCGTGCTAACTCATTCAGATCGTGGTGGCTATTTGTAAGACAGGTATCGTCGGCGTACATTCTGGTCACGGAACTGATGTTGTCGGGTAGGTCATTTATGTAAACTAAAAATAGAAAAGGTCCTAAAATTTAGCCTTGAGGGACGCCCGCTGGGATGATCTCATAATCAGAAAAGCTGTCGTTTACTAATACGCGCTGCTGGCGGTTTCTTAGATAATTTTCTATCCATTTCAATGGTTTCCCTCGCACGCCATAACTAGACAGTTTATGTACCAATCCACTGTGCCAAACTCTCTCGAATGCCTTCGATATATCACAGAAAGTAGAACACGTATATAAGCCATTGTCGAGAGATTGGCTCAGGTGATTATATAGATCTATGAGTTGATGAGATGTACTTTGCCCTGGCATGAAACCCGATTGGCGTGAGTATATTAGTTCATTTTCATTAAAGAACTTCCTGATCTGTTTTAAGACAACTTTTTCGAATATCTTTCCAATGCATGGTAGAAGCGAGATGGGGCGATAGTTCTTACTATCAGCGGGGTCGTCTTTTTTAAAGATGGGAACAACATTTGCCTTTTTCCATATAGATGGAAATTTTGTGGTATCGAATGATTTTCGGAAGAGTAAATTTAAAGGATAAGCAATTTTTTTAGCCGTGGCTTGAAGCATTCTCGCACTAATTCCATCGTGGCCATTGGCCTTGTTTAATTTTAGAGATTTAATTGCTAAAATTATTTCGTCTTCGGTGGAATCAAAGTCGTTCATAGTATTGCTACAACGAGAATTTAAAAAAGGTAAACTGTGATTTGAGTCATGTATCGATGAATTTGAAATGAAGCTCTTGTTCAGTATGTTGGCCTTATCTAGATCATCAGTTGCGTATAGTCTTCCATTTACATTTACGGTATTTATATTGTCGCTGGAGCAGCACAGGGGCGGAATATTCGTTGTTTTCTTTTTACAAAGGAGGTAATTTATTAGTTGCCAGAAATCGCGAGGAGATGAAGATCCCTTCACGCGGTCTTCCAATTTTTCTTCAAATTTGGATTTGGCGTACTTTTTCATATTATTTACTTTGTTTCTGGAATGCTTATAATTTTGCCAAGTATCGGGGTTATTGTTTCTTAGAGATTTGGTTCGTAATCTTTCACGTTTGCGAATTTCTCTTCGGATTTCTGAATTAAACCAGATTTTGTCCTTAGGTCGAACCGTAACAGATGATTGGGGGACTGTTTCTCGCATTATTGAATTAAATTTATTTTAGAAAATTATTGTGGCTGAATCGATGTCAAGACCCGATAAGAGATCATCCCAGTTTGTGTTTCCGAGCAGTTCATTGGCTCTTCCGAAATTTGCTCTGGATAGTGTAGTGACTTAGCGTTTTTGTTGGAACGGACTGGCCAAAAGTGCCATTTTTTAATATTATGTCAAGTTATGTGTGCCCGTTCAGAAAGTGAACTAGAAACAGATTTCTGATCAATATTAAGCCTTGTTTCCAGTATAAATCCAATATGGCCGCCAAATTAAATCATTATTTCACAATGACATTCCCACTGGTATAAAATTTAAGACACATGCTTAATAAAGGAGTCATTCCACCCGGCATTGTCATATTTTGAAGATAGTAGCAACACAGGCTGACCAAATTTGAAATTTATCATTTTTTGGATGAAAAACATGAAATTTTGTCATAAAATCATTCTCTTTTCAATTATTTCGGAATAATAAATGGACAATATCTCAAAACCGTTTCCATGTAGATCAAAGGTTAAGACCTTAACAGTTTCGAAAATGTATACTTCAAACAAAACATACAACATCTAGGACAAATTAGTAACCATATTTTAGAAATTTTGGATTATGTTACCCCTCACCCCAAAAATCATGAAATTTTGTTTTTGTGATAAATATCCGATAGAACATGGATGAGAATCTATAAAGGACACTATTCAATCATATTTCTAAATATTGTAATGGCCATTACATAAACAATGACCAAAGTCGAAATTTAAAACTTTTTCGACTAAACATATGCAATTTTATAAGAAAATCCTCGTCATTTCAAATATTTTGGTCCAATAAATGGTCATTTACACATAGGATATTCGCGATAATTCACAATGTTCAGTCTTATATGTTTTGGACATATATACTGAAAACAATGAAAGCATTTTATGTGGCTACTATGTAACAAAGTTTCAGAAAAATTGGTTTATGTTACCCCTCACCCCAAAAATCACGAAAATGTGACTTTGTTGTAAGGATTCAATAAATCTTTGGTTATATCTCATACAGTGAGTTTGTCGATCGCAATTCATCATATATGATAATGTAACAACCTCATTGTTAGTTTACTGTTGAAATTTATAATTGTATGCCTTCATAACAATTATATTTTATCATTTCAAATATTTTCAAACAATATGAGGGCAACATTTCCCAAGATAATATATGCGGTCTTAAACACAGTTCTGAACACACAGCTGCAGCTTGTTATGACAAGTGTACCACAATCCTTCATATGCTGTACCTTCTATTGAGCGACAAGTTTTGGCGAAGAATTCTCTTCGTGCCTCCTTTATCAGCAACTTTTGACAACCTTTATTATTAGCGCGCACCGCATGTATACTGTTCGGCAATTCCTTGATAGCCGTGGTCCTATGGTCATTTTATTTATAGATATTTGCTTTTTCCCGTTTAAAAGTCGAACTGCGCGACTAGGAGGCCGTAGGTGTAATTGGGAATTTCATTTTTGTTTATTGTCCTTTACATTATTATGCCAAATAAAGTTGAATTTTGGTTTGTGACAAGCTATATGTCAATTACCAATAAAATAAATTTAAAAGATAATTTGTAAGTCTTATATTTCAACTTTTATAGATATTTTTCGTTCTGCAGCCCACTGATGGTTGTGGTCGTAGACGGCCGAGTCGGCCGCCGGTTCGTTAATTAGGTGCTGGTTGTTATTGTTATTTTAACGGAATTTCTGAGTTGGTCGTTCGCAAAACCAATATATTTGCAGGTATTGAATGCAAAATGTGTAAAGATAAACACTTGTCGTCGCCCAGAGCGTAAATTGTGCTGTTGACATGGTAAAATGTTTCCGTTTTGCCTGTTCCTAGAGAAACCCATATATCAGCACCACTGTTGGCATTGGTAAAGGTGATTTACTAGGAGATATGTGTCAAGAGATGAACATGGATTGTCGTCAGCCCTCAAGAAAGCGCATGCATAATGTGCGGCACAATTCTAATATCAGCTTCCTCCTGACAACAGTTTCTCAAGATGGACACGGAAGAATTTGCTATTTTGAGAGTTGACGAAACTTCTGTGATGTATATCACTTTCTCATCACATATAATATGTGGTGTTGCTTTACTTGTCAGGAATAAAAAATAGTTCAAGCTTATTGTCAGAAACACGGAGGATTCCAATTTTTCGGAATCTTAGTTTGGGCACCCAACTTTTTATCCAAGACCTGTACCACGATTCTCACAAGTGCTGCCTTATGTGCTGCCTTCAAAATAACTGTCCCTCACAACACTTGTTAGTTTGTAGAGTAAAAACTTCATTAGTGACTGCGTATTCATCAAAAGTAGATCCTATCGCAGGTACAATCATCCACAAGAATGCCTCCATCGAATATTTTGTACTGAACATTTGTAAGTGGGTCCGATATATCTCCAGTTGCATCCCAGATACATCCCAGCAATATCAGATTTTGTCCCCTTCTTGAATTTACCCCCCATTGACAAGGGAAGGGGAAATAGCTGATTCTCATGAGAGAAAAATACATCTGGGTCCCCATCAATTGGTACGGGGAAACCACTAGCCATCTCGTTATTGTAGATGTGTTAAACCTATCAACCATCCATTTCCTTTCAACTTGATGTTCTCCCATTCGTGCACTTGGTCGATTGGAATAGCGAAGCAGCGATTTCCGGATTTTTGAACTGTCCAATGTTGTTCGAACACACTGCTATCAGAAATAAAATCTTGGACGTGCGTGAAAGATATTGACGGAGGCGCTCTTGTGTATATAATTGTACCTGCGATAGGATCTACTTTTCATGAGAATGCACAGTCACTAATTAACTGATTAAATGTACTATATATATATATATATATATATACGCACTAAGAAGTGTTAATGTAATGTTGTGTGGGACAGGTATTTTAAAGGCAGCAGCAAAAAAAGGCAGCACTCACGAGAATCATGGTACAGGTCTTGGACGAAAAGTTGGTGGCAAAACTAAGTTTACGAATAAAATGGAACTACTCCCTACTCCGTGATTCTGAAATTAGCTTGAACTATTTCAATTCCTGACAAGAAATGTGTCAGAACATGTTATAGGTGATGATCAAAAAGCGATAAACATGAATGAAGGGTCGTCAACTCTCAAAATATCAAATTCTTCTGAGTACATCGTGAGAAACTGTTGTCTGGAGGAAACTGATATTATAATTGTGCCGCACATTATTCATACGCTTTCTTGTGGGCTGACGACAATCCAAGTTCGGAATGTTGACACACATGTCCTGGTAAGTCTCCTCTGTCAGTTTTCAAAGTTTACCGATGCTAACATATGCATTGGTGCTGATATATGGGTTGCTCTAGGAACAGGCAAATCTAAAACATTGTACCACGTCAACAGAACATGTTCCGCTCTGGGTGATGACAACTGTTTATCTCTACTCATTTTTCATTCGTGGTTTTCAAAAGTTGCTGATTAATGAAGCATGAACGGAATTATCCAAAACTTGTTGCACAAAGGCCTGGCCGTAATACAGCATATGAACTGAGCTGTCGATTGGGCAGGATTGTGGTACACTTGTCATGACAGTCATAATAATTCCAATACCTGAACCACGTGACTGGGTGTTCAGAACTCATCAAGTGTTGTTGCAAATCCTAAATTTGTAACAGGTGCAAATGAGCAAATGCTGAATTACCATGCACATAGATATCTAGATGTAATTGTGATATTAAGAGTGCCTAAAATATTTGTTCAACGTATCAACACGGTCACCAATGATTATTACATGACAATCTATCTAACGGCTGGTATGATCAGACTGTGAACATTATAGTTATACATGCACAACATAATAAACATGAATTTAAGAACAGAGTATAAACAAAGATAGACCATCTTTATGTTGTGTGTATTATTGATGGACAAATTAAAAGTTGCGATCTCAAATACATGTCTATATATGCACCCCGATTGTATGCTACACAAGTGAGTGATATTGGGTCAGCACCCTCAAATTTATCTGTTGATGGTATAATAGATTGTTTATAATTTTATTCTATTTCACCAAGACATGACATATATACCCCTTTAAATGGGTTTTATTCGACAGTCATTTTCGAAACTCTTAAGACTGTATATTGCATATTATCTTTGGAAATGTTTGAGAAATTTCCCTTATATTGGTTGAAAATATTTGAAATGATGGGTATTTTACCATCAAATATAATTGTTATTAGGCATACGATTGTAAATTTCAGCAGTATACTGACAATGAGGTTGTTACATTATCATATATGATTAACTGGGTTCGACAAACTCACTTTATAAGATATAACCAAAGATTTATTGAATCTTTACAACAAAGTCACATTTTCCTGATTTTTGGGGTGAGGGGTAACATAAACCAAATTTTCTGAAACATTGTTACATTTTAGCCACACAAGATGTACTCATTGTTTTCAATATATCTGTCCAAAACATATAAGTCCAAAAATGGTGAACTGTCGCGAATAACTTATGAGTAAATGAACATTTATTGGACCAAAATATTTGAAATGACGAGGATTTTCTTACAGAATTGCATGTTTAAAACGAAAAAGTTGTAAAATTCAACTTTGGTCATTGTGTTTGTAATTGGAATTACAGTATTTAGAAATGCGATTGAATAGTGTGCTTTATAGAGTCTCATCCATGTTCTATCGCATGTTTATCACAAAAACAAAATTTCATGATTTTTGGGGTGAGGGGTAACATAATCTAAAATTTCTAATATATGGTTGCGAATTTGTCCTAGATGTTGTATGTTTTGTTTGCAATATACATTTAGGAAATTTTTAAGATCTTAACCTTTGATCTACACTGAAAACGTTTTGAGAAATTGTCCGTTTGTCATTCCGAAATAATTGAAAAGAAAATAATTTTATGACAAAATTTCATGTTTTTGGTCCAAAAAGTGATAAATTTCAAATTTGGTCAGTCTGGGTTGCTACTATCACTAAAATATGACAATGCCGGGTGGAATGAAGCCTTTATTGGGCATGTTGCTTAAATTTTATACCAGTTGGAACGCCATGGTCAAATAATGATTGAATTTGGCCACTATCTTGGATTTATACTGGAAACAAGGGTTAATATTGATCAGAAACCTGTTTCTAGTTCACTTTCTGAAAGAGCACACATAACTTGACATAATATAAAACAATGGCACTTTTGGCCAGTCCGTTCCGATATGACCAAATTTTGTCGCTAAGTCACTACACTAGGAGTAGTTCCACACTACTCTGCGAAAAGATGTCACATTTGAGTAATCATAGGATAATGACACGTGTATATATGGTCATATCGCATCTGTAGTGGACTGGCATTGTACTTCATTGTGAATTAAGTCACTCTGGGTTATTTGACCATAAACCTGTTACACCTTAGCCATTGGTTATTGTAATTTAATGAAAATTTTACACATCGTGATTGCTTTCAAAAATAGTACAACTTCCCGTTGGTAATACACGAAAGAAGAGTGTTTCACTTGTACGAAATTACTACACGAATGAATTGAAATTTATATTTCACATCTTCCCAACAACAGATGTTGACATAGGCATAGTGTTATATAAGGATTAACTGTCATGTGGACTGTTTTTATGGAGATGTTACATCTCCATAAAAATAGTCCACATGACAGTTAATTCTTATATTTATATACATTTAGCGAGAAAGCCACTTTTGTAAATATATTTAAATCTAAAAGTGTATCGTGACAAGATCAGCCCAAAATACCCAATAGTACCCTTGCCAAAAGTTAATAGGAACAATTTCTCTTCATATTGAAACCCGATGATGTATTAAGTCAATCCTGCGCGAGCCCAAATGCGCCCAAAACATTACGCGTTCGTCTTTCCAAACCTAATGACGTATCGATGGTGTTATTAGCTTGGTGTTACGAGGCGTTGCGCATTCACCGAGAAATAACTGCAACTAGCCACGTGGGCGCCGACCAATCAGAATGCTGGATTTAGTGATGACAACACTTAGTGTGTAAATATACTGTCTTGAATGTACCCACGCTATGACATCATTAGAAGTGCAATACGCTCAAGGAGTTAAAGTGACACGAATCAAGGGACGTGATGCAATATTGGTGTGTGAATATTAAAGGAACACAATGCACTCTAAAGGGACACAAGATACTCATTATGAATGAATGTTAACAATACAAGCGCAGTGGTTGAAAGTTAAAATGACACAGAACAATATTTAAAGTTCAAATTTTCGGGCTCTTAATGCGCCTTTTATCAATACGTATCGTTTCTCACTCTACAATTCCCAATAATCCACTCACTCTCACCCCGCTTATAGATATATAACGAAAACGAGAATATCATGTTGATGAAGTTTATTGAAATTTAATCATTGTCTGAATCTACAACCCATTCATTATTATATCCGTGTTTGGTCAGTTTGACCATTTTCTTCATGATCATGTTATGTATGGGTGATGTTTTCATTCGATGCTGGTATTCTATTAATCGTTCGTAACTTTTGAGAAAGAGGAACAACAACGACGATGATGACGACCACAACAACAACAACAACAACAATAACAACAACACAGGGAGGCTACGCTAACACTCTTAGTTTTTCCATAACCAATAAAATAGTTATCAAATTCGATCACCAATAGAACTGTCTGTGAAACAACGAGGACTTATAACAATCATTAACTTATTTATCGATCTATGCTAGAACACGGCCGTAACACATTATTACAAAGGATATATTCAAGATAATTACAGCTGATATATTCGGCCAAAATATCGCCAAATAATCAAGTTGCATATTTTATATCAAAAATATGGTTTAAATTTTTTTAGGTTAAATTTAAATTGCTGAAGCTCTGTCACCCATCGCTAAATCCATTACATTCCAAATTCATCATTCTAAAAGGTAATATCTCAAATCAGTATATAAGGGACACTTCATTATAAATTCAAATTAACCTTCAACGATTTTTGGTTTGACTGGACAATAATTATACATCAATATGGAGGCTTCCATTTGAATACATATAGCTCATTCGATACGGACGACAAACAACCGACAATTATCCAACAAATAGCACAATGGCATACTTAAAACATATAAGCTATCTAACAATCATGAATTATATTATCGTTTGGTTCCCGTGAGTCGGATGTCTATTTCACAATAAGCCCGGCTCAAATCTAGAATGGGAGTGTACACTTTGCCTAAGGGGTTTAATACAACCTTACTCGAAGTCCTTTCTAAATCGCTTGTCGAGTATAGAACACATTGTAGTGTAATTAACTCATTATTATCATGCATAGCAGTCGAACAATTAAAGCCATTCAAAGTGTTTATGTTAATAAGATGCATGAACCATTTCGCGTAGAGCGAAAACAATGTGTTTTACTAGACAATGATAGAGCCTTGAAGATAAAGGTCAATTCACACCGGGCGCGCATAATGCGGACGTTTTCTGTTGTCCGTTGAGGTTCAAAGCGCGTGATTTTTATATTCACACCGATAATTGGGTCGCTATCATATAGGATGTTACCCTTCCGTAATTGACATATTTGATGGCGACACCGCGATAACATTTACCCGTGATGGGGGACTTTAGCGTCAGGCTGAGAACTGAAGTTCAACGCCATGCGTGTCTGTATTACACGAAGTCGAAAGAGGACAAGAATAAAAATAGAAAAGAAAATGCCTGGCAAGAGATTGGCAGGACAACAGTATCGTCTGGTTAGTTTTTTCCCCCATATTTCATTCCAAATAGACAGACCAAACGTGTGAAGTCAAATTGCCCACAATTTGTCCCATCAGCCCCCCCCCCCCCCACCCCGATACAAAATTTCCGTGCACCATTCCACTTGACATATTATATTTAACAGTGAAATGAGTTTGAAAAACCCATACATATTTGTTGAGCAAATTCTGTTTAAAATTTCCATATACATTGTACTTGTGACCTGCCTCACAGGGGGCCCACCGCTCCTGCTAAATCCGTCCGAACTCGTATAATCGTCCAGTGCGCAATGGCCAGGCTCCTGTGCGTTTCCGGCGAGAGAAAGTCTATACCATGCCCAGAAATTGAGCTCAGGGAGCATAAAAGTTTTTACATAAGAAAATTACGTTTCCCCCTCAATTAAAGGCCATTCTGTGTCTGGAAAGTGGCTCTTGGTCCGCATGATTCAATAAACCTGAAATTCTTTATATTTTTTCCCAACCTCATAATTTTCAGTGCTTTTTACTATGACAAATCCAAAGCATTCTGAGTGGAGCATGTGCTCAATTTTACTACCATCATCAGTTATTGTCATCTTGGCATTATTTTTAATATTGCCAATCAAAATCATTGTCATGTGGGGATCATAAGTTTATCAAGGTTTATAAAATATCACAAAATGATACCCTTTATTTGAGCGAAATATTAAAATGTTCAAATAAGTCACATTCGTCGTATATGTTGAGTAAAAGCTGAAAACGGCGGCCACTTCGTAAAAGTGGCGGCCATTTTGAATATGTCGACCATTGTGATTGGATTATCGGAAAATGTCAGTCTTCATAATTGACATATACACTGGCCATTCATGCCAAATGTCAGGTTTTTTAATCATAAAGTGAACGATTCTGTTACTATTTGACACTTGTCCACCTTATATATTTTGCAATGATAACATCTATATTTGCTCCGCAAAGCGCAAAGAGACACATTTGTGATCAAATATATTAGATAAAATGTCATTATGCTCGGCTATAACGCCTATAATCTACTAAATTCTCCATGAATTATGTGCAATATCGAAATTATTTATCGTGGATGCGCACTGAAGCTTATCATTTTTGTTCGTTTTCGAACTGGAGCCATACAAATTTCGCACTGGAGGTACCGTATATATGCTTGTCTTTTAATGTGCCACGTGTAGACCTGTTCAGATTGTCCGTGTATATGCTTGCATTTTCGTGTCCCGGAGATAACAAACTTACCAGAAAACTATGGTTTGCCGATTGGAATGTCCCATTTCTGGTCTAAAAACAAACTTTATCGCCGAAGGTTACGGTAAAATGTCGAAAAAGAAGTGATAAACTCATGATTGTTCAATCTTCCGCTAGCGCTACAATTCAAATTCAACACACACGGATACAGACGTTGATATTGAAAAAATCACAATTTAAATTTGAAAGAATAATTTTTTAAGAAAATACTTACCATTTTAAGTGCCGTCACGCTAATTTTTATAAAATTGCAGAGAGGGCAACTTAGCATTTATCGATGCGCACTGGACGATTATACGATTTCAGACGGATTTAGCAGGAGCAGTGAGCCCCCGGTGCCTGAAAATGATGCACTCAAACAATTATCTACTCTCAATCAATTTGTTTATTCTCTTCACTCAAAAGTACATGGGTATTGAGACATCGCGCGCGACAAAGCGATTCAGTCGCTTGACAATGTGGTGTGAACATCAATTTCGCGCGCTTTGAATCGGACGGCAGAAAACGGCCGAAATAATCGCGCATTCGCACCCGGTGTGAATTGACATTAAGGGTCAATTCAGACCGGGTGCGAGCGTGCGATTATTAGGGCCGTTTTCTGTCGTCCGTAGTGGTTTAAAGCTCGCGATTTGTATATTCACACCGAACATGACCGTATCGCTTACCATGAAGCGGTCACAGCAGTGATTTTATGCTTCGTCGATTTCTCGCGTTGTGGCAAACTAGCGAGACAATTTGCTCGCTGTCAAATAAGATGTTTATCCGTATTTCTCCTGTTTGAAGGCGACATATTCATTTGTCGCTACGATTACAAAGATGATGGAGGACTTTAGCGACAGGCTGATAACTGAAGTGCAACGCCATGCATGACACGTCTGTATGACACGAAGTCGAAAGAGCATGCAACACGTGTATTAAAAACGGAGAAAAGAAAATTACTGATAAAGAGCTTGTCGGACTAACATGATCTTCTGTTTAGTTTTTAGTCCCAATCCATTCCCAATAGGCAGACCAAGCTTAATTGTGAAGTCACTAGCCCACAATTTGCACATCACAACCGATAAAAAAAACTCAAACTTGAATTATAGAATGAAATTCAATTAAACGCAATTGCTATGAGAATTTAGAAAGTCCGTGCACCATAATTCCACTTGACACATTATATTTGACAATGAAATGAGTTTGAAAAACTGTTACATGTATATATGTTGAGCAACTTATGCTTAAAATTTCCATTGTATTTATGACCTGCCTGCAAATGATGCACTCAAACGAGTATCTACCCTAACCACCGCGCGCGACGAAGCGATTCAGTCGATTTCCGTGTGAATATAAAAATCGCGACGACAGAAAACAGCCATAAAAATCGCGCGCTCGCGCCCGGTGTGAATTGACCTTTAAACCTTGTATATCGCGCGCTCGCGCCCGGTGTGAATTGACCTTTAAACCTTGTATATCGCGCGCTCGCGCCCGGTGTGAATTGACCTTTAAACCTTGTATATCGCGCGCTCGCGCCCGGTGTGAATTGACCTTTAAACCTTGTATATCGCGCGCTCGCGCCCGGTGTGAATTGACCTTTAGACCTTGTATGTTTTGCGCCGTCAACAATTTCCAAATATAAATATTCGACTCACAACAAAAAATAACTGGTGACGATTCAGTGACAACCCGCACTAAAACAGCCGTCACACAAACATTAGATCAACATGCACAGTTGTTTAGGGGGAATCGACGTTCTGGAATACCAATCTCTACCAGAGCGCACCAGTCATGCTTCCTTTCTGACTACCGGCTGGGTACTAGTCCGTGTTCCTATATTTAGCATGGGATTTTCCAACAAAAATGGCGAAACCCGATCGCTCCAAAGTCAAATTTTCTATGTGCTTGAGAACAATTCCCACACTAAAACATAATGACGGAATGGAAAATCAGAGCGGTAGTTTTGTTGACGATTTTCGCAAGCTACTCATCAAAATTGCAGCAAATCAGAACTCTTGTGTTTGACTTGCCGTTCGAGTTGTGACAATGTCGTACACATGCGTTGTGTTGATAACATAATCGGAGAACCCAATCACACCGTTTCGAAATATAGTTCTTCGGTTTTAGTGGGACTTTTCAAACATAAGGTCCAAATTTATACACATTTTGTTCGATACTTTGTGTGCTTAACAAGGGCAGCATGTTGCTCTCTTCGCTTAGTATATATTTTAATATCGCGGAAGTCCACCAAATGTGGGCGAAATGTCGCCGGTAGCAGCGGTCTTACCGATTCATCAAGGGAGGTAAACCTGCATGGAATTTGCTGGAATATATGAATTCAGTTTCTGATAGCATCCATAATTAATACATAACATGTTATGTTATGTTATGTTGATGTTATGTTGATATTATGTTGATGGTATTTGTGATATATACTGAGTATTTAATAAGTTGTTGAATATGTGTTCGTGAATTTCATTTCATCTGAGTCAATTGGAAAAAAATCGGACATCATCTCCCAATCCCCCGCGAAATTCTTGTGATAAAAACTATAGTCGGTAACTCTGTGGTGTTGAGGATTATGACACCTATCGAACACAATAGATGTCGGATGAACAGGACGACCCAGTTTATACGCCTGGGAAATTCACTATCAAATTTAACCCCTCCATCAAAGCACTTGCGTGATATCACTCTACCAGAGAAACACCAAGAAGAACAGACCCATGTGAGATTATAGCACGGCGCAACAGCTGATGGGGTCATTGTTACAAGGCTCCGATCATGTTTGTAGTCACCTTTCAAATCTCGTAGTTTCATCGCGTGATATGCAGTAGATTACTACCAAAAAGTAGATGTCCTTTGCAACAAAATGGCGCAGCCGCTGATCCTATGAATACAATTCGCGAAATGACTCGGATACATCAGTTTTTACCGCATTTCTGCGTTACGGTATATACATCGAATCAAAACTTTTACTGTACAAATATCTGTTTCTGTAGTTTTTGTTCTTCGTCTGCTTAAAATATAAAACAATTGAGACCTTTCGCAAAATAAGTATTATGATTACGGATATGGTATATTGTCGTAGTAAGGTGTACATAATCACAACTTACATACGATGGCTAATTGGTGAGACGGCATAATGCCCACTATATTGTGTTACACATATTTGATGGAAAAAAGTAATGTGTGTCTCTTTCAGATCCCATGTTCTTATCCGTGTGGTGTATAACATAATATAATGTCAGAGCGTCCCCAAGCAAGACCGATTGCACACCCTTGATACATCTGTAAATAATTAAACTGCATGGGGCATATTTCGTCTCAAATAAGAACCCCCGTGGGTAAAAATGAATTTTTGGCAGGTTATTGTCCATATCCGTAATCGTGATTTTGCGAAAGGTCTCTATTATAAGATGAGTGGATATATCAGTTCGGCAGTGGGCCGACAATTGAGCTACACATTTAACACTGTCGGGGTTCTAATCGACATGGTATAGCCCGGGCGTAGAGTAGCGACCTGCATGTATACAGATTTTCAGTAGGTCTATATACCATGGGCATCGCGAACAAGAAAACCAATGTCAGAAATGGTAACGCGCTCAAGATCATATAGTATATAAGCATGATTGTAATTATAGAATATAAAATATATTGGTTTCACGAATGACCAACTCATAATTCCGTTAAAACAACTAATCCTTCAAATTATTACAACAACTATATACGGCTTATCACTGAAGGTTTCTCATGCATCTCACCAGAATTCCCAGCTACACCTATTATCAGCGACACATTATACATGCACGCGGAGCGCGAAATAGTCGACCATCGGTGTCATGAGCAATGCACTGAAGATTATTTCAGGTGCAAATAATCTCATATATACATTAAAAAACATACTGATCCTCAGATCATCCCATAAAGTCAATGTCCAACTGTGCTATAGGTACACGTCGGATCGGGAGGCGAGTCAGCCACCGCTAATGGCTGTCTCGTGTACAGCAATATGCGCACATTAAAGACCCTACCGCGAAGAAGAATTTACGGGTAAATGGCACAACCACCAAGCTATATTCGTGGCACGTGACTCACCGGACCACATTGGAAATAAGTCACTACATGTAGTATGAACCTTTAATGGGGTCGAATAAACTCACTTGCTTGTTGGTTCTTAACGATGTATGTGCGTTAAGTTGGTACTGTACACTAAATCTGGCCATTAATGGGACCATTTGAATGACAGAATTTAGTGTAAGTCCCCCTTTCTGAATGACTCGCCTGGTAAGTATAACGAAAGTATCAGTGACACTATAGCTTGGAGAGGGGATAATATAACACATTATAGTAAATGAAGCGAAATGAAATGCTCTCTCTCTCTCACTCTGACCTCAGCAGATTAATTAATTTTCTACGCTTATTAAATTCATCATTATCATGTTATTCATATCCTGCCATTCATATTCTGTCCTCTTCAACTTGGCTTCTTTCCCTCCGCTCTTCTTATTTACTCCATGTCTTTTTCTTTTCCGAGGAGATAACTCAACATAATCTATGACTCGCTTGTTGTTAGATCCTCTTCACTCTCATCTATTCTAAATCATGTCATAACCTGTTGTAAAAAATATTATATATGTTCTTTGAGGGTAGAAATAAATATTGTTTAAACCAAATGCGGAATGTTTGGGTCAATCAGATGAATAATGTTGACTGTGGGGATTTAGTCATGGAAAGAATAAAATCCAAGATGGGTACCGCAGCCATGTTTCCATCGAAAACACATTCAAATTCAATAACTCTTGTCAGTCGAGAGCTGATCATAAATATGTCTGTTCATTTTCAAAACAATTCTCCAATAAATGTGGGTTGCAGGGTGTGCCGATGAATTCAAATGTGAAATCCAAGATGGCGAATTTGGGAAAAATTCGACGGCTCCCATCTATGGATCACCCCGAAGATTCATATGAAGTTTGATGGCATTCGATTGAGGATGTGACCTGCAGGGTGTTATGAAGGACATTGTTTACTGACGGACAGGACTTTGTCAAGTTGTGCTAAAATTGACTTATGCCATTGTGTGTCAATCCTGATTGGGGGTGCAGTGGGCGGAGTGGAGGGGTGTTGGAGGAGGTCAGTTCTGAAAAAAAATAAAATATGAAAACTTTATTCACAGGTTTCTAGACGTGAAGAAACTTCCATCGTTGATGCCCATCACAACCAGAACTTGAGACAACTGGATTACCACTACACAAGAAAGACAAAACAAATGACGTCTTGTACCCTATCGCTTACTCCGGAATGTTGCTGCTGACACCGGGTGGTGTTGTGGTCACATTGCACATAGATAGCACTCCTCAGTACTTGAGATGATGGATGCGATATCGAGATGGTGTGCATCTGCGTCACCTCGGCGCATCATGCTGCTTTCATTTCTTTCTGCAATTGTGCTATTGTGTGAGTACATTTGAAGGAACGCCACTTGTGTTGTTTAAAGTTATGCTAAGTGCTTATTTAGCATCCGATTCCATGTTTCACTCTTATCAATTAAAAAAATTGACATAATTAATACTATTATATAGATAATGAATGGCTTGGAGTTGACTATGCCAAAATAGTGGTCCTCGAGGAGGAATAGTCCACGAGCCGCAGGCGTGTGGACTATTCCTCCTCTAGAGGACCACCATATTGGCATAGTCAACGACAAGACATTCATTATTTATTATATTATATCGAACATTGGTGCCAATTCTCATACAATTTCTCTGTCTGATTTGTCACAATTTTATTTATCGTGAGTTTTGGAAATCGGTCTCATATTTTACAATTTACGGCAATCTTTTGACGATGGCAGGGGAGCATGGCTATGCTATTAGTTACATCTAACAGCATCTCTTCGTGATTCATGCATTTATTTCTATAAAAACGTCATTAGCAAAGACATTTTGTCGAAATTTTAGAAGTGGTTGGTTTGTTTTAATCGAAGTTAACTTGCTTAACTTTGATTAAAACGGAAATAACGTCCACTGGAATTACAACATTAGGACTTGCCGTTTGCCAACTAAACGGACAAACTATTAAATACACTGGATAGAAATGATCGGACATTTGTAAGATCATTACAATTCACCAATAAATCTAATGATATACCAATATTGCAAGAGATATCGTATAAGGTATAGTTTAAGATTGGCCGTATCTTCAGGCGGCAAACCGATTTCACGAAATGAGTTTGTTACTATAAATAGAAACAGAATAGTAGGCTTATAGGAATCCTACTGGCGTACTATCGTAAAATAGTAGAACAGTGTGCAGCCAATCAGAATGCAAAAAAGTCACGTGAGATATAATATACAAGAATAATGGTCCTTGTGTGTAAACGGAATAACGACAAAACAACGATTATACATGTATTTTGGTAACTATATTCCAATTTCGTCACGAATGTTCTGAAAGCAATTGTAAACGGGTTATTGTGTACAATGCCACAGGTAATTCACATGACTGACAAGAATACGCTCCTCCCATCATTCAACTTTGTGAATGACATGCATTGTTGTTTCCTACCTTCTCGTTGCTGATGTGCCATGTTGCAATGGTCACGGGCCCACATATTTGAAAGATTTTACGCCTAAACACTTGGTTGTTTTATTTGTTCCAACTCAGTTTTTAATGAAGTTCAAACAAGATCGATACAGCAAGACGTTGGGAATATGAAACGCAAATGATATTTAGTTTAGTATAAACGGTATGTGTTCAACACAAAAGTAATAACAATTTGTATAATGTAAATAGAATGAAATATGACAATTTGATCTGATATTATTTGAGAATAGAAGAGAATTACTGAAGCGAATACCACAAGCACGGCATTTCATGTATAATCTCTCAGCGTATATATCATGTCATGAAACTCTACCAAAGCTACGCCTTTACGTGCGTGGCTATAGTAGATATTCATGACATGATCTACTCTCAAAGAAGATATAATTGTGAGGGAAGTATAGTAAATATGGAGAGGGATAATAAAGGAGAGAGAATATGAAGATAAGATATTATACACATGTGTTTACAGTGTAGTAATTTCAAAAATAATGTATACCAAATGTAACATGAAAATTCCAACAAAGATTGAAGAATTACTTTTCGGAATAGACTCTGTCATGAGCACACTTGCAATTAACAATATACTACTATTAATAAAACGATATATTTATGTGACAAAGTGCAATACGAAAATTATAAGCAAAAATAGGGCAAACAATTTGTTACACAAGAATACAATCCAGAAAAGCAGGCAAAATAATGGACTGAGTCAACAAACAAAGCCTTTGATAATAAGTGGAAGTGTCCTTAATTAAATTAACGACACATGATCGGAAATTATTCTGGTCAAAAACTTTAATTAAATTTATAAACAAAAATAATTTTCGATTTCTAGACCGACCCTGTAGTATCACAAAAACTGAATTATAATAAGAATAACTGTTGAAATAACACATTAGCAAGAACAAATGCTATAGAGAATTTAAAAGACAGAACAAGAAAAAGGATAAGTTTCAATAACAGAGGTTATTCCAACGTTAATGTGATAATAGGTCTATGTTTTCATTTTGAATGTAAATTTATTATGTCCAACTTTATTATGTAATGGAGACAGACTGTATGGAAATAAAAATAAATTATAAAAAAAAGTACGACGTGGTGGTTGGTTGGTCTAGAGGACCAAAAGTGACTATATCCGCAGCTCAAAAAAAAATTTCCTCCATATTTTTCAACTATTTTTGTCAGTAAAACATAGAGATAATGTAATTTTAACACCAAGATTGTATTTAGACAGTCAGTATAATGTTTCTTGATGTAAAATTACTAAATGCCGGTATAATTGTCTAAGTCACTCCGAACATAAAATGCATGGAGACATTGTATATGCAATCACTGCCATGTCAAACTGAGTTAATCACACACACCCCCCCCCCACACACACCAACCTGCAAAAGGCAGTTGATATGAAACAGACAGCAAGTGGTGAAAATTCAAAAATTCGTCCGAAACTTTTTTGACGGCTGCATGTCCCTTTTGTGAGACAATAGTGTCGTTCACACTTATTACCGCTCACAGTAAGGTGATATAGTTATGTTTGCCGTGATTATTTTCCTCGAGAAAGTGATGTTGTTATCAGGTCATACTCAGCGGTTGGTTTGGTGATAGCATGCAACGCTGGTTCCCTGGACTGGCATGAACAAACCAGTATAATTGGTAACCGAAATGGGATCTATCGGCTACATACAAGTCAGCAAAAATAGTTAGGATTGTAGAACGGCTGATCATACTTCCGTTATGTAAATATTTAAACAAGCGATAAACTATAAGGCATATAAATATATATATATTTATAAATCCCCCAAAGTAAAGTATACCTTGACTGGTGCGTTCCTCGTCTATCACTTCTCCTACGTATGTTGACGGCGCTTCATCTCCACTTCACCGGTTGACCCCTGCATCTCGTGGTGCGACTATGTTAACATTCAACAGATAAAGATTACTATAATAGAATTAAAAAACGTTACATACATGTGACTAGACATGTCAGATCTAGTTTAAGTGTAAAATGGAATTCAATTGAAATGGTGGTTACACTTAAAACATTTCAATTGAGTTCCCTTTACACGCATATTAAGTTACCTCCCATCAGCGCTTATATCTGGGTTTGAACCAGCTTCGCCATCGCTAGACAGCCTATGACGGTGTAAGGTGCTACATTTATCATCACCGTGATCATGGAACAAATCTCTCGACTCTTCGTCCCAGTACTAATGAAAAACATAGTAATACAGTACCAGTCAGAAGAAATGGTATATTGAGGCGCGCCTTTATTGCGATATTGAGCGTGCTTAATTTCGAAAAAGACGCGATTATAGCGCATTACCAAAAATATGTCGCGCTTATATATTATTGCGATATTGAGCGCAGAATATTGCGATATTATGCGCGCATTGTCGCAATATTGAGCGCGATAATATTGCATACAGACCCGATAGTGTGATATTTATATTAGATAATTACTGTGCATATAGTTAACATATAGTTTACATATAACATTTACAACTATAATTATATACATACCTAAAACATTGTCTCTATTTATGCCAAACAATATAGAAGAACCAATCATTTGCTTTAAATGTCACAATTTTGAGCGCAAGATGTCGCAATATTAAGCACACGATATCGCAATATTAAGCGCGAAATATTGCGATATTGAGCGCAAAATGTTACAACAATATCGCAATCGGGGCGCTTATAAGCGTTTGCGCTTGCAATATTATTGCGATATTGGGGCGAAAATAGCGCGCTTAATATACCACTTCTTTTGACTGGTACTGTACATATTGTCACAAAAAAGTTCAATCTGGTGTTACGCGAATAGAGTTATATCATTATATTTAAGTGTTGTCGTCACTAAATCCAGCATTCTGATTGGTCGGCGCCCACGTGGCTAGTTGCAATTATTTCTCAGGGAATGCACAACAGCTAATAACTGCAACCTCATAACAACATCGATACGTCATTTGGGTTTGAAAAGACGAACGCGTAATGTTTTGGGCGCATTTGGATTCGCGCAGGATTTACTTAATAAATCATCGGGTTTCAATTGTTCCTGTTAACTTTTGCCAAGGGTGCTATCGGATATTTTGGGCTGGTTTTGTCACGATACACTTTTCGATTTAAATACATTTACAAAAGTGGCTTTTTCGCTAAATGTATATAAATATAAGGATTAACTGTCATGTGGACTGTTTTTATGGAGATGTAACCGTGAGGTAAGTGGTCGGGTTTTACACAAGTTATGACCACTTACCTCACGGTTACATCTCCATATAAACAGTCCACATGACAGTTAATCCTTATATATCATGCATATTATAGCGTCATAGAAATCACAACGCTTATTCTGGAAAGTTTTAAGGCTTTCAAGGTACTATGTTTATCGACGATAAAGTCTGGCAAAATATTCGAGTCTTCTACTACCATCTGGTCGAAGAAATATTTCCCATAATCTTTGTGAACTGTTCGTTTTTGTCATTGCCACCAGTGACCTCTAGTTTTACATGTTCATGTATCTGATAAGGCTTTCTGGAATAGTTCACTTGTGAAAACGTTATAACGACCATCATATACGAATTTATAAACTTCAATTAGGTATCCACGGGAACGTCATTATTTAAGAGACATTATATTCAGCTTAATCACACGATCTCTATAATTCAGTTTCTACAGCTGTGGTACTAATTTTGTTCCATTGAACTATTTCCAAAGTTATACACTGATATTTTTGCGATGCCCAATTTTAATAATCTAGTACAGGCCGTACTATGCTCACGAACAATTGCCTGAACGTGTCAGTATCAAGTGCATGTGATGTTATGTAAATTATTCCAATGATTTTGCTTACTTTGTTACATATTTCATTTACATAATCATCGAATTTGAGTTTCTCGCCAATTGTCACACTGAGATCCTGTTCTGGGTGATTGATCAAAATTGGTTGTTCCTGCTCAACAGCATCCGATAACATATAAGATAAGATAATGATTTATTGGCAAAAACATCAACACGATGACAGTTTGCTTATACAAATGGATATCAGTATATACAAAACGTGCGATAATAAAATATACAAGAATAATTACGTAATATGCTAAGATGTACAAGGAGGCTCGGGATCATGTATCATATTAAAGGTATATAGTGTATATAATCTGACTCTCCATAGAGGAGGTATTACAGATATATAACCTAACTGTGTATTGCTCAGCACGAGCACTGAAGAAGCGACGGATCAGTTTACATATTAGTCGGCTTATAGTGGGCCTGTCATTTGGCAATATAGTAACAAATTGATCGTTGGCGTTAATGCGTCGAAAATATAGGATTATGGTTAATCATTGATTTGAAAAGTTCGATCCGTAGTTGTGAATATGCAGTGCATTCCATAAGAAAATGTGTTTCATCTTCTACGATAATAGCATTTGGGATTGTTATCTCCGAAATTAATCACATGCATTTAGTCACTACTAAAACGAAGTTGCCATTTGTATGACCAACTGCATACGACATTAATGTTATTTTGAATGTTGTCACACAGTGTGTTCACTGCAGTTTTCGTTCGTATCGTTAGGAAACATTTGACAGGAACAATGTACACTATCCCGTAGATAATTTATGTAGAGTAGAGACAATACCGCTCGTAACTGACTCAGAATACTGACCTCCTGCGATTGGATCACATGTGGCGGTGTCATATTAAACTAACATCCTTATACTGGTTTGTTGTGTGGGACCATATACATCGTATCATCTCAAACGAGAGTGCGACATTATGCAATATGCATCTACTTGTGCACTAAATTATCATAAATATTGTTATGTCACTGCGCACAGACAAAGAAACCGGAAAACATGTATGCGTGATGTCAACGAGTAGAGTTACGTATAAGCATAACACTTAGTGAACGTTCAGACGACCACGATTCAATTGTAAGTGGAAGGATTTCCGTCGTAGGAAGTAACTGCTAGTTAGACTGCGCATGCTCACGTCAATATCGCAAGTCAAAAAATAATATCAATTGATTTTAGATTCGAAATCGTGGCATATCCTTGGATACATCCACTTGCGACGTAATCGCAGCCGTGTGTACATAACAATCGTGGCTGGAAAGATAGCAGGGTAGTCAATCACATGCTTACGAACAACCTATACGATATCATCATGTACGACGACATCGCAATCGTGTGAACAAACTATCCACGATTTTGTCGGGCCCGATTCCCCCACTTACGATTGAATCGTGGTCGTCTGAACGTTCACTTAGATAATGTGGTGGAGTTCCCTTTTCAAATTATATACTCGGTTATAGTCAGTTGGATTTTAAAAAAGCCAAATAGCAGATTTTTAATCCGACCAAAGACAATACATGTACATCATGCGCGAGAAGACAACAATACGTCACGATTATCCTTATATATGTAAACACTAAGTATTGTCATCACTAAATCCAGCATTCTGATTGGTCGGCGCCCACGTGGCTAGTTGCAGTTATTTCTCGGTGAATGTGCAACGCCTCATAACACCAAGCTAATAACACCATCGATACGTCATTAGGTTTGGAAAGACGAACGCGTAATGCTTTGGGCGCATTTTGACTGGCACAGGATTGACTTAATACATCATCGGGTTTCAACATGAAGAGAAATTGTTCCTATTAACGTTTGCCAAGGGTGCTATAGGGTATTTTGGGCTGATCTTGTCACGATACACTTTTCGATTTAAATATATTTACAAAAGTGGCCCTTTCGCTAAATGTATATAAATATAAGGATTAACTGTCATGTGGACTATTTTTATGGAGATGTAACGGTGAGGTAAGTGGACATAACTTGTATGTAAAACCCTTCGGGTTTTACACAAGTTATGTCCACTTACCTCACCGTTACATCTCCATAAAAACAGTCCACATGACAGTTAATCCTTATTTATAACATGATCATACCCTTATTCCATTCAATAAACCCATTCTATAAACTGTGACATGCAACGAACATTGCATAACAGGAAATGGTGCCATGTGACCTTTGAATTCCGGTTTGTCGTCCTGTTTACATTCCGTACGCTACATGTACGTCTCAAAATACTATGGCTTCCAATATTTTCCCAAGAAACTCAAATGAATGTAGAGTTTGAAAAGTTATTTCATTGAATATACGCCATTACATACACCAAACAGCTTTCTTTATCTGGGACTATTTATTTATGCGGGCAAACAACGTATAGTTTACGTGAAACGTCATCGCATGCTTGATAGGAATATGATGTTAGTTTCACGTGACATTTGTTGATTTAAGTATGTTTCATCAAGGTTTTGTATCATGTAAGAATAGAATATACAACTCGTCACCAGTTTATAGAGAAACTTACAAAACTCGTTCAGTAAATTAGGTCCAAAGGCCCGGGCCAGACCTAATTTACTGGACTCGTTTTGTAAATTCCTCTATAAACTTCTAGATCCTCTATATATTATATACTTTATTTCCTCCAAAATAAAGAGTATATGAAATACAACAGTATGAACAGGAACATGATTACATTTTATGTATTCTGCAGGAGCTACACTCAAGGTCGATCGTGTTCTTGCTCCCCTAATACAATGCTAAACAGAACACAGCAGATGGGACAGTGTAATGGGGGGGGGGGGGGGGTATCACAAGACTAACAAGGAACCCTTTTTATTAGTTTAATAATACATGTAATGTCAGGTTTAAAACCGCCACGGAACTTTAATATGAAACCTAGAAATTCTGTTTTGATCTTACCTTTATTATTTCTTTATTAAAAGTTTATTTTTCTCGTTCATGACAGACCTCTTATATGACATGCAAGCGCCGTACAATGGACAATGGATGCGAAGCTTATGGAAGAAAACCACAGTGAACTCGACTTTAGTGGAACCAACTACTCCATATTTTGCAAGTGATTTCAACAAGTCCATTGATTATACAATAACAACGGTTTTCCGGAATACAGAAGTCTTTGATAATGTAAGAAAGTTTTATTTTATTTCCATCATAAGAATATCTGTAAAACGACTATTAATATTAAACTATTAATATTGATTTCCTTACCACCTGCACCAAAGATGAAGTAACGATACTATCATGAAACATATAGTTTTAAAAGTGTCTTTTCATGTTGTCAACTTTATTCAACCACCCTTATCGCCCATGTTGGTGTAAACAGTATTTAATCCATATAATTCATAAAAGTAATTACAATATAATAACAAGTTATGGTATGGAGGGGATTCAACAGCAAACTGATAGCTTATATGTGTCGTCTCCGGTTATGGTGTGACCGACCCACAGAGTGAGTGTGCTTGAATTAAGTGCGATGTATTTCAGACAATTTGAAGTTCACAGTTGGTGTTTATTTGTTTTTTGTCTCGCATTAACTCACGCAGTTGGCTCGTTCGATAGGTGTGTCGATATTAAGTTTTATGGAATAAACGGTTTAAGTGAGACTGAGAGCTGGTATTAGTAATGCAGTTGGTATTAGAAAAATTGATATTAGATCAGTGGGAGAAAAAGGGAGAATTAGATAGTATTGTTTCAGATAGAAGAGAATTTAAAGATATATGGATAATCTGATGTAGACATAATGATTTTGAAGAGCTGGCCTATAGCCTCTGAGCCGACATCGCACCACGGTAACAGTTCACAATGAATTCAAACGCGGGGTGTGTTCTTATGTGATCAGGTTATAATCTAGCTCATTGTTGCATATCTTCCGATTTGATTTGGTTATTGTGCGCGTTATTATGCGCGTGTGTGGTTTAACGGACGAGTCATCCGTGCCATTACTAATTGAATCGTTCGCCCATGTTTACACAGCCAACAGTAAATAACCCAACACAAATCGAACATCATAATTATATCATAATTAATATAATGATATAGCGTTCCGGCACTGGCATCGATGATTTGGAGTTTGGGATGATCCCCTGGAAGATTTGACCCTGTGCCAATGCATTCTCTTATATATGCGAGTCGACCATAGGTCGCCTCGCATATATAAGAGAATGCATTGGCTTAACACATTAAAAATTATAAAATTGTTAAAGAATGTAAGACAAAATGGTAAAAAGTGTTAAAAAAAGATTTTGTTTAGGCCAATGCATTCTCTTATATATGCGAGGCGACCTATGGTCGACTCGCATATATAAGAGAATGCTTTGGCACAGGGAATAACTGTAACTATCACAATGTGGTCAATGAACCGGTTCCAATGATATCCATATTTGTATGGTTCTATTGAGACAGACCGAAGATATTTTAGGCTGTTGAAGCTTTATTTGGCTTTATTTGAAGCTTTATCTCTCCTACAACCCACGTTTGTATGCTATAATGCCACTGAAGAGCGTTTGTTTGGTTGGTTTGTGAGTATTTAATAGGGATTAGATGTTTGCCTTCTGTGTATGGGTTACATGCCATCTAAGCAGGAAGCAAAGCCCCCTCCCCAAATTCCAAAAGCGGACCGGCGATGAAGACTTACCTTGTTATAATACGAGTTGTGTGTATTTAACTTAGTTGATATCGTTTTGTTTAGTGGTTTGTTGTAAACTAGTGTCCTGGTTAGTGCTTGCGTGAACTCCGTTGCCTTAGTCTGTTGTATTCAGGGCTTATACTACGGGCTCAACTCTAGAAAGGGGGTGAAATGCCGGCCGGTGGACTTAAGGTCGATCGGGGCTCCCCAACTCTCGATGGTGCTATGCCCGCCTTCCACTCCTGTATGAGTGTCAGAACCAGTTGATCTGGCATCGATATCACTGCGATAAGCTCCTATACGGGGTTAGGGGTTAATTATGTGATAAATTTAATAGCAAATAAGCTCTAATCGAGAGGGTGGGACAGCGGAAATTTATACAACGATATTGCGGTGGGCTGGTGCTATATCACAAGCGCATGATGTTAGAGGTGATATATCCATTAATAAAGCCCAAAACCACCCTACTTTCACACCGAGAGAAGGAAACTAAATATGACACATTGCAAAATTGGAAACCTGTGTAGTGAACCCCGTTAAGATATGTTCGGAAACCTTATATCTGAAACTCTATTTTAATTAAAATTTGTTTAATCTCAATAAAACCGTACATATACATACAGTATTTGAGATAAATATGAAATACATGTATACATATATATATGTGAAATTAATATTTACAAGTTAGTGATCAAGAAAATTACATACAAGAAACAGAAACAAATTCTCGCCATTAATATCGGCATTTATTATATTGTATTCGCACTATACGATGTGACGGAGTCGGTTTAATAGGCCCTGCTTACAAAATGGCTAAAACAGATACCTACTAAAATATAGACATGTGGAACATATAATTATATAGTTCGCGTATTTTGTAGTGGTTTAACTCCCATGTGTAGCTGTAAGCATAGGGCGTTGAAAATAACAACTGTCACCTTTCTTCACAGGCTAAACAAACTTAAAGCGATACTGTACTCAAATGTTGTTGGTTTCTATAGTCTCTGAGTCGTAGAATAAGGCAACCATATTTCCATCATTTGAAAGTCTGTTGAGTAATGTTACGGATGGCAGATTATCCGGAATGCGAAAATACTAATTGTCGTCGTCAAGTAACCTTTGAACAGTTTTCAAGCAAATGTATAAAATAAATGTTATATTATACGCATACTAGTCCCACATTCTCAATTAAGTCATTGCATAGTTACTAGTCAGTGAGTGGCTTGAGTTTACGTCCCGTATCAACATAATGTTGTACACGATAATGTGTGCCACGAGTTGCCCATCCACTATCCGTGAATTATTTTGTACACGGAAATTCGTTTTTTAATTTATGGCTAGCCATAAACTTAATTTATATCAATTATTAACTTTGATTTTAAGATAAAATATTAACCAGAACATTTACAGAATACAATATTTAATCTAAAAAAAAGTTTTATAAAAAAACAAAACAAACGCCGTTATAACATCCGCCAGGGAACTCCGAGTCACCACACCAAATTTGGTTGATATCGGTCCAGGGGTCTGGGAGAAAATTCGCAGACAGATCCTACTTTTTGTTATATACATAGCTACACTGGAGAACATACATTTTTTCGCGTCAATAGAAATTTCAGTACATTAAGATTTGACAACAAAAATGTTGTTTGAATATAGCAAATGTAGCACTAAATGTATGCATGGATATCCAAATTAGGGTGAAGAGAGATTGCATCAGAATTTGTATTCTATGCAGCCAAGGACCAACTCAGTCGCTGATTGGTCGAAAATATATGCTAATTGTTATTTGATTGACAGCTATGGAACGGTCTATTCAGCGAGAAATGCCTTTATTGAGAGTTGGATCGGGTCAAATTTAGTCCTATATATATTGCTTTAGCACAAGTAGAAAGTAGTTAATGATATAAATCACTTGACAATGATTGACGCCAAAACTCACACATGGTTTGGTTATCTCTATAGACACTCGATTGATTTTCAACCAAGACTGAAGTTCGGTTATACACCGATCTGTGTGTGGGTAGAAAATATGCGAAATGTTATCTTGAGTATTTCCGCTTTGACTACATAGTCATCAGCTCGTATTGAAGAATAAATGGTACGCTACTGATATATATCAACAAGACAACAAGATAATGAAGATTATACTTACCAAATAATATGCAGCATAAACACAAAATTAAAGTTGATAATAATGAAGAAAGCAACAGCGAGGAAAATGTATTACTTTAGGTTTCTGTATCTATATTCGTTCTGAAGTCCTTGTGATCTCGTCGGTTGTTCTCGATCCGAGAGTTTCGGTTAGTTTCCGGCATCAACTTATCGGTGTCTCCGGTCACTTTGAACAGTTGGTGAATCTCTCCCAGAATTCCACAACACAACGCAAATCCAATTACACAACTGTATGCCTGCTATCTTCATAAATATGTTCGTCGATAGCATTCTCGTACTAATTATATGTTGAAGCCATTGGAGTTTTGTGTCAGGCGTAGTACTAAATGGATTGCGAAATATAATGTCTCATGCTTTTAGGTGTCGAATTTCCGAATTCCATTCCATGAGATGGGCTCCCGAATTCCTATTTACAGGGTTCGATGAAAGAGTTAACAACCTTTATGGACCCCCAATATCGGTTGCAAAGCTTTGGATAAGTTGATTTATTGAATGAGGGTTTAACGTCGTTTTAACCTACTAGGCCGTATCACGACCAAGAACAGAATCAGGTATAAAAAAAGATCGTAGCGAAGCAACTGCGTAGATAAACTAGACGGTGGATTAGATTAAAGCAATGCAATGATGAGCTATGTACAACTAAAATCAACCAAGAGTAATGATTCCACTTGGAGTCAGGAATATAGTGTGCAATCATACTATAAAACGTAAAAATGTAGAAGAATTTATAACAAATAGCTAAGAACACGAAATTACCAATGATTCACATTTAAATATGTAAAGTAGCTTTTAAAATCAGATTTTGCAGTGATAAGGTATTTATAATATTTGATGTATCGCGCATGAACTTTTATCAGTGCGCCAAGCTGATGGTCGGTGGGTGAGGCAAAATGTCATCCTTCAACCAACCGACAGCCCCGATCCGCAAATACTGTTTCCTTTGAGAGTTAACCGTTTCTCTTCAATCGTGCGGTCAAATTTTGAAAGCTCAGAGATGTACCTCTCTTTCTGAAAGTCGAAACTTTTGAGTGACTTTGGCGATCTTTGTTTCGAAGCAACAGGCGATTTTTCTTTTGGAACACTAGGATCAAGTTGCATAGATTGTTTCGGCAACTTGTGTCACTACATGTATTGATATATTGACGAGTTTGGTTTGACTCTCTGTCTGAGTGCTGGCATAAACACACTTTTTAGTATATACGATTGCTGAGTATGTGACAAGTGGACTGGATGGTCGAGAACCAACTATTTTCTTAGCATCTATATACGACATATGCTTCTCAGCTCTACATCGTTGAATCTTGAATTCCTAGTCTCAAAATGGGACATGAACGATCCATTGCAGCATGTGAACATTGACAGGTTGAATATTTCTGAAGATTCGTACAATCCTTATGATCATGACCAGAAATAGAACATCGTGCACATATGGTTTCTTTACTTTTACAACGGTCCTGGACATGGCCATACCCCTGACAATTAAAACATTGTAATGAGTTGGAACATATGTACTTAAATCCATCTTCATATATTCAACCTTCAATGTTGGTGGATATTCGCACTGACTCAAGGTCAGAAGATAATTGTTCAACTGAACATTTTGATCATCAACTCTCTTCGTACTTGTAAATCTACTGACTTCTGTAATTCCATGTGGCGCTAACTTAGTCAATATCTCTGACTCAGAAGAATCAGCTATAGCAACACCGCTCTGCTAATATTCAATGTCTTAACAGGAGTAACACTGGTGTACGTGCAATAGTTGTTAACTTCAACAGAGCATCAGATTGAACTTTGACAGGTTGAGAGAGCCACTTATTGGCCCAGTTCTGATTGCTTTAACCCTTTCAAAACATTTTAATTTTTTTTAATTTTTTTAGGGCCGATTTTACAGACCGTAAATTAGGGCCGATGAGATCGGCCCCTGGCACCGAAAGGGTTAACATATTTCAATTGTCCAGCAATGCTTTGTAGCGTTTTATCAATGAAAAAGATAGGTCTTTTCACACATGTGTCAAAGCCAAGAATCAACTACTGATGGAATACTACAGCATCATTGGAACTTCGTGAGTAATCATTCTTACGAGCAATACGTTGTTTTTTTTATTTGAGTTGCCATACAAAAAGCAAAAAAATCAACAACTAACCCAGCAGCCGCCGTGGACTACCCTTCGAATGCTGGTCGGGCCAAAGAATGGTACATAGCTGAAGCGGTGATTCGTTTAGCCGCTGCATATAGCAGCCTACATGTACCACACCACAGTGAGATAGGCGTGAACAATATATGATTCAACACTCAACAATCATCAGGACGAACAAAACAGACAGGAGAGAACAGAAACATGCGTGAAAAAAGAAAACAGAAAACAATACATCAAACATCAGACGAGCAATACAAGATATAACAAATATATAATACTGTGGAGAGGCGTGACTAGCCGATTGATTGAGCCGGGTCAACTCAACCATCTCTTGAAGAGATTTAAGACCAAAGATGACCATGAGCTGCGTCGTATCCGCAGGTCGATACCTCACGTAATACAACCGTCCTAGTACCCCCAGGACTCCTACACCACATTTCACGGGATGCACCCACGCAAAAAGGGTGCTACATTAGGGGATTTCTTACCCCTCGCAGTGGGGCGATAGGAATATTCTACCCCGGGCGCACACGGGGAAACATTTGGATAAGAACATAGAAGTTATAGTTGAAGGAGGGGCTGATTTCGAACGTTTGGAAGGCTATATATTTGGAGATTTAGGCTAGCTATAGTAATTAATTTAGTATAAATTTTGAAAGTAGCCTTCATGAAGTCAGGGTGTGGAATTCCCCATTAGTTTGGATCATATGCCTGTATTTCCAATTAATTGAAGTTAATTGGGCTCCCTTCCATTCTAATTTATACATATTTCATATAATACGGTCGCTGACATGATATTGCCATTTTATCGTCCATGCTTATGAATTAGGACAAAGAACTGAGAACATCCCTGTAAAATGGGTTAATATATTTTACAGTTTGTTTTCTCAGGAACTTAGGGTCACATGGGGTCATCGACCATGCATGAGGTGTATTTTATTAGAGGGGCCATTTTGAATGTTACACATTAGACGTCTTAGCCATGTGATTTTCATTGCGTCGTTAAAATGGTCTATGTTGACTATTTCCAGTCCTCCTATATAAGGACATAACTGCATGCTTCAGTCATAATTTGTCTCAAGATTCAAGATTCAATAAGATTTATTTGGTATCCAGTATATTTACAGTAGATATATAACAGGACCCCACACAAAGTTTAACTTGCAAGGGCAGGGCCCTTATGCGTGTATAATGATACAATGTAATATGTACATATAGTGGGTGTACATAGTGCGGGTGCGTATTTACAATGTGTGTAGATGGGAAAGAAGGGTTGGGGCATGGGGTTAGGTGGGGGTGGGTGGGGGTCGGGTTGTGAGATGGAGATTATAGTATTTTTGTTTGGTTATGCTTTATATGGTAGCCAATATGATTATATTGATGTCTGCATGCTGTGTCCTGTGTGATCATGCAATACTTGTATATTTTCAAGAATGTGAGGAATACCAGTATTTTTAGGTGGTCAATGAAATATGGGTGTGAATACTGCTTGATTTGGTTGAGGAATTAGTTACGGTCATAATTAATATTTTAGAGTTCCCAATAAAACTGAATACATTTGTTTTAACTTAACAAAAGCATCACCTGGACTGGGGAGACACATGAATATGTGGGTTTGCTTTGGGAGAATAAGTATCACAGTGACAGTTATTCTTCCAACTGGGACTAAAAGTCTGTGACTCCATATCTTATAATATAGTTATTCTTTCTATATCGTCTAATTTATCGCCATTTTAAGAAGATCAGTGTCGAAGTTAATGCCCAGGAAGTTGAATGTTTTTGAATAGGATAAATTGAAATATTGGCACATGTTTGATTAATATTTTGTTCGTGATCCCATCCACACCTCCTGACATTTCTCCGGATTAATGCAGTCCCGAAACACGAACATAATAGGTCAAAAATTGAGTAGGCCTGACGTATATGCTACTTTCATTGTCATCAGGTATGAACGTATTGATATTTTATACTCTGAACCACCGAGGACTATTCCATTAATTCAGTCATTCTGTCTTACCAACAATGCTAATACATCAGCGCAATGGACAAACATATGCAGGTATATGGGACCACCCTGTCGACAGCCACGTCCCAATTTAAAATCTTGTGATGTGACAATTAAAAAGGATGGACGAGCTAGCGTCTTCATATAGAATGGCCATCCATTTTATTATGGAATCGCCAAAATTGAAAAATGAAGCATTTGATTAAGAATGAACAGTGAATCAAAGCAGTCTCAGAATGTAGCATTCGGAAGAATTTTTAGATAGAAAAAAAATATCTAATTAACCAGGGCTATATTTCAATAAATTAGTAACCTTCAATAAAAATTCTAAAAGAAGGGTTAACTAAGACAAGTTTTCATACAACGCAGCATAGTGAAGCTATGTATTTAATTCCATCCAAAACTGTAGTGAATCGTGGCCGGATTTTAGCCAATCGGCCAACAGGAAAATTGAAGTTGCGAGGCTTTCATGTTGAACCGGACTTTTTTGGATTCTGGACAGGCTGCTGAGTTATTGCCAATCGTTGAGAATATATTACTGAAATTTTATAGCAGCTTGTTCAGCATACTTATATTACACTAAATTATAATAAGCAGTTTTGTTCTTGTTTTTACTTATAGCCACACAAGGATATTAAACTAATATTAAAAAGGTATTACTACCAGGCCGATCGTACAATGTCAGAAAACACAACGTCTGAACTATACATTAGATAGATATATTTATTTGGTGATGTAAAATGTAAAAGCATAATATTACAAAAGGTCCTACAATTTGAATGGTACAGTTTATATTGCATACAGCCGTTATTAAAGCAAAGACGAAAATATCTAAACAGTGTCGAGCATTAATATGAATGTTTAGCTTTATTTTCATTTATTTGTATATTATTTAATAAACATGGACATGTGGCGCCATGCACATGCATTATGGTAAGCTCAAAGCTGTTTCATTAATTCTATTCCAGCATACAGAAGTGAAACCACAGATAATATCGGTGCATACAAAAAAGGACAAATGCAATGACATCGTCATAGTAACCGGTTACTTAAATATCGGATCTTTCTTCAAAGGCGACAGGAACAACGTATTCTCTAACAGGACCTACATAAATTGGATGAAAGCCTATGCAACCATTCAGAATGATGTTGTGGCTTATTTCGACGACATTAAAATGCTTGAATACTTCAAGGGTGTTGCGAGTTCGCCGAACATTGTATCCAAGCTGGTTAATCGAACTTCGCTATGGTCCTTTGGTTTGAGGGATAAAATAGATAAGGTTTTCAAACAACCAAATTACCCACACCATCTTCCAAACACTGTAATTCCGGAATATTCGTGCGCGATGCATGCTAAATTTGATTTCTTGGAGCGGGCGATTCGTAACTATAGCGACGATAAATATTTCATGTGGGTGGACATAGGCTATTTCCGAGATCTCGTAGGCAGTAAGAACAAGTTCGGACTGTCGCTTCCAAAAGGATTTGACAGTTCAAAGGTGTCGTTTAGTGCTGTTCACGGCTTCGACCAGCGTGCTTCCTTCAGGCAGATTGTTTATGGTAACCACCTCTGGGTGGCGGGTGGAGCTATTTTAGCAAGTCGAGATGTGATGATACATTTTATACGACAATATCGTGACTTTGTCGACATTTTCTTATCGAACAAATTGATGAGTACAGACCAACAGATAGTATACGGGATGTTCGTAAACAGCAGCCGAAAATATAAACCGACAACTGAAATACAGGGACATTCTGGAGGATGGTTCCATCTTGGGAATATTTGTCGCCAAGCATGGAAACAGAATCAATGTGAACATTCATTATAGGTGTATCCATGATTACGGGATTAACAGCGCCGAGGACATTCTGCAAGTCAGTGTTCTGTCCCTCGCTGATCAGACCACTATAGAGTTCTGTCCCCTCGCTGGTAATAGCAATGGCACAACCGTCTATATTTGGAAGAGGAAATCCACATATAGACGGTTGTCTCCACGTGTCACATGCGTCGTTCTGATACTGTTTTCTCGTCTAACGCCTGACAATCTAGCTTTCTTTGTAAGTACGACAAAGAGAATATTTCCAACAAGTTGATGTTGTTTAAGGGATTTAGCATAATGCTCATACAACGCGCGTTTCAGAAACAAATCTTTATTTTCTGCTGGATAATCGGCGTGCAGTTGTTTGTATGTATGTGTGCCTTTAATGGGGAGGTCAAGTGAACAAATTTGAATGGGGATTTCCATGCAAATCAGCGGAGCAAAAGTTACAGAGTTGCACATACTTCTGAGTGTGACTTGATGTGGTATTGGAAACAACAGTTATTTATCTGGCGGGTCCGGTTGGTAAATTATAAATTTGTTCAATAAATATATTTTTCGATTTGTTTATGGAATTACATCACTTGACATTCATTTGAAAAATCAATATAAAATTCAAAAATAAATGCACCAACATTATAATGGAACAAGTTCCAAGCGGACCCGCCAGATAAATACCTGTTGTTTCCAATACCACATCAAATCACACTCAGAAGGAGTTGAAACTCTAACCTTTGCTCCGCAGATTTGCATGATAATCCCTATTCAAAATTGGTCACTTGACCTCCCCCTTAAATATTTATAATTATATGTCACAAGTAAGAAAGTAGGTCATGGCATGGAAGAGTTACGTTCTTCCATGTCATGGATTGAGAGAATGATTGCGTGCATTTATTTTGTCTCTACCTCCTTTGTTATTCTTTGTTCTCAATACAAACAAAAATAATTACAATAGGTGTGCTGCCTTACATGGTTGCAATTTTCCACCATAGTCACTGTTGCAAAGTTAAACATGTCACTCACGCTAATGGGGTCGTTGTCGTAATTATTTCTACATAGATGCACACATATGACACATTGCAAAATTGGAAACCTGTGTAGTGAACCCCGTTGATTAGGCCCTGCTTACAAAATGGCTAAAACAGATACTCACTAAAATATAGACATGTGGAACATATAATTATATATATGTATATATGAGGTTCGGCACAGAAGCAATGTTATATTTTATGCCTCCGAAACATGGCGAGCATTGCTCTTAGAACATGCTTGGGACTATACAACACACCAGGCGCCTATTTTTAGAAGCAAATTTGATTTTTGAGACAATGAAAATTTTTGTTTGTTTGTTTTTGTTTTTGTTTTTTGAGATTGGGTGGGATAAGATCCCCGGCCCGACGACGAGCGCGCCTTGCGACTCAAAGTCCGACGTCAATACCACACGGCCACCGAAGCAACCCCAAAAAAGGAAGCTCGAATGGCCGCTGTATTCCGACGTCGCACTTAGGACACTATATTCACAGTTTAAGGTCTCTTTATATATATGTATATATGAGGTTCGGCACAGCAGCAATGTTATATATTTTATGCCTCCGAAACATGGCGAGCATTGCTCTTAGAACATGCTTGGGACTATACAACACACCAGGCGCCTATTTTTAGAAGCAAATTTGATTTTTGAGACAATGCAAATTTTTTTTTTTTTTTAAATTTTTTTTTTATAGATTGGGTGGGATACGAACCCCGGCCCGACGACGAGCGCGCCTTGCGACTCAAAGTCCGACGTCAATACCACACGGCCACCGAAGCAACCCCAAAAAAGGAAGCTCGAATGGCCGCTGTATTCCGACGTCGCACTTAGGACACTATATTCACATTTCATAATTATATAGTTCACGCATTTTGTAGTGGTTTAACTCCCATTGTGAGTCATTTGTAGCTGTAAGCATAGGGCGTTGAAGATAACTGTCCCCTTTCTTCGCAGGCTAACCAAACTTAAAGGGATACTGTACTAGTAAGTAAGTAAGTAATGCTTTATTCCCAGCCAATTGAGAACACATATAATACACTATGTACAAATGAGAACGCTCCGGTCCAAATATTTGAAAATACACATGCAAACAGTAAATACTGAAAAACAATCATCACACCCAATACTCAAATGTTGTTGATTTCTATAGTCTCTGAGTCGTAGAATAAGGTAACCATATTTCCATCATTTGAAAGTCTGTTGAGTACCAAGTAATGTTACGGATGGCAGATTAGCCGGAATGCGAAAATACCAATTGTCGTTGTCGAATAACTTTTGAACAGTTTTCAAGCAGATGTATAAAATAAATGTTATATTATATGCATACTAGTCCCAAATTCTCAATTAAGTCATTGTATAGTTACCAGTCAGTGAATCCGTGAATTATTTTGATTACGTCTTGTACACGGAAATTCGTTTTTTAATTTATGGCTCTAGCCATAAATTACATTTATATAAATTATTAACTTTGATTTTAAAATAACATATAACCAGAACATTTACAGAATACAATATTTGATCTAAAAAAAAGAATTAAATAAAAAAAACAAACAAACGCCGTTATAACATGCTCCAGGGAACCCCGAGTCACAACACCAAATTTGGTTGATATCGGTCCAGGGGTCTGGGAGAAAAATCGCACAGATCCTACTTTTGTATATACATAGCTACACTGGAGAACATACATTTTTTTCGCGTCAATAGAAATTTCAGTACATTAAGATTTGACAACAAAAATGTTGTTTGAATATAGCAAATGTAGCACTGAATGTATGCATGGGTATCCAAATTACGGTCAAGAGAGATTGCATCAGAATTTGTATGCTATGCAGCCAAGGACCAACTCAGTCGCTGATTGATCGAAAATATCTGCTAATAATTATTTGATTGACAGCTATGGAAAGGGCCATTCAGCGAGAAATGCCTTTATTGAGAGTTGGATCGGGTCAAATTTAGGCCTATATATATATTGCTATAGCACAAGTAGAAAGTAGTTAATGATATAAATCACTTGACAATGATTGACGCCAAAAATCACACATGGTTTGATTATCTCTATAAACACTCGATTGAGTTTCAACCAAGACTGAAGTTCGGTTATAAACCGATTTGTGTGTGGGTAGAACATATGCGAAATATTTTCTTGAGTATTTCCGTTTCGACTACATAGTCATCAGCTCGTATTGAAGAATAAATGGTACGCTACTGATATATATCAACAAGACAATAAGATAGTGAAGATTATACTTACCAACTAATATGCAGCATAAACACAAGATTAAAGTTTATAATAATGAAGAAAACAACAGCGAGGAAAATGTATGACTTTAATTTCTGTATCTATATTCGTTCTGAAGTCCTTGTGATCTCGTCGGTCCGAGAGTTTCGGTTAGTTTCCGGCATCAACTGATCGCCGTCTCCGGCCGCTTTGAAAATTTGGGTAATTTCCTCCCAGAATTCCACAGCACAACGCAAATCCAATTACACAACTGTATGTCTGCTATCTTCATAAATGTGTTCGTCGATAGCATTCTCGTATTAATTATATATTGAAGCCATTGGAGTTTCGTGTCAGGCGTTGTACTAAAGGGATTGAGAAATATAAAGTCTCATGATTGGGTGTCGAATTTCCGAATTCCATTCCATGAGTTAGGCTCCCGAGTTCCTATTTACAGGATTCGATGAAAGAGTTGACCACCTTTATGTACCCCCAATAACGATTTCAAATTTTGGATAAGTTGATTGAATGAGGGTTTAACGTTGTTTTAACCTACTGGGCCATATCACGACCAAGAACAGAATCAGGTATAAAAAAGATCGTAGCGAAGCAACTGTGTAGATAAACTAGACGGTGGATTAGATTAAAGCAATGCAATGATGAGCTATGTACAACTAAAAGCATCCAAGAGGAATTATTCCACTTGGAGTCAGGATTATAGTGTGCAATCATACTATAAAACGTAAAAAAGTAGTAGAAAAATTTATAATAAATAGCTAAGAACACGAAAATGCCAAGGATCCACATCGAAATATGTAAAGTAGCTTTTAAAATCAGATTTTGCAGTAATAAGGTATTTATAATATTTGATGTATTGCGCATGAACTTTTATCAATGCGCCAAGCTGATGATCGGGTGGGTGAGACAGAATGTCATCCTTCAACCAACCGACAGCCTCGATCCGCATATACTGTTTCCTTTGAGAGTTAACCGTTTGTTAAAGCTCAGAGATGTACCTCTCTTTCTGATAGTCGAAACTTTTGAGTGACTTCGGCGATCTTTGTTTCGAAGCAACAGGCAATTTTTCTTTTGGAACACTAGGATCAAGTTGCATAGATTGTTTCGGCAACTTGTGTCGCTACATGTATTGATATACTGACGAGTTTGGTTTGACTCTCTGTCTGAGTGCTGGCATCAACACACTTTTTAGTATATACGATTGCTGAGTATGTGACATGTGGACTGGATGGTCGAGGACCAACTATTTTCTTAGCATCTAAAAACGACATATGCTTCTGAGCTCCACATCGTTGAATCTTGAATTGCTAGTCCTAAAATGGGCCATGAACGATCCATTGCAGCATGTGAACATTGACAGGTTGAATATTTCTGAAGATTCCTACAATCCTTATGATTATAGTAGAACATCGTGCACATATTGTTTATTTACTTTTACAATGGTCCTGGACATGGCCATACCCCTGACATTTAAAACATTGTAATGGGTTTGGAACATATGTACTTAAATCCATCTTCATATATTCAACCTTCAATGTCGGTGGATATTCGCACTGACTCAAGGTCAGAAGGTAATTGTTCAACTGAACTTTTTGATCATCAACTGTCTTCGTACATGTCAATCTACTAACTTCTGTAACTCCATATGGTGCTAACTTAGCCAATATCTCTGACTCAGAAGAATCAGCTATATCGCGGATTCGGAATACAGCTATGCTAATATTCAATGTCTTAACGGGAGTAACACTGATGTCTGCGCAATAGTTGTTAACTGCAACAGAGCATTAGATTGAACTTTGACAGGTTGAGATAGCCACTTATTGGCCCAGTCCTGATGGTTACAATACACCAAATATAAATTAGTATAGTGATTTCCCCTGGCACCCCCAAGCTAGGATCAGCATAAAACAATTCTGGCAGCTGAATGGTCAATGATACATGGATGAAAATTGCACGAAAAAATGTACAAAAGTGTTTCCCGTCGAGAAACATCAAATATAGCCACATATGTTTTTTTCGATGTAATTTTTTTCTCAATTTTAAGGGTAGTGTGACGTTTGTCAAGCTGCAGTGTGATCCACCACGTTTACAAGTACTTTTGGGCACAATTCCGTGTGTCTAAAAGGACGTTCTTCAATTTTAAATACTCGTGCAGGGTCAAAGCTTACCTGCGAATACAGGCCAGCGGGATTTGTTAACACTGAGGCCTATGTAAATCATTTGGTGTATTGTAACCTGATTGCTTTAACATATTTCAATTGTCCAGTAATGCTTTGTAGCTTTTTATCAATGACAAAGATAGGTTTTTTCACATGTGGGTCAAAGCCAAGAATCAAGTACTGAGGGAATACCACAGCATCATTGGAACTTCGTGAGTAATCATTCTTACGAGCAATACGTTTTTTTTTTTATTTGAGTTGCCATACAAAAAGCAAAAAAATCAACAACTAACCCAGCAGCCGCCGTGGACTACCCTTCGAAGGCTGGTCGGGCCAAAGAATGGTACATAGCTGAAGCGGTGATTCGTTTAGCCGCTGCATATAGCAGCCTACAGGTACCACACCACAGTGAGATAGGCGTGAACAATACATGATTCAACACTCAACAATCATCAGGACGAACAAAACAGACAGGAGAGAACAGAAACATGCGTGAAAAAAGAAAACAGAAAACAATACATCAAACACCAGACGAGCAATACAAGATATAACAAATATATAACACTGTGGAGAGGCGTGACTAGACGACCAATTGAGCCGGGTCAAATCAACCATCTCTTGAAGAGATGTAAGACCAAAGAGGACCATGAGCTAAGTCGATACCTCACGTGACACGACCGCCCTAGTACCCCCGGGACTCGTACACCACACCTCACGGGATGCACCCACACAAACAGGGTGCTACATTAGGGGATGTCTTACCCCTCGCAGTGGGGCGGTAGGAATATTCTACCCCGGGCGCACACGGGGAAACATTTGGATAAGAACAGAGAGGTTATAGTCGTAGGAGGGGCTGATTTCGAACGTTTGAAAGGCTATACATTTGTAGTTTGTAGTTTTAGGCTAGCTATAGTAATTAATTTAGTAGAAATTTTGAAAGTAGCCTTCAGGAAGTCAGGGTGTGGAATTCCCCATTAGTTTGGATCATATGCCTGTATTTCCCATTAATTGAAATTAATTGGGCTCCCTTCCATTCTAATTTTATACATATTTCATCATATAATACGGTCGCTGACATATTGCCATTTTATCATCCATGTTTATGAATTAGGACAAAGAACTGAGAACATCCCTGTAAAATGGGTTAATATATTTTACAGTGTGTTTTGTCAGGAACTTAGGGTCACATGGGGTCATCGATCATGCATGAGGTGTATTTTATTAGAGGGGCCATTTTGAATGTTACACATTAGACGTCTTAGCCATGTGATTTTCATTGCGTCGTTAAAATGTTCTATGTTGACCATTTTCAGTCCTCCGACATAAGGAGTAGTCAAGACATAACTGCATGCTTCAGTCATAATCTGTCTCAAGATTCAAGATTCAATAAGATTTATTTGGTATCCATTATATTTATAGTAGATATATAACAGGACCCCACAAAATGTTTAACTTGCAAGGGCAGGGCTCTTATGCTTGTATGAATATAATGTAATGTGTACGTATATTGGGTATATATAGTGCGGTGCGTATTTACAATGTGTGTAGATGGGCAAGAAGGGTTGGGGCATGGGGTTAGGTGGGGGGGGGGGTCGGGTTGTGAGATGGAGATTATAGTAATTATTTTGGTTATGCTTATCTGGTAGCCAATATGATTATATTGATGTCTGCATGCTGTGACCTGCGCGATCATCTTGCAATACTTGTATATTTTCAAGAATGGGAGGAATACCAGTATTTGTAGGTGGTCAATGAAATATGGGTGTGAATACTGCTTGATTTGGTTGAGGAATTAGTTACGGTCATAATTAATATTTTAGAGTTCCCAATAAAACTGAATACATTTTTTTTAACTTAACAAAAGCATCACCTGGACTGGGGAGACACAAGAATATGTGGGTTTGCTTTGGGAGAATAAGAATCACAGTGACAGTTATTCTTCCAACTGGGATTAAAAGCCCGTGACTCCATATCTTATATCGCATAGACACCTTGGTCTCGATATCCAAGCAAATTTAAATTGGAATGATCACATTGAAAATATATGTCGACGAGTATCAGGAAGACTATCCCAACTCAGAAAATTTAAATACAGTATCAATAGAAAGACGTTTGATAAAATCTACAGTACTTATATTCTGCCTATAATGGACTATTCTGATATTGTCTGTGCAAACGCACCAACATATTTGACTGATAAACTTGAAAGACTTCATAAAGAAGCTGCCAGAATTGTAACATGACTTAACCGATCGGTATCCGATAAAGACCCAATCAGTAATAGACGCGAACTTCATCAATTACACTACATATATAAAATTACTAATAACCTTGCTCCAACTACTTATCAACTATCTTACCTCCTCGTGCTGGCAATATCTCGAGATACTCAAAGCGGAATCCTGGAAACTTCTATTGTTACTTCTGTCACACAGAACATTTAAAAAAATCCTTCCTACTCTTTATGACACAATCATTGAATAAGCTTCCAACTGATACGTATAACCTAACAGAAGTTAAGGTCAATCCTAGTTTTATTGATTTGACCCCAACCCCCCCCCCCCCTTATTTTCAAACTGGGAGTCGCAAAGAAAATATTACCCATTCTAAAATTCGCAACGGTTGCAGTGAACTTCACTTAGATATGTATGAAAACTTTATAGCCGAAAGCCCAGTGTGTAATTGTGGCACAGAGGGCCTTACACTTCTTTTTCGAATGTCCATTATTCCGACCGCAAAGAACTAAATTATATGAGACTAGATGAGTATGCTTTCACAATAGTAGACGTAAACTACTTCCTCAGAGGCGCCCCAAACATTCCACAGCACCAAAACCAACTATTCTTTTATATTGTACAAAAATATATATCGGAAACCAAACGTTTCACTTAACGAAAAACAATCGTAAACAACTTACGGCATGGCATGATATCTATATTTAGGAGAGGATCTCAGGACCGGTATAACATCAATCACCAGACATCATCATCATCATCAACATTCTTATTATTACATGTACATTATATCTGTTATTCATTGTGTTTAACCATTTGTGTAAATATTGTCGGGAGAGGGGCCACCTTAAGTTGTTAAAACTTGTCCCCAATCCCTTGTAAATTGTGTTACAATAAATATGTTTAAACCAACCAACAATGTTAATACATCAGCGCAATGGACAGATCACCCTGACCACATCCCAATTTAAAACGTGATATGTGACAATTAAGCAGGACGGACGAGCTAGCGTCTTCATATAGAATGGCCATCCATTTTATTATGGAATCGCCAAAATTGAAAAAATTAAGCATTTGATTAAGAATGAACAGTGAATCAAATCAGTTACTTTGATCACTCACAGAGTGTAGCATTCGGAAGAATTTTTAGATAGATAAAAAAAATCACTAATTACCCCGGGCTATATTTCAATAAATTAGTAACCTTCTATACAATTCTAAAAGAAGGGTTAACTAAGACAAGTTTTCATACAACGCAGCATCGTGAAGCTATGTACTTAATTCCATCCATAACTGTAGCTGAATCGTTGCCGGATTTTAGCCAATCGGCGAACATGAACATTGAAGTTGCGAGGCTTTCATGTTGAACCGGACTTTTTTGGATTCTGGATAGGCTGCTGCTTTATTGACAATCGTTGATAATATATTTCTGAAATTTTATAGCAGCTTGTTCAGAATACTTATATTACACTAAATTATAATAAGCAGTTTTGTTCTTGTTTTTACTTATAACCACACAAGGATATTAAACTAATATTAAAACGGTATTACTACCAGGCCGATCGTACAATGTCAGAAAACACAACGTCTGAACTATACATTAGATAGATAGATTTATTTGGTGAGATGTAAAAACATAATATTACAAAAGGTCCTACAATTTGAATGGTACAGTTTAGATTGTATACAGCAGTTATCAAAGCAAAGACGAAAATATCTAAACAGTGACGAACATTAATATGAATGCTTAGCTTTATTTTCTTTAGTTAATAAACATGGACATGTGGCGCCATGCACATGCATTATGATAAGCTCAAAGGTGTTCCATTAATTCTATTCCAGCATACAGAAGAGAAACCACAGATAATATCGATGCATACAAAAAAGGACAAATGCAATGACATCGTCATAGTAACCGGTTACTTAAATATCGGATCTTTCTTCAAAGGCGGCAGGAACAACGTATTCTCTAACAGGACCTACATGAATTGGATGAAAGCCTATGCAACCATTCAGAATGATGTTGTGGCATATTTCGACGACATTAAAATGCTTGAATACTTGAAGGGTGTTGCGAGTTCGCCGAACATTGTATCCAAGCTGGTTAATCGAACTTCGCTGTGGTCCTTTGGTTTGAGGGATAAAATAGATAAGGTTTTCAAACAACCTAATTACCCACACCATCTTCCAAACACTGTAGTTCCGGAATATTCGTGCGCGATGCATGCTAAGTTTGATTTCTTGGAGCGGGCGATTCGTAACTATAGCGACGATAAATATTTCATGTGGGTGGACATAGGATATTTCCGAGATCTCGTAGGTAGTAAAAACAAGTTCGGGCTGTCGCTTCCAGTAGGATTTGACAGTTCAAAGGTGTCGTATAGTGTTGTTGGCGGCTTCGATCAGCGTGCGTCCTTCATGCACATTGTTTATGGTAACGGCTACTGGGTGGGGGGTGGAGCTGTTTTAGCAAGTCGAGATGTGATGATACAATTTATACGACAATATCGGGACTTTGTCAACATTTTCTTATCGAACAAATTGATGAGTACAGACCAACAGATACTATATGGCATGTTCGTAAACAGTGGGCGAAAATATAAACCGACAATTGAAATACAGGGACATTCTGGAGGATGGTTCCATCTTGGGAATATTTGTCGCCAAGCATGGAAACAGAATCAATGTGAACATTCATTATAGGTGTATCCATGGTTACGGGATTAACAGCGCCGAGGAAAAACTGCAAGTCAGTGCTCTGTCCCTCGCTGATCAGACCACTATAGTGTTCTGTCGTTCTGTCCCCTCATTGGTAAGAGCAATGGCACAACCGTCTATATTTGGAAGAGGAAATAAACAAATAGGCGGTTTTCTCCACGTATCACATGCGTTTTCTCGTCTAACGCCTGTCAATCTAGCTTTCTTTGTAACTACTACAAAGAGAATATTTCCAACAAGTTGATGTTGTTTAAGGGATTTAGCATAATGCGCACACAACGCGCGTTTTAGAAACAAATCTGTATTTACTTCTGGATAATCGGCGTGCAGTTGTTTGTATGTATGTGTGCCTTTGAGGGCACGGGCGGCGTTCTTTGCAGAAATATTCGCATGTTTTCAAATCGCCATCAACAGAAGGAATATAAAAAAATATATAGTTTTACTCATATGCCAAACATAACCAGCGCTTAAATAGTATATTGTCAAGACATACGATGGTGTACATAAACAAGAACCTGCTCGTCTTACAGACGTTTTGCTTCTGTTTACATAACACATAGCAATTATCTTTGTTAATCACACAAAAATGATATAAACGCTCTTTATTATTTCCATATCAGGAAACATATCCGGAATTAAACAAAAGCCAGGTTCTGTTTTTTTTGCTTTTGTTTACATAACAAAGAAAAAATATTTGACAACAACACTGTTTATGCCATATTTCTGATTGGTATAAGAACAAGGTCTGTCTATATTTGACTATTCTTTCTGTTTATGGCGGTTTTTGACGGAGCTGAATATTTTAACAGAATACCCAACGCCAACGCCGCCCGTATCTTTAAATATTTATAATTATATGTCACAAGGAAGAAAGTAGGTCATGGCATGGAAGAGTTATCTTCTTCCATGCCCTGGATTGAGAGAATGATCGGGTGTATTTATTTTGTCTCTACCTCCTATCTCAATACAAACAAAAATAATTACAATAAGTGTGCTGCCTTACATGGTTGCAATTTCCCACCATAGTTACTGTTGCAAAGTTGAGCATGTCACTCACCGATGTACCCGCACAATGAGTCTATTGGGAGCAATAAAACCGTTACGTTTAAAGGCACGGTCGGCGTTCGTTGCAGAGATATTCAATCGCCATCAACAGAAGGAATATTAAATATATATAGTTTTGTTCATATGCCAAACATAATCAGCGCGTAAATAGTATATTGTCGGCAAGACGAACGATGGTGTACGTAAAGAAGAACCTGCTCGTGTTACAGAAGTTTTGCTTCTGTTTACATAACACAGCTCAATTCTATTGGTTAATCACACACAAATGATATAAATGCTCTTTATTATTTCCATAGCAGGAAAATAGTAACAATTTAGCTATTTATGTTTACCATATCCTGATCTAAACAAAATTCAGGTGCTGTAACCGTTTTTTGCTTTTGTTTACATAACAAAGGAAAAACATTTGACAATAACACACTGTTTATGTCATATTTCTGATTGGTATAAGAACAAAGGCTTTCTATATTTTACTATTCTTTCTGTTTATGGCGGTTTTTGACGGAGGTGAATATTTTAACAGCATACCCACCGCGAACGCCGCCCGTATCTTTAACAGACTATTGACTTCTAGTCAGCAGTAGCGATTTTATTCACGTGTTTACCGGAACGAACTAACTGTTTTCATGATCGCTCAGAATTGTACTTGATCGTGACAATCCCAAATATCAAGGAACTCAGTTGAAACACTCTCAGACCATGTTAAACCTTCCATGACTGGGGTGAAAACCCTGTGTCATTGCATTCTCTTATAAATGCGAGTCTCCCACATATACGGAGCACAGCATATATAAGATAATACATTGGCCTAACAAGATTTAGCTTGACATTGTAAACCATTATATATTGCATTCTCTTAAACATGCGAAGATCCCTATGGGAGACTCGCATATACAAGAGAATGCACTGGTATCTGCTGGCATGGGATATTTAATGCTAAATAGCGGAGCTCCCGCAATGAAAGGATTAAATTATACGAAAACAATGCATGTTTATCGCAGCTACTCAACAACCTTCAAATACGTGTCAACATGCTATACCGAGTGTCAACATGCTATACCGAGTGTCAACATGCTATACCGAGTGTCAACATGCTATACCGAGTGTCAACATGCTATACCGAGTGTCAACATGATATACCGAGTGTCAACATGCTATACCGAATGTCAACATGCTATAACCGAGTGAACATTTATGTGGGCATGTCAAATATAAATCACGCGTTGAGAAGAGATGAACCGCCCGTGAGGTAACGGCTGATGGGTCCAAGTAGTATCATTTTGGCGAATAAAGCGGCTATATATATGTTAAAGACTATATAGATACTCAATTTTTGGGAAATACTGGATAATTGTCGATGTAAACAACAATTTGAGTAAGCATCACTATTATTTATCTTTTGGCTAATTAATATCAATTTAGATATTCTGTAACACAAAAAGACGCATTGAAGTATTGAAAAATGCAACTATGAACAAGGTGTTTGGGTCCCAAATAAAAAAACAGTCATTGTCATGACATGGAGCAGAAAAGAGCGTTCCGTGTTATTCTGCTCCTGATATGGTATCAATAATGAGCGTTTGTCTACTTCGGACAAAATATTTAAAACGGCTGGAAAATGGCTGTGACTTTGGCAAGTGTTTATCAAAGCAAATGAAGCCGGCATATCAATAGTTCGTGTATTTATCGACCTGTCGCATCCGTCCCCCCAAATTACGAGAATTTAATGAGCCATGTCAGTTTAAAAGTGACTTTTGCAGTAAATCATTATTGTGTTGCCAGTTTTCAAAGCATGCCACCACTTCCTGTTCTATAAATTGAGTAGTTATAGTGCTTAAATATGGTCCAGACATATCACAAAACTTACCACAGTAAGGCAGCGTACCTATCATGACATCGCCACTGTGGTATGTGTGACGACGGCCATTCTGTATGGAATACTGTTAGGGCCAACTCGCAACGGGGCGGGGAATATGAAATCCGCCAGTCGCGGAAACCGCCGAAAGCGACAAAACATAGTATGGAATACTGTTAGGGCCAACTCGCAACGGGGCGGGGAATATGAAATCCGCCAGTCGCGGAAACCGCCGAAAGCGACAAAACATCTGGCTGCGCACACAGATCACCACGCGAGGGAACCGCGGGAACCGCCGAAAGCGACAAAACACCTGTTGCACACACAGATCACCACGCGAGGGAACCGCCGAAACCGCCGAAAGCGACAAAATCAAACGAAATCTCGTTTCATTATTTCGCTTTCGGCGGTTCTGTCTTTTGATTTTCTCGCCTCGATGAAAGCGCCGAAAGCGAAATAATCAAACGAGATTTCGTGGCGAGGGAACCGCGGGAAGCGAAATAATCAAACGAGATTTCGTTTCATTTTGGCGGTTTCGGCGGTTTCGTCGCGACACCCGGAACATGCCGGTAAACCGACCAGTTTAGCGAATGAAGATGCAACGCAGTAGCACCTGAAAGAAAAACATAGCATATGAAATCACGGCTTATAAACGGTGTCTCGTATTAAAACGAATGGGAATATCATACTAGTAAATAAATCAAATCGATATAAAACATGCAGTTTCTAGAAATATGCGTACGTCTACGAATAAGCTGGCACTTTCCCCTCAATGAGATAAGTAGACTTTAGTGTAATTTTAACTTTCTAAATACAGGAACCCCAAAGGGACGTATTTAAAGTTACCCCTTGCGATAAGTGGGTAGACTGTATGTCTATAAACGGGGGGCGAGGGTGCTTGCCCATATGTGGCGCCATCCCTGCAAATATTCGTTTTCGGAGATATCTCCTCGTAATTCGGAGATATCTCCTCCTTTTCGTGGAGATATCTCCTTGGAATTGCAATTCCTAGCAGATATCTGCTTGGACTATGGTCCATTATGGAGATATCTCCTTGGATCCAAGGAGATATCTGCTTGGATTATGGAGATATCTCCTTGGATCCAAGGAGATATCTCCTCGCAACTACGAGATCTCCATATTCCAAGCAGATATCTCCTTGAAACCGAGGAGATATCTCCATATGTGCGAGCAGATATCTGCTTGGACCCAAGGAGATATCTCCGAAAACGAATATTTGCAGGGATGGCGCCCCATATGCCCATGTATGAATTCAAGGGCCCGCTATTCAATTTTGGCAACGATGTTCAGGAAGGGTGAGAAAATATGGTCGAATACGCTGATGATCATTCACATGAATCAGTAATAATTAATGAGTGGGTGTCATCCCTTAATTACCCCTGGATCTTGAATACAAGATAGAATAGAACTGCGAATACTATACGTACCATGCAGTTAAGAAACTATATACATGTAGTATAGAATACTATTCGATAGTTATCTCATACTAATATCACAATTTTCACAAGTACCACTTAACAGAGGGGTATTACTATACCGGTATATGAATTCCGCGTACATCTTGAAATTGGCCTGAAAATAGGGGAGTGATTCCCTCATTAACGGTCGTTGCAAATTATTGGGGACATACGTTAATTGCGATACCTGTAAATAACGATTTCGTGGTTTCCATTATTTGGTATGGGAAACCGAAATATTTGTTAGCAGGCCTTTCGATCCTCATAATCTCATTGTTTTATTTCATATATAATGGGCTTATATTTGTGAGTATATATTGACTGGAATTTTGCATTACTTGTGCTTTTACTTGCGTTTCGAACGTTGGTTACAATATATCGCAATTTCAATATCGTATATACTGAACACGAGCTCTTTGTTGTTGCCGCACAGGGTGTGTGCGTGGAAATCTGAGCGACAGCATCATCTACCACAATCGAATCAAGCAATACTAAATAATTATGGTTGAGTTTATATATATTCTTGGAGCCTCTCAGGTTTCCTTATTCATATACAGGGCCCATATTTAGAGGACACTATATTATAGTTCCTTGTTGAATATTAAAGCATATAGTTTCTCATCTCTAAAATACTTGTGAATGAATATACCACATATGTGGCGTGATCATAATTGACGAATAATCTATTATAGGATCTGAAATCCAAATATCAGTGAATAGTATATAGACCCAGGGGCAATATACATAAGCTTCTGATCGACACAAAAGCACACCAAGATGGCCATCTCAATACCTAAAGTACTATACGTCAGGAGAGTACGTCTTATATTGATAGTACTTAATAGGGGACCTGTGGTTCAATCTACTTCGACAGAATAGGTTATATATTTACTATTCCATGGAAATGGAATGTAAATCATTTGTGTAGCCGACACATAATGTAAGATTATTGCCAGTAATCATGAAAATCTGAGAATTCGGTAGATCATGCCATGAATCTCTACTTTAGCTACGCCCATATAGAGATCATACTCCACTAGTACACAACCTGGGAACGTTTTGATGTTGTGACAGGGAAGTTTATAACATTGAAAAGGCAGTGCAGGTAATATATTTCTTAGTTATTACCTGTTCCTTAATAATGTAATTCGAAATTGCATGATTTAAGTATCTTAATTATTTGTGAGCGATTTGGTTTTGCTTTGCTTACAATTTTGGGAATTTATCCCAGGTAATTAATTCACTTGTTTATAAAGTTTATTGCGATATCGGCTCACAAAAAAAGCATGTAATCTTGAGCTGGGACCACCCCCTAATTTGAAGTAGATTAAGGAACAAGTATTAACAAAGACATATATTCTATACCTTGTTTGTTCAATGTTATATTATAAAGTTCCCTGTCAGAACATCAAAAGGTTCACAAGTTTTTTGTGAACCTTTTGATGTCTGACAGGGAACTGGTGTAATATGTAGTTGGAGTAGAGATTCATGGCATGAATGATCTAAGAGTTTGGATACTTTTTATATAACATTACTGTAAATTACTTCCGTTACCCAAAATGGATTTGGCTGTAGGGTCACTAGGGTGCATGTACATGTGCCATGTATTTAACTGGATGATTAATCCCATGTATTAGTTTAAGCCTACCCATTCATCTGAACGAATGTTCAGCTAATAAGTCCTACTCATTCTGACTTCTTGTCGAATTTCCCTATATGAATGAATGGGATTCCATAGCATTTCTCTGCTCGCCATCTGCGTATTGGATATACAGTGCTTAACCAGGTCTAGGTGAAGACCATTCAAGAACCAAAAACTTTATAGGGTCGACACCTACTCAGATAAATTCAATACAACATCAATGGCCAACCTCTGTTAAACTTAACCCGTTGTCTTTGACCAGTAGTTCCCTTATGATATACATTATGTTCAAATGTTACCAAGTGATTACTGTAAACAAAAGAATATGAATCATCCTGCACTTTTATTATCTGTTTGTTTCTGTCGTCTGCTTACTTATTTCTTCAACATCCCTCCGGATGACGCCCTCCAATAGACCATTCCAATCTACATTGTAGTACTGAGCAGGATACTTCATTCAGTAAAGAAAGAGTAATTTAAACAGACATGGCTCATTCAGATTTGGAGGGAATGAAAACAAAATATTGACATATAGGCTTCATATTATGGTCTGAATGGCACTTGCCATAGTCACAGCCATTTTCAAATTTTCTCCAAAAGTCAGACATACGTTCTTTATTTCTACCATATCAGGAATAGATTAACACCGAATGCACTTTTCTGTTCCATGTTGTGCAAATGGCTTCTTTTTTTTTGGGTTCCAAACACCGTGTTCACAATTGCATTTTTCATCAGTTCAATGCGTCTCTTAGGGTTACAGCATGCTCATAGAAAGGTGGTTCAGATATTTACCAACCTGTTTCAATACCAAGAAAAAGTCAAAACCAAATAATATTATCTGTATTTTGGAGCGCAAAACGCCATGTGGCTTTGAGAATATGGAGAAAAAAATTGGTCAATTACAGACATCTCCTTATTATTTAAATTTTATTTGTTTTCATGCCGATAAAGTTTTTATTTTTGGGAAAACAGATTCATACAAGTACAAATGAGCAAAAAATAAACAATTAACACTTTGTTCAACTAATTCCATTCACTGGAAGGGGTGGGGTCTAACGACATGCTCCTATATTTGAGCTGCTATACATAATGGTAGTATACAAGAGACTCTTGTAAGCTATCATCACTTATAGCCGATATATTTACATGTAAGAACAGTGCTTAAAGGCTGTGTGGAGTGGGGTGGGTTTAGCAAGTCCCTGCGCCCCAAGTAATAATATCATAGTTCCAGTCATACAAATTTGAATTTTATATTATTGAATCAATCTCAACTACTTGAATTTAAATTTTAGTGTGTGTGCTCAGAGCCTTTGCATATATTACATTAATGGAACTTCAATACTATATGTTGGAAAATGTGTAACTGAAATGAAGGTGAATAAATGATATCTGAATACACCCATATTCACCAGTATAATAACAGACTCAGTAAGAAAAACGTCTGCCATTTACAAAGTTAAATTTTAGCTGCTATATTTTATAATATTATTTGTATTTTGCTTTCATCCTCAAATTCTTTCATTTGTTGCAGTGTTCCTGCTGAACACCTGGCTAATGACATTTTAAACTGGTGACATTAAATAAGACATCTATTAACACAGCCTCTAATAAATAGGAACTTGTGGCAAAAGTAAATAATTTTTTCCCTAACATTTTCAAGAAACTGGGACAGAAATGTTAATATTTTTAGAGAAATATTTATTGAAAATCTATTTTAACAAGACAGTCAATGACTGTGGGGTCGCTCACCAGACTGCAAAGACTGATAAGACTGGGACTCTGGAGACCAAAACAGTCAGCACTTTTCATAATCACTTTAAAAGAAGTAGATTTAAACAGGATATGTGGCTAGAGAGACTTCAAGTATGTAGCTTGGTGAAAATCCACCTTGAAATTGCCAACTGTACACTACTGATCACCCCCCTCCTCCAGCTCAACAAGTCCCCTCCCGACCGGGCTCCAGACTCCCAAGTCTTAGGTTGGAATTTCACAACCGACACCTCAAACTTTCTCAATTGTTGGAAATTTCCAATCTCACAAGCGCCTTTTTCTAAAACCATTTAAACATGTTTGAAGCCCAATTATCCATGGACCCAAAACACAATACATGTATGTCAGACCAATCAGTCAGGTGGTTCCAAGGTAGATGTTTTAATGAATTTGGTATTTCGATGATTTTATTGGACACAAAAGTGTTAACTCCCCATAGCCTGCCATTTCTTGACAGGTTGACCTCATTTTAACAAATCTGAATCTCAGTCACTAAAGGATCCTCCTGATTCCTCCATACTATATGTATTAAAGCTAAATAGTCCAAACTCTCTTGAGAAAACATTTTAAGAATTACTATACAGACATATAGTTATGTCCCTGGTCCCACGGTGGGACCAGGGACATAACTATATGTCTCTATAGTAATTCTCCAACCCTATTTAACCTGGTGACCCCATCTGAATAAATTTGAATCCCAGACACCAAAGAACCCTTCATACATATCATAAATATCAGTAAAATAGACCTGATGGTCCTTGTGAAGGAAGCATATTAAGAGGAAAACTGTCCCTCGCTTGGCCCCTATTTGACCAGGTGACCCCATTAAAAAAAATCTGCATTGCAGTCAAGGAAGAACATTCCATTCTATATAAGCCAACTAGTTCTTGCAAACATATTTTAAGAATTACTATGTAGTGAAATAGTTAAGTCTCTTGCTCTGGCCTTATTTGACTTTGTGATCCCATTTTCACAAAGGATAAGAATTAACTTCCCCAGTTGAAGTTGGTGATATTCACCCATTGGGCACCTCATTTATGAATTTTATCTTCTGCAAATTAGGGGATATAGAAACTTCCTAGAAGGGAAATTTAACTAACAACAATGTAAATTTGATACTATAGATACTTCCCAGAAGATGAGGCCTAAGCAGAATGAGGTCTCCAGAGGGTGAATTTGGTGATGCTAGCCTGCTGTGCGGGATAGCATCACAAAAAGCGTGTCTGTTTCTACATTGTGCATGCCTGGCCTCAAGCAACACAATGTATTATACAATCAAGCCTTGAAATAGTGTGTCTGTCATTTGCAGAATGAGGTCCCCAGAGAGTGAATTTAGTGACGCTAAATTCACCCTCTGGGGACCTCATTCTGATAAAGCCCTCAACTGCTATGGAAGATCTAGAATAAAATTGAATTTCCCCAGTTGAAGTTGGTGATGTTCACCCATTGGGCCCCTCAATTATGAATTTTATCTTCTGCAAATTAGGGGATATAGAAACTTCCTAGAAGGGAAATTTAACTAACAACAATGTAAATTTGATACTATAGATACTTCCCAGAAGATGAGGCCTAAGCAGAATGAGGTCTCCAAATGGTGAATTTGGTGATGCTAGCCCGCTGTGTGGGATAGCATCACTAAAAGCATGTCTGTTCCTACATTGTGCATGTCTGGCCTCAAGCAACACAATGTATTATACAATCAAGCCTTGAAATAGTCTGTCTGTTATTTGCAGAATGAGGTCCCCAGAGGGTGAATTTAGTGACGCTATCCTGCACAGCTTCACAGAAGATGAGGCCTAAGCAGAATGAGATCTTGAGACTCTAGATACTTCCCAGAAGATGAGGCCTAAGCAGAATAAGGTTCTCAGAGGGTGTATTTGGTTATGCTAGCCTGCTGTGTGGAGAAACCCCCTGAATTCACCCTCTGGGAACCTCATTCTACAAATGCCAAACACTCTTAATTCAAACTTGGAGAAAATGAAATTAATCTGATTTTAATGACCACTGAGTGATAATGTAAACAACAAGGGTGCTTCATTGATAACACCATTAATCTCAGTTAAATTACAAATGACATGAATTACACTCTCTGGGGATGGAAAGCACTATGGCACAGCAGATGTTATCTACCCATCTGTCAGTTGTATAAATATGTGTCCATCAGAGCACATGGGTGGCTTGCTGTAGTAGAGAATACAAGGATTTAAAGTCATTTACTGAACATTTCTGTACATCTGTCTGTTCCTGATTTCTCCCAAACCCCTGATTTCAACCAAATATAGTGGAGTGACTAGAGGTACCTCCCCTCCCCTCCCAAAGATGTAATGTCATAGGTTCTTCAAAATTTTAATGAGTTTTTTTTTTTAAATAAAATATTTTATTTAATAAAAAAAAAATTATTTATTAAAAATAAAATATATATATATATATTTTATTTTTTTTGGTTAAATTGAGCAATAAGTTAAATTAAAAAAAAAATTCAAAAATTCAGATTTATGTCCATAGCCCCACCCACATTTGACCCAGTGACCTCATTTGAACAAATCTGAACCAGTCACCCAAGGTACCCTCATACCAAATATGAACCCATTCGGCCCGACAACTTCAGAAAAGAAGTCGTTTTAAGAATTACTATGTGGAAAAATAGTTATGGTCCTGACATCAAAACTATTTGACTTGGTGACCTCATTTGAACAAATCTGAATGAGAGTCACCTAGGGAACATCCACACCAAATATGAACCAATTCGGTATGATAGTTTCAGAGGAGAAGATGTTTTTTAAAAAGTTGACAGACAGACGGACAGACGTAATGACTATAGCTCCACCGGAGACTTTGTCTCAGGTGAGCTAAAAACTCCATGTTTCTCCTGTGCTTTTGGCAATAATAATGCAAACTTGACTTCAAAACTATTTTCAAGCCATATGTTTTGTTGTTGCTATTGTTGGGAATAGAGCATCTTTAGTGTTGAGAATTATGTAAATCCCATTCTTGTAATTAGATCCTATGAGAATTCATTCAAAATAATATGTGCAACAAAATAGACCTGTCTTCAATATAAAATTTTGTGGAACATAAATTTAAAACATAAAGGTGGTTCCAATTCTTTGTTCTACAATTTCCTAGGGGTATCTAATTTTTAACTATTTAATTATGTTCATGAAGTATCAATCTTATTCTTCCTGTAGACCACCAAATTGCAATATGAAAAAAAGTCAAAAAATTAAGATGAATTGAAATTATTTTATTTTTCAACAAAACATTTATCAATACAAAACTCTACATATGTATATTAAACATTAGACTACAAACATAAGAATATATAGAAATTATCTGTAGAATATATATAAATAGATATAAAATATTAATTATTGAACTAGACTCTAGTCCTATTTCTACAATAAATATATAATCAAAATTTCAAATCATTTGAAATGTTAAACTTCCACAGACTATCAGAGAACATTTGAAATATACAGGCCACTTTAATATGAGGTAAGCTAACTCATTAATCTAGGCGATGAATGTAATAATAATGGCTTTAATAACTATTGAATTGTGTTGTTTTTGTCACAATTCGGAAAACAGGAAAAACAAGTGCAGTGCCAAGCATGGAATATGCTCAGTTTAGAATGTGGGTATAGCTAAGCTATAATACTCCAGGCACATCAGACATGAAAGTGGAAAAGTAAGGAAATAAATCGGGGAAAGCTGATTTTAAAAATATTATTTAGACCATAACATCGCGGACGAGTCACGAAAAGTCCCCTAAAATCCAAGTTGAGCTTTTTGAGTTACATTATTTTTTCCATATAATAAAAAAAATATATATTTTTCACAATCATGAAACATAATTATACAAAAGGCACTCAATATTGTTCGATACACAGTTCTTGAACAAAAGACACCCATTCAAAGGGAAACTTCAAATAAATTTTGCAGATATGGATATGAAATAAAACACGGAGCCAAAACAATGACGATTTTGAGGGCAATCTGTTGTATTCGATGTCAGATTTCTCGGGCTTCTCAAAACATAGACGCGAGCTATCTATTTTAAAAACTGCACAGACACCACTCCATCGCTATAATAGGAATTAGCAAGTATGCGTATCATAAGTGGTCAAAACTTCTAAAAACATAACCCTACCCCCCAAAACTGGTTATCAATGATCTGGTCGTATTTTGCTGTTCTATTTTGTCTAATCTAGTCATATGAATTACGCAGTTATTCCAGTTTATGTGAAATGTGAGTACGAGAACGAATATAGTGACACGATCAGAATAATACAATCGCGGTCATAAATGGCCACAAACAACAAGCCAAGCCAAGATGAAAGCAACATACTGGATAACTACCTAGTAGGTAAAATACGTATGAGTAATATACAAGTAATATACGTTCAGGTTCTGTTTAGTCGGGCCAAGTTAAATAATTCAGAAAACATTGCCTTATTCTTCCGTTTCTAACCATTGTATGAGACCTTGCTTTTCGCTGTATATCTCGCAAGATATTTTAGAGAGAATTCGTACATCCCCGATTAAATGTTTCTCTTATACTCTGAAATAATTCTCCCTCACATATTTCGAGCTGTTGTCACTCTTATGCGATTAGCTATTAAATTTTGGTGGCCATTTTGAGACGTACATTCTACTTATATGGTTCACGACTAAGCATTGTTTGTATATACCTCAATGTATTATGAATTTGGAATTAATTGATCTACACATGACTGCATTCGCATATGGCCTGATGGAAATGCTTCAGAATTTGAACCACTCCGAAAAATCAAGATATCTCAGAAAGCTCAACTCTGATTTTAGGGGACTTTTGTGACGTTCATAAACATGAAACCCATTGCAAATGGATTGACTATTTCCTTCATATTGGTCTATCACTATATACGAGTGGCCGATCACGATCGGCAGATGTTTAACCCATTTCTTGTCGGTAGTATTTTATTGCCATGATGGGAATCATAATCAAGAGTTTTGATGTTAAATTATATGTTATGATCTAAATTAGTATAGACAAATGTGCATAATAATCCAAACTAGAGGTGTGACTGTCCCAATGGGACTACGGATACCCCCCTGTTTTTAAAATACTAAGATGTTTCACATGTCAGTAAACATTTAGTTAAAATAATAAAATAACAGTTCCCATTGCAGGTGTACAACCATAACCCTAATCTTAAACCTATTGACCGAAAAATGTAGGAATAAAAGCTTGAACAAAATTATGTATGTTGCGAAAAACTTTCTAAGTCGAAAAAGGGGAATAACTCCACACAAAAAATGTCGGACAGACGTCATAATCAGAGGTGCACAGGTTCCCATGGTACTAAATATCAGTGCCAACATTAAAAAACATTGACCGAAAAATGTAGGAATAAAAGCTCGGACAAAATTATGCATGTTGCAAAAAAAAATTCTAAGTCGAAAAAGGGGGATAACTCCACCAAAAAATGTCGGACAGACATCATAATCGCAGGTGCACAAGTTCCCATGGTACTAAATATCTGTGCCACGTTTTAAAAAAATTGACCGAAAAATGTAGGAATAAAAGCTCAGACAAAAGTATACATGTTGCGAAAATTTTCTAAGTCGAAAAAGGGGGGATAACTCCACCAAAAATAGTCCGACAGACGTCGTAATCGCAGGTGCACAGGTTCCCATGGTGGTTGATGTCTGTGCCAAGTTTCACGGAAATTGATAAAAAAACTCCGGACAAATTTGTGTCCACGGACGGACGACGGACGACAGACGACGGACGGACGGACAAGCTGACTCCAGTATACCCCCCTAACTTCGTTGCGGGGGGTATAACTAGAGGTGTGACTGTCCCAATGGGACTACGGATACCCCCCTGTTTTTAAAATACTAAGATGTTTCACATGTCAGTAAACATTTAGTTAAAATAATAAAATAACAGTTCTCATTGTAGGTGTACAACCATAACCCTAATCTTAAACCTATTGACCGAAAAATGTAGGAATAACAGCTTGGACAAAATTATGTATGTTGCGAAAAAATTTCTAAGTTGTAAAAGGGGAATAACTCCACCAAAAAATGTCGGACAGACGTCATAATCGCAGGTGCACAGGTTCCCATGGTACTAAATATCAGTGCCAAGATTAAAAAACATTGACCGAAAAATGTAGGAATAAAAGCTCGGACAAAATTATGAATGTTGCAAAAAAAGTTTCTAAATAAAAAAAGGGGGATAACTCCACCAAAAAATGTCGGACAGACGTCATAATCGCAAGTGCACAAGTTCCCATGGTACTAAATATCTGTGCCACGTTTTAAAAAAATTGACTGAAAAATGTAGGAATAAAAGCTCGGACAAAAGTATACATGTTGTGAAAATCGAAAAAGGGGGGATAACTCCACTAAAAAAAGTCCAACAGACGTCATAATCGCAGGTGCACAGGTTCCCATGGTGGTTGATGTCTGTGCCAAGTTTCACGGAAATTGATCAAAAAACAACTGAGAAAAACTCCGGACAAATTTGTGTCCACGGACGGACGGACGACGCCGACGGACGGACAAGCTGACTCAAGTATACCCCCCCTAACTTCGTTGCGGGGGGTATAATTATTGGAATTTATGGGTCAAAAGAGAAGGGTTAATATAACATCTAAACTATAGAGCCTGTCACCACTATCATCGTGTAAGCAGTTCTATTTATGTTTTTGCAAATTGCCATGTGAGATATACAAATAATAGTTATTTAATAATGGCATTGTTAAAAGGGGTTAAAACATCTATCTTGGCCCTGTTTGACCACTTTTGTAATAAAATCGCCAGCTTTTGTAGTAAAGTGAGGTCTCTGCATTTGTAATAAAAATTGTCAGCTTTTGTAATAAAAAAATCTTGTCTCCACTGTTGTAATAACAAAATTACAGCTTTTGAAGTAAACCGACTCAGTTTTTATGGGCGAGGAATGATTTTCATGACAAAGTCACAATGATAACCCATAGCAGCTATCGCCATTACGAGTGTGACGTGTACCAGGAGGCACTTAATGAGTCCAGTTCCGTGCCTAAGCATAAGAGAACACACATAGGTGATCAATCATATGAGTATAATTCATAATTTCATTTTTTTATTGCTCTGCCTGACAATCAACAATAAAATTATTTGTATTAATATATATCATTGAATAAATTTTGAAATGAGACTGAACATTTTGACACACGAACATTTTGACTTGAAAGTTTGACATAGGCCTTTCCTCCAAAGATGAGGCCAACTAGACCAATTATTTCCCTTGGAACTGACACATCTGTCTTCAGACACACATCGGGTCACCAGCATGGATTCTCTTATGTCTTGTCAGACTCAAGATCACACCAAACTTCTTGTGACAAAAATTGCACCTGTAAGGGCGTTCACCAGTGTGGATTGTCGGGTTGCCGGACTGACTGGGAACAATCTTACATACTCGTATGATTGATCATTTATGTGTTCTCTTATGCTTAGGTGGGGAACCAAACTCACCAAATGCCTCATGGTACACGTCATACTTGTAAGGGACTGTTGTTACTTCTCATGTGTATTGGTATTCTTTTGTCAGGGAACCAGACTCAAATAAATTCCTTCGGCCACAACTCACTCATATGGGCAATAGCCGCTATGGATTATCGGGTTGATTTTGTCATGAAAATTGTCCAGCGCCCATTAAAATTTATTGAGTCGATCTACTTCAAAAGCTGTAATTTTGTTATCACAAAAGTTGAGACATGGTTTTTTTTACTACAACAGCTGGCGATTTATTTCAGAAGTGGTAAGTACTTCAAAAGGTGGGCACATTTCGGGTGCCCAGTGGACTCCCCTGGGCCACGGAAAGGAGGGAAAGTGCCCCCTTCATGCCCCCTTCTCCGGCACCCCTGATGGTAGATATATAAACTGGAATTGTTCCAAGGGCTTTGGTGGCTGAACATTAGAATAATTTGATCAAATGAAGGATTTGCATATTCAAAACAGGACATGACATCTAATACTAAATAAACCACTTCTGAATTAATGATATGTGTTACTGGGAAGAGTTCATAATTTTGAAAACTAATCAATCAATCAATAAGATGATGAATATTTGAGTTATTGAATCGGAAACATACAAGTGTCTATGTGATGGATGGAAAGTGTTAATAATAAGGTGTTTTATAGTGTTTAAAGGCACAGGCGGCGTTCATTGCAGAAATATTTATATTTGTTCAAATCAACAGAAGGAACACCAAAATATATACAGTTCCGCTCATATGCCAAACATAATAAGCGCATAAACAGTGTATTGTCGTCAAAATGTACGATGGTGTATGTAAAGAAGAGCCTGCTCGTGTTACAGAAATTGTGCTTCTGTTTACACAACACAGCGCAATTATATTGGTTAATCACACAAAAATGATATAAACGCTCTTTATTATTTCTATACCAGGAAAACATTAACAAATAACACTCTTTATGTTTACCATATCTGGATCTAAACAAAAGCCAGGTAACGTAACGTTTTTTGCTTTTGTTTACATAACAAAGGGGGAAAATTTACAATAACACACTGTTTATGCCATATTTCTGATTGGCATACAAGGTCTGTCTATATCTTACTATTCTGTTTATGGCGGTTTTTGACGGAGGTGAATATTTTAACAGCATACCCACTGCCAACACCGCCCGTATCTTTAATGATGAACCTGTTTAAAAGTAGAATGGTTAATTTAACATGTTCTGCCCTGTTGAATCAATAGTCATGTTTGAGACATGTAGATTATTCACATTTGTTAGTAGACAATATTTTTAATTATTGCTAGCATATAGTCTATGTAATGGTTGGCCTTGATAAACCTAGGTCAGATATGACAATGATCAGATTGAAAATAACTGAGTACTTACACCAGATAACAAAGGTCTATGAAATTTTTGGGAAGGGTTAATTATTCAACCAATCATTACCAACAAGAACATTGCTAGGGCATGGCAAAATATGCCCTTTAGCCATTTTGAATTGTACTACCAAAAATAAAATAACATTTTGAGCTTACATTTGAAGAATATCTGATATACTCCTAATTTCAATGCCAAATTGCGGTCAAATTCAAAGTCGAAAAAGGGCCGTAACTCATGTAAAAATAATTGGACGGAACCCATATTTGAACTTGGCCTGTATCGTTAGCTGGGACATACACATATCAACTTTGGTTCAGATCAAATAATCCAAACTGGAGTTATCTGTAGGAAACCAAAAATGTTAACAGATGGTCAAATTCTAAGTCGAAAAGGACTGCAACTCATGTAAAAATAATTGGACGGAACCGATAATCGAACTTGGCCTGTATTTTTATCTGGGAAATACACATACCAACTTTGGTTCAGCTCAAAAAATCCAAACTGGAGATGTCGGTCGGAAACCAAAAATGTTAACAGATGGTCAAATTCTAAGTAAAAAAAGGGCTGTAACTCATTTAAAAATAATTGGACGGAATCCATATTCGACCTTGGCCTGTATCTTCAGCTGGGAAATACAGATAGCAACTTTGGTTCAGATAAAATAATCCAAAATGAAGTTATCGATCGAAAAACCAAAAATGATGACTGATGGACGGATGGCCATAACTATTAATACAATTTTTTTTCAAAAGGTCGTATAAAAACTAGACAGGTGAGGGGAGTGTCATCATAAACCTGCACATAAAATATGAACATGATCAGATAAAAAAAACTTGAGTTATAGCATCCGATAAAACATGTCTATTGGTGGATGGAAAGTTTTAATTATTCCCAAACCCGATCAACACCAAAAACTATACAGGTGAGCAGTGATTGCGAATAAAATATTAAATCAATTCGATAAAAAATACTCGAGTTACCAGTCAGATAGAAAGTGTCTACAGAGTGACAGACGAATGACGGATGGTTGATCCTGATGTCAGCATTATGTGTACCATACATGTTATGGGTACACATAAAAATCTTTTCAGATTTCAAATCTTGCTATTTTCCATGCCCAACAAGAGCTAGTTCAAGTTTCCGTAAACGTAAACCAGTTATTGAAATCAGTTGGGATAATGCTGTTTCATGTTGAAGTCCCATGCAGATATCTTTCTATATCGGGGTTTAGCGTTGTTAACCAGCTCATATAAAACCCCCAAACAACTGTAATAAAATATAACAATTATGACAGAAAACCGTTTTTTTCCCCATAAAAATTATTATATTTGTTCTGAACTCCACAAGAGTTGCCAACTGAAAGTAGTAATGTATTAATGCAAAAATATTTTTTTTATCACACTGTTTACATAAATACAAACTCATTTGACCTCACAAATTGACATTGTGAATTAAATGTAAATACACAGAGGTTAGTGGTAATTATATTACATATAATATTCTATGTGCAATTTAAAAGGAAAGTTAGATTATCATATATCATTATGACCACAATGTCACCCGTTTCGATGTATATAGCATCAAGTAATGATTTGTAGGCCAATGTCAATTAAAACTGACAAAAATTACCGCCACTGGATCTGGGTGTAAAATCTTATATAGAAAGATATATACACAGGTTTTCGACGTAAAACAGCATTATCCCAACCGATTTAATTAGCTGGTTTTTCTACGGAAATCGCCCCCATACCTACGCAACAAATTAATTATTCCTTTTGTGATACGACTGAATGTTTGGGGCGAAATTTCAACTGAATAGTCTGAAATACTGCAGGGAATGTCATAGATAGTCTCAGGTGAGAAAACATTTTGTGGTGTATTTCGCATTTGGCGCACTCAATTTGTTTGCATGGAGTACTCAGGTAACTTGCATTGCATAAATATTTGGCCAAAATTAATGTGTTTTCAGCAGTGTCCGTGTCTTTCATCTCAATTGAAAAGGAATTCACAATTTCTGTGTTGAACATTGGAACAACATGATTATGATCACCCATTATAAACCGTTTCCATTAAAATTATTTACCTAAATGATATAGTTACTATACTTTCATCTTATTCGCCCACTTGGGTTGGGAGCTGAATAAACTCACAGGCTTTAAAGGTACTCAATCTGATCAGACGGTCCCCATAATCATTAAGTGCCAACAAAAACAATATTTCTTCCTCCGACTGGAATGAAATATTTGTTTACCCCCGAAGCCAAAGAAATAGTAATTTGGGAGTGTTAATTTGGATTATCATCTCAAATGTTTTTAATTTGATTCCGAAATACCAAAGACAAATGGCGACTGAGATGAATGCGGAGGGTGGACAATTAGATTTGTTTTATTATTGAATACACTTAGTTTTATTATTTTATTTATTTGTTTTATTATTGAGTACACAAAAATAGTTTGTTTCTCAGGGATTGCCGCTTCACCAAAATGTTTTCGCCTCGAACATATTTATGACCTTCCATAAATAAATAAATATATAAATACCACCCATCCCCCCGATTCATTGGAAGCAAGACTGAACCTAAAAAGTTCTCACAAACAATGTGCAAATCTATCCAGTTAGACGGCCAATACATTCGTGGTATTCGCTGGGCTGAAGGCAGATAATTTGGGCAAAGTTTCTGTCGCAAAATGGATGGCGGTGTTTTTTAGTTGTGATATGTAAATATTTTATGATATGGACACAATATCGGTCGATGACCATAACACAGTCCAACAAAATAGAAAATTAATTCATGTCAGAGGAACCAAATCCTGAAAAACGTGAGGGCATAAAAAACTGGCAGATTTCAAATTCTCTGGACTCAATCATTCTCTATCTCATGTTTTGAAAATCTTCAAACGTGGTGCCAAGTGTTTGGACTACAACTGCTGCCCAAGAGAAACACCAATGTCCTATTTGTATGAAAATAAATCATAATTTGACAAATGATTGTTTTTTATTTATACTAATCCATGTAAATTCTATCTATGAGAGGTCACCGTCAAGTGACCAATTTTGAATGGGGATTTCCTTGCAAATATCCTGATCAAATGAGGCAGCTAAGGCAGGTATCGGTATATCATTGTAAGTCATGAACTTGACTGGTGGTTTGTTTAGGTAAATGATTAAATCTTGCTATAAATTTGTTTTTTAGAATTGTTCTCTGGAGTTGAAACAATTTATCTACTTCTGAAAAATCTCAACAAATAGGTAGATCTACAAACATGCCAACAAAGCATCACATATGTATTAAATAGTACACTATTGATTGTTTTCAATATTATATCAGTGACACCCAGAACCACTGGCACTTGCCAATTTAACTTTGTTGATACGCATGGATTAGCGCTGGGTGGTTTTTAAGCATAAAAATCCCGCGGTATTAAATCTTAAAACCATACCACAGTATACGGTATTACCGATTATTTCAACTAATCTCTTAAAACCCCCGCTGAGTAGTGATCGTTTGGTACACAAGTCAACTGTTTTTTGGAGGAAATCGAATAGCTTACAATAAATGAGGAAACACACACATCCAAATCTCCGTTTAAAAAAATTATGGATTAACAAACAGTGGCAATGTATCATTTGTTTGCATGCATTCATGACAAGGTATGCCGATCTCAAATACAGGTAATAATTGTGAGTTATGGAAGCATCATTCAGTGGATACATCCAAGAGCTTTGAAATAAAGCCAGCTAACTCGCACGGGTGTGAATATGTATGTTTTTTATTAAATGCCAAGAAATAAAGTGTATTACTTTCAAGGTATTTAACTTGTAGACTGTTATTCACTTCCGGTTGAATTATTATAAATGATACATATAAATCCACGTTTATGAACATGATCAATCATTCCCACTCGATAACATGCACCCAGGGAAATAATTAGCAATGATGCAATCATAACTTGCAATATAATATTGGGCTGGATTTTGTCCCCGGTAGCAATGGAATGCATTTTTTGGCAAATGTCATCAAGAAAGAAGTGAAGAATGAACAGTTTCTTTCAACTGAAAGATAACTATGGTGAAGAGAAACCAAGTAGTTTCTTTGTATTCCAATAAAGGTAAACCACAATGTACCCGGTAACAGGCTGGTATGACCTGTAACCACGATAATACCGTCTTCCAAGGTTTACCGATTATGGAAAAAAATTACGGTAACGGTATTAAAAATCATACCGATTATAATCGGTATACCGCCCAGCACTAGCATGGAAATCCACATTCAATATTCACTCGACACCCTCCTTTAAAGTTAAATACTATGTAGTACATGTAGGGCAGGGTAAACAAAGGTTTCTAAACCTGAACTGAGGACTAAAACCTTGATTAATCAGGGTACCATGCAGGTGGGTAATAGAACCAGATACTAGGAACTGCACATATACAAGACTTGTGCTCCGATCCCCTGTGCACCCACAACATTATCCATATATTCTGTGTTATGTTAAATATTCCATGTATATGTGGGTCACAATAAATATGTTCAAACAAGACTTGAATAAATATTTTATATATAAATACCTGCCTCCTCCCAAAATATATTTTCAAATAAATAATACATGTATATACAAATAACTGCCTCCCTCGTCATTTTGAATAAACCATTCCATGAGAAACGACCTATTAATTTTATATGGCCTTATTAAGTAACTTCCTTTGGTCGTAGCATATATCAAATACCATGCATAACATCATCTGCACCATATACATTTGCATTCATAGCTTCGTTCAAACGATGAATCATTAGAAAATGGGTTACCGGTGTACTCCATTGGTGCATCGTATGCACAGAGTTAGAAAATGAAAGTGTCAATGACACTGTAGCTCAACTTGGAAAGGGAATAATTTAATGTATTACACTCAATGGAGCGATTAGGAATGCAGAAAGTTGAAATGTCTAAGTAATACTAGATTATCAACATGAAGAGATATATAATTATATAACAGTAAAATCCAAGATGGTTGCTGGCGGCTATGTTTTCCAATAAAATTCAAAAACATTTGATAGCTTCCATCTAGTAAGATCAATATCAAGATTAATATGAAGTCTGGAGATGATCGGATGAGGGAAGTGGACTGTATAGGGTGTGCCAAAGGATTTAGAGTAAAATCCAAGATGGCTGACAGTGGACACGTTTTAAGGCCAAATGACCCTAAAATGACTCGTTTCCTATCTATGTCCCAATGTCAACAGCCATGACAAATTTCATAATGATCTGACCAAAGGTACGACCTGTAGCCTGTGTGAAATGATTTAGTCATGCAAAGAGTAAAATCCAAGATGGCTGCCAGTGGCCATGTTTTCTGGCCGAACGACCCCAAAATTACTCGTTCCCATCTACATGTCAATATTAACATCCATGACAAATTTCATGATGATCAGATGAAAATTACCACCTGTAGCCCGAGCTAATGGATTGAATTTTGAAATCCAAGATGGCTGCTGGCGGCCATGTTTTTCGGCCAAATGACCCCAAAATGACTCGTTCCCATCTACATGTCATTGTTAACATCCATGACAAATTTGATGATGATCCGACCAAAGCTACGACCTGTAGCCCGTGCCAAAGGATTTAGTCATGCAAAGAGTAAAATCCAAGATGGTTGCCGGTGGCCATGTTTTTTGGCCGAATGACCCCAAAATGACTCGTTCCCATTTACATTCCAATTTCAACAGCCATGACAAAGTTCATGATGATAAGACTAAAGATACGACCTGTAGCCCGTGCTAAATGATTTAGTCATACAAAGAGTAAAATCCAAGATGGCTGCTGGCGGCCATGTTTTTTAGCCAAATGACCCCAAAATGACTCGTTCCTATCTACATGTCATTGTTAACATCCATGACAAATTTTGTGATAATCCGACCAAAGGCACGACCTGTAGCCCGTGCCAAATGATTTAGTCATGCAAAGAGTAAAATCCAAGATGGCTGCTGGTGGCCATGTTTTTTGGCCGAGTGACCCCAAAATTACTTGTTCCCATCTACATGTCAATATTAACATCCATGACAAATTTCATGATGATCAGATGAACAGTACAACCTGTAGCCCGTGCTAATGGATTGAATTTTGAAATCCAAGATGGACGCTGGCAGCCATGTTTTTTTTCCGAATGACCCAAAATGAATCATTCCGGTCTAAATGTTGATGTCAACAGCTATGACAAATTTCATAATGATCGGACCAAAGGTACGACCTGTAGCCTGTATTGTTGACGAATCACGCACACATGGACGACGGACGACAAAGCCATGGCAATAGCTCAAACTTTACAAAGTAAAGTTGAGCTAAAAATGGGAAAAGTCGTGTGCGTCAATCTCAATACAATCTGAGTAAGCAGAATTGCACCACAAAACTGTATCGAGATATCCATGGTAACTCGAGGTACTGACCATGCAATCGGGACAAGGCTTTTCTGCATCTTTAGGCAGGGTCGTATTACAATTTTCAATGAATTGATGCCCCCTTATTTCTGCGCTCATCCCTGCAGAAACTGTGGAGTGCCACCTAATGTAACCTTCGGTACCTCACTCAGGTTCTCTCACCTCAAGGTTCAGATTTATTAGCTCTATTTATTTTGGAATGAAGAACTAGTTTTTTGAATAGGTATTTATGATAATAAATCCATATTCCATATAATGACGTTCATTTGCGAATTTGGTCAAAACTAATATTTTGGCATCTTTAAGTCGCCATCTTGGTGACCATCTTTGAGCTTTTATCAAATGTTAAGCTGAAATTTATATAAGTCGATCAAGAAAATATAAGAAATATTGTGGCAAATCTTGTTTCAACTCCATAGAGGGTAAAGGTCATTATGTTGCGACAAGTTCGGCCATTTTGACCACATTTTGTTTTATCAAGATTTAGGGAAGAGAAAATTAATTCTAAATTTGGGGCACTCTTTGTCAATCGTATGTAAACATTGTTTGCAATACAATATGTTTAAAGGCACGGGCGGCGTTCGTTGCAGAAATATTCATATTTGTTCAAATCGCCATCAACAGAAGGAATATATATAGTTTTGTCCATATGCCAAATATAATCAGCACGTAAATAGTATATTGTCATCAAGGCGTACGATGGTGTACGTAAACAAGAGCCTGCTCGTGTTACAGAAGTTTTGCTTCTGTTTACATAACATAGCACAATTCTATTGGTTTATAATCACGCACAAATGATATAAACGCTCTTTATTATTTCCATATCAGGAAAACATTAACAAATAAGGCTCTTTATGTTTACCATATCCGGATCTAAACAAAAGCCAGATTCCGTAATGTTTTTTGCTTTTGTTTACATAACAAAGGAAAAACATTTGATAATAAAATACTGTTTATGCCATATTTGTGATTGGTATAAGAACAAAGTATGTCTATATTTTACTATTATTTCTGTTTATGGCAGTTTTTGACGGAGGTGATTATTTTAACAGCATACCCACCGCCAACGCCGCCCATATCTTTAAACTAAAGATACATATATGCCTTACTTTTATTGTTTTATTTTTCTGTTTGATATTCGGAGCGCTGCTATTGCCTAATGGGCCCCTATTGCCCAAACAAGTTAAGAGGGGTGCATATGAACTTGAAGGAAAATTGTCATTTGTTTTCTCATAAATTTTTCCCAAAGACATGCATACAATGACATTACAATTTTTTTGGTTTTGAAGATTAATGATTGATTCGATGTGTTGAAATTATTATGCCAATAAGCAATAGCCATCCTTTCTCATGAGCTTTGCTTGACAACTGTTCTTTTTTCTCTTTATCTGTAATATCAGCTATGCTGGTACCAACGTTGGTTCTGGTCCGCTGCAATATAGAATGATTAAGAGTTATTACGAGAACTTCATAAACAGCACAGAGAACAATATTCTCCATTCAAAATCGACGAAGTGTTAAAAGTAAGGACTTTCATTTCTGAAGGCTAGAGAAAACATCGTTGTAATAGAGTCACCGATGTCATAGTAAAGCTGAATGTTAATACATCAAACTACTGGCAAATAAGTATTTTCCAACATTAAACACAAACAACTCGAGATTAAAGAAAGGCTCAAAATATTCTAAAATTTCTACTTATTTCCCACGTACACTTGTATGTGGGATCAACATGTCATTGAGAAATGGACAAAGGAGGTGATAATATACATTTACTGCATGGTTTTGAGGTTGACATGAGGATTTATCAACCCGAGGAAGTTAATATTCACCGAGGCCACAGGCCGAGGTGAATATTAACTTCCAAGGGTTGATAAATCCTCATGTCAACCTCAAAACCATGCAATAAGTGTTTTATTATATGATCCACCAATGGTATCAAGCCCATTAGGCCTGAACTACCTTACTGACCCATCTATATAAATCCATAAAATGCACAACAATGTTTTTCAACAAGTCAAAATAATAAACAATACATGTATGATGATAAATATTACCAAACATCACTACATTGTCATGAACATACTTCATATTAATAACTCATGAGTCACGTGATCTTGTTATTAACTCATCTAGCCTATTTATAGAACAACCAGGTATATATCGTGATTTATCAACTTCTTTTGCCCATTATTTAGTATGGGACTTTTAGAAGAAAGTTTATGATCATATAATAACATTCTATGAAGACTTTTCTTATCTTTTATTCTTTATTACTACAACCAGTATAACTGAATTGTGAATTTTGAAAGTTAAAATGGTCTGTTTATTCTAGTGATGAACAGATAAACTGGAACGGCAATCGGAATCTGTAGATATTTGGGTTATCTGTTTATAATTGGCATCGGCAAAAAACCGCCATTCCAATGAGGTTCTGATTGTTTTCGCCTTTACAGCGAAGGGAGTAAACAGTGAATGAATGTTCAAATGCAGTTTTTTAATGTGTTGTACAGTAAATATTGGTAACTATAATGGTCACTCAATTATATTTAAAACAGTCGGTGGTGGCTAATATGGTGAACAAACATCCGAAACGTAACAACACATTGGGTGAATTTGAGATAAGTTAAAGTGTGTACCGAAAATAGTTGATGTATTATTCACACAAAATGGGCAATATGGGAATATATTCGCAGCCATGTGCTCGAACACCCGGAGGGGATTATAGATACCAAAAATGAAAACCTTTCTAACATTGTAGACTTTTTATAGAGCATGCTAGATGCATGATCATAAAGTTCAAGATGAGTTTTAGAATCATTGACAAATCAGAAGAACTGAACCCGTAATCATGTCATTGTAAATGCTAAAACAGCATTATTGCAACAGAATGTAAAAGTAGAATGCGGTGCATATGCAGATATGCTTCATTAATTCTCCATTCTATTTTGGCTGCCTCACAGGCAATCTTAAATCTACCAGCAGATAAAAGTCTTCATTGCTTGATCATAAATGTTCAACGTATTATCAACTAAACACATTATTAATTTATTTTTCGGTAACTGTGACTACACTGTGCAGTGAGATCAGGAGATAATGAGTTTTATTGCATGTACTGCTACTACTGTGTGTCTAATTAGTTACGGTGAATTTTGTTTATAACAAGTGTCAACATTGCATCACGTTTTGTACTATATATGGTATAATCAGCATTGGCCAATTGCTAAATTTTAACAAGATGGCCAATGGTGGTTTCCCTATATCAATTCATCACTAGTTTATTACGACAACCATCGCTGAGCTTTCTACGCAGATGGACAAAAAAGGACGAAGGATTTATGGGTTTCAGATCCCAATACTACAAACAGCAGGAGGAATTGATTACACCAATATGTAGGGTTGAAATGATTAATCGACTAGCTGTAGTCGACGCTGAAATAGTGTATGTTACATAGTTACATGTATAACGTTTTCAAGATCGATTCCGGCATAAACGGTGTTAACTGCGCGTAAGTTACGGTAAGTATAACGTTTGGTGGCACCCGGAATTGACAGTGTTACCAGTATAGACACACATAGTGACCCGACTATTAATTGAAAGCACAATGTCTCACTCGTCGTTTGAGGTCAAAGACATCACTGTGACATGATGGCAATGATTGACGTGGCTTTATCGTTTGTCGGAGACCGCTTTGATCTAGACACTGTGTATATTTCAATTGATCTCGCACCGTCGGGTTATAATGCGACGCTGTGTGAAGGTCGTTGCTACCGAATATAAATGATACTGACAGCGCTTGATCGGGACTCTAATTATATAATTACATTCAGTGTGTTGGATAAAATTAATATCAAGATGTTTACTGTATTATTTCCCAAATAAATTGGTGTCTATGCAGGGAAATGCGCTGCGCAATAGACCGTCATTGACTCAGTCATCAGTGTACGCCATGTACGATGAATTTTCCGTACCATGTTATGTTTGAAAGTTTTAATATCGGGTACCGACTAGTCGATACAACGCGACTTTTGGGCCTCGACTAGTCGACTTTGAAATTCACTGGTCGTTTCAACACTACCAATATGATACAAAGTGCATATTCACAAAATATTTGCACATCTTGAATAAGTCGAGAAAGGGTCAATAACTCTAAAATAAAAAACATAAAACATTTCTAGGTCGAAAATGGCAATAACTCTGCCAAATTAACTGGAAAATGATGGAATATAAGCTTGGACAAAAGATGCGTCCCATGATGTACGATTCTATGTTGAAAAATGGCAATAACTCCACCAAAATGACTCCGACTTGCAGGTGTGCAGGTTCCCATGCTGGCCGACGTCTGTGCCAAGTTGTAACCAAATTTACTGGATAATGACGGAATACAGACTCTGACAATAGAGGTGTCTCAGGTTGTACAAACACAGGTCAAAAAAGAGCATTAACTCCATCAGAATGAGTCTGACCGAACTCAAAATCGCAGGTGTGCAGGTTCCCATGCTGGTTGATATATGTGTCAAGTTTAACAACAAATGACCATAAAATGACAGAATACAGACTCGGACAATGTTCCAGATGGATGGAGTCAATGGATGGAAGCCCACACACATGGATGAAGGTCGTTACATTTGTTCACCGACGGAATGTCGGGTGACAATAAAGAAGGATAACTCTAGAATGGAAAACGTGAACAATGTTATTGGCCCGTATTTTAAAAGGCCTCCTGATAGCTAACAATCATAAAATTTTTGACAACCCATGTCTAAGACATCAGGATGGATTTAATCCAATATATTCTCACCTGCCTATTAATCATGACGTCACATTTATTCATTTCTGGTTTAATTGGCAGGTAATCACGATTATTTATTTTGAGGCAAAAGAGAGCGTCGACCAAGCTAATCATGATAAAAACGTCTGTTTACATTCCGTACTCTAAAAAACCTGGTTTTCAAACTCGTCCGAGATATTGTTGCAAGAGACTCATATATCAAATATGGTTTGAATCAGTTAATATTTAATTGAGTTATCGCGCTAACGGTGAAACAAGAGGTGGCATCAGAGATGCTGTGTCTCGTTTTCGGTGGCTACCGCCGGTGGCTACCGCCAATTGGTGTGCATCAGTATCGGTGGACTAATTAATAGGTAAAATCGAAAAATGACTAATTAAGGGCCATAACTCTATCAAATTTTATCGGGCCAGGCTGGTTTTCGAACTCGTCCGAAATATTCTTGGCAAGTACGTCTAGCTATTCCAAATGTTAAACAAATCGGAGGACGTTTGTTGAAGTTATCGCGCTAACGAGCTAAAAATTCACGAAAAATGACTAATTAAGGGCCATAACTCTATCAATTTGTTTTCGAACTCGTCCAGGATATTATTGGAAGACACTTATATACCAAATTTTTGTTGAATCGGATGACGTTTGTTGAAGTTATCGCGCTAACGAGCTCAAAATTCGTACAAAATGACTACTTAAGGACCATAACTCTATAAAATTTTATCGGACCGGGCCGGTTTTCTAACTCGTCCGAGGTATTCTTGGGAGACACCTATATATCAAAATTTCAATCAAATAGGATGATGTTTGTTAAATTATCGCGCTAACGAGCTGAAAATTTGTGGAAAAAATGACTAATTAAGGGCCATAACTCTATCAAATTTTATCGGACCAGGCCGGTTTTCGAACTCGTCCGAGATATTCTTGGGAGACACCTATATACCAAATTTCAATCAAATTGGATAACGTTTGTTGAAGTTATCGCGCTAACGAGCTGAAAATTCGTGAAAAATGACTAATTAAGGGCCATAACTCTGTCAAATTTTATCGGACCAGGCCGGTTTTCGAACTCGTCCGAGATATTCTTGGGAGACACCTATATACCAAATTTCAATCAAATCGGATAACGTTTGTTGAAGTTATCGCGCTAAAGAGCTGAAAATTCGTGAAAAATGACTAATTAAGGGCCATAACTTTATCAAATTTTATCGGACCAGGCCGGTTTTCGAACTCGTCCGAGATATTCTTGGGAGACACCTATATCACAAATTTCAATTGAATCAGATAACGTTTGTTGAAGTTGTTGCGCTAACGAGCCTAAAATCAGTGAAAAATGGCAAAGGGCCATAACTCTGTAATAAATGTGCGGACGAACCCGATTGTTTGTCTGCAGCTTACTTGCATGGATATGTACTCACACACCAATTTTTTTTAAATCCGTCAATAAACGGTTGAGTTATAAGCAAAACAGGCCGCCTGCCCGATAGCCCGCCCACCCGCCCGCCGTCCCTCATCAAACTATAAGTCGAGTTTTGGAAAAAAACTCGACTAAAAATGTTGAAATTTACTAAGTCGAAAATGGTTAATAACTCGGTAAAAAAAATTATTTTTCCGTCATCTATATACATGTTGCACATCTCCAATATGTGGGTAACAATACTCTGAAGTTTCAAATATCTACGAACAAAACTGTAGTCCATCTGAGGAGTTGATTACACCATGAAGGTACCCTCATACTGAAGTCGAAAAGGGTTAATAACTCCATCAAAAAATAATTATTCCGTCATCTATATATATACATGTTGCACATCTTCAATATATCGGCAACAATATTCTGAAGTTTCAAATCTCTGGGATGAAATCTGTAGGAGGAGATGATTACACCATGAAGGTACTCAAAAGTGTGATGGACGGACGAACAGACGGACGGAGCCCGTTTCTATAGTCCCCCGAAAAATATATTTTTCGGGGGACAATAAATCTGCGGATTGGTGAATATTTCTCGGTATGTTGAGTAAATATATGTTATTCCCGATGACACTTGAGTCGCTTGACAAATGGAAATGTGGTTTAACAGCAAGACAAATTTGACAAAGAGGTTCAGTCTTTCAATGAAGTCCAAACATGTAGTACATAATCTTTGGAATTTGGCCAAGCAAGGACACCATGTATTTTTGGGTGGGTTTTAAGCTCTAATTCTATACAATTTTTTCAACCAATCGCAGTGAGTGGTTTCTTCTAGACAAGAAGAGGGCAGTGTATTTGTCCATTGGTTATTTTGATTTACGGTGCACGTGCATCATTGCGCTGAAGGAAGAGGCGTGGCATAACTGACATTCATATCGATCTATCACCTGATCAGTCGTCGATTCATTTTGGTGTATTCTCTTGCAATACTATTATACGCAGGGAAGTCGGAGGGTTTGTGTAATATTGTGAGGGAAAGGGGGACGTATCCTGGGTTTTCATATTCCCTTCCCTCATTCCGTTAGTTGTTCTAAATGTTGTTTAATATGATGATTGAATATTGAAAAAAATGTGAGCCTGCAAAACGATATTTACACATGGGTACACTGAGTAACATAAACCGCACGACCACACGCTTTCTGTGTGTTTTGATTGCACGCATGGATGTTACGCTTGGATTTAAACACTTAAATAACTTGATTTAGGCTTGAGTTAAATTATTTGTTTGTACACGCTTTTGATTGGCTGGCACCCATTGATTGCCGAGGACATTACAATTAGTTTATTTTAGACGATATTAGTGACGATATGGAAATTTTAACTGGGTATTGTTGATTAATAGGGAAACTGCCCAGCACTAACTCTAATGATAGGCCATAAAACTATAAAAAAAAACACCAATTATCAAACTGAGTTTTTTATTGCGTTCTGGTTTGCGTTCACGAATTTGATTGATCTTTCAATATCCAACTTCCTGCTGTCCGCAGATTGAATATTGGAACACATTTTACCAATAAACTAAGGGGGTTTGCACAGCTTGTGGTGACAATATACCTGATAGTTATCGTTGCCAATGGTCTTTTGTTGAATATCCACACATACACCGTTGTATGTAGCTCCTATTTGATATTTGAAACATATTTCCTAATTTTGTGTTACCCAGTTTACAACTACGATGATATCCAAATCGTAATAAAATGGTCCAACGCAGGCCATTTTTTTCTATGCGACTATGCCTGAGAATCAAAACCATTTTTTTGCCTTATACAATGTATTATATTATAAAAAAAATTTATTTATTTATTTATTTATTTATATATATATATATATATATATTATATTTTTTTTTATTGAGCAAGACATTCAATCTAGATTTTCTTTTCTTTTTAAGAGTAAATATTTTCGAAAAAGGGCCATACTCAGTTAAAAATAGTGGGATCAAACCCATATTCGAACTCGATCTGTCTTTTGGGCTGAGAAATTCATATACAAATTTTGGTTCCGATCAAAAAGTTATGGCACCAAGTGTAAAGTGTCTATGGACAGACAGATGGCTAGACTAACAAATGGGTAGATATGTGGCTATGAGTTATGTGGCTAAAATAATTATGTGTCTCTAATTTTTATGTGGCTTCTCAAGTAGCCATAAAATTTTATGTGGCTATAAAGTAGTTGATAGTGATAAAATTTCATATTATGGAATCATAAAATGTGGGAATTGTAGCAGAAGCTGATTAAAACTCAAAAACTTGCTCACAGCAACTAGGACAGTGGAATAGGAGAAACTGACAGGTTGGTGATTGAGTGAGTGACTAGCCACATAACTGTCCGAACACCTCCTATTGACAAATCATGGAGTCTAAATCAATGGACTTTTAGTTTCCCACTTTTGAGTGACTTCAAAATTAAATAGGCTGATTAGGTGAAATAGATCATTTTTGAAGGATCATCTAAACTCTGTTACCTGGCTAACCACGTAACAGAAGTTAATCACATACATATCCATTTCACAAAATCATAGCCACATATTAAAGTAGTCATTTTTAAACGCGGATGGACGGATGGACGACAAGTGGTCATTCCGGATGTCGACACTATGTTTACCATACTATATCATATCATAAAAAATATCATGTAAAAATTTACGTACCTACCCTAATTTTATCACTTCGTTAGCGGAAACATACAATCTTGTTTGTTTTTTTGCCCAAATAATCCCATTGACAATTTCATAAATACTAATTCCATGACCAGGATTAAATTGAACTGATATTACCGCAGCATCTATATCGTTGATTTTGATTTTATCGGTAAGTTTTGATTACAGAGGAATTCAGTGAAATTTCTTAATATTTAAATGGAAATTAAATATAATACACATATTGATCAACCTATTTTGATCCCCGGTACATGACAACAACTAGCAAATAACATTTAAATTGAGGTTGGAAGATTATTAGCTGCTTTAAGACACAGAATATAATGAATCAAGGAACTGGAACAGGAGATTAAAACATATATGTATCGAGTATTGACAATGTAACAAGGATTCACCACATCCCTTCTGAAATTATGATTGGTAACAGTTTTAAAACTGGTTGGTCAGAGTTATGTTCAGAGACAAATTTCCTCATGTATATTGCACTTACATTAGAGACCTGACCCCAGACCCATATGTCGATATCACTTTGCTTGGCGATGAGTTGAAGCTTATCTGGTAGGCAACTCCAAATTTGGCAGCAGCTTATCTCCTTTGGCACTCATTTGTGAATCTAAATAACAAGATGATACTTTAAACATTAAATATTTTCATTTTGTTCAGGACATGATCAGCCCATTGCCAGAGTGTGACAGATGTCCTGCCCAGGAAGATAACATAGGCCTCTGTAGTTGTGCTCCTGGTCCCAGTGATCTGCATTATGGTAACAACATTTTCCCCCAATATTTCTGCTCACACAACCCTAGCTGTCACAGTAAGTGGAGAAATATTGCTATTATTTTCTAAGTTTCCAGCTGAGTTGTTTTTAAAATATTATTTATTGAATTATTTTCTAAACCTTCAACAGTTTTCATTTTATCCCTTTGAACCCTAGAATATATATGTAAAACACCCCATTCCCTGGGTTGTAGAACAAAATTGGGATGTTTCAAATTATATCTAAACCACTTTACAATAGAATCACATTGGTATATATAATATCAATTACATGTAGGATGCAGTAATTTAGAAAACATTATGAATTATTGTATAAATGAGTCCTTGTCCAGTGGTTGAGCTTGCTACATATATATCATGCCCACTAACAGTTATCCCCAGGTTTCCCTATGAATAGGAACAGTATATTTATTGACATCATATGTACATGTATGTGACAGATGTTTATTAGCCTATTTTCAGCAGTTGACCAGCAATACACAATTGGTTAAATGATAATCAAATCACAATAAACAGAACGATCTGTTTGTTATTATGGGGCATATGTTGATACTAGATTTGGTTGTTCTTACTTTTTCTGGTTTAATTGTTTGAGATTTTGCGACGTCATGGCAGAGAATGTAAAAATCATGACAATTCAGCGTAACTGTCGCCCGTATGCTGGACATAGCCCAACATATATGGAAAGAGTGGAGTATTTAGTACTGGCAGGTTATTATCCTGTCCGTACAAATGTTGAATAATAGTCAAAAACATAACCCTCCCCCAATGTTATAAAATATGAAATAAAGCCATCACTGGGGATTGGATCAAAGAATGACACAAACAAGAAAGGGAAATCCCCAGTGGTATATATAGTATATCATTGTAATGACTACATGGAGGGATATTTCATTAGTCCATCTTATCAGTTGGAGAAATAGTAAACAAAAACTTAAGACGAAATCATCCACACAAATGTGGCGGTGAGGACTGTACATGTAGTTCAGAATGAAAAGATTTAAGCAAACGTTAGGAATTACTTTGTGCTGAATACAAAGAAGAAACAAAAAGTGTGAAATTTATATCCATGTCTCGTCTTAGTAGACAATCAAAATACAAGATGGTGCCCAATGTGGCGGCTAATTTTAATGTCAACACTGCAAATAACGAATACGAAAGCTGGACAAAATGTATCATATGGTAGTTTGTAGCGACATATTGTTTATATTGTGTGCTTATATAAGATGCCGATATGTTGTTTGATTGACGATTTGTCATATCTCAAATTAACTTTCTTATACCTTGATCGATCAGCTTTGTATGGGCGCATAAACCGTGTCTCTCGTTCTGCCTTTGGTTTGGTAGTATCCTATATCAGGTTCTAAATGTCAGATTCTCAGCTATGACACAGATGATACAAGGATGTTGTGCACTATATTCCGCCAGAATTAGCACTGGATGGATATTTTAGTTGTTGAATGTTTAGGTTGTTTTGCTGCTGATTATCAGGAAATTTGTTTAAAATATTTGGAGAAAGACAAACCAACAAAAATAAAAATCACTCAGCGAAATTCCGAGAATGACTTCAATAGTTCAATTGGCTGAATTACCGCATTAACGGCAGCCAGCCAATAGATGTGTAATAAATAGAATTATCATCTATCGATCTCAGTGCGCATTTTGACTATTGTTTGACATATTTGATGTCATTTAGAGATGGTAAAGCATTAACAATATGCAGGCATCTGGCAGTATTAGTGTCATCAACCGTTACAAGTAAACATGCATGTGGCACGATAAGAAGTTTCATTGTATTAATGTTCAGTAATAATATATCACTTTCATTAATATATGGTGATGGTCTAGAATGTGCAGTCCTCGTTAACATGCACTTTTGACTTTCCACCAACATTTTCAGAGAGGTCATCGCTAACTAGCCTTGCAACTATTTTGGCCAAAAGAAACATTAATTAACAGAATCAATATCTATCTTATATGTAGCAATGCGAAAATGGCACACATTTTGAAATCCAGCAAATGAGAGGTCTAATCATTCTCTGGCTTTGGGAAAGTGGGATATGAGTCCACAATCAATCAAAGTTCGCAAATCATAGTAACTATTTAATAATGTAACACGGATATGTAGATAAATGTATGTCGATGCTATTCCATTCAAAATATTAGTATTGAAAAGCTAAATTATTGCAATCAACTACTAGAGCGAACAAGATGAAACCATTTGAAGGGTTGTTGAAGACTTCTGGCACTTCAACAACACCTTTCTAAATGCAGTGCAAAGCATCACAAAAGTCGGGACCTGTCCTGTCAGGCTTTTGTACTTCGTAAAATTGAAATGACAGCCACATCATGGGAGGTCATCTTGTATTTCATTATCCCTCTAAGAGTGAGTTTGTGTGGTTGTAATATCACATGTTACACAAAATAACACCTATAATTGCTGCACATTTTTTTCTATTATTCTTGGTTACGATTATCAAAGGTACTTTTGTGTGCAATTTTAAAACTTTGGGGAACTGTTGATTTTTGTTCTATTATTTCGCCTATTAAAAGATATTTTCTATAAACCGAGCACCTCTCTGAACCGAACAGAAGGGCCGGTCCAAAGTGTGTTCGTTTTGTAGAAGTTTTACTGTACATGCAAAATACAAGTTTCGCCATTCAGATATATAATAATGAACCAAGTAATGAAAATATAAAAATAAGCATGCTATAATAAACGTTATTGAGCTGTACCATGGTCATGTTGCATCATCTCCTTAATACCTTATTTAGAATATGAGCTTGGCATTTACTATATGATTACTAGAAGTTGTAAATGATCCTTATTTGGCACGTAACGTAATATCCATAGGTTAGGTGAGAATACCATTTTTTGGAATATCTTTGGAATACAATTCTATTATCATACAGTATTATATATTCCCCAATTATGAATAAATGTACGTCAGTTTTGATTTTGAATATACTACGTTTGATCAGTTAAGATACGAGACCCTAACGTGTAGTTTATACGATAACTTCATGAGATTGCAATCAAATACCACGGGGTGGCTTGTAAGAATAAGTGAATATTAATTGAATTTGCAAGAAGCTGTTCATTGGTCAAGCAACGTATCGCTCACTGCGCATTGGCTTGATTTCTCTCGTTTGAAATAATTTTAACCATGAGAGTCTTTAACCTCTTCGCTGCTATGACGTCCGTAAATACTACGGACTTAAAAGTGCACGCCGTGTGCTATATGGTCCGTAGGTACTACGGACCTACTTCAACACACTAGCAGCAGGCCATTATACATAACTGGAACTCAGAGATTGGTGCATCGGAATAACTGTATCTCGAAGTTTCAAACAGTGTATGGTGTTCCACGATTGTGAAAGATGGTAGCCTTTTAACTGAGTCAGTTTTATGGTTCTTTTGATATTCCCGTTATATTTTCCCATTGGAAAATGGCAATAACGTCAACAGCCCAGCACACGACGTCATAACGTTATTTAGCAGCGAAGAGGTTAAACCGTAAGTTCATTGAAATGAAACACGTTCTAATTATATTTAGACTGAATCTATACATTCTTTTCTCAAAAGTTAAATAAATTTTGTTTGACCCACACCCTGAATCTTGATCTTAAGAACCAGATGGCACCGGTCTCCTGCCTCCAAATATATCCTTCATGTTCATTGTCAAATTTTACTGCTGTGGTTGATTCCAGCATGCTACATCTACATACACTGTCTCAGTATGGCAACAAGATCACTCAGGACTATTAAAAGAAGACAAATAATGCAATGTGAAAATATGGTTATTGATTATAACATGCACATTAGCACAAGTTCTAACAAGAGCATGCCGTTGGGGCGTCAGGGCTGGCGGTCTAGAAAATCCAGGAGGGCTTATTAATAGTACTATAGTTTGTCTATTTTTGATGTTGTTTAACTAAATTAATTTTGTTATGTGGAAACAAAATGTCCAGAGTTGTCAATGTCAAACCCCCCACAGTATGATATAGTGAATATTTAATTGTTTTTATAATAATATATGTTATGATAATTAATATGAACCACAGACAAAATGTAAGAGTGTTTGTACTCAACAATTTGTCAGTTGGTGTCCAACCCATGCAATGGAATTGGGTCAGTACACAATCAAGTAGCATAATAAATCCAGTATATTTAGTTATTTACACTTGAATACAAATGACTGCTTTATTTGTCAAAGTAATCTATATTCCATCACCGATTACAAGTTGTCATGACCACTTTTGCAGATTGCTGCTTCTAGCGGTCAAGTCATTCTGTATAGATTTACTGGGTGTTTACAATTGGGGACATAGAGAACAGTTTCTCAAGTGAACAACATTGTAAACAAGAATATTCACCACAGTGAATGATAACTTGGAGACATTAGCTCATTATTAAAAGATTGTCAATCAAAGCGAGAAAATGAACGACGACTACAAATTTCAGTGATATACATTTTTCACTGATAGGAAACGGAAAGAGAACGAAAGGTTAAACTCAATCAAGACAGTGGTTCTCACTATCCGCAAACATATGTTGATTTTATCCAGTGAAATATATTGTAAGCTCAATCTTATGAAGAGAAATAATTTATTTTGTTCTTAAAATGCGTGAGTATCGATCAAAAGATATGATTTATGGAACAGTTCGTTCCGCAATTTGATGATTCCGCCATAATGCCCATTTGACATTACCATCAGTTGCCGAAGTCACGCATGCGCACATTATACAATATAATTCTTTACGATTTCGAGGCAGTATTTTTCTCATAAAACACAATAAAATAACTAAATAAATTTCCTATCCGAGACGAGGCGGGCTATAAAAAGCCTGCCTTGGAAAATTCTGGGCCGGCTCTAGGCTCTAGGCTTGGGGCGTGGCATAATACGCCCATTTCTGGAGTAGAGTGGAGCAAGGTTTAATTCATTTGTTTTCAAGAAACCTTTGACTTAAGACGAAATAAAAATAAAACACAATAATCTGGAAACCGCATGTCAGGTAAAATCTAAGTCGAATAAAAGGTCGGCCGACCACAGTGTCCCCCGACAACGTGGCAAGTCGATGGCCGCTTTGTTAAAGAATTTTTTTTAAATGTCGATGGCCACTTTGTTAAAGAAATTAAACCAGAGTTTCAAATCTCTACATTTAAAACTGTAGGAGGAGTTGATTACACCATGAAGGTACCCAATCTCATCCAAAAGGCAAAAATGTTCCAAATATTCTAAGTCAAAAACCCCCCGAAAATATGGAAAAAATGATATTTTTGATTAGCTATATAGATGTTGCAAATCACCAACATGTTAGGAACAATATCCCAGAGTTTCAAATCTCTACATTTAAAACTGTAGGAGGAGTTGATTACACCATGAAGGTACCCAATCTCATCCAAAAGGCAAAAATGTTCCAAATTTTCTAAGTCGAAAACCCCCCCAAAAATATGGAAAGACTAATATTTTTGATTAGCTATATAGATGTTGCAAATCACCAACATGTTAGGAACAATATCCCAGAGTTTCAAATCTCTACATTTAAAACTGTAGGAGGAGTTGATTACACCATGAAGGTACCCAATCTCGGACGCACGGATGCACGAGGGTCATTTCTATAGTCCTCCGACGGAAACGTCGGGGGACAAAAATGGACATAACTCAGTCAAAATAATGTGGACGAAACCCATATTCAAATTTGATCTGTATTTTGGGGTGGTAAACTGATATACCAAATTTGGTTCAGTTCACTCGATTCAATCTATTAAAGATATCATCCGGAAACCGCAAATTAGGTAAAATCTAAGTTGAATAAAAGGTCGGTAGACCTCATACATGTCCGCCTCTAAGCGTTGGCTTGATACGACCGTTGTTTGCGCATAAAAACCTGTCTTTGGTGCTAGTAAACCTACATACCAAATTTAATTTCATTCAGTACACATTTACTAAAGTTATCATCCGGAAACCTCAAATTGGCAAAAATTCTAAGTAAAAAAAGGGACATAACTCTGGTGAAAATTGGCGGGCGGAACCCGAATTCGAACTTGACCTGTGTTTTGCTGGGGGAAAGACACATACCAACTTTGGTTCAGATCAAATAATCCAAACTGGAGTTAACGGTCGGAAACCAAAAATGTTAACAGACGGTCAAATTCTAAGTCGAAAAAGGGCCGTAACTCATGTAAAAATAATTGGACGAAACCCATATTCGAACTTGGCCTGTATCTTTAGCTTGGAAATACACATACCAACTTTGGTTGATATCAAATAATCCAAACTGGAGTTATCGGTCGGAAACCAAAAATGTTAACAGACGGTAAAATTCTAAGTCGAAAAAGGGGCATAACTCTGGTGAAAATTGGCGGACGGAACCAGGATTCGAACTTGACCTGTCTTTTCTGCTAGTAAACCCACATACCAAATTTAATTTAATTTGGTTCACTCTAACTAAAGTTATCATCCGGAAACCTCGGACGCACGCACGCACACACACACAGACTGATTATAATAGTCCTCCAAACCCGTTGGATCGGCGGACAATAAAAGGCCGTCCGGCCAGTGTCCCCCGAAAAAGTGGCTTTATTGGGGGCATCAGCTTTTCTGAAAAAAAATAACAAGGACCCAAAATCCAATACTAAATTTCAGAACAATCCAACCAGTGTCCCCTGAAATGGCACACGGCAAACTCTAGATATTTATTTGTTAATTTTACCATCATTAATGCTGGCTGTGTTATTTGTTACCAGATAATCTGTTCAGTGAATAAACAAGAAATCATCGGAAAAAAGTTCATATTATATTTTCATATAAGAAATCAATATTCCATATTTGAGAGCAACCAGACAAAAATGGGTGGATCGTACCCATATTCGAACTTGATCTGTATTTCGAGCCGATAAACTCATATACCAAATTTGATTCAGATATGATCAAACTAAAATTATCATCCGGAAACCAGAAAGTGACAGGATTATAAGTCGTAAAAGGGCCATAACTCTCACAAAAATGGGCAGAGCAAACCCATAAAACCTTCGAATATATTCGAACCTGACCTGTACATGTATTTCGAACTGAAGTTATCATCTGAAAACCAAAAATTGACAGGATTCCAAGTCGAAAAATGGCCACAACTCTCGCAAAAATGGGCGGAGCAAACCCATATTCGAAATTGACCTGTATATAGGGCTGATAAACTCACATACCAAATTTGGTTCAGATATGATCACACAAACTGAAGTTATCATCCGGAAACCAGAAAATTACAAGATTCTAAGTAAAATAAAAAGGGCCATAACTCTCGCAAAAATTGACAGAGCAAACCCATATTCGAACTTGACCTGTATTTTGGTCTGATAAACTCACCTATGAAATTTGCTTTTGATCTAATAACCGAAACTAAAGTTATCACCCGGAAACCATTTCCGGACACACACACGCACGGACGAACGGACACCGGCTATTTTAACAGTCCCCCGAATTTAGGTTTTTTGGGGGACAAAAAGGCGCATAACTCCGTCAAAATCATGCAAACAAAACCCATATTCGAACTTGATCTGTATTTTGGTGTGGTAAACTAACATAACCAAATTTGGTTCAGTTCACTCGATTCAATCTAAAGTTATCATCTGGAAACCAAAGGCGAACGGACGGACGACGGACAACCCATTTACATAATACGACCGTTTATTCAAAGGATCTCAAATACGGTACATTAACTCTTGAAGTAAAACTTTATGAGTTATTATTTATTGATTGAGATACATATATGTACTGCCGGAGTGCCGGTATCATATACATGTATATTATGATTAAAGACTCTTCACAAATTTGTGTTATAAATTTAAGTACATACCGGTACCTGTACTCGTATGTTGTAATTTGGGTCTGAAGTAAAAAACCATATACTACATTTTCAGTCCTATGTATGGATACTAGTACTTTAACGTTCGCATATGACTGAGAGATTTTTAAAAATTATTGATGAACATCAAAATGTAATGCTCGAACTCTGAAAACAAATGTGAATTTGTGGCGAAGAATGAACTGAATGTTTTGTGGGTAAGTGAGTGATTATATGAAACCATGAGAAAGGATGGTGTGGGATTGGAGGTTGGGGGTGTGTTGTAAAGATTAAACAAAAAATTCAGAATTTAATTGTTGAATGAAGGAGAAAAAGATGATTGGATATACTTACTACAGGTTCTTAATGGTGTTGATGAGTCTAATGGAACAACAAAAAATCGATAAATGAAACATGCCAGCCGCATCTGAAAAAATAATAAATTTGAGATGAAAATATTCTTCGCGCAAGAGAGGTTATTGTGTAAATGAAATATCATTAAAACCAGTATTAAATTAGATTCAATATAAATCTGATATAACCCTAATTTCAAAATGCGGTCAAAATCTAAGTTTGAAAAAGGTCTGTAACTCATGTGAAAATAATTGTACAGAACCCATATTCGAACGTGGCCTGTGTTTTCAACTGGGAAATACACATACCAACGTTGTAAGATCAAATATTCCAAAGATAAAATCAACAGATTTAAAAACTCTAGATATGATGACTGAGCTTTGAGTGGTCGGTTCCTCGACTCAAATCAAATATTATTTTACCCCCGAAGCCGAGAAAATACCAGTAGTAATTTAGCAGCGTTAGTCAGATTATGCATCTTTAAGGTTTAGTTGACTATCCACGGTAATACTAATTGCTTTACTGGACTAGATTAGATTAGATTTATTTTGATAGTTCAGGTTATACATGTGTACATGAATACATACTATGGGTATGTTTACAAGTTGAATAAATATAATACACAACGGTATATATATTATAATTATAATAATTTATATTAAATATACATGTTATATGTAGGGTTCTGATGAGACAGATAGAGTTCAGACTGTGTAAATAATTGATATATAAGAGAATATATCAATTTTCTCAAGAATTAATTCATTTTATAGAGGTTGCCGTCAGAATATAAGGTAAATTATGTGGCAGAAATCTGTTTAAAAATAGAAATACTCATGTGACCTGAGACCATCAGGGATAACGCAAAAAGTTCTCTAAATGAGAACTTAATTCCATTGCGGTCCCTGAATTGAATTCATTGCAATCTTTATCATATATCATAAATGTGAAAAGGGCATTATTGCGTCACATCGAACTAGACAGTGTTAAGTCAGCAGCGACACTTCATGTCTTTGATGATCAACATAAAAGAAACCGCGCCTACACGTACATACTAGTACATGTACGTTGGGTTCAGTTCAGGTCATGGAGTTCACTGCTCATGCATGACTGATGGCAGTGGCATCGTTAAAGGAACAACGCACAGAATGCCACAGATTACATGAAAATATGGCCGTGCAATGGCACTGTTGTCATGCTAGCACATAGGTAGTGCTTTTTCCCAACTAATCGACTAGCAGATTTCGGGATCGACTAATTTAATAATCGCGTCGACTTCGACTAGTCGATTAATCATTTCAACACTAAAACAAATGTCCGAGAGACTTGCTGGCAATCACCAGCAATCAGAGAATCACTGCAAAACACCAACGTCTCTGCGACAAGCCAATCAAAATCGCTGAATTGTCCATGCGACGTGATCAACGATAAGCACAAGTTTTGAGTGACACGTGTCTCTTTCAACTTCACGTGTCTTTTTAGTCTCAATGTTGTACACTCGTTATACTTCTAACTTCTTGTTGGCGCTCTTGTGATATGATGGATTAATTTATAAGAAATTACTCTTGTTTCGATAATTATAGGTTAGGAGTTATATCTAAAAAATTTAAACATAAATTTTCTATAAATGCACTACGCGAATTTATCTTCAAACTTTTCAGTTATAACTGCATAACCTTAATCGACACAAGAATTATTTCTTAAATCATTCAATAAATGAAAGCTACATGTACATGGATGAATGTACAATAAATATTGCAATGCTGCATTCCTGTCACAAATTCACAATAACATCAACTAATTTGACTGAAGATATAATACAGGGAGAGGGTAAACAAAGTAAGATATTACTGTTGAGAAATTGATACAGCATACCCCCTCCCACCCAACATTTGGCATATCACGATTTGATTTTGATTCTCGTACCATCAAACTTGTGAATCAGCTTTGGTTCTCGCAAAAATTTATGAATTTTAAGGCCTACATGGGGTTTGCCAACTAGATCTGATTGGGTGATTTTGCCATGATTTTAATATAAATTTTCTAAATTATTTTTTTTAAAGATAAGGATGGACTTAAATTACAGACTTAGTCACATACGTTAAAACCGCCATAAACAAAAAGAATATTAAAATAAAGACAGATTGTGTTCTTAATCTTATACCAATCATACACATCGCATAAATATCATGTTATTGTCAAGATCGTACACTGTGTTGGTAAACAAAAGCCATATTACATGTAATAAGATACAGTAGCCAACAATATTACGCAAAGAGTGTGTGATAAACATAAACACTCAACACTGGGGATACCCACTTTGGTTAAATTTTTGACATACTGGTATGAGGGTCAGACTGTTCGACAAAAGAGGGATTATAGATAATTAACCCATGTACACCTCCAGTTGGCATATTTCATTAAGCTGTGAACTATTAGCGTTGCTTCAATATTAGATAATATATAATATTGAAGTTATAATGGCTTCTGTTACACAACTTGATTCAACGAAAAAATCAATCTTTGTTATTTATCGTAAATGACAAAAAAAATCACTCTTGTTATTTGGTTCAATCTTCTGGTTCTATTTATGTTTATGTATAATGACATTCACTGTTACAAGATGCATACACATGCCTAGCCATCTAGATAATTGTGAATCTCGGAAAGAAGCTATATTATCGTGTTACATCCAGGTTACATGGCATTCAAAAACACAGTCCGTTCTCATCGGAAGCCATTATAATAATGATTTTATTAATGAATAATATAGAGATGGCTTGTGGTGCTTTAAAAGTAAAATGTAGCCTATAGGCGGCCGGTACCTATGGATACAATGTAGGCCGCTATTACACGGCCTGTGTATTAACTGGATGATATGACACTAGCATGTGGTTTGCCCATTTAGCCCTTGTAGGGATGTTCTGACAGATAAATTTCAACAAAAATCCTTAATATGTCAGTTTGTTGAATACATTATTTGAACATCCATCCAAATGGAGAATGGGAAATCCAATAGTAATTTTCTCTGTCTGCTAGCTGTTTGCCTTTAATACATTCTTCCAAGTGATGAATATAACATTCAATGTAATACTTTTAAAACTGGAGGGGAAATGAAACATGAATCTCATTCAAGCCAAGTGTTGTGACTTGTGTGTTGATTGCTTGTGTTGATTGCTTGTGCTCCATACATAATTGCACAGAACTGTTGTGATGTAGTCACCCTCTGCAACATTTAATTTTGAAAATTGAGTTGATCAACCTGTATCATTTTAAAGATGCATTATCCGAATTAACGCTCCTAAATTACTGTTTCTTTTGCTTCTTGGGTAAAAAATATTTGATTAGAGTTGAGGAACCCACCATTCAAAGCTCAAGAGTGAACAGATATTGATTTTTGTAATTTTTTTAAGTTTTTTATTTCTCGATGTGCAAGAAATTGAGACCCAGAAAAATTGTCCTCAAAATGACAGTCCAGGAAAAAATTGCGAATCAAGATGGATAACTCTAAAATCAAGTGGTAATATTTTGCGCCACTCAAGTGATAATACGGCCATATTTCGTTGAACAAATATTGATAAATACCACGTTTTGGGAAATTTTGTGCCATAGTTGACAGTGGTTAGCATTATTTTGTTGCAATTAATCGATTCTGATAACTAAAGCACATTTTGAAGAAATGTAACTTTTGTTGTTTTTGTATTTGATATGGGGACCGTTTGATCGGATTGAGTACCTTTAATCACCTGGTTGTAAAGTTCAGCTTTCTATGAGAGGCCAAATTCACATTTAATAATGAATTGTGCTCACAAATAATTGCGCTTAAGCGCAAATACCACATATTGTGCTTAAGCACAAATAGGGCATTTACGCTTAAGCGTAATGAATTGCAATTAAGCGTAATTGTGACTACTATCTAACATACCCATAAACTATTGGCATGACCTGGTGTATCACCTAGCAACACAAGAGGAGCATTGGGCTATTTTTAACCTGTTTTAATTAGCCTGAGTACTCAACAGTCAACTATGAGTATGTGTTCAACAATGATAATCTCTAATTACATATTATCAGTATCCCTATATCCAAAGAATTTATGTCTCCTTCCCGGAACTTTGGTGATTTTTTGTATGATGTTTTTTAATGTATTTTTGCACAGATTTGGGCCCTTACTATGGTCATATACTATAGAATGCATGTGGTGTCACTGCATGAGGGCTTGCTTACCTCATATGGTTTACTTATTGACTTAAATCAGGGGAAAAAAACCCTATTTTCATATTATCAGCATCCCTGTCCAAAAAAATTGGTGTCTCATTCCTGGAGCCTTGGTGTCTCAGTCCTCGAGCTCTAGTTTGTTTTATTAAATCAGCATCTCTTGCACAAATCTATAGTATTTCTATGGTCATACAGTGTGAATGACTGAATGTGGCATCACCGAGGGCTTGCTTCCCTCATACTCTTGAGTGCCTAATAAACATACATGTACGATTATTAAAATCGAGGTAAAATTCCCACCTGTACGATCGTTATATGGTCCTGTACGTTTATTAAATTAACCAAAAGAAATAATTCACCAATCTTAAATTGTGTTATTCATAGATAAATGAACTCTTGATTGTTGACAGTGATCAGCACACTGTAGATTCACAGACCTGGCTATCCATCGAAACTATTTCTGTCCCATGGCATCAGTAAACCAGTCAGATGATGCGTTTTGTTGGGATGTATGGTACGGTACTAATATTTCCAGTCTACGTTTATTCCGCCCTGTTCTATTATTCAGTTACGCGACATTTTCCAACCTGTACTATTATTCCACCCTATATGCTATGCTATAGCGCGCATATCCTACAGGTCTGGGTGAACCACCGATCAATCAATAATAGCCCGATCGGGCTAAAATAGACCGATCGGTCTTTCACAGCCAGCGTGAATCTTGGATAAAGGGAGTAGCCCTACTCTAAATTGTTCTTTCAAGTGAAATGGGCCTCCCATACATGAAACGCCTTATCTATATGCTATAGCACGCATATCCTACAGGTCTGGGTGAACCACCGATCAATCAATAATAGCCCGATCGGGCTAAAATAGACCGATCAGGCTAAAATAGACCAATCGGTCTTTCACAGCCAGCATGAATCTTGGATAAAGGGAGTAGGCCTACTCTAAATTGTTCTTTCAAGTGAAATGGGCCTCCCATACATGAAACGCCTTATCTATATGCTATAGCACGCATATCCTACAGGTCTGGGTGAACCACCGATCAATCAATAACAGCCTGATCGGGCTAAAATAGACCGATCGGCCTTTCACAGCCAGCATGAATCTTGGATAAAGGGAGTACGCCTACTCTAAATTGTTCTTTCAAGTTACAACCATTTTTTGGTAAAAAATTAATTCTGATTTATTTTGAAACTAATGAAAGACAAGGTATAATTGTTGCTGGTATTAATTAATATTCATTATAAATTTGAACAAATCTTCAAGCAAACAAAATTTCAATATTCAAGAAATCTCTTACAACAGTGACCACGGTGTCAGAAAGATCAATCGATCTAGTTCAGCACGATTGGTCTATTGTGATTTATAGATCGATCGGTGGTTCACTCTATTCATTTCAAATATTGCTTATAATTTACATTTAGAGAAGTCAATAATTCGCATGCAGATAACTTCACCTTGAATTCAGCCAAATATGTTGACGTTAGATTAGAAGGCAGAATTCCCAGATTTGTTTATTATTGGTGAACCTGGATAATTTCGGAGGTGTGCCAATCGTCTTTTGCACACTGTGAATACATACTCATTCTCTCCTAAATTTGCAAATATTCTATAGGGTCATTCCATGTCACGTGTGTTACATTTTGCACGAAATTTTTGTGATATTTTCAAGCAGCATTTGGTGTGCATTCAATATAATATAAAATGATTCACTGTATAGTCGAGATAATAAACCCATCATAACTATGCGATCGGTCCTTAAGGCTGTGTAGTAAATGTATTACTGTACCATGCTTGTATATGACTGTCACGTTTGTTACAGCGCACAAATGAGAAAAAAAGGACCTCTGTTTTCTATGCAAAAAGTCTGCGAAGTTACTTGTCTGATACATAATTGGCGCTTTTTTCCAATAAGAAAAAAGACTCTACATGTACTTCAATGTGCAATTAGTACTTTTAATGAGAGTTGAATGTATTTCTCGCCCTGATAGCATATTCACTGTCACGTGTGTTACATCACTCTGTCACGTGTGTTACGCGTGCGAAACCAGTATCCTATTTTCAATCAGTTCATAACCGATTGTCAATTTTATGCACAAGTTTTGTTTCAAAAGAAAGATGATTTTATGCATATTACAGCAGAACATAACAAAATTTAATATCAATTCATAAGAAGAGAGGTACAAGGGAACATGACATTACTAGACATAAACAAAGCCCATTGTTGGTAAACAACAATTACAACATCATTAGATAGAAAGTATTTGTTCACAATCCATTTAACTGTTTAACAAAGCTTGCTACAGAGAATACTTTGGTTAAGTTTTCTTAAACCACTAAAATGTGAGACCATATTACTGGTATATATCTGATGTATGGTATATTATGACTGAAATGAAGCTTAAGGGGTATTAAAAGCTTCAAACTTCAAATTGAACGCTGTGGGTGCACACCCTTGACGTGTTCCAGAATCGGCTTGATTGTGAATGCACGAATGACTTACAACATATGACACCAATCCCTCTAGATATTGTGAAGGTATAACATACACTGTCATACTTAATTCATTGCCACCAAAACTGTTCTGTAGAGAATTCAGATGAGCGTTTGTTCTTACTGTATCAAGAAGAAACTAACAGAACACTCTTCACTGCTACTAGTACATGTACACTAGATGCTGCAGATGCAATAATTCCTATCACTTTAGTACCGGTAAATATTCTGGAGCCATGTACAAGTGTAGATTTGATGTATTTGAGCATGACTGGGGGCCAGAAATAGTGGGTTTTGTAACTTTTGGAAGTACATGTAAAAGATTATTTGTCAATTTGCTATTTTACCAGATAAAATGAGTCAACCATACACAATTAAGACCCGATGCATACACCTCATCAGTGTAATTTTAATCCATTTTCTAATTAATATTGATTAATTATTGTATTTTGGATTACTAAGATCTATCATTGAAAAGATGTGACAGTCCACTTATAGTCAGACCAATATGAAGGATCATATTTCAGATGTGTTTTGGGATAGAGGAGTCTGCAGATCTGTTTTGAGATCAATATTATGAATTTCCTATTGATAATCTGTATGTGGAGGTGTTAGCCAGACACCTGTGATGCGTTCAGTTCAGAACAGGTTCTAATGCTTAGCTGCAGATGTCAGAAATTAATTAACATATCCAAATGAGTGTGTGAATCTAGTCTGTTTACAGATATTAATAGCAACATAATTAATCTATAAACAGCTTTCAGAAGTCTTGGACCCATGTTTTCAATCACTATAAGCCTTGTGTCATTTTTGTAACACATGTGACGTCACGTGTGTTACAGAAATTAAACCATGCATTTATTTGGGCATTAGGTGGTGATCAAGTTCAACAAGTTTTTCCCGAAATTGTCCGGGAATGTTTCTACCTTTGAATATGTAATAATGTGAAACATTGTGCAGTATTTCCAGTTTTAAGTAAAAAATACTGATAATTCTGTCACGTGTGTTACAAGCCAAATGTGAATTTCCTGACAATTTTTATTCTTGATATGCATCGTATATCCAAGTACTAGTAGCAGGCATGTCTACAGAATAAGGTGGTCATTGTTTGTAAAATGACATGTGAATCAGTTTGTTAATCGTAACATTTTTTCCTAGACAGCATCAGCATTTCAACATGTATATAGGATCAATTGTTTGGCTATAGTAGCCATAAGTTTGAACACTGATGTGCAAGGCATACACCAGTCTGGAGTCAACTACATACCCACATATAAAAAATAGTATCAGTATGAATCTGAGTGTATGTTTACATAGACTGGGCATACACATGTACAATCCACATACAAATATTTTTTCCTGATAAATTGGATCAACATTATGGCGAAAAAAAAAAAATTGTGACCCTGAGTCCAATTTCAATGTTTTTGTGTTGTGGACCACTTTGCGTGGAATGGCCCTATATATAATATATATACAGAGTGTGAAAACTTTGTTAGTTGCCAATTGCCAATTAATTGTCGACATTTTACTTAGAAAACTTGAATGCAAAAACTATTATTATTATTTAATTTTTTTTATTTTTGTTGAATCTACTTTTGGTTATCGACATGCCGGCTATTGTTTTTGGCTGTTCTCTCAGCCGTGCGTGCCAGCCGATCATCGTTATTCGGCCGGTTCCGATATCCTCCGAATATCATTCAATGACACACCGCGCGCTGATTCGCTCAGAAAATGTGTTTGTATCTGAGAAGATTTCTTACTCTGATCGCAGTTTTCAACAATTTAATACAGGGCGAGTACCACACTAATAATATGCCACATTGGGGTTTTCTTTCTAGTTTTTTATGACCTTTCTTGTGGTATATCGGGCACAGTTCTGTCTGACATCAAATATATACCCACCGGGAGTGAAGCTAATGGCTTTAATATTAAGGACAAAACTGATGCCATTGTGAAAACATCCAAAAGATATCGCGAATCGAGATCGATAAATTCAGCACCCAAAGAAACGTACATACATGTACTACTAAACGTGTAACGCCAAACACCCGGTCATTAGAAACGTACTATTAAATCGCGTATCGATTTCGCCGATTCGTGGTATTGACGATCAGTGTTTTTTTTCTTCTATTTTTGCCGGCGGGTCAATAAAATGTTTAGGGTCGAAGCAAAAAATAGGGTCGGTCGAGAAACCCAAACCAAAACACTTATTTTCTTTGACCTGATAAGAAATATTGGAAATTGGAAATCTCCTCGGCTCGTTCTCGGCAGTGCCGAATGCCGAGGGCTAATTAAAAGGACTGCATGGTATACCAACTTACTGCCAATACTGGTGCTGAAGGGGTCACTCTCACCAAAAAAAGTGCTGAAGGGTACACAGGATTTTCAAAATGTGCTGAAGGGTACACAGGGTTTGAAATGTCGTTCTGAAGGCATTCAGTTTTCGTATCTGCAATGATTTCTGTTAGAGAATAATTGTTTACATTCCAATAAATATTAAAATGTACTGAAAACAAACTGCTAATGGGCGCCAGACTTTCATAAACACAATTTAAGTAATGGTGTTCGTGCCAATCACAAATCATGTGTACCCTTCAGCACTTTTTTAGGTGAGAGTGACCCCTTCGGCAATACTGGTGTCTCACTCTCAGAAGTGCCTAAAAATTTAGTGAACGTTCAGACGACCAGGATACAATCTTAAGTGGATGAATCGGGCCCGACGAGATTTTGAATAGTTTGTTCACACGATTGCGATGTTGTCGTTCAAGATGATATCGTAAAGCATGTGATTGACTACCATGCGATCTTTCCAGTCACGATTTTTACGTACACACGACTGCAATTACATCGCAAGTGGAGGTATCGAAGGATACGCCACAATTTAGAATCTAAAATCAAACTTGATATTATTTTTTGACGTGAGCATGCGCAATCTAACTACGGTTTCTACCGGTTACTTCCTACGACAAAAATCCTTCCACTTACGATTGAATCGTGGTCGTCTGAACGTAACAACGTTCACTTAAATTAAAATAAAATTTGATGGATTATTCATTTCCCATGCCCATGGCATCGGTACAGTTATTTTTAATTGTTGGAAATTTTTGTAAAAAAAAAAACGAAAAAACAGATATCCCCACCCCTACTTATTACATAATTAGTAGGGGTGGGGATATCCGATGTTTTCGGTGTTGTTGGCAATTTGACACAAATTTCCAACAACTGTGATTATTGGATACCCGATTGTCGAGTCAATCTCATTTCAACATTCTGAATCGGGGTTGGCGATATAAGTTCGGGAAAATAAAACTCACCTCAACTCGGACTAGTCGTAGGTTCATCCAGTTAGCCGATCTGCAGGACTGTTGAATCTTCGAATACTGTATTTAACTCAATGTTTTGCAACTCAAATCTACATCAACTTCCAAGTTCGCGCCATTGTTGTAGAAAATCCTTGACATTAACAAATACTTCCGGTCCGTGTTCCGGCCATATTCCGGCTTGAGCGAGGAAACCGCCGAAACCGCCAAAATAAAACGAGATCTCGTTTGATTATTTCGCTTTCCGCGGGGCGAAGAAATCAAACGACAGAACCGCCGAAAGCGAGATAATGAAACGAGATTACGTTTCATTTTGACGCTTTCCGCGGATCCCTCGCGTGACAATATGTGTGCGCGTCTGGACATTTTGGCGCTGTCCGCGGTTTCGGCGGTTTCCGCGACTGGCGGATTTCATATTCCCCGCCCCGTTGCGAGTTGGCCCTAACAGTATTCCATAGTTATTCAAACCGTATATCAAGGCACTATAAAAATAATCGGTGAATCGAAAATTAAATTGGGCTTTAAAGCTTTAAAAAACACTAGCTTTTAACACTCTAATGATACAACAACAGAGTTGACAGATACACGGGGACGGGTCATTATTACGAAGGTCCGTTATTACGAAGGTCTGTTATTCCGAAGGTCCGCTATTCCGAAGGTCCGCTATTCCGAAAGTGTACTTTACGCACACAATGCGTATGACTGGAAAGATTTATAAATCGCCTATATATTACGCACAATCGATAAAATAAAATCGATACAATAAAATACTGCTAGGTTCTATTGGCGGAATATAGTTCCACTTAAAATATTGGACAAAATATAAACAATATCGGAATAGCGGACCCTCGAAACGACAACAATTGCAAGTTAAGACGATGGTCCGTTATTCCGAAGGTTCGTTATTCCGAAGGTCCTTTATTTTGTTTCTATATTATAGCATGCATAATTATGGTAATTGCATATTGATACTTTTTGGTAATGATACAATGATATTAAAGTAAGAACAATCAATGATCACTCCAATGAAGCAACTTTACGACGATTTCAATTTAACCTGGAATTTGTCAATAACATTGGAACAAGGAATTAATCGAGTGTCTGTTCGAAATGTTTCATAACCCGATGGGAGAAATGATAAAATGCACACGAATATCATAAGCCCACATTTCTCTTGGTAATGGTTTATTAATTGCTTCGAACTTAAAGTGGCAATTGGCCTTCGAGAAAATTTACTCGGGTATCTCCCGTCAGTTGTGTGTAATACAGTGGGTGACCGCGTCCCATAATTCCATCATGGTAGGAGTGCCATTCTTATACCCTCTATTCAGATTAATTATTCTGATCTCAATGCACCACCATTTCAATCGCCACCCGGTCCTCTCATGGGATTGTCAATCGTTACAATACGGACTTTCTGGGACAATAATCCGGAATGATTGTCACTGATGGAGGCTAATTACAGTCACGGAATTCTCAATTGTATACAATACGGACATTAGGAATAGCGGACCATCGGATAACTGACACTCGGAATAGCGGACCGTCAGAATAAACGGACACTATTACAGATACACAATATATTAGAAAATAACAAGATCACACACATGAGTTCATTATTAGGTTTTGATGGTCGTGTATATCGATTTTAAAAAGCGGAAGTTTTAACCCGCTTTGAATTTTTGCGAGTCGAAAATTATAATGATCGTCTCTGATAAAGAGCGTTCGTGAATCCGTTCACAAAGCGGTAGATAATAAAGAGCGTTCTCATTTACGAACTTTTGCAATGATATTCAAAGTAAAGCTGATGAAAGTTTTGTGGTTTTCAGCGATGTCTCGTCTGTGCGAATGGTGGTGATTCAGCCTGTTCTCGTGTAACAGGCTCATATATAACTTCGTTAAAACACACGAAATAAGCCCATTTATTAATTAGCTACAGGTTATCGGCCGCAATAAGTAGAACGCTGCCCGCGTCATAAGTAACAAAAGTCGGCCAATAAGTAGAAAACGCGGCCAATAAGTCAAGGTGACGTAACTGACGTCATACGCAATTAGCTCGACCGGCAAAGAATATTGGGTCGACGGAAGATAGATTGCAGTTGATTTCGAATGAATTACGAACAGTCACTGTTTTTGGGAGTAAATATACATATACGTGGATGAACTACATGTATCTGTATCAATAGCATTCCCATGCAGTGGAAACTGAAAGTACTGTGAAATCGCTGCAAGTTCTTCACAAAGTTCACAAGAATAAAAATTGCTAGAATAATAGTTAATTTAATAAAACACACAATGGTATATCTATGTTAATATATTCATCATGTGAAACAATTATTACATTGTTGATAATTAATAAAATACTTATTAATTGGTTGTTTCCACATTGACCGAGTTATGAGGCCTTGGTCTGTCGTATTAGCCTTCGGCCCGCGGCCTCAGGCCAATACGACAGACCTCGACCTCATAACTCGGCCAATATGGAAACAACCAATTAATAACATGTAATAGGGATTATTTGAGTCTGAAATAAGCTCTATATGAACCTAAATGGGGCACTAAAAAAACAGTCGAAAATGAGCTTATTCAAATAGAAATAAGCTCATATAGGCACCATTTAATCTACTTTTTCATCGACACGACATACCAGATGAACGCTTTTTATAATGTGTTTTCACTGCGGCACATTGCCATTCAACGAAGTAAGTCCTATACGAGCTTATTGTAAACTCAAGTTACATATCAACCAATGTGAATAGTTAGGTCCTATAGGAACCTATTTGCACGAGGATATCTTGGGTGATTGCAAGTATTTTCCTTTTACTTTTTCTGGTAAGCTGAACATTGGCTGAGGCCATTTTGAATATTGAAGTTGCTCCAGTATACTAACAAAGGTGGTATGGAATATGTTTGATAATAGGCTGGTTGTCAGACTCATCAGGAAATAGTTAGAAATTATTGAATTGTGTGTATCCTGCACAATGACCTAGATGTTCAGCAATTTATAAAACTTTGCTTTCAATTAAAACAGCTTCTGAAACTGGTTAAACTGTTATTTTACCTCAATGAGATCATTTCCGAGTCATATTAGTGATAACAGTAGAGTTTTATGCGGTTTTAGACAAAATTTAGTGAAATTTGTGGGGGTGGGTCCCCGAAAATGCCAGATGAAAAAAAAAGTACTACCCCCCCCCCCCCCTCACACACGGTTCAGTTTCTATAATTCATCATTTCTATTATTGTCCCCCGACATTCCGTCGGAGGACTATAGTAAATACCCCCGGCCGTGTGTACGCGCGCGCGTCCGGAACATTGTCCGATCCTGTATTCTGTCATTTTCTTGTCATTTGTAAAAAACTTGGTACATGTATCAACCAGCATGGGAACATGCCCTCCTGCGATTTTGAGTTCGGTCGGACTTATCTTGGCGGAGTTATTTCCCTTTTTCGACATATATTCGTACGTCATGTGACGCATGTTTGTCAGCAATCTTTGTATTCCGTCATTTTCCAATAACTTTTTTAAAAACTCGGCACAGATGTCAAAAAGCATGGGAGCCGGCGAACCTGCGGTTTTGAGTTCAGTCGGAGTCATGTTGGCAGTTGTTGTCATTTTTCGACATAAAATCGTACATCCTGTGACTCATGTGTTATCAGAGCCTGCATTTCGTCATTTTCGAGTAACTTTATTTTTTAAACTTGGCACATGTCAACAAGTATAAGAACCTGCGCACCTGCGATTTTGAGTTCAGTCGGAGTCATTCTGGCAGAGTTATAGACATTTTTCGATATAGAAATGTTTTATGTTTTTATTTTAGTATTATCGACCCTTACTCGACACATTGAAGATGTGCAACATATTAAGTAAATATGCACTTTCTATCATATTGGTGTAATCAATTCCTCCTACAGTTTGTAGTATAGGGATCTGAAACCCAAACTCCTTAAAACCTGCCACCTTCGTCGTAGAACAATTTGGTCAACGACCTTTTATTTCCTATAGCATTATAGGATGGGATTTTCAACCAAGGAGCGCATTGTCCCAGAAATTAATAAAAAAAATTAGCAACTACAAAATTGCCAAATAATGAAACCGAATATGATATACTTGTTTGTGTGGCAACAGCATTATTCTGCTCTGTAGTGTAAATGGGGTAGTTTAAGCGTCGACTAGACACACATTACATCAGTAAATAGATATCCACACAGTCGCTAGGTGTCTATATATGTGAGATCTTAAATTGACAATTTTGGAGATTATATTGCTATAAACTCATAAATTCCACGTATAGCCAAGAGAAAAATACATTTCTCATTCAAATCCATCCATATATGTTTTATGAGAGCCTGTTCAGTTGTAGATTCAACTGAAGTTAATTTGGGATGTCAAATTTTTAAATCTTATATGTTCATTTAATTCAAAACATTAGATATCATACAGAAAACACTCAACATGCCTGACCCTGACTCAAACAACTTTTTCTTGGAATTTCTCGCCGTTTCATGATTTTTTAAAGCAAAATAATAAATAAAACCATAAGAGTATGTTTTTGTCATGTATGTGCTGGGTGGAGGAGATTTCCAGGCCAGGACATCTCCCCAAACCCTGACTCAAAAAACAACTTTTTCTCAGTTTCATGACTATATAAAGCAAAATAAGCAATAAAACCATAAGATGATTTATTTGTCATGTTGGTGGTGGGTGGGGAATATCCTTGACTGGACATCTCCCCCACCCCACCCCACCCCAAACCCTGACTCAAACAACATTTTCTCCGAAGAAGTTAATTTCTCGCCGGCTCATGACTACATAAAACAAACTAAGCAGTAAAGTATTGTTTGTCATGTGGGTGGGTGGGTCACTGGAAAAAAAAAATTAAATGTCGAAAAACATTTTTCTGGCCATTTCAGGGTCAAACGATATCAAATGAGTTAAAATTATTTTTAGTCATACATGGGGGAAGATATCCAGGGTGGGGGAGATATCCGATATTCTAGGATATCTCCCCGGGGGAGATATCCAGGGGGAGATTATGTGTTACATCGGTATTCTTTATTTGCTAATTCGACAATTTTAATGTCAGGCTATAAAACCCAGAAATTCATTGAAAAGACGTTTGAGAACTGTTATAATTTATTCGGTTATTGTACTCATTTTCGATCAGTGACGACATGTCGTTCAAGTTCAATATGTTTGAACATTACACTGCATGCCTTATATATACACATAAACAATAATACAGACTGATTGGTCAAAATTTCTTCGAGAATTAAATTTTGTATTGAAATTTGTAGAATTCTTTGCAATTTCAGCTCTTTTTTTTGTGTGAGAAATTGCGCATAATAATGTTTCTTTATATCCCCAAAATAATTATAGGCATTACATATAATCAATTATAGATCAATTGTAGTTGACTATGATAACTAGTGAACATGTTAACAGTATCCGCCCAATATTCATATTTGTATTTGAATGAAGTATTCACCCTCCGAGAAATTGCTATTACATAAAATGCTCACCTCGGATTATTGGGGACTTTTAGGGTACGTTCATACGCTGGCAAGTTTGCACAGTATATTGTTGCGGGCATTTCGTCATAGAAAACCACATGGTGCCAGAATATGAAGGAAATGTGCACATAACATGCATCTTTACCAAATGGAAAGACACAAGAAGTAACATTTATGTAGTTCCACTTATAACAGTGCTACTGGAATTTGCCATCAAATACCTGCATGATTTATTCTTGGGAGATAATTACATGATATTTACAGGCAAATTATGGTAGCATCGTTACTAGTGGAACTACATACATTTTACTTCGCACGTAGTTATCTGTGGCACATATGCACTTTATGTGCTTGTTTCCGTTCATATTATGGCACCATATCGTTTTCTACGACAAAATGCCTGCAAACCATACCGTGCAAACATGCCAGTGTATGAACGCACCCTTAGTATGTTGTTCTAAACATATCCGCCTACAAATTCTGAAAAAATATCTTCAATGGTATCCCCCCCCCATGTTTACCCTAATGTTCCTGGACTATTGTTCGGTTGATGTTGATCCATTGGGCAAGATGTCTGATGTCACTGTAAACTGAATATCTTCGAAGCATGCAACACATTCATTAAAGATGCATAATCCGAATTAACGCTCCCAAATTACTATATCTTTGGCTTCGGGGGTAAAAAATATATGATTTGAGTCGTGGTGATCAGATATCGATTTTTGAAATTTGTTATTTCTCGAGATGTGTACTTATATGCGAAAAGAGTCGTCAAACCGACGGTCTCGGGCAAATGTGCAGATGAAGATGGATATTGGATAACTCTAAAATCAGGTGTTAATACGGCCAAATTTCGTGATACTCAAGTGATAATACGTTTCGTTGAAAAACACGTTTTGGGAAAAATTATACCATAGTTAACAATGGTTTGGATTATTTTGTTGTAATTAATCGATTCTGATAACAAAAGCGTATTTTGAAGAAATGTTGTTGTTGTAACTAAATGATGTGGGACCGCCTGATCGGATTGAGTACCTTTAATTGATCTCTGTTCAAATCATAATTAAGATTACTGCGCCCCGTCCTCATCTCGTTTGAATTACTTGGGAGAAGCAACCTTTGGCTATAAATTATAAAATGGAAGCTAATACTCATTCTTTGTTCAGGTGATGTTCTTCTTTGTTCAGGTGATGTTCTCTTTATGTTCTCTTTATGTTCTCTTTTTGCTCTCTTTATGTTCTTGTAGAGTGCGGAGTCCATACCAACATGGAAAAGAAGCATACATTGCTGATTCTGGCTGTTACCGCCAACACATTGATGTTGTATATATTCAAATTTGTTTGAACAACTTCGGAACAAGAGAAACGCACATCTATACGAAGGATAACGGATACGTACGTGAAATATCGCCCCTGAATAACGACACAAACTCGGCCCACCAGACCAAGTTGTGCGCAATACCTCACCTTGATCTCAATGACCCGCGTACATTAAAATGGCCGAAAAGCAGAAAAGTCATCACACGCAGAAAGCACCGAGTCCTCACATATTTTAACTCTGGTGATCTGTTTGTTAACAAAACGGTGGTCAAAATATTTGCCCATGATGGCATACTTTATAGCCATTGCTCATACCAGGGCATTTTAAGGATCAACGACAACTCATTTAAGTACACACCGACGGTTAATTTCAAGAAATACACCAGGATGCCATACGAATTCTGTCACGTCACCTGTTTTCGACGCAATGTGGTGTCTTTTACGTGGACTTCCATATAAATATTCAACCAAAACAACGGGAAACTATGTCCAAACAGGATGAAAAATTACCAAACATTATGATGATTGGACTGGACTCAGTGTCGCGGTCGCAAATGGTTCGTGCGATGCCACTAACAAAATCATTCTTCAAAAATGAATTGAAAGCCATAGAATTTACTGGCTATAATCGTGTTGCTAAAAACACACTCCCGAACATTGTTCCGTTATTAACTGGAAAACACGTGTGTGCACTTCCGTGGAACATCAAGAGGACGAAACGGACATTTGATGATTTAGACTTTATTGGACAATTTTAATAAAAATAAGTAATTATTCCCCGTTTAGAACGCGCCATTGTTCCAGGTCCTGTTCCGGGTCATTGCTAAATACTTTGATTCCGTTTTACAACAACGTTAGCGATTGGCTGAAAGTAATTCCTATAGTCCAATCAAATTTGCGTTAGTGTATGGTTTCCATAGACGCGCCAATCTCGAAAGATTAGTTGAAAACAATTTATGTTGATGTTGAGACGTTATTTTGTAGTTACTGCCATAATACATGGTAACGAAACGTTGACTAAGTTGATCAAATAACCATGGAAACTAAAGCAGGTGTGCGGAGGTCGGGAAGATAGAATGTCAGAAAGAATTATCGCCTAATGGCGGATCCGCCGATCGAAGAGGACGATGATCATGATGCAACTTCCGAAAATGAGAATCTGAATCAGGTTGATGAATACATTAAAATGTTCAGAGACTCGGTTAAGTGATCAAGCGATCACACAGAACCTAAACAAATATTTAAATCTGTTTATGAAAATGGTAAAAACGTTGAACAAGATGAACTGGTTTATTCAGAATTTGAAGCAGATGATGATGATATACAGGGAAAGTCGAGCACCGAGACTGGCGAGAGTGACAACGGTACAGATAATATTGACGAGTCACAGACAATTTCTGTTAAAAGTGAAGTTGAAGACGAACTTGACGAAAATGATGATGAATTACGCTATCTGCGGGAACAGGTTGAACTAATAAAGAGACTCAAAATAAGGGAACGAACGGAAAAGAAAAAGGCGGAGCTCCGCGAAGAGCTGAACAAATTGTCAACAGTCAGAGGCAGTGAAAAAGAAGACAAAGAAAAAGTCTGACAGCAAGATTGCCAAGAAAGAAAGCAACAAAGAGAGAGGTTAGGTCAATACAATTTAATCACATAAATCACAAGCTAATGTAAACAAAGCAATTCTCAACTCTTATCAACATTTAAGTGATAGGGTAGAGCAATTTTTGTCCACAGCCGGAAAACATGCTGGCAAATCATTACATGTCAATCAGGAGTCAGAATCGGAATCTGACGAAAGTGGGGAAAGCGAAGATTCTAGTTTCAGCTTAGCTCGTGGCAACATTAAAAAGAAAAAGTTAAATGGCAAATCAGGCATTGAGTCAAAGCCAAGTGATTGGGTATTGAGTCAATGTAGATGGCCACAAGTCGAGCTGAAATATGAATTCGCTAGTAGAGAGGCAATTACATTCTCAAGCTTGAATGTGTTCCAATTTGCAGCAGGGGAATTAGAAATAATTAGAGACCTAATACCCCAAAAATTTAAAAGGAAGGGAGGCTAGACCTGCTTAGTAAAATTTGTTACTTGTGTACAGACATGGATTGGCATATATTGCTAAAATTCTATGCGGCATGGCTAAATTTAATTGAAAAGGGTGAGAAACAATGGGGCGATGATACAACTATGCTAGAGGTACGCATGCTGATGGGTCATAGATCTTCAAGTAAGAGGTCATTTCCTGGAAGAAACATGTACAATTCTGATGAAAAAATGTCATACACTCCTGGGAACGGACCTGGAAGGAAAGATCCCCCTAAAGCATGGTTTTGTACACAATATAATATGAACAGGTGTACATTAAAGGCCCCCCCCCCATTCGGTCATTATACGAGGAGAAGAAAAGATGGTGGAATATTTTTGCGCGACTTGCTTTCGCAAGGATCAGACTAAATCAAATCATGTAAAGTGTTCACCTCATTGCTAACAGGCAGTTTTATGACTAAATGGGGAAGACCAGGATCATAGTGAAATAACTATAAAAGAGACAAATTATATCCTGGCAAACATAGGAAGTGCTAATAATGAATTATCCTTATCTCAGGATTCAAGCATACCGGTAGATGAATCTAAAGCAGTTAAATCAGATTCGAATTCGATCAAGTCTATAAAAATTGAGAGTGGTGATAGAGCCTCAGTTAGGCAACATGATACACAATGGGTAAAAAAACATAAATGAAAATAGCGGTTATGTATCTATTTACAGCATCCACGGTTTGCATATTCCTGCAATTACAATGCCTTGCAGTGATTCATGCTGTGTTGATGATGTATTATTCAAACACAAAAAATGTCAAATATGTAACTCGAAGGGAACACCAAATAAAGAAGACATAGAGAAATTTTTGACAGCCCATGAGGCAACTCAGTCATCTGGGGTCAATGATTATATGTACTGTAGAATTCCAGAGGAGTCAAATTTGAAAATTGAATTTTGGAGATCCATGCTTGAGTATTCAGAATTTCAAGATAACTTATTATGTGAATTCTTGGAATTTGGGTTCCCGATTGAATTTGTTGGAGGAAATTCAGAAAGCATCACTGAGAAACCACGGAATCATAGTGGCGCTAGAGAATTTCCAGCACATATTATCTCTTACTTAGAGAAAGAACTTTCATATAAAAGTATTATTGGACCATTTAAATCAAATCCATTCAGGTCCATTAAGTTGAATATTTCCCCACTCAACACAGTACCAAAAGGTTTAGAAGGGGACAGAAGGACTATTTTAGATTTAAGTTTTCCTCCAAATAATGGTGTGAACGAAGGTATTTCAAAGAATGAATATTTGGGTGTATATATTCAATTGAAACTACCTTCAATTGATTATTTAGTAGCGTTAATCAAGCAGAAATGCCCAGGGAAGATATGTTTGTATAAGAAAGATCTTAGGCGTTGTTACAGACAGATATGTATTGACCCTGGTGATGCACATTTGGTTGCCTTCCATTGGAAGGGACATATTTATTTAGAAAAAGTTCTAAGTATGGGCTCAAGATCTTCAGCCCATATTTGTCAAAGAGTAGCTCTCAAATTGTTGATGAATAATCAGGGGTTTCTTATTCTGAATTACTTGGATGATCTGGCAGGGGTAGAGGTCGAATCACGTGCAAATGAAACACATTCTGCATTATCCAAATTGCTTGCAAGTTGTGGTTTGGAGGCACCAGAGGCACATCCGCCGTGTCAGGTTATGACATTATTAGGTATAGATGTTGATACGGTAAATTTTTGTTTACGTATCAGAGAGGATCGCATCGCAGAAATTTTAACACTTGTTTCAGTGTGGTTAAAGAAATCTGAAGCTTCACTTAAGGAACTTCAGTCATTACTTGGGAATTTCATTTCTTCGTGTGTCAGGCCCGGACGTCTTTTCGTTTCGAGATTACTAAGATGGTTAAAGACATTCGAATCATCTGAGATTAGGCAGATCCCATCATTTATGAAGTTGGATTTGTATTGGTGGAGCAAATTTTTAGAGCAATTCAACGGGGTGTCGATTATGAATTTTGAAGAATGGTCGAGTTCAGATGAGTTTGTAGAGTCAGATTCCTATCTGACAGGTGGTGGTGGTGGTGGCTGGTGTCCATTATCATGAGAGTATAATTATGTCACTCAAATTTCCTTCAGAAATTTCCGATCTGAAACTGCATATTAATGCCCTGGAATTATTGATGATCATGATATGCGTGAAACCTTGGTGTAAAGTTTTTACAGGTAAGAAGATTCTTTTCAGGTGTGATAACCAGGCCTCGGTGGCCGTGCTTAACTCTGGTGCCTCTAGTGACAGCATAATGCAGACTTATTTGAGAGAAATTTGTTTGTATGCAGCCTTGTTTGAGTTTGAAGTTAAAGCCGTACATATTTCAGGTGCGGAGAATAGGAGGGCCGATATGTTGTCGAGAGCGCATTTAAATTCAGAATTATTGTGTAAATTCAAAGATATGACACCGGGATGTGCGCAAGTAATTGTTGGAAAAACAGCCTTTGAACTTTCTCATAACTGGTAATATGATCCATATATTTATTTTCACAGAGGCACAGTTGCAATGTTTAGTACACGAACAGTGGAGGTCATTATCTTCTGCATATGCCACAAGTACTACTAGGAATCTACTTTTGTATATATTTTGATCTCGAACCTCTGCCAGCATCGTCAGATACAATATGCATATATGCACAATATTTAAGTCGTTCATTGTCATCAACAGATTCTATTCGGAATTACATTAATGGCGTAAGAGTGTTCCACTTATTTCATGAGATGCCATTTGAACACAATTCATCATTCAAGTTAAAATTGACCCTAAAAGGTATAGCAAGGAACACGCATCATTGTGTTTTAAATGCAATGCCTATCAAACCAGATATCCTCATAGAGATGATTCCTCATTTTGAGTTATCCGATCCAGTCGATGCCAACATTTTGGTGCTTGTTTCTGTTTGCCTTTTTCCTGATGGCCCGCAAATCAAATTTAGTACCAGACACAGCGAAATATAACTCAACAAAGATACTGATGAGGGACGACTTTTATAGTGATGGTGACATAATTGTGGTCCGGATCAAATGGTCGAAGACCATACAGTTTGGTGAGCGAATCCTAACAATTCCGTTGGTTATGATCCCAGGATCGATATTATGCCCGATCAAAGCGTATAAAAATATGATCAATTTAGTACCGTCAGATGTTAACGGCCCTCTCTTTGGAAAAACAAATAAGTCCAAACTTCTCCCGATTACATATAGAAATTTCCAGAGTAAGATCAAAAGCACCATTTCGAGGATCAATCGTAATCCCGCTAGATACTCAACTCATAGTTTTAGGAGGGGCGGTGCCAATTTTGCCTTTCAAAGTAAAGCTCCATCTGAGTTAATACAGTTGCCCGGGAATTGGCGTAGCGATGCCTACAAAGAATATTTAACGTTTGGTAATGAAGATAAAATGCGGGTCGCTATGCAGATGAAAAAGGAAATTTTGAAGAAAGGGTGTTAAATCTGTGTGTTTTAATTTACAACATAGAACGACCATTATCATTTCAGATTCAATTGCCAAGTATGTATCCATTCCTCATACTCACATCTTAGCATTTAAGGGTTCTTCATTGGGCTTTTTGGGCTTCCAAATCAGGTCTCAAAAAGAATTTATTGGTTCGTTTGATAATATTGTCATTCACGGAGGTACGAACGATATATATAAGTTGGACAGAATTCTCATAAAACAGCCTTTTATGATATAATATCGTTCGCCAAAAGAGAGTTTTTCAATAGCCATATTTGCCTTTCCGCTATAATTCCACACCCAGTGGACTATTCAACGTCTAACAAACTCATCGTAGAGATAAATTCAGACCTTAAGCTTGCATGTCAAGAATTTCAGACTATTTATTTTCCTTCATATAAGTATTTAGTGAAGGGTGGCAAACCGAGAAGGGAGCTATATGCTAGACAAGACCAGGGTTTGCACTTAAACGATGCCGGAACCACTCTTTTTGGTTTATACATTAAAAGGAGATTAGCTCATTTGAAATAAATGAAGGAATAACTTTTTCAAGAGAGTCCTTCTGCTACCCTTGATGCCACCTTTCAGCGTCTATTATTGCCGTTGTAGGTGGTGTGTCTTTTCCTTAGGATGATATCGCTTCTTCCTTGGTAAGGCGGGCACTGTTGTAGAGTGTTATTTTTACATTCTACCAGTCGCTTGTCTGCTTTTCGGGGGTGATTGAAGGACACTCAGGGAATTTATATTCATCCTATTCGTTTGCTATACCAAAAATCTCCGTTTTTTAATCTATTTATCTTTTTGGTGGCCTTTGGCTTGGCGTTTCCAGTGACTTTTGTCACTAGAATTAGTATATTTCATTTCGTGATGGTTGCAGCTTTGTTTGGTTATACCCTGGTATGAGTGGATGGTTTAATAGTACTAAAATAATGGGGTATGAGTGGATGGTTTATAGTATGAATATAATGTACGGATGACTAAGTGTAATGTGAATTTTCTTATTGCATGATGTTGTGTGTTGTCTAGTTCTTAACTTCTCATTTATGTTTTCCTTTTCCTGTCAAGTATATTTCTGTTCTATCTGTCTGCATATATATGTTACCAGTTGCATGTAATTTATGTATCGTTGTATGAATGTGTTTTTTATGATACGACTATGTTTGCCCGAATAAATTATGCAATAATCAAATATTGTCACTCGTTAGCAGTTGAGATTGGGTGTAGGTGCGTGTGACGTCAGTAGTATTGGCTGTCACTCTGGCCCACCCCCTCGCTGCGCGACACTCTGGCCCGGGCCAGAGTGTCGCGCAGCGAGGGGGTGGGCCAGAGTGACGGCCCGAGCCAGAGTGTCGCGCAGCGAGGGGGTGGACCAGAGTGACGGCCCGAGCCAGAGTGTCGCGCAGCGAGGTGGGTGGGCCAGAAAAAATCTAAAAAAATCCTGGGACTGTTAAATTTTTTTAAATCCCAGAACTGAGGTGGGCCAGAAAAATCAAAAATATCCTGGGTCTGTCACTCTGGCCCATGGGCCGGATGGGCCAGAGTGACGACGAGCGAGGGGGTGGGCCAGAGTGACGGTCCAGGGCCGGGCTCGTCGTCACTTTGACCCATGGGCCAGAGTGACGACGAGCGAGGGTGGGCCAGAGTGACGTCCACCACCCTCGCTCGTCGTCACTCTGGCCCATGGGCCAGAGTGACGACGAGCGATGGGGTAGGGTAGAGTGGCAGTCAGCGAGGGGTGGACCAGAGTGGCAGGTTCCCAGGGTAGGATTCATCGGTCCAGAGGTTGTGTGGTTAGATTCCAAAGAGTAAGGTGAACGCTTCGAAGGGATTGTTTTGACAGAAAAGAGCATAATTTACGAATGCATCGATTTTTTCTCGGATTCTAATGCCAGTGTGGTAAGCGAAGGGCGCTCCCCTTCGCTGTACACATTGAACTTAGAATAATACCGAGAAAAATAGATGTGTTGGTAAATTGTGCTACTTTACCAGTGCATTTTTAACAAAAGCGAAAGTCTTCGAATAAATTCGAAGACGCTAGCGCTGTGAAAATGTGCATGTAAGAGCCATCTGGTAGCATGTTTATGGGTGGCCCTGAAAAGGGCCGTTTCACGTCAGATCACAAGAAAGGTGGATCAGGGGTCTTTAGGAACTCAAATCCATCCTCTTGATCCAACTCCCGAAACACAATCGAACCCTCGATGAGAGGTGGACATATACATTGCGGTATACTCACACCCTTCAATGGGGTACGTCTAATCTGTACTGCTTCTTCTCTCTCCAAAACACGAGCTTTCTCTGCAGAATGCCGTCACCGCAAGTAAGACACCTGTTGTCCCAAGCCATTCGATGTGTTCTGTCTTCTGTCCACTGAACAGTGTAGGATTGCGAGCCCAAGTTGCATTGACAAAAGTGAATAGTTCAAAGAACGTTTCATCTGTACCATACACTGCCCAGGAAAGGGTCTCGCACACCGCAATGTCCCTCGGGGCCGATACACGGATGGCTCTGACATAAGATCCAAGATCAGTAACAGCGTATTCCATCGTGGAGAAATGATATGCTCTAAATGGGGTTTTGTTATATGTAAAACGCGAACGTCATTTCAAATGTGTTTCTTTTTGGTGAATTAAGATCTTCATCGACATTGCCGAAGACGATCATTAAAAACAGACACTGTTTTTCAACAACATAACTTTTATTTTTGAATTAAGAATTAACATATTTACAACTGATCATGAAATTATCATATTTACAATCAATAACTGGTAATGCAATGAACATAATTTACATTTGGTAACTCATTTCATCATTAACAATCAACATATTTTACAAAATGATTATGATTTTAACATGTTTAAACAATTGGTAATGAACACATTTTATCAACACTGAAATTCACAGTAAGTCTTACAAGTTTGTGAAATACATGTTTTAGGTAATGTTTCTGATTCTTTTCGTAAGGGCTCATAGTTTCTATGAAACCAATCAAATAATTTTCTATCATTTTTGAAGTAGTCACCATCAAAATTCATTTCAACTAATACCTTTATACCATATCCGCTTTTCAAGAAATGTAAAGCAAATATGCAGTAGATACCACACACGTTTGTACAGTGATGTTGAAACCGCCCAACGTTTATTTTACATTCGATCGAATTTCTTTGAATAAATGATTTGATATATTTATCAATAACTGGTATCCCAAACGAATCGAAATATGTTGCAATGTTTCCATTGAAGAAAATTGCAACCCATTGTTCTCCTGGTTTTTCTTACGTATGTGTATTTACTATGTATGCGTTTACATGATGAGGTTTTTCGTGTGGTAACTGATCTTTTGCACACACCACACCATACGATGAACATAGGTAGGATGATTTGTCTAGTATATGCTGAAGTTCGCTAGTGTTCATCTCGTAGTATTTTACTTTTTCACACCACAAGTCAACAAAAACCGAATTAAATCGGTTGCAGTTTGCATGAACAACTTCCTTTATATCTTTCCAAAGTTTGAATGCCTCAAATTTCTCTTGTGGTGTAAATGATTCTATTTCTGGATACCATTGTTCCATAACTCGGTAGATGTTCAATTTAAGTAGTGCTATATCAATGAACATATCTACCCATTGTATAGGTGGTGTCCAAAGACAAAGTAAATGTCGTGTCTGACTTGGATGATCTATTTTACATCCTTCACAATTGAGTGTCACTTCTTTTGAAATTTGAATTTGTATTTCATGAACGAAACATTTCTCGAAAGTTTTCCGAACTTTGTCAAGGAGAGAAACACATGGAAAGAAATCGAGTCCTCCAACTTCCAGGTTCAATTTTTCCTCCAAATGCAATCCATCCATGTTTTTAGTAATCTGTTATTATTTCTCGCAAACTGTTGATTTCAATTTGAATATCGAACTCAGCATAGACTATCACGTTGATAACTGAAGCTAGAGCTGCAGCAAACTGAAGCTCTAACCTTATGTTACCGGTTTTAGGATGCAAATGTCCTTCCTCTGCCCATTGGTCAGGTGTGATGTCGTAACCCCAGAAACAATAACCATTCATGTATTTTTCGAGATTCGAACCAAAGGATTTGTTTTGTCCAAACATACCCGAAGACTGATACAGTGATAAATAAGATCTTAGGCATTGTTCTGATTCAAAGTTTGGTTCAAATGGTCGGTTATGGATGGTATGTCCGTCCTGACTAACTTCAAGTTTTTTCAGATTGAAGTGTTGGAAATGAAATGGGTTCGTTTCAATATCGCCATTCATATCTTTGTTTGATACCAAGCCTATGAAAAGTCTCTTTGGCATTTGTCCTTGAAAAGGGTGATCTTCAATTTTTGATCTAAGCCCTGCACCAATAGTGAATGTTTTTACTTCAACTCTTCTAATCGGTATTTTCATATGTTTCTGTATTATTGTTTGGTTCAAGTTATTTGCTACTACTGGCATCAGCGTAATTGTACGAACATTGAAAACTGCCGTTTCAAATACTATTTTTCCGTCGGCCTGACCAATTAAAGAGAATTTTGGATTCGCTCTATTGAGACGAATTCTTATCTCAATTCCAGTTGGTAAGTATTTCTCTTGTAGAAATATATCTGTGTGTAAACGACCACACAATTCTACCGTTTTACTACCTGCTATGATTGCTTGGCGTGATTTCAATCCATCATTACCACCATGTTTTCAGTGAAATGTTTAGCGGTGTCTGGATACCACATTTCTAGTGTGGCAAGTTGATTTTCTTTACATTCACCAGAATAAGCCAAGATATTTGCCATGTAGGCTCGATAAGGATAGGTATCTCCGTTCGCCGTTACAAGTTTGTTATTTAGGTAAATATCGATACTACTGAACATGCTATGGAAAAAGTTGTTAATAGGCGCAATTTCATCAGTACCATCAACCCAGTTTGTTGCATCTGCTTTTGTGATTTTGAATTTCAGGTACAAATATAATTGATTTACATCTGTCCATTTTTCAGTTTGAGGCGGAATTATAAATTCTACCGGTGCGGAATTATTCAAAGAGCTAATCGGGTGGTGTTCTATCCATTGTGATTCCAACATCGTTTTCATTGTTGGTGGAACATCAGAAGCATCTAACTCGGACTTGCTGCATTCGCATGATCCATTTTGCATCATCATGATTAATCAAATATATCGAGAGATCGTTTTGATTTCTTTACAGGCGTTTTAATGTACTTACTTCTAACTTGTTTGCGAGAAGAATGATTTTTCAAAGGTCGCGATGATCTATTTATGCCATTTGGTGTTGATATTTTCTTTATTGTTTCCCTTCCAAAAGATTTCAATGCTTCTTTACCTTGTTTCAAAAATACTTCTTTTGGACTTTTACCACGATGAATGATATCTTCGACTGCAGCAAGTCCATGCTTGAATACTTGTTGTTTAGCAATCTGACCAATAGGTTTTAGAAACGGTATTACTGTTCTCATTGCAGATTTGAATAGTGAACCAATTCCATTTCCATACTAGTGGAGCAGCTGGGACCAGAATTGGGCCCTATTTTTCGAGTTCAACCAAGTGTAAGAGTAACAAACTGAATTATATATCAAAATGTCCATATTGATACAGCGGATAACATGCCGGTGTTGCCTTTTCGTGTAGTGTTGTACGAGTTCTTATTTTGGGGTAAAATAGGCTTTTTCGTGAAACAAATCAGTGACAAATGGAATCCAGCTGCCTAAATAACATTTACATCTATTTTTGTATGCAGACACCAATAAACAATAGAGGTTGGACATGCTCACATTTTGTAAAAGAATTTTGGAGTATGTCAATGTTCTAGGGTTTGTTTTTGGTGTAAAAATCGTTTTTTTTGGTGAAAAAAATAGATAATTCTGGAATCCACCACAACAAGATATGCATCATTAATTCATTCCATTTTATAAAAAAAATCCCAGTTTCAATGTTAAAAAATTAAGTTTTAGATGTAGATAATAAATTAACAAGGCGGTTTTGGAATAAGGCAGGTTCTATAGTTACCAGGGTAATCTGATTTGAATTAATAAAATCAGTAAAAACTGGACTTGAGTACTCTGAGTAGCATCCCATTTACTTGTAATTATATATATATAGGCCCTATACATGTATTAGCGGGACCGGAATCGGCACTTATTCGAATTGAATCATGTGAAAGAGTAACAAGATTAGTTATGTATAAAAAGTTTCATATTGGTACAGCAGATAACACGCCGGTGTTGCCTTCTTGTGAAATATTTACCGATTTCTGATTTTGGGGTAAAATAGGCTTTTTCGTGAATGAAACCAGTGAAAAATGGAATCCAGTTAAGTAAATAACATTTACGTCTATTTTTGGATGGGAACGCAACTAAGCAATAGAGGATGACATGTTCACATTTTGTAAGATAATTTTGGAGTATGTCAATGCTCTGTGGTTCGTTTTTTGGGGTAAAAAAAGTTTTTTTGTGAAAAATGAGAGAATTTTGGGATCGATCACAACATGATATGCATCATTAATTATTATGCATGCCATTTATAAAAAAACAGCTTCGTTTGTCAACAATTCAGATGTAAGTGATATATATGATAAGGCGTTGTTGGAATAAAGCAGGATCAATGGTTACCAGGGTTATTTGTTTTTATTTATTAATAAAATCAGTGAAAACTGGAATCCAGCTATCCGAACAACACACCCTCCCTTATTTCTATATATCAACTGGCACTATGTAATCGGCCATTAGTCCAATTGAATTATGTGGAAGAGTAACAAGACGAATACTATATCAACATACTAGTTTTGATAGAGTGCATAACATGCGGATGTTACCTTCAAATGAAATGTTGTACGATTGTTTATTTTTTTGGGTTAAATAGGCTTTTTCGTAAATGGAAACAGTGAAAAATGGAATCCAACTGCCTAAATAACATTTTCCTCTATTTCTGTTTGGTAATTTAACTAATTAACAAAGTGTGATCATGTTCACCTGCCATAAGATAATTATCGGGTACGTCAATTTTCTGGGATTCGATTTTCGGGTAAAAAAAAATGCTGTTTTGTGTGAAACATGAGAGAATTGTGGAATCACCACTTACAAGGTAGTAAACATTAATGTAGACATTTCTTATTATAGCAATTCCCAGTTTTATCAAATTATAGTTTATGTTTTTGATATAATTAATAAATATAATAATGTGCTGGTGGACACATGTAGGCAGGTTCTGATGTTACCACGGCAATACGTTTTTAATAATAAATGAGTGAAAACTGGAATCCGGGTCTCTGAATAACCCAGAACTCGACAGAAGGTTGTGGGGTATACTGGGATCAGCTTGACCGTCCATCCGCCGACGGTCCGTCGTCCGTGGACACAAATTTGTCCTGAGTTTTTCTCAGTTGTTTTTTTTTATCATTTTCTGTGAAACTTTCCCAGCATTATTATTTTAGGTCAATTTTTTAGTACCATGGGAACCTGTGCACTTGCAATTATGACGTCTGTGTGACGTTCTTTGGTGGAGTTATCTCCCTTTTTTCGCCGGTACATGAATTCGTGGATCAGATATAATTTTATGCATATCAACACGGCCTACAGTAGCAGCTGCATGACAAAAATTATGTGTGTACTACTGTGAAATTAGACCCCAAGGTATTCCTGCACTGAAAGCACATCACGTAATCATTACCACAATACCTACTAGCTACTTTGGCCAAGTAGGTATTTATTGTATTATGCAGTCTGCATAATTTTGAAATCTGAACAAGAAAATCGCAAAATCCTAGCATCTAGACTAGCCTCAAGCCTTCCTACAGTTGGAAATTTCAAACCCTACACCCCCAATTAGGTTGGAAAATTTCCAACTGATGACAATTCCAATGACAATGTTGACCAAATGTATGACAATATTGTTTTCTTAAATTAACTAGAAGTTTTGGACTGGCCACGGGGGGGGGGGGGGGGGGGGGGGGCAGGACACACGCTTTCCAAGTGTTGGAAATTTCCAACCTGTCACCCCCCTAAGGTTGGAAAAATTCCAAATGATGACCATTTTTGTCCAAATTTTTTACCCAAAATAGGAACATATGCAAATATTGGTCCAAAAACAATAAATTCCACCCAATAAATTGTTTATTAATCAAACTACAAGAACATTTTCAACATATTGTTGGTGTGAAATTTCCAATTAATGTTTTGGCAGGTCTGAAATTTCCAACTGAAATTTTGACCAAAGTTGGGGGGGGGGTGAGACACCCCAAACCCCCCTGTCGTCACGTCTCTGAATGAATGATAATATATTGAAAAAGATTACGCTTCATCTCGTCTTCTTTGTTTTTCTATACATAAATTTTACGGCTTTTAGAAAACAGACCTTAATGTCCGATCTTTATTTCCATCTCGTATATTATATGGGGTTTTTGTTCATTCAACGCAAGAGTCGACTATTTTGTTGGTTGTTGATGTTCGTGGTTGAGCAAAAGCACGAAATCAACGAATAACTGACCCCCACGAATTAAAAGGATTTTACAGTAAAGCATTTCTATGTCGAAAAATGGCTATATCTGCCAAAAGGACTTCGACTGAACTGAACGTCTCATGTGCGAAGTTTCCTATTAAGGTTATCTGTGCCAAGATTTAAAAAAATGACTGGGAACATGACGAAATACAGAAAAATGCGTCCCAGGATGTACGATTCTATGTCGAAAAAGGGCAATAACCGCCAAAGTGAGCCCGACCGACCTCAAAATCGCAAGTGCGCAGGTTGATATGTGTGCCAAGTTTAGAATGACAGAATACATGCAGGCTTGAACAAAGTTCCGGACGGACGTACGGGCATACGTTCCCAAGCACACGCGGACGCACTGACGAGGCTCATTACTATTATCCTCTGACGGAATGTCGGGGGGAAATAAAAGACCGATAGGCCACACATTAATGTAGTTTTATTGGATCGGTAGCTTTTTTAGAAATGTAAAATTTGATTCCTGGAACAACCATTGGCTGCTGACAAAACAGTAGCGATGGTATAGTAGGTGTGGCGTCTTGTTATTGTGGGTTTTGTGAAAAATTGTCGTTATATAAGTACTAGCTAGCCATGTCGCCCGCTGGGTTTTCACACAATCAGTCCACTGACCAATTAGCTCATTGCGTTGTACCAAGGTTGGTCTCTACTCATTACGCATGGCTATATTATATTCTTCTCTACGATGTATATATAGTTGGACGATCGTTCAGAATTTTGATCGACCGTGGCTACCCCTCATTCATTCACTCACATGCATGTAGTACATTACATTGATATGTACACAATTTGTCATAAGTCAAATTCTCCTATTGTGTGCGTGGTTTGGGAGAGGTTTTGAGTGCTTCTTAAAAACACTTTTATGAATAATTATCACCGTTAATGCGTCAATTATATCCTCCTAATCACAACCTCGCGTGACACGACCGTGCTACTCTGAGTGAAAATAAATCGCCAGATAAATAGTGAACCCAGATTAAGTATATTTCGCTATATATTCAATCGTGTGTGTATTGGTTGTAAAAACACATGTCAGATTCGAATTTGTTCAAAGTCCGGTCATTTTTGACCGGATGTGTGCCCCTTTCTCAACTTTGTCCAGTTTTGCGGTTGATAAGTTCAAGATGATTTTTGACATAACATGTTGGCATGTGGATCGCATTTGAGATACACATCAAGTTCGCTTTTGATTATGGTCTGATATTAGTTGATGCAGTTATCAGTCGGAATTATGCCCCTTTTAACTTAGAAACTACATTTTTTGGGATGATAACTTGACGACTAACGCTAGACAGAATTGTTGATACATGCAGCTGGTACGTTATTTATATTTGTAAAGGCACAGTCATGTCGTCTTCTGATTTGGTAATGGTACGTTGATTGTTGGTTGAGTTCTGCCTCTTGCTTGACTTAGAAATCAAGTTTTGTTTAAGGTTGTTCGATCTGGTATGTAATTATTACTAATTAACGTTTGAACAAAAATACTGGCCAAGTTCGTCCGAAAATGGATCACGGCCTGATGATTTTTGACAGAGTTATGCATCTTTTCACACTTATAAATAATTTCGGTTATCCGGATGATAACTTGAACAGAATTTCTTGTTAGTGGGTAAACGGTTTACAGTTCAGAAAACACAGGTCAAGTTGGAATGTTGTCATGGTTCAATGATTTTGATGGAGTTATGCGCCTTTGTTAAGAATCATCATATTGGTGATGCCTAAATGATAACTTGAACAAACTTCAAAAGAAACTTTTGATATCTGGTATATGTTCCAACTTTGAGAACACACAGGTCATAGTCAAGATGGAATCAAATTTTCCACATTTCGGACCTTTTTTCTTATTCGTAGCCAACGCCACAAAAATCACATCTTAAGTGGACGTGGGTTCACCAACATTTTTTAGTTCATAACTTGTATACGTAAATGGGACACAGTCATCCTTATACATGGGATGTTATTAGTGGGGCGGATAGATGAAAATTTGTGCATGTTATGGTAAAAGTGCAACATTTGGCACACATCTGAAACACATGAATAGTAATTTTGGATGTCATGTCAAGCTGGAAATTTGTCATGGTGGACATGGCAACTATTTTGGTGAAAACGGTTGTTTTCCTCCAATTCTAAGCCATTGTAAATTACGGTTGACCAGTAACTGCGAGAAACACTGTTATGTTGGTCGGACATGTATCAGACTGTATACCCGTTGACAACATTTTCTCCCACCCCCTAAACACTTTAGCACAGACAGCCAGTGTGAGATAGCTGGGTGAGATTTCCCTGTCTCACATAACACGTGACCATCTATCTCACACCACCCACGTGACTGCTTTACCTATTTAATTAAGAGCCGGAACTAATTTAACTATCCATCATCATGTTTTGTGTGAATTAAAACAGATAAAAACAATGGCGACCATGCAACCAGTTACGCTTCACGTTTCAAGTAAATAAATACGGACGAATGCGTGGACGCTGATACAAATGGAGATAAGCCTCAACTGTTAATCACGAAAACACCTTCAACATAACCTCACTTGCAGACACAGAGTTGCATATATAACATGAAATATAAACGACTAATTTGCGAACATATTCCATAAAACGGAAGACCCCAAGCGAAACTGGTACCACTGGCACATTTCGTAACAGGTAAACAATAGCCGCTTCACAAATGACGAACGAAATAATTCCACATTCGAACAGTTGTCATCGTTGCAATAAATCGTGGAACGCGTCTAACTAACATTTGTCTGTCATATATTCACATGTTTCCTTTTCTAAATGGTATCGATATGGTCATTTCCGATGACAAACACGATTAGTTCAGTTGTATATACTTCATATCAATACGCGCGTTTCTCGGAACTTATGCAGGTGCAACGATGTGACGTATCCATGTCGTTTTCACAAGACCGTGTCGATTTCACTCTAACGTATTAACCCTGCGCGCACGGGTAACGCGCTTTGTTTATAGAGTATGGTATATACCGACATCATCACAGTTAATCACGAATATCGCATCAGATTTCTCCCCAGATATACCGTTACGAAGCTACTGGAATGTGCCAAAGATTTGTATAAAACAAAAAATCGGAATGTGGCTCTTGTGTTGGGAGAAAAATGATCCATCATGACCTGGGGTGTGTGATGGAAAAATCTCACCCTCGGGGCCAGATATTTGGTCCGGACACTCGGCAAGCCTCGTGTCCGGCCCAAATATCTGGCCCCTCGGGTGAGATTTTTCCATCCCACACCCCAGGTCATGATGGATAATATTAATCTCATATATATTTTGAAGACCTCTGTCTGTATGTTTGTTTGTCTGTCTGTCTGTCTGTCTGTCATTAATACAAATCTACGATTCTCGACCGATCGGGACGAAACTTGGTATGTGTGTGTAGTTTGACCAGGCGGTGAACGTTGTCGTATTGGCGAGCCCGTGCGGCGCCCGCTTCGCGCATGCGCAGACGAGATCTCGGAAACGGATGGAGCTATCGACTTGAAATTTGCTATGTGAATGTATCTTGCCCCGGATACGAATTTTATCGGGTCGCCGAGCCCGCGCGACATCAGCTTCGCGCATGAGCAGACGAGATCTCGGAAACGGGTGGAGCTATCGACTTGAAATTTGCTATGTGAATGTATCTTGCCCCGGATACGAATTTTATCGGGTCGCCGAGCCCGTGCGACGCCAGCTTCGCGCATGCGCAGACGAGATCTCGGAAACGGGTAGAGCTATCGACTTGAAATTTGGTTTTTGAATAGCCCGGACAACGTCGTGCTGGGTAGAGCTATCGACTTGAAATTTGGTTTTTGAATAGCCCGGACAACGTCGGGCTCATCGGCTAGTCTCATATATATTTTGAAGACCTCTGTCTGTCTGTCTGTTTGTTTGTCTGTCTGTCTGTCTGTCATTGATACAAATCTACGATTCTCGACCGATCGGGACGAAACTTGGTACGTGTGTGTAGTTTGACCAGGCGGTCGTCGTTGTCGTATTGGCGAGCCCGTGCGACGCCCGCTTCGCGCATGCGCAGACGAGATCTCGGAAACGGGTGGAGCTATCGACTTGAAATTTGCTATGTGAATGTATCTTGCCCCGGATACGAATTTTATCGGGTCGCCGAGCCCGGGCGACGCCAGCTTCGCGCATGCGAGCTATCGACTTGAAATTTGTTATGTGAATGTATCTTGCCCCGGATACGAATTTTATCGGATCGCCGAGCCCGTGCGACGCCAGCTTCGCGCATGCGCAAACCAGATCTCGGAAACGGGTAGAGCTATCGACTTGAAATTTGGTTTTTGAATAGCCCGGACAACGTCGTGCTGGGTAGAGCTATCGACTTGAAATTTGGTTTTTGAATAGCCCGGACAACGTCGGGCTCATCGGCTAGTCTCATATATATTTTGAAGACCTCTGTCTGTCTGTCTGTATGTATGTCTGTCTGTATGTCATTAATACAAATCTACGATTCTCGACCAATCGGGACGAAACTTGGTACGTGTGTGTAGTTTGACCAGGCGGTCGTCGTTGTCGTATTGGCGAGCCCGTGCGGCGCCCGCTTCGCGCATGCGCAGACGAGATCTCGGAAACGGGTGGAGCTATCGACTTGAAATTTGGTTTTTGAATAGCCCGGACAACGTCGGGCTGGGTAGAGCTATCGACTTGAAATTTGTTTTTTGAATAGCCCGGACAACGTCGGGCTCATCGGCTAGTCTCATATATATTTTTGAAGACCTCTGTATGTTTGTATGTTTGTCTGTCATTGATACAAATCTATGATTCTCGACCGATCGGGACGAAACTTGGTACGTGTGTGTAGTTTGACCAGGCGGTGGACGTTGTCGTATTGGCGAGCCCGTGTGGCGCCCGCTTCGCGCATGCGCAGACGAGATCTCGGAAACGGGTGGAGCTGTCGACTTGAAATTTGGTATGTGAATGTATCTTGCCCCGGTTACGAATTTTATCGGGTCGCCGAGTCCGTGCGACGCCAGCTTCGCGCATGCGCAGACCAGATCTCGGAAACGGGAGGAGCTGTCGACTTGAAATTTGTTATGTGAATGTATCTTGCCCCGGTTACGAATTTTATATCGGGTCGCCGAGCCCGTACGACGCCAGTTTCGCGCATGCGCAGACCAGATCTCGGAAACGGGTGGAGCTATCGACTTGAAATTTGGTTTTTGAATAGCCCGGACAACGTCGGGCTCATCGGCTAGTCTCATATATATTTCGAAGACCTCTGTCTGTCTGTATGTGTGTCTGTCATTTATACAAATCTACGATTGTTTATCAATGTTTGTGTCCCTCTAACCCTCTTGGCACCCCTGACTCGAATGGCCCCACTTTTGACATCTTTAAGCCACACAATTAAACTCCTGATATCATTGAGATTATTATTTGTAAGTTTGGTGCGAATCTTTCACTGACAATAAATTCAAAAAAGATGTTTTGCCCCCAAATTGTGAGCTTGCATATAATTTCATTTCTGGCTAGTCATTTTTCATATTCTACATATCCATCCGTACATTTTGAAATTTAATACGTGTTTGTGATTGGCGGCATGAATTAATTCGAATAATAAGACCCTTCCATGTATTACACTGCACCACTACATGGAGTGTTATTTAGATAGCAGGATTCCAGTTTTATCTCATTTTATTAATAGACAATGTTTTACCCTGGTAACCTCATAACCTGCTTAATTCCACCGAATCTTTTCTATATCTATTAATTACATCCAAGACTTAAATTATTACTCGATAAAACTGGAAAATTATATAAAAGTATATGCATTGATTATAAATATCTTATTGTGATGGATTCCAGATTTCTCTAATTTTTCACCAAAAAGGTGATTTTTACCCAAAAAAACAACCCTAAAACTATGACATACCTGAGATTTATATTACAATCGGTGAACATGATCACCGTTTGTTGTTTAAATAAGTTCCCAACCAGAAATAGAGGGAAATATAATTCAGGCAGCTGGATTCCATTTTCCACTTTTTTTTTTATGAAAAAGCCTGTTTTACCAAAAAAATAAACAATCGTACAACATCACACAAAAAGGCAACAACGGCATGCTATCCGCTCAATCGAGACGAACATTTTGATATGTGTTTCAGTTTGTTACTCTCCGACATGGTTGGACCGATTTTTTCCCGGTATCTGCTGCTCCACTATACTGTATAGATACGTCTCTATACACGGGGATCATCATAAATACAAATTACTTCGGCGTCGGAATTTCAACTTTACCATAGACTTTCCACCAATAAACTGAATTGGTTTGCCAGTATCACCAGTTATATATACATTTATGGTATCAAAGCTAGACTTTGATACTGGTACATAATGTAAGTTTTTGAATTCATGCTTAATATGTTTACCATCATGTATTCTTTTACTCTCGAATGATGTCACTCGTAATATCGGTGCTTCAACATCACTAAGAATTGTATAATCAGCAATGTCAGAATAAACAAACAATTGATTATGCTCCGCATTTAAATCAACTCCATATGGAAATGTTATCGAAGGAGTAGCAAATGTGACAGTGTTTGATTCTGTTCTGTAACCAAGTTTATCCAAAAGAGCTCTGGTGAGTACAAGACCTACTTTGATATAACTATTGGTTGAAATTTTAACTCGTTGTTGTGCTTTAGAATATCCGAATTCGAATTTCAGTTCTGCTTACTGTACTATCAATTACACCTTGAATTGTATCTGTCAAATGTGATCCACCAGAATATGCTCCTTCTGGTATTTTTAATTCTATACCATTCTGTTTTTGAAATTACTACATCACTCATTGGTATCTTATTCAAATATTGTAAAATTCTTGGAACAGAAGTTTTTATTTTTATTTTGCAGGCATCTCCAATAATGTTATATGTTTCTGATGGTACAATTAGTTCAACCATTGCAACTTCCCAAAGCTCTTTTTGGTAATTTCACTGTGAAACAACATTGTGAGTTGGCTGGGTAAAGTGACATTGAACTATCACTCATGAGAGTTATGTAGAATGAATTCATTTTTTCTCAGTATTTTTCAATAATTTCAGTCCAGGTGTTGGTAGAATATAACCTAAAGAACTACTTAGAAGAATAAGCCACAATTCTTTGTTTGCGCTCTGGATACTAATGTGTACGCTAGATGTAATTATTATGATATAAATAATAATTATCTGCGTGAAGTAGGTGACTCGGTTCTTAGCAACTTTTTCACCACAGAACTTAAACTGTGATGGTTCATCGAGATTAATTGAATCTGAATGATTTTGCGACATGATATATTCTGTTTTATACTAAATTCGAAGCTGGGATCCAACTGTCAAACTTTTTTGGATATCAAAGCCAATGAATTTTAATTTCTTTTACTGTTTTACCACCCACTCTTCTCGTTCTGTTATCGATAACTGACTCTATTTCATACACCTTACTGTCTTTTATATGCTGGAATTCATGTTTGTAGAATGATCCATCAATCTCTTCACCATCAAGATCAGAAACTTTGTATGTTAGTGGATTAGTTTTACAAATTTTACCAACTTTGAAAATTTCACGAGTCCAGTTTGGTAAATAACCCTTTTCAAATGTTCTTTTGGTTTTGTTGATACGAACCAAGTCACCCACTTTCAGTGTAGATTTTCCTTTTTTATTCCCTGTTCCATATAGATTTTTGGAAATTTCAGCTTCAGTTTTCAAAGTAACTTCCGACGGTTTCGATTTTATGCTACGGTGATAACTATTGTTGTAAGAATCGACTAGGGGCTGTAAAACATCAATATATCTTGAAGTTTTATTGTGTGTGAAATACTTCCACATACGAGTTTTTAAAGTTCTCTGAAATCGCTCAATAATACTTGCTTTAGTCTCTGGATTCTCAGTTGTGAAGAAATGAATGTTTTCTGATCGCAGAAATTTCAAAAACTTTTCATTTTTGAATTCAGAACCTTTATCAGCTTGAAACGATTTTGGTTTACGTTTTGAAGATTTCAAAATTTTCCTGAATGATTCGATCAAAGTTTGTCCAGATTTATCGTGGATTGCCAGTACCCACGCAAATTTTGAAAAAACGTCGATTAATTTAATAACAAAATCTGTTTTACCACAACCACTTGGCCCCGATATGAAAATGTTACAGGAATGTTTGAACAACAATGATTCGTCCATCTTTACCCTGAGACAAATAATTTAAGACTGATTAGGATTGTTCGGAATCAAACTTTTTTATTTTTAATGAAAAATCACCATAACTCCAGATTATACCCCTTTTAAGTAAAATAAAGTGTAATTTTATTTTACTTAAAGGGGTACTGTACACAAAGATAGGCGATTTTTTTATTTACTCCCATTGAAATAACTTTCAAGTTAGATTGTGTTCGTGTTATATGAGTTTCGTATAAACCTAATTTAGCGAAGAAAATATTGATCTTGGAAACAAAAATATTACGATTTCAAACTACGCGCCATGTTTTTGACCTTCACCGGAGAAGACGCAGGTCGCAGGAAGAACCGGAAGTTCATTGCTCACAGCTTCGATTGATGCATTCAATCTCTTCCATCGAACAATCTCGCTCCCTATAAAATACTTGACGCTTTATGACTCTTGTTTCTTTCTCCTTTTTTTCCGAATCGGTTATAACGGGCTTTCTTTTGCAGGTAACATGTTTTGTTTGCAACTCAATAATGTTCGCGAACGGCCGTCGATAAAAGACACGCAACATATGCGATTTCAAGAACGGTAACTCGTAATGGCATAATTCTCCATTTTATGACTCCAGCCATAAATGAATTTATATTAAATAATTCAATTTTACTTTTACGATAGCCTGTTAACCGGAACGTTTACAGTAGACATCGTCGACTCAAATTAGTTATTTTATAATATAATATTCATATTAGATCGCTACTGTCACCGGGAATTTATTGAAATTGGGGTACAGTACCCCTTTAAGTAAAATTAATATTAAATAGCGGTTTGTCTTGCCATAATCTTTCAACACCAACAAATGTGAAATAATTACAATAACTAGAAAAAAGGAACCAATAACAAACAACTACCGTACCTACTTCATGGCACAATACTGAAAAACACCACTGCAACCAAATACCTCCGCCTAACCATCACAAACAAAATTAAGCTTGAATGGAAACCTCACATTAATAACATAGTGAACAACGCAAATGCCACACTGAGGTTCCATAAAATCCGATATAACCATGTAAACATCACTGACTCTGCTCCACTAACAGTCAACACCCACACGAGACCACAAACTTGACCGCCCCTTCTATCGACCAAAATACCTCAGCACTTCCTTCTATCCTCGAACAATTTCTCTCTGGAACAAAATCCCAACCGACACTGCCTATTTTCAGGTATAGTCCAAGTCTTCTCGTACTAAAACTAGCTAAGATTTTGGGATGGAGAGATGCTAGACACTAGCATCTCTCCATCCCAAAATCTTAGCTAGTTTTAGTACGAGAAGACTTGGACTAATATTCAGGACGCATCAATGTTTAAGGATGCCCTCCACAGTCACTTCTATGAACCCGGTAAGGGCAAGCAGTGCTCCTCCACAAAACCACCACCAGCCCGATCACCATAGTGCCAAAAGAATGGTATATAGAACTCAAATGCTCTGATTTTAATAATAATTTTTTTTTACCCCTCTAATTATCTTTTATTCATGCGCCCCCTAATAATCCTCAGTTCATTGAGGGCATGGAGTATACTATAGATGTATATGTAGATGTGTTTTATTGTGAATTAACGCATTTTCATTAATATGAACATGTTTTGTGGGTTAAGTCAGATCTAATTATCGTATAATAAACATCAGTTTTCCAGCTAAAACCTCTGAAGGAAACTGAGTATATAATCACTTTTTCACTATAAAAATCTCAATGACAGTTATATGACATAGAATCAACAAGGCTGATGCCACTTGGCTTCATTCTTTGAAGATCAGTTGGAATCTTGGCTTTTATTACACATATAATAATCATTACTAGCCGAATTACCCAAGCCGAATCATCCCTTTCCCCGAAGGTAGAGGGGATCTTTCCCCGAATTACTGTTGAATCTGAAATGTACGAAATAGCTATAGTACGTTTTTTTAAGCGATGTGCCTCCCCTATTTCCGTAAACAACATCGCAATGATTTGACTAACTTTATTTTGTCCAATTGTATTTAAGAATAAAGTGACATTTGCAATAAATCAAGGAATTATCACCAGGACCAACTTGTTCTAACAGTCGAACACACCAACAATGTTTTCTATGTTCCGAAATTCACACAAATTCAATCTGCAGTCGAAGCCGAATCAATATTTTTTCCACCCGAACCTCGGACTGCACAGGTCGAAAAAAACAACAATGTCAACACTCCCACACAGTAACTGTTTACCATCATTAGTGAACAGACACGTAACAGTTGAGAGTAGATATTTTGGGCGATTATACTTTGCTCAATTCTGTCAAGTGTCACCATTTAAGTCTGTTTTCCCTCGAAGATCAATGGCAATACAACATGAATATCCGAAACACCAAAATGAAAGAGAAAGGAATCGTATTTTCTCATATTTTGGCATGATCTTGATGGGTGTTGGTGCTGCATCATTTATCCTGTGGAAATTATTAGCTTCAGAAGTTGATTGTGATGAGCAACTTGTAAAGACAGGACTCATCAACAGTCAGAATTCTTCGGCGAACTTGAAGGATACGATACAAGAAGCCAGTGATATTATTTTGCAAATAAAGGTGGGATACACGAATACAGGAGAAGTCGGCCCCATACGAAGACGGCCCCAGAGAAGTCGGCCCCATTTATAACAGAACTATTGTTTAAAATCAATCTTTATTTATTTTATGATATGAAATATGAAACGGATAATATAATGACAATATAACAATAACAAATACAGTTAACAATTCAAACAATGCACATGTCGTCGTCGCTGTCGGTGATGGGTGCTGAAATCTCTGCGATCTTTCGTAGCAGCTGACTTGTCGTTAATTCTCGGTCTCTGTACAACTTCCACAGGTTGAAAATTTGCCCCTGCACATGTCTGGTTTTGCTAGGTTGAATTCTACGCAGCTTATTCTCCCTTACTAACTGCTGCTGGAGGGGTATTATCTTTGCCTCGGAATGCTTGAGAAAATATTGAAAAATGAATGTTCATATGCTTGAGAAAAAATGGAAAGTTTTATCAAAATTAAAATTAAAATCACTTACCTGTGTTACATATTCGATGAGTCCAGCGAGAATATCTGTCGCATTCTATGGACTATTGCCATTCTCTGACAAGAGATTTGCAATAAACGCAGTCAACAGGCATTGTGCTGAATTGAGGAATGTATGAAAATCGGATAGCTGGGCTAACCTTATATACGTCTATAAATCCGAAGTGAGAATAATGAGCTAATGGCTTCGTTCGCTAAGCAGCAATCAACAGTACTTAGCGGTTTCTTTCATTGTCTGTCGGTATAAACCATCGTTGTTTTTATAACTGAACCGCTGTCAGTGATGTCCATAAGTGAAGTTCATTTTGTTATTACAACTAAGAAAACACTGCGGACTTCACAATTAGCCTACACAAACACGACACTAACTCAATCAAATTAAGTTGGGGACCTCATAATTTGCCTAAACAAACACTATATCAATAAAATTAAGCCGATTTAATCTCTTCTAATTAATGGGGCCGACTTCTCTGGGGCCGACTTCGCGCGGGGCCGACTTCGCGCCGGGCCGACTTCTCCAGATACCGGATACACTACTTATGGTCAAATTACAATGAATCCGCATTTCTTGGAATGTGTCCAAAATATATTGGGTGAGGCCAAAAAAAAAAGATGCTATGTTTCCAGACATCGACCGACCCTAAAAATATCCTGCCGACCCTAATCCTTTTATCGATATTTTGAGAAAAAGTCAAAATTTTCTTTTAAAAAAAAAACAAATCCACTGTTTTTACCACTAATGCTCATAAATATTGATGAACATTAGTGTGCAAAACACATTGTTTCTAACATATGCCTGTGAAAAGTGACCATCAAGTGACAGTTGTCTCAAAAGCCCCAGGTTGTTGATTGATGGGCATTAATTTTTCAATTTTAATTTCATGAGAGTGGATCTCATGCCCGCTTTACCTGTATGCCCTGCTTGGGACTTATGGAACATACTCAGGGGTTCCAAATAAACATGCACGCACATTTATTATTTTCTTGGGAAATTTCCTCCCTGCACAGTGCTTATTTGAGTCTGCAAGTTTATTAATTTTGAGGCTATGAAAATTTAAATCAGCACAAACTCAAGATTTCTATATGATTCTGATACCAAATTGATGAGCTTATAACTTTATGCATGTACATATTAGAGCTGGGACGGTTATGCGGTTAACCGGTTAACCACCAACTATGGCCGTGACCGGTCACGGATTTGCCGTGGTCGGTTAACCGTAACATCACTATTATAGTGTATGATCACTGTGATGGTCAGCTATAACTGGCTATAAGAGGGTTAATCTGTCTCCGTCAATTAAAATGAATCCGAGATTGACGGAACAACATCAAACGCGGTGTGTCGGCTCTTTGAAGGCTACATTTAACAGCCTGCCGACGTCAAAACGAAACATCACGTGTGATCTTACAACATTGTCACATCGCATGACTCGTATTCAGTATTATTATCAGGAAGATAATTGTTTTTGTTATCAACGACTAGTTATTTCTTGAGACTCCCGGCCCTTCAATCCATTCCCCCCCCCGGACAACATCACATACCAACGTATACCGCTATACTTAAAGTAATTGACCACCAATAATGTGGTGTCACCCCCGTTAATATGGCGGTACTATACCGCGGTATCCTCCAATACCGCGGTACTGATACCGCTTGTTAACGCGAACAAGTATGTGTGAGTAAATACCTCCCCTAAAAGAGTTCCATGAAAATCACCGCGGTATTCAACAAAATTAATGCGGTGCCCGCTAAAAGACCACGGTATCATTATCGCCCAATACCGTAACTCCACGCCATGACCGTCGCGATACCGCTACCGTTTATTACCGGTATCACCGCGGTCATGACCGGGGTATCACCCCGTTTTTCTGGTCAATTACTTTGAGAATAGCGGTACATGTAAGTATTAAACTGGTAGTTAGACTGCACATGCTCATATAAATATCCTTGGAAACCATCAATTGCGAAGTAATCGCAGTTGTGTGCACCGGTACATAAAAATAATGGCTGGAAAGATCACAGGGTAGTCAATCTCAATCTACAACAACATCAATGTCACAATCATCATGTACCGGTAAGGCGACACTGCAATCATGGGAACAATCTATCCACGATTTTGTCGGACCCGATTCCTCCACCCGAAAATATCAAAGAAAATGAAATCGACCATATTACACCATACCGTAGATATCTTCGTCTGAACTAGTAACTACGCTTAATTGTAAATACATGTTTTTACATTTCGATTCGGGATGCGACAATTGGGGATCAACTAACGCTAATTATTTCGCCATCTCTAGTCATTCCATTAATATATACCGGTATATATTTTTTGGGTGGAAGAATAAGTTTTATACATGTACTACAGTTACATACATGTATTTAAATCGGGTTTTCCAACTTCCAAGTTCACTATTTTATTTACATACCCTGTATTTGCCATTCGGCCGCGGTGTCAGAGTTTGGAACTGCAGTTGAGCACTGCGGCCGAACGGCAAGTACGGTACACCATGGGCGAACGGCAACTACACCGCAGCCGGACCGCATGTACCGCTATACTAGTACTTAAAGTAATTGACCACCAATAACGTGGTGTCACCCCGTTAATATGGCGGTACTATGCCGCGGTATCCTCCAATACCACGGTACTGATACCGCTTGTTAACGCGAACAAGTATGTGTGAGTAAATACTTCCCCTAAAAGAGTTCCATGAAAATCACTGCGGTATTCAACAAAATTAATGCGGTGCCCGCTAAAAGACCACCGTATCATTATCGCCCAATACCGTAACTCCACGCCATGACCGTCTCGATACCGCTACCGTTTATTACCGGTATCACCGCGTTCATGACCGGGGTATCACCCCGTTTTTCTGGTCAATTACTTTGAGAATAGCGGTATGTAAGTATTTCATTAAGAATAAATAATAATTGTTCGCCCACCCAGCTACCGGAAATTGCGGAATAATCAATAAAATATTCCGGAATGTATATTAAACCTTTCTAGTCGTCACTTCCGTGTCGGTGTGTTCAGCTTCCCGCCCGATCACATATCCAGATGGCGATGGAGTAATTTTACAAGGACAATAAATGAACACAACACAGCCTCACAGGGGAATGACATTGTATATTTATTTTATTCAGTAATAAATTGAAGATGTGTACTTAATTAGATATGTGATTATGTGTGTCATGGGTGACAACTTCTTTGTATAATGGGCAGGAGCCGTTCTCAAACTTACCATGTCAGTGAGCATCACAATCATCGCCGTTCTGCATACTGGGCTTACCCACCTATAATATGTGGTTAACCGGTTAATCGCGTTTTTTTGTCGTTCATAACCGGTCACGAAAAACCCATAACCGTCCCAGCTCTAGTACATATTCAAATATATAGCATACATGTGAACATTTAAATATTGAATAAAACACTACATGACACATACTACATGTATGTTGATTCCTATGCTTGATCTACATGTACCGGTACTATAAATTTTTTAACTATACAGTAGTTGATGTTTTGCTCAGAGTTTCCACTGTGCTATTATTAACTTTCAATGGAATTTTTCCCCTGCACTATTATTTGGGCCTGCACTTTTATTTAGAGCCCGAGAGTACTCTTGAGTGCCTAATAAAAGTACAGGGTGGAATAATAGTACAGGTTGGAAAATGTCGCATAACTGAATAATAGTACAGGGCAGAATAAAAGTACAGACTGGAAATATTAGTACCATACATCCCAACAAAACGCACCATCTGACTGGTTTACTGATGCCATGTTACCGAAATAGTTTCGATGGATAGCCAGGTCTGTGAACCTACAGTGTGCTGATCACTGTCAACAATCAGAGTTCATTTATCTATGAATAACACAATTTAAGATTGGTGAATTATTTCTGTTGGTTAATTTAATAAACGTACAGGACCAAATAACGATCGTACAGGTGGGAATTTTACCTCGATTTTAATAATCGTACATGTATGTTTATTAGGCACTCAAGAGTACCGGTAGGAGCACTATCAACAGACATGGTGTGTGTATAATGGATCATTAATTTAGTGGTTGCCTCATTGTCGCGAACTAAAGCATGAAAACGCTTGGGCTAATGGCGATCATCATAAAAGAATCTTTGTGCAACATACACAAGTTCGCGGCTTCGTGTTAATGCCCCATTAAAGAATAACACGCTGACCATGCATGCCCTCATTCAGAGTAAGAGTTTGTCTAATGCTCGTTCCTGGGCTGGCTTAGATAATCATTCCGATGTGACGTTATCCAGTACAGTTTTCAGACACGTGCAGTTAACTGTGTCACAATAATAGAGATAATCAAAGCTATTATTCCGCAGTCATTGAATATCATGCACATGTTCACAATTATTAGTCAGGTCAAGGACGCCCAATGTTTTGCTGCTCTTTTGCAGTTGAATTATCAGATACTAATACATATAATTTGATATAAATGTGTGAGACAGGGAATAAAATAAAGACACAGACACAGTGAGAATGGGTTTGTTTATTTCTTTTTTTTTATATCGGATTTATCATCTTTTTAGATTTAGTTTGCGCTGGCATTTTGTCTTGTTGCTTACCTGTGATCGCGGTTTGTTTTTCAAAATCCTGATAAAAAATGCCCCTCATGACATACCGATCCATAAGTCGCAGGAAGTATTTAATAAGGGAAATTGGGTTAGAAAGTTGCAACTTATACATCAGCCAGTACAGTAAATGGCGAAATTACAGATAAATCGGTCTTCATATATTTAATTATTTACTGGGTTTCCCCCATAGCAGCTACCGGACCCATTCCCCTGACCCCTAGCGGAAACCCTGATTCAAGCCTGCCCATTTAATTAATGGCATATGGTAGCTACTGCAACTCGACCCCGCATGTGATGCAATTTCTGGTTATTTTTTATTTTATTCTGCAAAATACCTTATTAACTCAGTAACTGGCATAATGATCCAAGAAATTCAATGATGTATCCATTTCAATGAAATGCATACCCAGAACATAAGAGTATAAATTGAAAATGTGGAACTTTCACGGTATTTGAGATTGAGGCAGGTGTGTTTCCAGAAAAACGCATACATGTATACTATATTTTATCTTAATGTGACTAAGCTCATTCCAGAGCCTTTGTATAATGTACATTATATCCATGACCATGTATACACTACGGAGAATGTATGATGGCTGCACTTCTCCTGCGCTCTAAATAATTGTATGTACCGGTACCTGTACCAGGTATTAACATTGTATAATTCTAATTTGAGTTTGCACAATAAGTATGTTAAATGGTTAAATTTTGTCCAACAACACCATAGACTAATGCCATGGGAACAGGATGACCCACCTCAGCATTGACCCATGGATCTACATGTAGGACAGTCCAGACAACCTGCCCTTCGACTTGACTTGGACCAGAGTCCAACAAATATTTAATATTTGATTTGGTTCCAATATTCAGTTAAAATTTGGTTTGGAAAGTTGGAAACACTTACTTAACCCTTCCATCAAGTTCCATGAATGGAGCTTCCTGAAATTTTGGGAAAGCCCTCTGCAATGCATTCTCTATTTGTATGCGAGTCTCCCACAGGGAGCATCGCATATATATAATGCATTCAGTGGCCTAACAATATTTGCCTTGACCTTGTAAGAGCCACTGCAGATGCTGCAATTAATATCAATATCGCAGTCATATCGTAGCAATCAAACAATGTTTGATTTTTACCCACAAAATCGTGCGCGCGACACTAGCTGTCACATGACCATGGTATCACTGGTCTCACAATTTACATGCTGTCATGTGATCGATCATGTGGATAAAATTCAGACATCGCAGACATCGCAGCCACTTTTCTCCACCTGCGATTTTCCCCACTTACATTTAAATTTAATCGCAGCATCTGCGGTGGCACTAATCTAGTACATTCTCTTATATATGTGAGCCTTGTGAGGCTCTCATGGGAGACTCATATATATATTAAAATGTATTGGCGCAGGATCTTTAATGCTGCACCAGTGCATCTCCCATCATGAAAGGGTTATATTCACCCAATATGGGACAAAAATTAAAAATTATACTAAAATATATTCTATTTCATATCCAGTATGTTGTGATAATCTGGTTATCATGTTTGTATCAGGTCAAACTATCCCTTAGACAACATACAGTAATGCTCTAAATAATCGACTCCTTAACCACAGCAGAATTATGGGTAATTTTTCAGGATTTAGTCGGAAATATGGCTTGTTGCCATTCATTGGAAAGCTCTCCTCGAGAGCTTTCTGATGAATGGCAACAAGCCATATTTCCGACTAAATCCTGAAAAGTTGCCCATAATTCTGCTGTGGATAAGGAGTTGATTATTTAGGGCATTACTGTAAATGTGAAAGTTTCGGATCATTGAGCTTGTTACTGGGAATTATTGCTGGATTCTTCCTTATTTTGGTACTGTATCATGGCTTATTTGAGCTTGAATTTCATTAACACCTTTCTTACATGTATCATTTTTAGGATGAATCAGGTACTCCAGGGATAGTTGTTGGTGTTAGTTTGGACGGCAAAAATGTTTGGAGTGAAGGTTTGTAATCTTTTAGCAATGTGGGTAAGTTACAGTAATGCTCAAAATAATCGACTTCTTAACCAAAGCAGAATTATGGGTAACTTTTCAGGATTTAGTCGGAAATATGACTTGTTGCCATTCATCGGAAAGCTCTTTGGGAGAGCTTTCGGATCGAATGGCAACAAGCCATATTTCCGACTAAATCCTGAAAAGTTACCCATAATTCTGCTGTGGTTAAGAAGTTGATTACTTAGAGCATTACTGTACTTCCATCTCCTTATTAGCTCAACTTGACAAAATAAAGGTCAGCTATTGCTATGGGTTTGGTGCAGACGTCTGTCCATGCATCCCTGATCCATCAACAATTTCCGTTAGCACACTCTGCAGGTCACATCTCTCATCCGATTATCAGCAAACTTCATAGAGGTCTTCGGTGTGACCTCTAGATGGGAGCCATCAATTTTTTCTGAAATTTGTTGAAAAAGATGGCCGTGCTTGGATTTCAAATTTGAATCCATCGGTGCACACTGCATTTATTGGAGAATTGTTTTGAAAATTTACAGGCATGTTTAAGATCACCTGTAGATGGGAGCTATCAAATTTGAACAATCTTCAATGAAAACATGGCCTCTGGCAACCATCTTGGAATTTACTCTTTGCACATGACTAAACCTTTGGCACCCTACAGACCACATTTCTCATCCAATTTTCACCAAACTTCATACAGCTGTTCGGGGTAACCTCTTGATGGGAGCTATAAAATTTGAACAATTGTCGATGAAAAACATGGCCACTGGCAGCCATCTTGGATTTTATTCTTTGTATGATCAAATCCTTGGGCACACCCTACAGACCACATCCCTTATCTGTTTGTCACCAAACTTTATATGGATCTTTTAGGTGACCACTAGATGGGAGCCCTCTTATTTTTCCGAATTATGTTGAAAAATATGGCTGCCAGTGGCCATCTTGGATTTTACTCTTTGTATGACTAAATCCTTTGCCAACACCCTACATATGACATCCTTTGCCTGATCTTCAAATAGAACTTCGGGATGACCACTAGATGGAAGTCAGCATTATTTTCCGAATTTCATTAAAAATCATGGCTACCAGCAGCCATTTTGGATTTTACTCTTTGCATGACTAAATCCTTTGCCAATCCCTACAAATCACATCCTTCATTTAATTGTCACCACACTTCATAATGATCTTTGGGGTGGACCGCCAGATGGGAGATAGAAATTTGTTTTCTAGTATTATAGACATTTCAACATTCCGCATTCCTAACTGACCGTACACATGAAATTATCCCCCTTCCAAGTTGAGCTACAGTGTCATTGACACTTTCATTTAAAGGTACCCACAATGCCTTTGCAGTGGGTGAATGTGCAAAATTTATAAATGTCTGTAAAAACATCACCACCAAGGAATAGATAAATCAGTTTGTTCTTGTATTATTTATTGAAAGTTGTCCAATAACAAAATTTTGCATGTTTAAGGACATATTATGGACTTTTTCGGGTGCATCAAATTGTTAAGTTAGTCCTCAGGCGCTATATGCCGACATGGGGAACATAGCTTTTAACTAACATCGTCAAAAATTTCAAAGAAATCGACCATACCACTCCTTAGAAACATCGTCTGAACTACACTCAATTGTAAATATTTACACCTCGATTTGGGACGCAAATATCAGCGATAAACTAACACAAATGATTTCGCCATCAAGAGTCATTGTATTTAATTAATATATAATTATAGCGGTGTGTGTTGTCAATTTGAATTAATATTCATAAAAAATAACTACTTTCAGCAAGATTATTCTCAATTTCTATTTGATCACCCTACCGGAGTGTTTCACATCACTTTAAATCATTATTATGTAAAAAAAAATGATTTGTCAACAAATGTTGCCAATCGCATTGAAAGTTAAAATATTTTAGTTTTAATATTTTTTAATCCTTTTCCATTGTTGATTGTCAAGTTTTTATTAAACTTTGGTGTCTTATTGGACTAATTGGACATTAATCAGTAAGACCACTGCAATAGTAAAGTTTACAGTAATGCCCTAAGTAATCGACCCCTTAACCACAGCAGAATTATGGGTAACTTTTCAGGATTTAGTTGGAAATATGGCTTGTTGCCATTCATCGGAAAGCTCTCGTGGAGAGCTTTCCGTTGAATGGCAACAAGCCATATTTCCGACTAAATCCTGAAAAATTACCCATAATTCTGCTGTGGTTAAGGGGTCGATTACTTAGGGCATTACTGTACATAAGAATGGTTTCGATATGTGAGATTTCGTTATTAGAGAGTTATTAAAGACATATTATGGACTTGTTCGAGTTCGTGAAACTGATAAGTTAGTATTCAGGCGTTATGCCAATCTGCAGAATGTTGCATTCTACTAATATTTCAAAGAAATCAACCATACCACTCAATAGAAAGAGTCGTCAAAACTACGCTCAATTGTAAATATTTACACCTGGATTCGGGACGCAACAATCGGCGACAAACAAACACAATTGATTTCGCCATCCAGAGTAAGTGCATTTAATTAATATATCAGAATGACGGTGTGTGTTTGCAATTTGGATTAATATTAAGGAGTCGATTATTTAGGGCATTACTGTACATGCGAATTGTGCAAATTCACCAAACTAAAACAAATGCATAGGGGACAATAAATTCTTGGAGACAGTGAATGAATTGTGTAATTCACCAACAATGCCAACACCAAGTTGGTGGCAATATCATAGGTGAATTGTGCGATTCATAAGCAAATAATAACTAATGGATTACATCGTTTTTATCATTAAAAACTAACAAATAGTTGCAAATTATAACACATGATATGATGTAGTCTGTCTACCGGTAACTGGGTGAATATATACTCTACAGTCTCTACTTTATGCTTTTTTTCTGACATAATTTGTTTTTTATTCCAGGGTTTGGCTTCTCTGATTTAGAAAATCGAGTACCAATCACGAGTACCATGCACATCTCCAACTCTGAAGAGTTTCTCAGACATTAATTTTTTTTGTTTATATTTCAGGTTTTGGATTCTCTGATGTAGAGATTCGAGTACCGTGCACATCTTAGTCGTTGAAGAGTTTCTGAGACATTAATTTTTTGGTTTATATTCCAGGATTTGGCTTCTCTGATGTGGAGAATCGAGTACCATGCACATCTAAGACTGTGATGAGGATTGCAAGCATCAGTAAGTCAATCACAATGACAGCTGCTGCTAAACTGATTGAGGAAGGGAAACTCGACCTTGACAAACCAATACAGAAGTATGTACCAAGATTTCCAGAGAAGACCGTTGACGGGGAGAAGGTACTGTCATACTGTGGATTAAGTTGGTATTTTATGCATGGAAGTAACTATTCAGTGACTGCGAAAATGTTTTGTCATGTTCTCATGTGCCATTACATATTTATCTTACATTTAAAGGAATTATTAACACTGCCATTCAGTACATATTGGTAGTCTGCTGCATTGATCTTATTTTCCGATTTTCTGATAGAGGATGCATTAAATAGCTTACCAAGATTGATCTATCATCTTCTAAGACACAGTATTATGGATAACAGCTTTCTCAAATATAAGTATACCAGCCTGGTGCCTAATCACGAACCTATTAATTATGAAGCAATTTATATATACGTTATACATGCTGTGCAGGATTAGTGCCCTGCGAAGCTTCGAAGATTCAATTCGGTGTCAACATCAGGAATCAGATTGGGATTGATACTGAATCGGCTCTCCGAATCGTATATTTTCGAATCGGCCTATTCTCATTTATGGGGACAAACAACTAAATTGTTTATTTATGGAGCGCAATTGATGGGAGAATTGCTGCATTGTATCGTGTTTTCATGTCTGAGGTCTCACCGGTGCTGCGTCAAGCTCTGCCAGCAAACCAGTCACTGCTGTGTATTCCAGAGTGTGAAGCATACCAAAGGGACGTCACTGTATGGAGATTGGTGCTGCATATGATTTAGAATTTAAGCTAGACTAGTTATGCGACTACGTCGCCCTTTCGCTAGTGTTCAAACGACTCTGGGATTCTGGAGTCGACTAGTCGAACCCCAAAAGTTGAGTCGGCGTCGACTAGTCGGCCAAATACATCACCAACCTTATACTAATGAAACACATGTGAAAGAAAATTACAAATTCCGTGCCATCATCACAATATTTACACTCTACTGTGATCGGAGAATTGAATCACGTGACACGTCACGTGGTTTTGTTGCAAATGAAATGGTGCTCTAGAAACCCACCGATCGCAAATAAGTTCCCGACGAATCTACGATGATAATGAGAATAAATAATTGAGGAAATAATTGAGGGATTTTCTGTTTAATCATGAAATCAAATAAATACTTCCCTGCCAGGGTATAGAAAATAAACGATACTCAGTCTCCCGAGTCAGATCAAAATAAAAAAAAACAAAAGAAAACACATACACTGTGTGACACACATTATAATGAGTATATATACGATGATGCGTACATAGGCCATAAGTTGCCATAACTTCCGTAAGGCATACGTAGCAAGCAGAGAGTTAGACTCAGTTAATATCGACGAACACTTTTGTGAAAGCCCCTCCCTCTTTACCTGTGTTGGTTAAAAATGCGCACTACGAATTGTTGCGTCCGCGGTATAGGGAGTATATATATAAAAAGAATAATTTTCTCAGCAAGTTAATGGTTGTCGTTTCATGACAATTTCGCCGTTTCGGCGTAGTTCTATGTCAAGCTCGACATTATTACATATGTTCGGACTTTGGAAAGCTTCTTGGACATAGACTAGCTATCTTTGCTGCTTTTCTGACCCACATTTAGTGAAACCATGCATTGTGAAGGCCAGCTGATGAGATTATATACTGTATTCCGACTAGTCGACTGTGGAAGTTAGAGTCGATTTTCCGACAAACCAACGTCGACGATTATTTGTCGACTAATCGTTTGAACACTACCTTTCGCGCATATCAGTACATGTAACACTTGTCGCTCTTGGAAACTGTTGGGTTAATATATAGTATATAACTTATAATTGACTATAATCACTACATACAGATCAAAAATCAAGACCTCAATGGTCTGTATAGTAAATAATTTTATAACATTCGTGTTAACTTGCTAAGTGTGTTTTGTGTCATAACTGTACTAGTTGCATATTGATACATTTTAATCCACCAACACTGTTAATTTCCAACAATCCACCTATATTAACATGTTATGATTCGTCCCTCACATAAATACATTCCGATGGACAAGCAAGCCAGTTAATGCCATCTTTTATTAAATTTGGTGATAAAAACTCATCATTATTACATAGAGTTACCTCTGTGCATTATCACAAGTAGACATCCGGTTACTGATGTGGCGGGGCATTGATACAGCATATATCAGTCCTGAAATCCTTGGAATATAGTCTCAATTGTCATTGGCAAATATCAAATTATTAAACACTATTATATATTTGTAGAGTAGTCGAGTAGTGTATCGTCAGTAGTAATTATTAATTTTATAGTTGGTGTCAAGGTCTGTGCTTAAATGACGTACATGTCACATGTTATACTGAGTGATATATAATTTCGATTTTTGTTCAATCATAAAGTTGAGAACGATGTCAATCGCCAAATGTTTGGCCGTGAACTCTGTCTTGGTTGTTTCATATTTTGAATATGTCTCAGCTTTTATGACAAATAAGAGAACAATAATTCGAATGATATCTGATGGTCAGCTATGATTTTTCCTTGTCCAGTGCGTATCCAGATTTGATTCGGATTCGATGTTGATGTCAATATCAGACACCCGATTCAAATCCAGATTTGATTCATTTTCCGAATTTCAGATTCGCAGGGCCCTACGCAGGATATGTTTCAGATAAGAAATATTCCAGCTAATTTTATGACAACAGTGAGTGAAATAGCTATATGTTTTATTGAGGAATATCTCCATAGCCCTTGTTTTTACACTAAATCGTTTTGGTTAGTTGGTTGCTTGTCCATCGGGTCAGGTGTGTTATACTCCAATAAAACGAACCGGCATCACATATTGTGATGACCTAAATACAGTTGATAGAATAATTATGTACACATTTTTTTTAAATACGGATGCCCTTCAAAACAGGTATTGCTGTTAAAATAGTGAGATCCGTTAAAACCGCCATAAACATAAAGAATATTAAAATATAGACAGATTGTGTTCTTACATACCAATCATAGATATCACATACATAGCATGCTAATTGATCTGGCTCTGTCTATCTACCTGGCTGTCTTTTCGCTGTTTTCACCCAGATTTTTCAACCAAAGTTAGGGTGGTGAGCCAGGGAACGGATGTTTTTTTTATTTAAAACATTTTTTAATTAAAAATAAATCATAATTTTCAGCTCAACGTCAAGGTTGAGCCGCCATTGCCTTGGGTTGAGGTCCGTCGTCCATTTGTCAGAGCATCACTGAGTCCATCTGTCAGTCAACAATTCCCTACAGGCCATATCCCTCATCCGATCATCACCAAACTTCATATGGATCTTTGGGGAGACATCAATTTTTTTCTCGAAATTCATTGTAAAACATGGCTGACATCAGCCATCTTGGCTTTAAAATTTGAATCCATCGGCACATCCTGCAGCCCGCATTTATTGGAGAATTTTTTTTTTAATTTACAGGCATGTTTAGGAGCACATCTAAATGGGGGCTATCAAATTTGATCGATTTTCAATGAAAAATGTGACCGCTGGCAGCCATCTTGAATTGTTCTCATTGCTTGACTTAATCCTTTGGCACACCCTACAGACCTCATCCAATCATCACTAAACTTCATAAGGATCTTTGGGGTGACCTCTAGATGGGAGCCATTGATTATTTCCGACATTCGTTAAAAACTTGGCCACCAGCAGCCATATTTGATTTCAAATTTGAATCCATCAGCACACCCTGCAGCCTGCATTTATCAGAGAAATGTTTTGAAAATTTACTGGCATGTTTAGGATCACCTCTAGATGTGAGCAGTATTTTCTCTTTGCATGACTAAGTCCTTTTGCATGCCCAACTGACACTTCAGGCCATTAATATATTTATTATATCAACCATGGTGCTATAAAACACCTCTCAGTTCTCAATTATGCTCAAACACAATGACATCACGTCGCGTAATACAAAACTCCTGCTAAATATGGCATTTATAAGATCATGACGTCATGGCCTCACTTCGTGTTACTCATTCTTTGTACAGATATGTATAAAGGCTATCTCACTAAAATCATATCGACGTTTTGTTTGTTATTCTACGCAAAATCCAAGCAATCACAGCCTATTGATGACTACACACATGTATTATAAGCCAAAACATGATTTACGTTATAAATTTGAACAATCAATTTACGGCAAGTTAATGTTCGCATAACATTTGAATGTGAAAATCACGGCCAAACTCACATGACTTCTATATGTGCAAATATGACAATCTTTCACGAATAAACTATAATTTATTCACAACAGATAATCATTTATTATGCACAACAAACATTAAATCTGCTGTTTTATTTATTTTCGTATCTAAAAACAGACTATCATACGCGATACAGTTTAGCGTTAAACAGCCAATTGAGGCTGTGACGTCACAAACTATAAAAGGGAGATAATATTTCTTCCAAAATGGCGGCGTTAAATTACTGGTGTATTGCGTGCGCGGGTTAGTTTGAGACGTCATATCTCCGATCATGTGTGGAAATTTGCCCAAAATTTTTACACAATAACAGAGAATAGCTTGCTTTATGCACATGCCATTTTATTATGCCTGTAGTTTACTTACCCTTTAAATTAAGCAGGGAGTTCAATCTAAAAATAAATTGTAATTTAAATGTTTTTATTAAATCAAAATGTTTAAAAGATCTGTATGTCTGTTTGGATTATTCTCCCAGACCCCTCGACCGATTTCAACCAACTTTCGTGTGGTGACTCGGGGTGCACGTGCCCTGGCGGATGTTATAATTTTTATTTAAAAAAATTTAATTACATGAAATTTTTTTTTTTTTATTGAGCAAGGAGCTAATTTTGTATCTGGCTCTGACTCGATTCCCCTGAAATTCTTATTTTTTATCGGCAGGTATGACCAGTTTCTCTTAAAGACATATTTCTTATATTTGTAGGTGATTATAACCACCTGGCACGGCTGCCTGGCACAAAGTTTTGTATATGGATCTGACTCAACTTCCCTGGAATTCTTTTATTGGCTGGCATAATTATGATCAGTTCATCTTTGAGACAAGCTTCTTCTATCTGTAGGTTACGGTAACCACCAGACATCTAGTTTCACACTTAGCCGGTATTCGCCATTACGAAAAGCCAGAACAATCAAAGAAGTATGATGCAAAGAACGAAGAAACAAGAAAAGCAAACAAGGTGTTTACAAGTTTAAACTTCCTTTTGTATACAGTAATGACCTAAGTAATCGACCCCTTAACCACAGCAGAATTATGAGTAAATTTTCAGGATTTAGTCGGAAATATGGCTTGTTGCCATTCATCGGAAAGCTCAGTGAGAGCTTTCCGATGAATGACAACAAGCCATATTTCCGACTAAATCCTGAAAATTTACCCATAATTCTGCTGTGGTTAAGGGGTCGATTACTTAGGGCATTACTATACCTATAGATATCTATAGTCCAACATTCCTGAAGGGCCAGATATTTGGGCCCGAGGGTGAGATTTTTCCATGCCCACATCCCAGGTCATGATGGATCATTTTTCTCCCAACCCCAGAGTTTTATTCTGATTTTTTGTTTTATACCTATCTTTGGCACATTCCATTAGATTTGTCATGATACATCTGCGGAGAAATCTGATGCGAGATTTGTGATTATCTGTGATACTTTCAGTATATACCAAAAACAAAGTGTGTTAACCATGCACGCAGGTTTAGGTTTAATATGTTAGAGTGAAATCGACATGGGCTTGTGAATGCGACAAATACGTCACATTGTACAGATCCGAGAAACACACGTATTGATATTAATTATATAAAACTAGACTAATCATGTTTGTCATGGGAAATGTCCGTATAAGTACCATTAGAAAAGGAAACATGTTTGTATATGACAGACAAATGTTAGTTTGACGATTTATTGCAACTATGACATCTGTTCGAATTAGAGTTTAATTCGGGACCGGGAATTCCCGGTTCCTGATTTCCAATTGACAAGTCCCGAAATCCGGATTTTCAAAACCGGGAACCGGGAAATGTAAAACGTCCATTGTGATGCGATTTAATAGTGTGTATATGTACGTTTTATGCACAATCATGTATATTGTTTGATTGTTAGATTCGTTACCGTCATATCTAGTGTAAACTGCAGTCTGCACGTAATTATAACGTTTTTGGGGCACCCAGCCGCACCCTGGAATGACCGGCATTGATTGTGTTACTAATATAAACAGACACAGTGAAATTGACAACATTGTCTCACTCGCCGTTTGAGGTCAAAGTCAAACACATCAATGCGTTCTGCGACATGATGGCATTACTGACGCGGCTTTTCCGTTTGTCGGGGACTTCTTTGATCTAGACTAGAGTCTAGACAGTGTTGTATATTTCAAATGACCTTGCACGGTTGCACCGAACGTTGCGAGTTTGCAAAGCTGTGTGAATGTCGCTTAAGATGACGACATCATGATTCTCGCACAGGTGGAAATGTGCAGCGAACCACACCCAACTTCGCTGCAGAGTTTAAATTGTACGAAGAGAACAACATGCGGACGGAAAACTTAAATTTCCTATATGAAGCCCTGAAAACAGGCAAACCGACATCTGTGGAGTCCGAGCGTGGCTTCTCGAGTGCTGGCAAATGTTCAACGAAGATTCGGTCACGCTTAAGTGACAGTTCTTTAAGCAACCTTTTGTTTTTACGGAAGTTCTATCGCAAAACTTCTACGTAAAACAGACGGTTGCTTAACGAACTTTCACTTAAGGGTGATCGAGTCTTCGTTGATGCTGCTAAATTGATGACATTAACGGTACGGTACGCTAAACTACAGTACGATTTGACTATGAACTGTGAAAATCAATCACGTGTTTATTTTTGTTTAAATGGCGCAATAATGCAGCCAGATCCGTGTGTTACTTTGTTGTTCAACTGTAAGTTTTAAAAGTAATTAAAGAGATGTTGCATTAAAACCATGTTGTGTATATATTTTGATATTCGGCAGTAAGTTATTATCATAATATGATGTCAACAAATAAACCGGGAATTTTCCCGGTTCCCGGATCCAGGGATGAAAAATGTCCCGGTTCCGTTTTCCAAAATAAACCGGGAAATATTAAACTCTAGTTCGAATGTGGAACTATTTCGTTCGTCGTTTATGAAATGACTATTACGTGTTACTAAATGTGCAATTAATGCCAGTTTGGCTTTGGGGTCTTCCATTCGATGGAATGTGTTCACTCAATTAGTCGTTTATATTTTTGATTGTTATGCACCTCTGCTTTTGCAAGTGAGGTTATGTTGAAGGTTCTTTGTGTTTAACATGTTGGAGGCTTATCTCCATTTGTATTAGCGTCCACGAATTCGTCCGTATTTATATACTTGAACTGGTTGGTTGCCATTGTTTTAGTTGACACAAACATAATGACGGATTGTTAAAATAGTTCCGGCTCTTAATAAAATAGGTAAAGCAGTCACTTGGGTAGGGTGAGACAGCTGGTCACGTGTTGGGTGAGACAGGGAAATCTCACCCAGCTATCCCACATAGTGCTGGGCGGTATTTCGGTATACCGATTATAATCGGTAAGATTTTCAATACCGTTACCGTCATTCTTTTCCATAATCGGTAAACCTTGAAGACGGTATTATCGCGGTTACATGTCATACAGGCACATTACCGAGTATATTGTGGTTTTCCTTTGTCGGGATACAAAGAAATTACTTCGTTTCTATACACCGTATTTCATCGAAATCATAATTAAGAGGTAGCGAGTTTGTGTCAGGAGACAGCGTTGCTGTAAATTGGGCTGAGGTAGCTACTAGTGTTGCAGATTCTGTTTACCATGTCTTCCGCGAAATTGGCGCGAATATATTTCAAGATTTACGTTGTGTACCCCATGCACGTGCTCATCAACAATTTTAAAATGACTAGTCCGTTTCAATGATTGGCGTGTGCAAGTTTATGCAACGCCCTTTATGTGTATTCATCCCATGTTGCATTATCTTTTAGTTGGAAAAAACTGTTCAATCTTCACTCATGTCACTTCTTTCCCCATGTCATTTCCAAACAAAATGTATTCCGTCGCTACCTGGGACAAAACCCAGCCCAACATTATATTGCAAGGTATGATTGCATCATTCTGCGCTATTTTTTATCGACCGAATTTATGGGGCAGCTCATTATTTCAGGGGTGTTTCGAGTGGGAATAATTGATCACATTCATAAACCGGGATTTAAAAGTATGATTATAATAATTCAACGGGAAGTCAATAATAGTTCTAGAAGTTAAATACTTTGGAAGTAATACACTTTATTTCCCGGCATTTAATAAAATCATTGTACTTATTCTTAAGTTATTCACACCCGGCGGAACATTCCAATATCAACATCACAGCACGTGCTCTGCAAGTCGGCACTGTCAGTGGGGATTGTTTCAAAGCTCTTGGGTGTATCCGGCTTCGCTGAATGATGCTTGCATTAAGTTGCATAAATCGCAATTATTACCTGTATTTAAGATCAGCTCATGAATCCATGCTTGCAGATAATGATACATTCATTGTTCATAATTTAATAAAACGGAGCGTAAATTTCCTTATTTTATGTAATCTGTAGCGATTAGATTTTCCTCCATAAACAGTCGATCTGTGCACCAAACGAATGCTACTAAACGGGGGTTTTAAGGGATTAGTTTAAATAATCGGTAATACCGTATACCGCGGTATTATTTTAGGATTACCGCGGTATTTTTATGCTTAAATACCGCCCAGCACTGATCCCACATGGGCTGCCTGTGCTAAAATGTGTAGAGGCGGGAGAATTCCCTATCTCGCCCACCCCACATGACTGCTGTCTCACTCAACCGATCGGAACTATTTTAAGGAGCCATCAGAGTGTGCATGTCTTGTGTAAACTAAAACAATGGAGATCAACCTGTTACACCTTAAGTTTCAAGTCAATAAATACGGACTCATTCGTGGACTCTAATAAAAATGGAGAGACGACTCCAAACATGTTAAACACGGAGAACCTTCAACATAAGCTCACTTACAAATGCAGAGTTGCATAACGTGCAACAGGGAGCCAATTTCTCAGTTTGCACCGCTCAAAGTGTAAGTGCATTATGTTTGGTTTCTAACAAATTGTTCATTTTTATATGCCCGTTTGAAAAAAAACGGTCGTATTATGTAAATGGGTTTTACTTGATTTGCGGTTTCTGGATGATCACTTTAGATTGAATCAAGTGAACTGAACCAAATTTGGTATATTAGTTTTCCACCCCAAAATACAGATACAGACTGCAGATTTTGACTGAGTTATGCCCCTTTTTCGATTTTTACCTGATATGCGGTTTCCAGATTATTGTGTTTTATTTTTGTTTTTATTTCGTCTTCAGTCAAAGGTTTCAAACAAATGAATTAAACCTTGCCCCACTCTACTCCAGAAATGGGCGTATTATGCCACGCCCCGGTGGCGTGCTCTTGTTGAAGCCTCTGATGTCATATTTAGAGAACTGAAACCCTGCATTTTTAACCCTTCCCTGATGTTGAGTCTCTCATTGTGAGCCTCGCATATATAAGATAATACATTGGCCTAACGATATTTACTTTGACCTAGTAAGCCAGTGCATTCTCTTAAGGTATATATCCATGGCTCCTTATGGGAGAATGCACTGGCACAGGATCTTTAATGCTGCACAAGCGCTGTTTATGAAAGGGACATTTCAAGATTATTTTTATCCCCCGCCAAATTGAAAATTTGCGGGGAATATAGGAATGGGTTCCGTCCGTCCGTCTGTCCATCCGTCCGTCCGTCTAGCTGTCGAGCCGTCCGTCCCGAACTTGTAAGAGTCATACCTTGAACAAATGTCAACGGATTTCAAAGTTTTTTGGTATATGAGTTCACCTGACCATTACCTAGAATGAGTTCGCAAGCCAGGTTCGGCCGGTTATTTTTACCGGAGTTATTGGACTTTGTTTATTATTTTTGTCGAATTTACCAAATAGCAAATAGACGACGTCACAGGGCTCATTTCCACAAATCTTAATGGATTTCAAGATATTTGGTATATGAGTTCACCTGACCATTACTTAGAATGAGTTCGCAAGCCAGGTGCGGCTGGATATTTTTACCGGACTTATTGGACTTTGTTTATTATTTTTGTCGAATTTACCAAATAGCAAATAGACGACGTCACAGGGCTCATTTCCACAAATGTCAACGGATTTCAAAGATTTTTGGTATATGAGTTCACATGACTAGTATCTAGAACGAGTTCGCAAACCAGGTCCGCCCGGATATTTTCAGCAGAGTTATTGGACTTTGTTTGTTTTTTTGTGTGCAAATGGATGACGTCACAGGGCTAATTTCCACAAATGTCAGTCCTAAAATGAGTTTGCAAGCCAGGCTTTTTGACAAAATCCCACCTCTTGTTGAGAATGCACTTCCCCAACTGCACATTTCGGCAGAGAAAGCAAACATTATTGACAATGCACTTCCCCAACTGCACATTTCGGCGGGGGATACCGCCGTCTGCGACTGCTTGTTATAATAAAAATGTGAATTAAGTTAGGTAAGTTACTTAAAAGATAATAACCAATGCCTTTCCCTGGCAATCCAGGTGGGAAAAATATATCAAATTAAATAAAAATGGCTGCCCCAAAAGTTTTTGGCAGTCTGTCGAAGAACCAAATATTCCAATTGAAATTTGTCTTGATTAAAAAAGAGAGTTGTATTAGCCAGACCTGGAAATTCAAGTTCGTAAGTAAAAACATATTAATGTAATTTGAATTTTGTTCGGAATGTGACAAGAGAGAATGTCAATTGATAATATATGAGCAGTTGAATCAGATGTGCACATATAAATATTTTGAAAATTGTTGAAAACTTTCAGTTGAAAATTTAAATGAAGTAATCAATTGCTAATCACCAATGATGAGTGGCTATGGTATACATGCTAATGAGCTTGTTCTGATCTTGTTGTATGATAATTTATACATCTTCCCTTACCAATTGTAACTTACTTCTTTTTCTTTATAAAAAATGAATTAAGGACAGCGCAGTGGGCAGGAAGGTTGAGTCAGATGTTGACAAGGAGACTGGAGAAACCTCTGCAGATACATGTACCAAGAAAAAGAAGAAAGTCAGTGAATTTTCGCTGGCAGAGTATTACATCAAGAAACACTACAAGGACATCACCAGTAGTCTGAGTTTGTTCAAAGATGACCCTTTACTCCACAAACCTGGTTAGTATATCTTCCATTGTATAAAGGCCACCACAACATTATTGAGCTAGGGGTCTGTGAATACCTCTTTCATACCATAATTGCTTGTGCCATTGTGCATATAACACCTATTTTGTAAATTTCATCTTTACACCCTACTGTGGGTATACAGCTTCCTACTGGGGGTATAAATTTCTACTGTAAATGTTCAAACGTAATTTTGTGTGTTGAACATTTATACCCATAGTAGAACTACATCATAGTTAGGAAAATAGTTCTTATGTTACATTCATATCAAATTGGAAGTTGTCATAAATGTCATAAATGAGGAACATTGCCTACATTTCGATCAAATGTAGCTTGCTAGTGTTATATGAACTAGGAAAGATATGAAAGGTTGTATCAAGCGACTGGTGGCTCAGAAACAGACTGACATCATGAAGTAAAAATTTTAATGTTTACATGACTACGCGTGATGCACATTCCTTATAGCATCGTGTTTGTGTCTCTCGGTGAGAATATACATTAGGAAAGTAAACAACAGAGTATTTGAATATGCGGAACAAATCAAAAATGATAATTATGGCATAAACAAAAATACACCAATAGTAGCCGAGAAAATAAAAAATTTCAGCACTTGTGGTATTGTTTTAACCACTCACCAAAAGGGAAATTTGGTATTCTCGGCTACTATGGGTATATTCTATATTTTCACTCGAATCAAATTTTGAATTGAATACCTGTTCTTAAATTCGAAGTTGAATTGAATATATCATTGTCTTTGTGCCCGCAATGTATGAGATACAGTAATGCTCTAAGTAATCGACTTCTTAACCACAGCATGGGTAACTTTTCAGGATTTAGTCGGAAATATGGCTTGTTGCCATTCATCGGAAAGCTGACCGTGACCTGTTATCAGTTTGATAGGCCTTGAGCGCGTCATAATAAACACTCGCAGATGGCTGACCTAGTTACCGGCCAAGCAATGAATGCAGGTGTTAATTACATACACAGTGTATTACAGCTGTGTAAGATATTGCTACATTGTGACGTAACACTCAGGCTGTGGCAGTAGCATGTGGCCATTGGCCACTTCAAAGACACCGACAATGCAAGCGTATGTGAGAGACCTATGTCTGTAGATTAGTGATTGTCACTATTCAGATTGACATTTGCGTGATCAAAGTACTGATTTCAGATTAATTGGATTAATGAGAGACATGAATCCTTGTCGGCTTACTCGACTCTGTAAGAAGTTTCAAGCGGGAGTACGTGACGTTTGTACTCATGCAGGAACAGCCGGTTTATATTCACGAAAATATTTCTGGTTATTTTAAGTCAATGATATGTTATGGGGCATCATGTTTTGTTTGTACTCCATATACTCGACTGGAACTGGGTATATTGGATCGGATCGGTATCGGCGGATATATGGGAGAAAAATATCGGATATCGGCTTTTACCGATAACCTCCATACCCTCACATCTCTAGAGATTGTTTATAGTTTCATTGAGCAACACCTAAATGGGTTTAATGTCATTGCAATGGGGTATATTTGAACATATTTCATATCATAGATTACCATGAATTTATCTACTGTATACCCCACCCGTAGTATTAGTGAAAAAATTACAAGCAGATGAAAATACAAATGATTTCACTTCTTTGTTAATGTAAAAGACAGACTACTGATGCAATGTCGCTAGATAATTTATTGTGGTGCGTGCCACATTACCATATCAAACAATATAGCAGCTTAACCCTTTCAGTGCCAAGTCCGATTTTTGTATCAACCCTAAAAGAGCTCTTTCCATCAATGTATCACATTATTATAATCAATAAATTTGAAAAATGATCAAGGAAATATGGGTTGATACAAAAATCGGACTTGGCACTGAAAGGGTTAAAAATGGACATGACGACATATTGAATGAAGCCATTTTTAGCTCAACTTTACTTTGCAAAGTTTGAGCTATTGCCATTGTTTGGTGTCCATCGTCCGCCCGTCCATGCATCCATCAACAATTTCCTTTGGTTCACCCTACAGTCCGCATCCCTCATCACAAAACTTCATATGGATCTTCGGGGTGACCTCTAGATGGGAGCCTCATAATTTGACCGATATTCGTTGAAAAACATGGCCTCAAGTGGCCATCTTGGAATTGACTCTTTGTATGACTAAATCCTTTGGTGCACCCTACAGACCATATCCCTCATCCGATCATCACAAAACGTCATATGGATCTTCGGGGTGACCTCCAGATGGGAGCCATCAATTTTTTCCAAATTTTAAAAAAAAACATGGCTTCCAGCAGCCATTTTGGATTTCAAATTTGAACCCATCGGCGCAGCCCACATTTAATGGAGAAATTTTTGGAAATATACAGGCATATTTAGGATCATCTCTAGATGGGTGCTATGGAATTTTAGCGACTTTTGATGAAAAACATGGCCTCTGGCAGCCATCTTGAATTTTACTATCTGCATGACTAAATCCTTTGGCACACCCTACAGACCACATCCCTCATCTAATCGCCACCAAACTTCATATGGATCTTCAGGGTGACCTCTAGATGGGAGCCATCGATTATTTCTGATATTTGTTAAAAACATGGCTGCCAGCAGCCATCTTGGATTTTACTCTTTGCATGACTAAATCCCTTGGCACACCCTACAGGCCACATCCTTCATCCGATCGTCATCAAACTTCATACAGATCTTCAGGATGACCTCTAGATGAGAGCCATCGATTATTTATGAAATATGTTAATAAACATGGCCGCCAACATCCATCTTGGACTTCAAATATGAATCCATCGGCACACCCTGCAGCCAGCATATACATAAGAAATGTTTTGTAAATATACAGGCATGATTAGGATCACCTTAGATGAGAGCTATCGAATTTGAACGATTTTCGATTAAAACCTGGCCGCTGGCAGCCATCTTGTATTTTACTCTTTGCATGACTAAATACTTTGGCACTCCTATCATCACCAAACTATATATGCATCTTCAGGGTGTCCTCTAGATGGGAGCCATAAATATTTTCCGAAATATGTTGAAAAACATGGCTGCCAGCCCCCATTTTGGATTTTACTCTTTGAATGACTTAATCCTTCGGCACAACCTACAGGCCACATTCCTTATCCGATCGTCACCAAACTTCACAAGGATCTTCGGAATGAACCCTTGATGGAAGCCAACAATGTTTTCCGAACTACGTTTAAAAAAAACATGGCTGCCAGTGGCCATTTTGGATTTTACTCTTTGCATTACTAGTTCTTCGGCACAATCTACAGGCCGATCGTCACCAAACTTCATAAGGATCTTCAGGGTGACCTATAGATGGGAGCTAACGACATTTTCTGAATTTCGTTAAAAAATATGGTCGGCAGCGGCCATCTTGGATTTTAATCTTTTCATGACTAAAATCCTTTGGCACACCCTACATACCTCATCCAAACTTCATATGGTTCTTTGATGTGACCTCTAGATGGAAGCTGTCCAATTCTTCTGAAATTTGTTAAAATACATGGGCGCCTGGAGCCATCTTGGATTTCATATTTGAATCCATCAGCAGACCCTGCAGCCCAAATTTAGTGGAGAAATTAAAAAATATTTACAATCGGTTTACTAAAACTTTTTGACTTTCCTTCTTTGTCATTCTATTGACTGCTCAGCAAAAAATTATTATTATTGCCTCCCCAAGTTGAGTTACATTGTCATTGACACTTTCATTATTATTTTTTAGGTTTCGTCCATTGTAGAAGATTTCATGACGTAATATGTTTATTATCACAAGTTGTAGAAAGTCTATGACTATGCACATCAAATGGTTGTATATCGATTGGGTTCTGTAGACATTAGATCGGTTAGAATTGAGTGGACATAATATATTGTGAATAAAATCGAAACTGACGTCTTAAATTGAAAATTATTTGATTCGGAAGGCTGATTCAATGACTCATAGGCTGCTATTGTTTGGTCCTGTGATCTGACCTCTTCAACTCAGCATACTACAACCGGTTCACCAAACTCTACCAGACCGCGTCAGTCATACAGTAATGCTCTAAATAATCGACTCCTTAACCACACAAGAATGATGGGTAATTTTTCAGGATTTAGTCGAAAATATGGATTGTTGCCATTCATCGGAAAGCTCTCAGTGAGAGCTTTCCGTGAATGACAACAAGCCATATCTCTCAGTGAGAGCTTTCCGTGAATGGCAACAAGCCTTATTTCCGACTAAATCCTGAAAAATTACCCATTATTCTTCTGTGGTTAAGGAGTCAATTATTTAGGACATTACTGTACTTCCTTTCTGACTCTGTCACCAGCTGGGAACTTGTCTGTGGTTTTCTATATTTATTGCTGGATTTTCCAGCCAAATGGTGGAACCGGTCACCCCAAAGTCAAATGTCTTATGTGCTTTAAGAACAATTTCCGTACTAAAAACTTATTGACAGAATGGAGAATTAGAGCCGTAGTTTTGTTGACGATTTTCGCATGCTACTCAGCAAAATGGCATCAAATTAGAACCACAGCAGAATTATGGGTAATTTTTCAGGATTTAATCGGAAAATCTCTTGTTGCCATTCATCGGAAAGCCCTTAGTGAGAGCTTTCTGATGAATGGCAACAAGCCATATTTCTGACTAAATCCTGAATAATTACCCATAATTCTGCTGTGGTTAAGGCTCTTGTGTTTTAATTGACTGATGTTTGCCATGCATGTTGTCGTCCACATGTGTTTAGACTTTTTGTGTTGATAAAATAATTGGAGAACCAAATCATACCATTTCGAGATATAGTTATTTGGTTTTAGTGGGACTTTCCAAACCTAAGGTATGAAATTACACAATTGTTTTTCTATATTTTGTGTGCTTGGTAAAGGGCAACATGTGGCTGTGTTTGCTTAGTATATATATATTAATATCGTGGAAGTCCACCAAATGTGGGTAAAATGACGCCGCTAGCAGCGGTCTTATTGAGTCATCAAGGGGGATAAACCCTGCATAATTTGCCAGTCACTTCACTATAATGATAATATGTATGTAAAGCTGTCGATTATAATTTACTTCTTTTAGGAACAAAGTTTATGTACACAACTCATGGATGGACCCTCGTCAGTGCCGTTCTAGAGAAAGCAGCAGGAGAGCCATTTGATAAACTAATCTGCAAATTATTCAAGGAACTCGGCATGGAACATACATACCTGGACCTCAATAACCCTATAATCTACAACAGATCAAGGTACAGTAATGCTCTAAGTAATCGACTCTTTAACCACAGCAGAATTATGGGCAACTTTTCAGGATTTAGTCGGAAATATGGCTTGTTGCCATTCATCGGAAAGCTCTCCCCGAGAGCTTTCCGATGAATGGCAACAAGCCTTATTTCCGACTAAATCCTGAAAAGTTACCCATAATTCTGCTGTGGTTAAAGAATCGGTTACTTAGAGCATTACTGTATATCTATTACTATTAAACTTACAACATCATCAACTTTAATAAAAACAATTCATTCAACTTATACACACTGCATAATTAGGGCCCTGCTAATCAGAAGTTTGGCAACCAAATCGAATCTCGAATCGAGTCGGGTGTCCGACATCGACATCGATTCCGAATCAAATCGGACTTGCACTGGATGGAGAAAAATCATAGCTGACCATCGCATATCCTTCTAAATATTGTTGACTTATTTGTCATAAAAGCTGAGACTTTTTTTGAATATGAAACAAAGACCCAAGACAGAGTTCACAGACAAACTTTTTGGGATTGATATCGTTCTCAACTTTATATTTGAATGAAAATCAAAACTATAGATCTCTTAGTATAACATGTGACATATACATCATCTAAGCACAGACGTTGATGACTATAAAATGAAGAATTACTACTGAAGATACACTACTCAACTACTCTAGTAGTGTATACATATGTAGTAATGTTTATTAATTTGATAGTCCTCAATGACTATGACTAGACTGTATTCTAGGGATTGCAGGATTGATATCAGGGTCCGCGCTGGACCGAAATATACTTTTGCCAAATAATTTGCCAAATGAAAATATTTTTTGCCAAATTCTATTAGCATTTGCCAAATTCTATCCCTGATAGTATCAATTTCTGCAACATTAATTATTATGTGTCGACACTCGCGGGTTGAACGACTTTTGATATCGATAGGAAAGCAGTTAGTTAATAATTAATTATTCTCGCGTCTCTATTGTGGTTTATCATACAACAATAAGCCAATCACCGAACAATACAATGGTAGAAGGGTTGCTTCATCAGAAGGGCACATCACATGAGGATTAGTAATCACTCCAACCATCAGTACTAATGCTATGAGATTAACTGCATCTCACTAGAGGTGTTAACTTTCCCTAAAAACCACTAATATAATTATGTTGTAAGAGTATCCTGAAATGAATGGTAATGATTGACCAATATTTTTTCAAATTGCTTGAGGAATTAAAAAGTGACTTGCCAAAACTTTTGCCAAATGAAAATAATTTTTGCCAAATGTGAATTATTTTTGCCATTGGCAAATTTGGCAAGTGGCAGCACGAACCCTGATTGATATATGCTGTATCAAAAACAAGTGCATGCACATATATAATGATTCTTGTGTTTTATCCCTGAATTTAAGAAAAGATGGCATTACCCAGCTTTCTTGTCGATCGGAATGCATTAATGTGAGGGATCATTATGTTAAATATAGAGGTGGATCATTGGATATCAACAGCATGGGGGAATTAAAATGTTTTAATATGCAACAAGCATAATTATGACACAAAACACACTTTTTATGTTTACCAGACCATAGTATGGTAAACATAGTGTCAACGTCCGAATTGACCACTCATCGTTTGTCCTTCCATTCATCTGTCTGTCTGTCTGTCCGACTGTCTGGCCATGTTGAGAATGCATGCCCGCATGTCAATATAATTGTCTATATCCAAATCAACCGTCTGTAATGTATGTACATGTAACTCAATAACATAGCTGATTCTCCCTGTGATTTGGAATATTTAAACTCAGGAGTCGTACTATTTTCACTCAGTTTAAATTGGCGCACCCATTGGTACACGATAAATAGTACTGCACGAATTTAAATATGAGTAAGGTATGCAAGATGGGGTATACAATTAATAATTGGCAATATGCGAAGACACTGTCATTCAATACCATTTTTATTCAGACACATTTCATATTCGTCATTATATAAGTGTATTCTACAACTCCCAAAATAACTAAATAATACCACCACCGGTATTCGGAGATTTCCGTGACTTGACTACGAGTGACGTAGTTGTGGGCGAGCAAATTAAAAACACAGATTCGGAGCCGGAGTTTATTATGCTGACTACGATGACGTAATCGTGAGTCAGCCGATACTAAAATGCGGAGTCGTATGTGCGCGTGTGATGTATAGATTACGTCGCTAATCAATGTGTTATCTAATTAATGAAGATAGTGTGGCTGCTTTGGCCGTTTATCTGGAATAGAAAACAATAACTATGTGAATAAAGTAATTAGTAGCGCCTAGAATGGTTGTTTTTGTAGCCATTAATAACATGCCGCCACGTGTCTGCTTTGTTGAATATATGGCAGTAGTGCTTTGATTGTCTCGTATTCACTCAGTGATTTGTAATCACTCAGTGACTATTCATCAGTGTCAGTCTCGAACTTGTTTGCACTGTAAAATGCCCCCAAGTGAATATAAAGGGCGACGGAGGATCCCATTCACCTGGTCATTCATAAGAAGCGCCCAAATGTTATATAAACACTGTGCTGAATAATGTTAACTCTATTTAGGCTCTTTTGTTTTTGTTTTGTGTTTTTTTGTTATTTTACTTTCGATATAAATATCCCGATTATCTGTCATCTCCACATATGCCAAGATGCCTAGTAGATGTAGTGTGTTCGGTTGTGGGCGGGCTAGTGATCCATTATTAAGTACCTACAAAAAGACAACACTGTGCGTAATTTCGAAAGCTCTTTATTGTCTACCGCTTTTGGGAGACGGAAGCATGGACTCTCTTTATATTTAAATGTCACAACACCACATACAAAATCACCCATGACATATCGAAATAGAGCACATTCATAATTGAGAACGCCCCTTTATTGTCTATACCGCGACGAAAACATGGACGCTCTTTATTAGAGGCAATCATTGCATTTTTTCTAGGCTAACAATTAAAAAAAATGTTGTTTTGCCAAACTGCAGCCTAATTAATAATTATTGTAGTTTTGACAGTCTGTTGTGTATTCGAGCGAATTATTTTGTTTACGGACTTATCGATCTTGACTGGAAGGGTTTTAGCAAGCTGTTCACAGTCGTGCACTTCTCCACACAATGTGTTTCATGTGAAGAAACAGACAGGAACATTATTATGACGAATATAAGCCATCATGATACATGAACTAGTTTAATAACCACCACCTTTTTAATCACACCCCATTTGTGTTCAATTGTACTCCTATAGCGCACAACGGGATGACAATAGTGTGTAAACTAGCTTCCGACATTGGTACCATACAACGAAGAAGAAGCTATATGGCCTAACTTGTATTCTTTCAGAAACAGTTAAATTCGTTCCGCACGAAATTCCACTCGCTCATTGCATTTCTGCATAAATTAATCTCATTTCACACAACTTTTATCGCCTCAAAGTGCATTTTAGCCATCATTATTCGTTATATAATCCAACATTCTAGCAAATCCAGTTCATAATTCAAACAGTTTTATTCTGTGATCGCTTTTTATCGTAAAGGCCTAGGTAATTAACCGGTGACTGCAATATTTTAAACGTAATTTATCAACTCGTTACGTGATTGGCAGAATTATTTCAAGCTCCACCCACCGCTGTCACCGGTAAGCGTCGATGCAGATGATCGGTCATGTGACCGCGTTGTGGTCATGTGATCGCACTCACGTGACTTACACTTCGGATATTTCCGCGATTTTATTAATATCATAATAATAAAAATACTATCTGCTCGATTTTGAATTTTCTTGGCGAAATGGGTCTGTTAGACATATATTATTAGTATTATGACGATAAAAAAAATATTTTTTTGACAGACTAATTCCTTTAACCCTTTACCCAACAAACCGGCCAAAACCGGCCAAATAAAGTTTCAACAGCCTAAAATATCTTCGGTCTGTCTCAATAGAACCATACAAATATGGATATCATTGGAACCGGCTCCTTGACCACATTGTGATAGTTACAGTTATGCTCTGTGCCAATGGATTCTCTTATATATGCGAGTCGACCATAGGTCGCCTCGCATATATAAGAGAATGCATTGGCCTAAAAAAAATCTTTTTTTAACACTTTTTACCATTTTTTCTTACATTCTTTAACAATTTTATAATTTTTAATGTGTTAAGCCAATGCATTCTCTTATATATGCGAGGCGACCTATGGTCGACTCGCATATATAAGAGAATGCATTGGCACAGGGCCATTCTGTTGGGTAAAGGGTTAAGTGAACCACATTGAGCAAAGCCCAACTCACATCTCACACATTGGTATTTTGTTGGTGAAATATGACTGTGCATGTGATCCACGAAATACTTCTTAGAATTGAATCTTTTTCCACAAAGAGTGTATGGAATCTCTGCCACCAAACCACATACAGTTTCATGGAATTTCAAGTCATGATCTCTACTGAAATATTTACCACACTTGAAACATTTCTCACTGAGAGCTCTCCGATGAATGGCAACAAGCCATATTTCCGACTAAGTCCTGAAAAATTACCCATAATTCTGCTGTGGTTAAGGAGTCGATTATTTAGAGCATTACTCTATGTGGTTTGAGTTTGTGGTCAACAAAGGTGCGATGGTATGCAAAACCCTGTTGGCATATGGAGCATTTGTAGTATAAACATCCCATTGTGGCCCTGTGCGTGTCTAGTAAGTCTCCGTTTAGTGCTGAATACTTTGTCACAGGAGCTACTTCCATGTTGTGGGCCATTAATTATGTGCCAAACATTTGATATCATGTCCTCTTTGGCATCGTGTCCACTTGTGTTTCATGTGTTGATGTCTCAACTGAGGTGAATTCTTCCTTCATTGAAATTCATAATCCAACAAACTTCCCTCAATTTCATCATATATGTGACCCGCCATATCAAATCCAGTCGTAAGTCGGGATTTTTTTACCCTGTGCCAATGCATTCTCTTATATATGCGAGTCGACCATAGGTCGCCTCGCATATATAAGAGAATGCATTGGCCTAACAATTTTTTATCATTTTTTTAAAATAAATGTTTCTTACCATTTTTAGGACATAAAATAAATAAACATCCATTACCCTGCAGGGAGCCCCACACATATATAGAAGCATATAGAAGAATGTCGTCTGCTCATGTTTGTATGGGGCTCTGTATGGGTGAAATTATAAAATTGTTAAAGAATACAAGAAAAAATTATTAAAATTGTAAAAAATTGTTAGGCCAATGCATTGTCTTATATATGTGAGGCGACCTATGGTCGACTCGCATATATAAGAGAATGCATTGGCACAGGGTAAAAAAATCCCGAAATTCCCAATCTAGGTAAGGGAGTGACGCCAAGATCGTTCATTGCCTGTGCGTTATTCTGAAATGGAAGAATGGATGTGTTAATTGATTATATTGTTCAGAAGTTTCATTCCATAATAATTTAAAGGCCAGCAACTTAAAAAAAAAATGCTATATATATATGGTATCCAATGACCAGAGTTTGCAAGAAAAATTAAAAACTACTATCTAATTCTATTTAACAAACTATATTATAACCTGCATCATGGCCAGCAGAAAAACAGACACCATTAAATTGTCTATCACGGTCAGCTGTGATTTCTGGAAACAGATAAGTTTGTATATTTAAGTTTTACCTTTCACCAGGTATATGGCTAGATGACCCCCTTTGGTAACCCGACTTAGACTTTCCAACAACATGCATTCAAATCAGAATCAAATATATATGCACCCCAAAGGATTGTAATTTTTCAACTGCCATTTAAGTCCAAAAATGAAAACAAATACAGTTATGATGTGTGCATGTTTATTGTTGGTCTTGAGATAATTTTAAACTAAACACATAACATTTTCCTGTTTATATAATAGTGGCCTTATTAAATGGACAGCAATGTCACGATCAGACCTGTTAACCTCACAAAATATTTTCCGGGAGATTGGTCACGACTTTCCGTGAGATTGTGGTCATCATCCGGGAGATTTTTATTTTTTTTATTCCTTCAGATTCCTTTTGCATTTTCATAATTTTTACAACAAAAATAACAAAAATATATGATCAGCTATCACACAGAAACATGCAAGTTTTATGGCAAATTAACAAGTATTCTTAAGGAAAACATTTACTGTGTAGATTTTACTTTTATTGTCTCATTAAAAGAGAAAATATCGTAGGCTACCGGGGAACGTATATTCAACTGTAAACTACTTTCGATTTCATTTAATTCTCGCGAGATTTCAAATGTCACATTAAAAAGTACAACTCAGAAACGGATTCCTAAAGTTTAAAAGCTAGAACATGTGCTTCTTTTGAATTTTATCAGACCAATAAACTTTAATGGTAGTTTCCTATTGTCTCACGATTGTCAATGATATACTGTGGAAAACTTTGTTATGAAAACACCTCTCACCCTGATCTCCACACCAGTGCTTTCCAAGTGAATTGTGAAACAAATTACCCTGAGTTCAATTTGCACATCTAAAGTCATGAAGACATCAAATCCTTACTCTCAGATAAGGAGTTGTCAACATCGTAGAACAGACAAAGTCAAATATGCACAGACATGTGTCAGAAAAATTATCGCCCAAAGTGATGAAATTTTTTATCTTACTTTTACTGATATCGACAAATGATGTGCACACACAATTCAGAAAGAGGTATTCCTTGTGAATAAATGGTATTAGCTGTAGATTTCTTCGCAACTGACGAAAATGCGAGTGTCATGCCATGAACAATTATGAAAAAACAGGCATGTTGTAATTTTGTGCGACACATTTCATACACTTCCAAATGATGCCCAACCACATGCTTATATGTTAATATCACTCTAACTAATGCGCGTAAACTAAGAAAATAAAAGCAAATAATTAACAAGCGTGGTACTTGAAAATTGATGTCGTCAACAACAACAATCTATATTTAGCATGCAGAGCAGAAGTTCCGGCATGCAGATTAGAGTTTTAGGTGCAGATCAGGCCACTTGATTATAGTTCCACCGAATAACGGCGATAGTATATAACAATTTAAATATACAATGTCACAATAGTTCAATTATCATCATAAAGATGTTTTTATATTGTTGTAGTCAAGCCTGCAAATGGTGTGTCTGTCATTTGCAGAATGAGGTCCCCAGAGGGTGAATTTAGTGACAGTAACCCACAGCTGGCTACCATCGCCAAATTCACCATCTGGGGACCTCAATCTGCTTAGGCCTCATCTTCTGGGAAGTACGGTATCTATAGTTTCAAATTAACATTGTTTTTAGTTACTTTTTGCCTCTTCTTCAGTTTCTAATATTCTTGCAGAAGATAAAATGCATAATCGAGGTGACTAATGGGTGAACTTCAATTGGGGAAATTCAATCTAATCCTAGGTCTCCCATAACATTTGAGGCCTGAGCAGAGTGAGGTCCCCAGAGGGTGAATTTGGTGATGCCAGTACAATGTGCGTGATATCGTCATTAAATTCACCTCTGGGGACCTCATTCTGCAAATGACAGACGCACTTTTTGCAGGCTTGAATATCACTTTCTTCATTCTCTGACAGATTTTACATGAGAGACGACAAACATAAACTCCAGAACACACCTTATGTCGACTTGTCCTACAAATGGGCAGGAGGAGGATTTCTCTCAGATGTGACCGACCTGCTGAAATTTGGTGACATCATGATGTACAGTTACCAGAATAAGAACGAAACCCTAATAGATTCTGAAAAACCAGGCTCTAGTGATAAGAAAATGGACATGGATGGTACTAAACCTGGATTCCTGAAGCCTGAGACCATGAGGTTAATATGGGAGCCGGTGGTAAAAACAGAATGCAGCTGGGATAAGGACGGCAGCTATGCGATGGGTTGGAGTGTTGTATCGGAAAAATGTGATAAAGCATTGTGTAGGCACCAGAGATTCTATGTGACACATACAGGAGGGGCAGTCGGATGTAGTAGTGCATTAGTAATTCTTCCTCACATTCCTGGAGAGCTTGCTAAGGGAGACAAGCCACCCAAAGGAGTGACTGTTGCTGTTATTGCTAACTTGACGTCAGTTGGTTTGAACAAGACTGCGCTGCAGATTGCGAAATTATTTGATAAAGTTGATAGGTGATATTTTTTGTGGATTAGGTCTTCAAAGCGGAACATCAGAATACCAAGCTGAACCAAGCTAAACCATGCTGAGGTAAATAGGGTGGAAAATGACTCTTAAAGCATGTATTGTGGTGTATGCAGGGTCCGCGCCAGGGCGCTGGACCGAAATTAACTTTTGCCAAATGAAAATATGTGTTGCCAAATTCTTTTAGAATTTGCCAAATGTTATCACTGATAGTGTTATTTTCTGCAACCTTGATGGGATCTTATGTTTCGACACTCGCATCTCTATTGTGGTTTTATCGTACAACAATAAACCAATCACCGAACATTAAAATGGTAGAAGGGTTGTTTTCATCAGAAGGGAACATCACAAGAGGATTAGCTGTATAAACACAACCATCACACTAAATATGGGTAATCCCTCCGCCCAATCGATACTAATGCTATTAGACTAACTGCATCTTAATGGCGGTGTTAACTTTTCCGAAACCATATAAACACCAGTAATATAATTCTATTGTAATATTTTCCTAAAATGAATGGTACATGTATTGATTGACCGATATTTTCAACTTTATTGAGGAATTAATAAAATGACTTGCCAAAACATTTGCCAAATGAAAATATTTTTTGCCAAATGTGAATTATTTTTGCCAAATGTGAATTATTTTTGCCATTGGTAAATTTGGCAATTGGCGGCATGAACCCTGGGTGTATAATGAAGAAATAAAACAGAAAATGCAACATGATGTGATTTTATTTGAGGTTTGATGACATAGCTGGGATCTCAATGAAATTTGGTATGGATGTGCACTACTATGAGGACATTAAATAGAGGGTTCCATCGTTTTGTTTCGATTTTCCATTCTAGAGTTATTCATCTTTGTTTATCTGGAAATGTTGGCTTTTTGGTCCGTCTGGTGTCTGTTCATGTCGTAACTTCAACAGTAGTTCACGTATCTCAATAAAATTTGGTATGGATGTTCATCACTATGAGGATATTTAATGGCGCATTCAACTGTTTTGTTTTGGTCTTTCGTTCTATAGTTTTTCTTCTTTGTTTATATGAAAATGCTGATTTTTGGGTCCATCAATCATGTTATAGATATGCCCACACTAGGCAGTATGCCACAAGGGGGTATGCACCAGACGACAGTCCATCTCTTGTTGAAACATGTCAGAACATGCAGGATAAAAACTGGAGTAATTAAATCTTAACTCATTTTCAATCTTTTTTACTCCATTTCAACCAATTTTACTCTATTTCAACAACTTAAATCTATTTCACTCAATTTCAATCATCAACTTTGCTCAATTTGAACAATTTCAATCATTATTTTACTCAATTTCAATCAATTTTACTCAATATCAATCAATTGAAAAAAAACAACAAAAAAAACAGCTAATGCAACAGATAGACCAGCCCAAAAGGACTTCATGGTGATCCAACAAATAACAAGTAACACTCTTATTGGACATTTTCGGCCACATGGCCTTCTTCAGCCAAAACAAGCTACTAGTATACAGGTACAATAAAAAAGGTGTTCTCTGAGCCTCCACTTATTGCGTTTAGGAGAGACTCAAATATCTGTGATATATTGGTTCACGCAAAGCCAAAACGTTTGGTCCGCTCGACACCGGGTCCTGTTCCCCTGTGCGGTAAATACTGCAAAGTATGAACTCCGTGAAAACAAAGTCATATACTGTTGGAGATAATGTCAATTGTAAAACTCAAAATGTGGTTTATTGTTTGTCATGTAGGAAATGCGGATATCTATATTGGTGAATCAGAACACACGTTTGGGGAGTGGATGAGAGAACATATGCGGGATATTGACAATATTGAGAAGCCGGTTTCTTCTCATTTTAATTCAAATGGACATGGTGCCCGTGACCTAATGGTTTCCATTCTGGACATGGTCAATGGTGGACTTCCATTGCGCCTAGTTAGGGAAGAGGCCTGGATCAGGCGCTTGGACACACGGATTCCTAATGGACTGAATTGCAATCCAATTCACGTCATAGATAAAAGCAACGTCATGTAGTTACGTCATCGTCGATCGAGCCACAAACGTCGAAGCAAATGTGTGACTATTGAACGGACTTGCTTAATTGAGTCAATATTAATATTGATTGTACCTGTATAGCTTGTTTTGGCTGAAGAAGCCATGTAAATAAAAACAGTTAGGCTCAGGTATACTGGCCACTGAAATAAACTAGGACATCCAGTGGAGTAACAAAAAATATATATAAAAATCTGGGGCTGCCAGCAAAAAAATAAAAAAAATTCATCCATCTGATTCCATTCTAAATCTGCCGGTTCCAAGTCTGGACAAATGATGAGGGGAGTTCATACATTGTGGGCCAACACCAATTATCACCTCTATCAAAGGATGAGGGGAGTTCATACCGTGGGCCAACACCATTTATCACTTCTATAACTGATGCTAATAGGGTCGTTATCATAATATTTTATACATAGATGCACACTGTGTGCATTTCTGTATACATAAATGCACACCAGTCTCGCGTAGTATCACGTGACAGTGTCATTGTCCTAGTGTTTTCTACATCAATGCACACGTGTCGATATTATTTTTTTAAGTTCATTTTCTTCCGTTCATTGATCAAACAACCATGCAGTTTTTTCTGTCCCTGTTTAATACCGGTACTAAGATCAATATGCGACCGATGATCAATTTTATTGCAGTTTCGTCATTTTGATAAAAGAATGCCTTTATCAGAACTACGGAAGAAAATATAGTCTGAATTGAAGTAGACGGAAATTATTTACAGCAACATTTCAATCTCGCGGCGACTGAGACTGGTGTGCATTTATGTATAAAACATTACGACAATGACCCCATTAGCATCACTGATGCACCAAACAGTCCTGGTGAATGACGAAAGACTGAGCTGAAGATTTCGCAATCGCCGCGCTGTTTTCTAGTTTTACGCTCGATATGTCATCAACTGAAAACTCAAACAAAATCATGGCTTTTTCATTATTATGTTTTATTTGTTCATTGTACACAACAAAACATGCTTTAAGTGTCATTTTCCGTCTTATTTTTCTTCAGCTTGGTATTTTGACGAACACTTTCAAACGAACTACGTCTTTCATATCTAAACTGGATTTAGGTGAAAAGTTCATTTTTTTTAAAAGTGTAGTTAAAGTGACACAGCATTTTTTAGCCTGAAACTAAACTGAGTGATACCTCCCAACAAATACATGAAATACTTTTAAATGGACTATATATGCCTGAAAATCATATATCTTTATTGGAAAAATCCCATGTTAAAACATTTAACTACAATTTCTACTTGCCTACTAACTTATAAACATAACCATCTATATTATTTAGATACCTGTGGAAATACATTATTACCAGCAGACAAGAATGACCTCAACATTTGTTTGTACAATCCTGATCTCTTTCTTCAAGCTTTCATAATTCAAGGGCATGTCTAATAAAATCACAATTATGTTTTGTATCCCACTATGTTGTCTCATTTAAAATAGATAGTCCATGGGCTGGTATGACCCCTCAAGCACCCCCTCACTACTTCTTTGGTATTTTCATGTACCCTAATGTGTATTGTTCAGGAAAAATTATGTTAACAGCAAATATTTTGGGTCCCAGTGTACCTACTGGGTCAAAGTTTAGCCTTACTAGTTTACCATTTTTCCTGATTATGATGGGGCGGAGGAAACGTAATCCCATATACATAATGTCATTATGATTGGATTTTAATGTGATGTGTCATTTTGTAGTTATTTGAATACTCTTTCCACTGGTAGCAAAGATATGATTTTGTAATTGATGATATCACCAGTGGACAAAAGGTCACACCGCGATGAAAACACGATAAAATAGTCTGGGTGCTGATAGGGTACCCATGCACCACCACTACGGGACTTAACTTCACCCACTCATTTTCCTCCCTTATTATAGCAATGTTAACATAAATAAAAGGTCAGCCGACCACAGTGTCCCCCAACAAAGTGGCAAGTCGATGCCGCTTTGTTAAAGAAAAGTCGAAAATGGTTAATAACTCCATAAAGAAATAATTTTTTCGTCATCTATATACATGTTGCACATCTCCAATATGTGGGTAACAATACTCGAAGTTTCAAATATCTACGATCAAAACTGTAGGAGGAGTTGATTATACCATGAAGGTACCCTCATACTGAAAATTATAAAAAATGTTGAAATTTTCTAAATGGAAAAGGGTTAATACTCTGTCAAAAAATAATTTTTCCGTCATCTATATACATGTTGCACATCTCCAATATATGGGCAACAACATTCTGAAGTTTCAAATCTCTAAGATGAAAACTTGATTACACCATGAAGGTACCCTCATACTGAAAATTCAAAAAATGTCGAAAAGGGCTAATAACTCCGTCAAAAAATATTTTTCAATATTTGAAGTTTCAAATCTCTGGGATGAAATCCTTAGGAGGAGATGATTACACCATGAAGGTACTCAAAAGTGTGATGGACGGACGAACGGATTGACGGACGGACGGAGCCCATTTCTATAGTCCCCCTTTTCTTTCAGAACGTCGGGTACAAAAAATGTGGCCCTGTAGACATGAGACAAGATGGTGTCAAACATGGTAACAAGGCACTATAAGTCAGTTTGATGCAACCTATAAACAGAAAATCTTGACAAATGTATTCAAATGTATATTTTATTGTGAAGCAGTCATAATGCCAAATTTTAAGGGCAAAATTGGAACTTCCCATCCAAGATGGTCACCAAAATGGCCACCGGAAGTAGAAAATATGTCTATTTATCACTAATATCTTCTAGATTAGTTTCTGCTGTTTGGAAATGGTTGAGAATTCCGACTTTATTTTGTATTTTTCATGTTAACTTGATCATCAGAGCAATGAAATATGCAATTGTGTTGGTCCCAGCCCCTTCCGATCTCTCAAAAATTAGATTTTACAGAAGGCAGTATAAAATATCACCAAAAAACACCATTGGGATTCTATTCATATTTCTACAAGAAATGATTAGAACTTTGCTATGTATGTGAGGCATATCATTACTTATGAATATTCCAACTCAATGGAATCAAAATTGTCAATTTTGCTCAAAATGACCACCAAAATGGCGACCAAATGATGGAAAATTATAGATATTGCCCCAGCATGCCCTGCAATTGCTTACAAGTTGTGGTTGATGAATAAAATAGACTATTATATGGCTTCTGTACATTGATTACTAACAGTGCTGATGCACCTTGGTTAATTCTTACTATCGTAACCACTGACATATTTTTCTTTCACAAATGTTACATCAATATCGGCAAAAAATAACTTTTCTGGTTTGGAACATTTTTAGCTCAACTTTACAACATCAACTTTGAGCTATTGCCATGGGTTGGCGTCTGTCGTGCGTGCGTCAACAATTTCCTTCGGCAAGCCATACAGACCGTATCCCTTACTCGATCTTTACCAAATTTCAGGGTGACCTATATGAAAAACATGTCCTCCAGCAGCCAACTTGGATTTCAAATATGAGTCCATCGGCACACCCTACAGCACGTAGGGATCATTTTAAATTTTGCATGCACGATTTTTGATGAAAAATATGGCCGCTGGCAGCCATCTTGGATTTTACTCTTTGCCCGGCTAAATCCTTTGGCACATCCTACAGACAACATACCTTATCCAATCATCACCAAACTTCATACAGAGATAGCCAGTGGCCATATTGCAATTTTCTCTTTGTATGACTAAACCCTTTGGCACACCCTAGGCCACATCTCTCATCTGATCAAATATGGATCCTTGGGGTGACCTATGGATGGGAGCCTCCTATTTTGACAGAAATTTCTTAAAAACATGGCCGCCAGGAGCCATCTTGGGATTTCAAATTTGAATCTATCGGTACACACCGCAGCCCGCATTTATTGGAGAATTGATTTAAAAATTTACCAACATGTTTAGAATCACCTCTAGATGGGAGCTATCAAATTTGACCAATTTTCGATGAAAAATATGGCCGCTTGCTGCCATCTTAGATTTTACTCATTGCATGACTATTATTAACATTTAGCACACCATACAGACGACATCCCTCATCTGATAATCACCAAAACTTCATATAGATATTCGGGGTGACCTCTAGATGGAAGCCTCCTATTTTGACCGGAATTCTTTGAAAAACATGGCCACCAGTTGCCATCTTGGAATTGGCTCTTTGTATGACTAAATCCTTTGGCGCACCCTACAGACCACATCCCTCATCCAATCGTCGCCAAACTTTATATGGATCTTCGGGGTGACCTCTAGATGGGGGCCTCTATTTTGATCGAAATTCGATGAAAAACATGGCCGCCAGCGGCCATCTTGGAATTTACTGTTTGTTTGCCAGAATCCTTTGTCGCACCCTACAGACCATATCCCTCATCCGACCAAGCTCAAACTTTATATGGATCTTCGGCCTGACTTAATTCTTTATCATTCTTTCATTGCTAAGCAAAAAATTCACTCCTCCCCAAGTTGAGCTACAGTGTCATCGACACTTTCATTTCAAGTAAAAAGGAACTATCTTTGGTATCAACGGTGTCTATTGTTCTGATCTGTCTTAATTGTGTCACACTTATGTGTTTTTAGACAAGCGAAGACGAATAAGGCGCATGTTAAAAATTACTAACGGACAACACTCTTACCACCGACAGACCATTTAAGAACATTCATATCTTGAACGCCGATTTCCCGTTCACATATGAGTTCCGTGTAATCATAAAGCGCTGTCTATATTAATACAATTGACAGATATGTCCACGTGTTATTAATAATGTTGTTTAACATAAAGATGCACAGTCAAATTCGACACCAAAATAAGTCATAAGCAATTTAACCGCTTATCAGGCAAACGATAATGACCATTCGTGTCACACAAATCAACAGATTTCCCATAAGTAATACGTCAAAAAATATCACAACATCTCACAATAAGCGCTTCATATGAGACGATCATCATTGGCATTTTACTTGCCTGACAAAAATTCAAAACGTTTTATAAGGAACTCAATCCGATCAGACGGTCCCCATACCATCAAGATAAAACAACATTTTTCAAAATACGCTTTAGTTATCGGAATCGATTTATTGCAACAAAATAATGCTAAACACTGTCAACTATGGTATCAACTTTCCCAAAACTTGTTATTTATCAACATTTTGTTCAACAAAATATGGCCGTATTATCACTAAAGTATCACGAAATTTGATCGTGTTACAACTTGATTTTAGAGTTATCCATCTTCATCCGCAATTTTGCCAGAGACACTCCGTTTGATCACGCGTTTCTGAGCCACATATTATTACACATCTCGAGAAATAACAAACTTAAAAAATCGATATCCGATCACTCTAAACTGTGATGGGTGGGTTACTCGACTCTAATCAAATATTTTTTTTACCCCCCGAAGCCAAATAAATAGTAATTTAGGAGCGTGTGATCGGATTGAATACCTTTAAAACTTCACTTTTAAAAGCCGATTGGGTATAATAAATAATCATGTCATGGTATAGAATTACGTGCAGATGTGTTTCATCGAGCCAAATCTTGCATGACATCTTTAAACAGATCAGACTCGGACCCATTTGAACTTTCAAGTCAACAACAATTCCATTTTTATTCTGAAAATAACTGTCAAGGGGGGGGGGGGGGGGGGGGGGGCGTTCTTCCTGTTCATCCGGCATCTATTTTTTCCGATACGTGTTGTGGTAAGTGTCATAATCCTTAACATCACCGAGTTGCCGACTATAGTTTTTATCACAATTGTCACTGGGAATTGGTGGTGATGTCGAATTTCGCGGGGGATTGGGAGATGATGTCCAAATTTTTTCAATTGACTCAGATGAAATGAAATTCACGTGCACATATGATATACAATAATGCCCTAAGTAATCGACTCCATAACCACAGCAGAATTATGAGTAACTTTTCAGGATTTAGTCGGAAATATGGCTTGTTGCCATTCATCGGAAAGCTCTCAACAAGCCATATTTCCGACTAAATCCTGAAAAGTTACCCATAATTCTGCCGTGGTTATGGAGTCGATTACTTAGGGCATATAACTGTAGGACAGGATAGACCCGACAAAGTTAAGGTCTCGGTTTAGATGCCTTGCTATCAAGCATCAGGTACATGTATTGTGTGCCATTATGGATAATCTTGGTTAAACAAGGTCGTGTCCATTTGAACTTTATAGACAGTAACTCCGTTTGTATTCTAAAAAAACTGACAAAGGTAATGTTTTTTGCCAGATGCTATGGTATCCACCATCAGATAATGTGTTCCATTGTGTCGTATCTTGAGCCAATCATATCCATATCCTGCTGTTGGATTTCCCGGCCACCAATCTGTATAGCTCTGTACTTCTCCTGCCCATGTGTACATAGTATAGTTATCAAGCGTCTTATGTCCATCAATGTACAATTGTGCACCTGTAAGAAATATTTTATCCCATAATTAGCCCCTAAAACCGGTCTCATATTTTTTTGGTAAGACACGTGTATTATCGTCACGCACAGTGACGTAAGAGCTAAGATGTCGATGTCAATGTCGGAACTTTATTGTTATTGTTAATTAGATTATAATTATGATATTCAATTTGTATTGGTTTATTTAGTGTTGACTATGAGATAAATATGGATGATAAGGGCGGTTGAACAGTTTTGTTAACATGAAAAGACACATTTAAAATGGAACTATATCTTTTCTTGAAGACGTCTTTACTTCCTCTTTGGAAGTGATAAGGAAATCAATATTAATTTGTTTTAACCCCAAGCGTTTCGAGACAGTTTTTCCTTGCTAAAATGTGATTATGTGATAAAAATATAACATCGTCCACTAAATTCGATTCGAGCCTTGCTAAAGTTCGGCTAGAATCTAATTTAGTGCACACTCGGTTAATAAATTTCGTATAGAATTGCGACTCATTAGAGATCCTCTATACATGCTGAATATAAAATTTCTTAAATTGACATGTAGTTTCTACAATTGACATCACATGTTTCCCCCAAAATACCCTGGTGCCATGAAACGTATTATATGTCATATATTTGTACAATCTCAACAACGACTGTATAACAAGGCCACTATGCGGTATGATGCGATGGGACTTCATCGCAACGTCGTGTGAATGTCAATTTCTGACGCTACCAGAAAGGTACAGTATAATGCCCTAAATAATCGACTCCTTAATCACAGCAGAATTATGGGTAACTGTTCAAGATTTTGTCGGAAATATGGCTTGTTGCCATTCATCGGAAAGCTCTCACTCTGCTGTGGTTAAGGAGTCGATTATTTAGTGCATTACTGTACTTTATGCCATTGTGTCTAATATTGAGCCAATCACGCCCTCTTCCGCTTATTCTCATAACAATGTACCTCTCCTCTCCAAGTGTACATAATGTCATTTAATAATAATATTGTACGTCTATGTAAAAATCATCTGTAAAATAATAACATGTGGAATTAATATTTTCTTTTTACTTCCTGTTTCTCGTTTGTCAGTAGAGTGCGAGGTAAATACAAAATGGCTGGTATTGGTATAGTTTCTACTGTTCTACAATTAACATTACAGTTTCCCCAAAGTACCCGGATGCCATGCGTATTCTATGACATGCCACATATTTGGAGACACAATGTTTCAGACGTCAGCGTCCATTATAACGCCGCCCAGACTGAAACACCCCTTCACCTTTCGCTCATATTCATCGGGCGGTATTATTTCATAGTCCAGTTAATTTAATTCACAGATCGAAAGAGGTCACATTATCGACGGTCATATAATTGACCGTGGTCATATCATTGACCGTGGTTAGGACACGCATGTTTGTGGTATTATGCAATCACATTGAACGATATACCAAGTCGGTCCACAACAGCCTGGGATATCGGTTGGGTTGATTATGTTTTGGGCGGAGTCCCATCCCGTTACTCTTCTATGGCAGACGTTACGCTTTGCGTATATATGAACATAGAGGACAGCCTTTCTCAAGCATTATTATATCAAACATGCGTACACCAGAGGTCCGTTGAATGTCAAAGCAACGAGATTTATGTGTAAACAAGCCTTGTTTTCCCGAGTGTTTCGACTTATCGCGCTATCAGAAAATGTAGGTAAAAAATATATTAAACGATTGTATCATCACTTTACCGTTTTCTATCACTGTGAATGATGCACCATTTTGAAGACCGATTAATCGCGGACATGTTAGTTGATACACCACATTCAGGGGTTCACATGAACGCCCGAGATCCGCGTGCATATGTAGTACGTCTTTTCATTGAAAATATATTTATAGAAGAATACAGGCACGGGACTCGAGATATACCCTGGTTGGTGGTTCTCGCGCGACATAAAACACCCGGACTATATTATAAACCGTGGCCGGTGAGTCTCGCGCGATATAAACCACGGGACTATATTATAAACCCGGCTGGTGAGTCTCGCGCGATATAAACCACCGGGACTATATTATAAACCGTGGCTGATGAGTCTCTCGCGATACAAACCACCAGGACTATATTATAAACCGTGGCTGGTGAATGAGTCTCGCGCGATATAAAACCGCCGGGACTGTATTAAAAACCCGGCTGGTGAATGAGTCTCGCGCGATATAAAACACCCGGACTATATTATAAACGGTGGCTGGCGAGTCTCGCGCGATATAAACCACCGGGACTATATTATAAACTGTGGCTGATGAGTCTCGCGCGATATAAACCACCGGGACTATAATATAAACTGTGGCTGGTGCGTCGCGCGCGATATAAACTACCGGGACTATGTTACAAACCCGGCTGATGCGTCGCGAGCGATATAAACCACCTGGACAATATTATAAACACTGCTAGTGAGTCTCGCGCGATATAATACACCCGGACTATACTATAAACCCGGCTGGCGAGTATCGTGCGATATAAACCATCTAGACTATTTTATAAACGCGACTGGTGAGTCTCAAGCGATATAAAACACCGAGGCTATATTATAAACCCGGCTGGTGAGTCTCGCGCGATATAAACCACCGGGACTATATTATAAACCCGGCTGGTGCATGAGTCTCGCGCGATATAAACCACCGGGACTATATTATAAACCGTGGCTGGTGAGTCTCGCGCGATATAAACCACCGGGACTATATTATAAACCCGGTAGCTAGATGTCGACGAAGGTAAGATTTACCAAGAACATACATGTACCTGCTACAGTTCCGAGGCTGACGAGCAGTTGTTCTAGATCATCAAGCATATGTCGACCTGTGACCTCCATCAAATGTGCACCTTGGTCCTGACAGGCAGATATTGACTCTTGTATTCTGGTTCGAGTTGCATTGTATTTAAGACAGTATTCACTCCCGCCCAGTGTATGCAAACTGTATCCCAATGAGATCGGACACGCTGAAAACATAGGAATATATTACAATGGAAAACTGATTTATTTAAGTTCCACGAAGAATTGTATCGGTATAGGCGGGGTTAGCAGAAGTTGTATGTGTGTTTGATATGCATGGGACATCTGGGTGATTGGTGGATGAATATTATGTGATAGAAGCATATGCATCTGCAGCATGGATTAAGCACGGAGACGGAATAGTTAGCGATCATTCTACGCCCAGCTTCAAATGTGTGTACAGCACTCACCTGCCAACCCATGATGAAGAAAATGTTTGTATATGATAACAGTTGATAATGGAATATTTGGTAATTAAGAGTGCAATCTGAATGTCAATCAATTTATTGTAGGTAATGCTGCTTTTATTTTCAGTTGAAGCATTTTTTTTCACTTGGTTTACGGATTTCCCTACCCCAAACAAAATCTGTTTGGCAAAAAATAAAAAAAAATATTTTTCGGGTATTTCTTATTCCCGCCAAATAATGGTATATTAAGTCAGACATTATGAATTATGAGTTTGAGATTGTGTAAAATATACAACAAAATCGAAGCGTCTCACCGATGTGTATGGTAAACTACATATCTAGTACATTCGAGTAAACTCAAAAGGAAGACAACTACCTGATTTTCGAATGGGTTGAATGTCACACCAACATGGCAGATGACAAATTTGGCGATAGTTTTTCATCTATTCATATCTTGCTTTAAAGACACTTCCAAATAAAAAGAATGTTGTCTGTGCATAGCCATAGCCGATCTGATGGCTTGTTTTAGACGAGGAGATAATACTATACAGAAAATATTTTATTTCTCCCAACCATATTTGTGACAATTTTATATTATAAAAAAAAATTATATATAGCAATTATATTTTTACTTTTTTCCTCCCATCTCCCTACCTTTGCGCCAACATAATCCGTAAACCAAGTAATAAGATAATATGATCATGTACGTAAACGTAATTTGCGTCCGCTTGTTACTGTTCATGGGATTATCGTGTGAATTGTTATCTGTATGGAAGGATTTGATGATAAACCTTAAGGGTGGATACACACATGCATGTAATCTCTGTAATTATCGTGTATTTGGCGTTTTACATGGATCATACAGACGATGTGATATGTGTCCACTGACAACCCAATCATTGCCTACGTGTTGAACGCACTGAGTTCTAGTTCCAATTAAGTCGGAATGTAGATAAGTCGGTATCTTGGACCGAGTCGCCAGGCAACTTAAAATAATTGTTCGTGGGATAACCCATATGGTAGACTTTCTATTTAAATAATTACCAGTTCTCTCTTATTTATAGCAGTGGTAGATTAGGATTTCCCCGACGCATGCGGGGGCTATATATGACCCCGAAAGCTACCAGGCGGGGTGGCTAACTCTGAGCTATTTAAATAAAACATATCATATTGTACCTTCTTGCCCAGATTATTCCGACCGATACATCCAACTAAGTCCCTTAGCGATTTGAAGCTTTCGAGACCCCACCCAAACAAGCATCATGATTGAAAATGTTCTACATCAAGCCTGTATATGACATATATGCCAGACGTATGGCTTCTGGTGTTCGTGCATTAATAAAATGCCAGATATCACACAGACTTGACTAATTTCCGCATCCGTAAGAGAAGACATGTTTTGGACTGGCCTTAAATGTACTGATAGAAGACAATTTGACTTCGCTTAGCACTTACTGACTTGTCTAGCCTGTTAACAATGAACCGCTCGCGCGCAGGTGATTAATGTTGTCAATTATTGGTGTGGCCATGTAAAATACATGTATTCCATGTAAAATACATTACATACACAAATTACATGCATGTGTGTATCCACCCTTATAATGGGACACAAGAAAATGATATATACAATGTATGTAAATAATCACATATAACGTAAATGTGGATATTTAGTCTGCCATGTAATACGAGTCTCAGCTGTCTGGCGATCGACGCAGTTCTGTCTGGAATTATGCGCGCCGGTGTAGGTAGTGACGTCATGGTGTACGTCTTGATGTCATGACGCCTCTTAGAGGAGCGGTCTTGACCAGAATTTAAAAAAAAATAAAAAAATTTACACATGAAAAAATTATATATCCTATGAAAGTAGAAGATGTCGGCTTCATGTTCCGCCCTGCTGTAAAATGTGAAAGTGGTGCCGTTGCCATGGAAACGGAATGTAAACAATGTAGACCCATTTTGAGATAAAACCTTTTCAGCAAATGGTAAAAACTAATTTAATCCCATTCTAGGACAGGAACAGACGTTGAAGATCATTTGTTGATTATTTGTCCATTATAACTATGTTCCAACTATTCCAGTAATAAATAAGATGCACATGTGGGTTATAAGGGTCTTTATTGCCATTTTGGGGTGAAAATTGGTGATTTTTGCAAAAAAATGCGATAATTTTGGAATTGGAGCATTTATTGGTTACTACATTGGTTACAGTAATAATTTGTACATAATATGATGGCATCATATGTGTACTTAAAATAAATCTGGATAAAACTGCCAAAAAGGCCCAATACCCTGAGAAATACCTGTTACCATGGAAACGATATTTAAAATACAAAATATGCCGTTATTGGAAAGAAATGAAGTCCTATAACCCTTGCGACACAATATAACTTTTTTAAATTTGTTTTCTATGACATGCAATTTTAATCCGGACTTCTGTGTTGTGTAATTGTTGCAGTTTATTCAGCTGTTGTCATGGAAACGGACCAAATTTCGTCAAATAATGATGTTTTTTCAATAAAGCTGACATTTAAAGGTACGGTTGGCCTTGGCGGTGGGTATCCTGTGAAAATATTTCCACCCGTCAAAAACCGCCACAAACAGAAAGAACAACAAAATGTAGACAGACATTGTCCGTATACAAATAAGAAATATCGCATAAACAGTATGTTATTGTCATATTTTTGACCATTGTTATGTAAACAAAGGCATAAAAAGTTACTTTTCTTGTGTTTGTTTATATTATGATGGTAAACATAAAGAGCGTTCTTTGTGGGTGAATTCCTGATATGGAACGAATAAAGAGCGTTTATGCAATTTGTGTGTGATTAGCCAGCAGCATTGTGTTGTCTTCTGTAACACAATCAGGCTCTTGCTTAGGTAATATATAGTAAATCTGTATGATAACATGCTGTTTACGCGATGGTCATGGTATATATGAACGAAACTGTATGCGTTTTAATGTTTTTCTGTTTACGGTGATTGGAACAAATATGAATATTTTCGACAACTAAGGCCTCACGTGCCTTTAAAGCATGTAATTTTATGAAGCAAAGCGTATTATGACAACCCGTTATAGATGTCTCAAAACCTGTTTCAACGATAACTATGTTCCAACTATTCAAGTAGTAAATATGAATCACATATAAGTTCTGAGGGTTTTAATGCCATTTCAGGTGAAAAATGATGATTTTTCCAAAAAATGTGATAATTTTGGAATTGAAACATTTATTAGATATTACATTGGTTACAGGAATAATTTATACATATTATGATGGCTTCTTATGTTTGCTTCAATCTAATTTTGATAAAACTGCCGAAAAAGCTCAATATCCTGAGAAATACCTATTACCATGGAAACGATATTGAAAAATACCAAAAAATGTCATTATTGGAAAGAAATGCGACACAAATTAACTTTTTGAATGTTTTGTTCTATGACATGCACAATTAATCCAGACTTCTTTGTCGGATCACTGTTGCGGTTTATTCAGTTGTCATGGAAATGGACCAAATTTTGCCAAATAATGATATTTTCTCCTATAAACCGGACATTTAAAGTGTTCAATTTTATAAAGCAAAATAAATTTACCATTATGTGAATGCACCCTGACATATAATACTCATCATTTTATTCCCAATCTCTCAGGTGTTTCTTTGGATTTGGACAAAAAAAATTCTAAATAGTGATATGTTTTGCATAATATTTTTTTATTTTATCGTAAATTGTGTGAAAAATTAAGGGTATATTTAAAAACCAACATCACGTATCAGGAAAATTCAATAATAGGATTTCAAAAGATTCTCAGGTAATATATCCGGTTAATATATCAATATGTGGTTAGTTAGTCAATAGATGCAGCTTCTTTGCAATTACTAGTATATGGAGCTACTTTGTCAATATACTAGGTTAGTTAGTCAATATATGAGGTTAATTTGTCAATATATATTGTTAGTTAAGTCAATATATGCAGCTACTTTGCAACTATATATGCAATATTTGTCAATATATGTGGTTCGTTAGTCAATATATGCAGCTAATTTGTCAATATTTGTGGTTAGTTAGTCAATATGTGTAGCTCCTTTGCCATTATATGCAGCTAATTTGTCAATATATGCAGCTAATTTGTCAATATATGCAAATAATTTGTCAATATATGCAGCTACGTTATCAATATAATTATGTGGTTAGGTAGTCAATATATGCAGCTACTTTGTCCATTAATTTGGTTAGTTAGTCAATAGATGCAACTTCTTTGTCAATATATTCGGTTAGTTAGTCAATATATATATACATCTACATTGTCAAAATGTGCAATTGCTTTGTCAATATATGCAACTACTTTATGAATATATGTGGTTAATTAGTCATTATATGCAGCTACTTAGTCAATATATGTGGTTAGTTAGTCAATATATTCAGTTAATTTGTCAATATTTGTAGTTACTTAGTCGATATATGCAGCTAATTTGTCAACATTTGTGGTTAGTTAGTCAATATATGCAGCTACTTTGTCGACTAATTTTGTTAGTTAGTCAATATATGCAGTTTTTTTGTCAATATATGTGGTTAGTTTGTCAATATATACATCTACTTTGTCAAAATATGCAATTGCGTTGACAGTATATGCAGCTACGTTATCAATATATATGGTAAGTTAGTCATTATGTGCAGTTACTTAGTCAATTTCTAGTACAAGGCCCGTGGTTTTTTACATGTCCACGGAAGACCCCGCGCGATTTTTCCGTGTTCAAAATCTGAACTCGCCAAGAACACGGTCTGGGTAAACGTGTTCAATCGTGTTCAGATTTTGAACACGCTCTGATCACGTTTGAACACGCTCTGATCACGTTTGAACACGGAACATCCACGCTATGATCACGGTACGACGAACGGGTGACCACGGCCAAATGATCACGTTTGAACACGGAAATCCACGCTATGACCACGGGTGACCACGGCCATACCACAGGTGACCGCGACATGAACACGGAGGAACATGGCTGAACACGGAAACATCGCTGGCGGCCGGAGCTTGGCAAGCCGCGGTGGCAGAGCTCGCGGTGTCCGTTACGTAATTAATTATCACCTCCCTAGTCCAAAATATATTCTCGAAATTGCTGCTCAAATTGGCAAATGAGCAGCATCATTTTATTTAACGGAAATTTTATCGAAATTCAACCCGTCGATTGTAAAAATTGGCCAAGAGAAAGTAAAGCTACCAATATACCGCGATTACTCATAAAAATAACTTATATATGGGAGTCGGAGGGAGTCGCAATGGTACCGATACACATGCATTATTTCAAGAAGGGTGCTAACTTAATACTAAATAACTCTAATATTTTGACAGGAACATATGACTATATATATTTATTGAATCTTATAGATTTGCATCTTCCTGTTGTTAGATCGAAAATATCTTGACGGGACCTTTGATAAATGTTCAATTTAGTTTCAATTTAGAATTTGTCTGGTATCAATGTCCGTTTAGTTTTAAACAAACCTTCGAACGTTGTGTCCGATTAGAACCTTTCATCTGATTTTCTCCAATATATTTACACGAACATATGAATATTTAATATGTATTAAAAGAATAATATATTCTGACCTGATATAATTCGTTTCATAGAAACTATTTCGATGGATGGATGGCTTCGTTTTGCTAATTATTATAATCGATATCCGTAAACAGCGCAGAGGGTTTCAGCTCAAAATGTCCCTATTTTAAATTTGATTTTACTGCAATATTTTGTTTACAGAAATATCTTATTATGTTTTATATATATTAAACGACTAAAATATTCAAACTGATAATCGGTCGTTTCAAGCATGGCAATTATGTCCACGGAAACTTATTTATTGTCAGTTTTGTTAACCTACATGATGTGGGTGGGGTTAGGGTATTTACTGTTATTGATGACCATAAGGCTGCGTTTATACTGCTGTAGAAATGTACACAGATCTGTATGAAGTCACGTGTCGCGCATTACTGTGATCACAACATGATTACTAATATTGAACGCTCGCTGATCAGTACTCTGGTAATTGACAATTCACTGCGAGTCGTGTCAGTTTAGGCCAGACATAAACATGTATCAACTATCAGCAGATAACAGCGATTTGGTATGTGCCGCATGTATTTAAAGTGTACCCTTATACCACTTGATAATGGTTCGAAGAAAGAATGACAATCATGCAGTTACCCTACAACACCCTTTATTTGACCAAATGTAGTAAAATTTCCAATTGATGACAATTCCAATGACAATGTTGACCAATTTAGGACAATATTGTTTTCTTAAATTACATGCAGTTTTTATATATAGCTGTTAGACAATAAATATGATGATGATGACTGGCCACGGGGAGGGACCAGGACGCAATCTTTCCAAGTGTTGGACATTTCCAACATGACACCCGCCCCTATGATAAGGTTGGAAAATTTCCAGCTGATGGCCATTCCAGCCCAAATTTTTTATAAAAAGTAGGAAATTATGCAAATATTGGTCCGAAAACAATACCCCCCCCCCCAAATAAAATGTTTGAAAATCAAACTACAAGATCATTTTCAATCTATTGTTGGTTTGGAAATTACAACTAATGTTGTGTAAGGTATGAACCTTCCAACCGTTGCCACGTCCCTGTCCGTGTTCAATATTCGAAATACACGGGTTGAAATGACAACGAAAACATTCGCCAAGCCCGAGTAACAATTAATCAAAACTGATTTGCCTGTCGCAATGCTTCGGCGTTTACCGTGACGTTAGCGGACACGATTTTTGCTCACACGAACTAATACCGTTTTCTTTCTGTGTGAATTTCTATATCAACCTGTTTACACTAGTCTGCGTGTAGATCTGTGTACATTTCTATAGCAATGTAAATGCACCCTAACCTGCGTGTGTACATTCGACCTCATGTCAAGTGCCCTCCCATAAGTTTTACGATAATATTTATTTTTATATACTTTATTGAAATTAATTAACGTATGGGTCAATTCAAGTTTCAACTTTTAAAACACAGTGGCCAGTGATTAGTTGGTCAGCTGATTATGAAACACCAGTGTTTTGAAAACACATTGGCTTCTTCATAGCATTATGATATAACACCATGCAGACACCATCGAAAACAAAGAGGTCAGCTAAATTAAGTACAATTAGACAAATAGTGTAGATAAGGTTCGTTTTGGGGCTTAGTGTGGTATTGCAAAATTTAGTTTTTTTAATTTAAATTAAAAAAAATTTAAATCATTTTTCACCAATGCAAATGAAATAGTCCTGGTAAATTCAAAAAAGAGACTAAAATTAAATTTTATTTTTTGGAAAGTTATATACATCAATACAACTACAATGGTAAGTAAAACAAGATCAGTAGGAAGACGACCAATCCTGGCCATACTGGTCCTGTACAAAACAAATTCTCCACTTGTTAAAAGGGTGCCATTTCCTGCTATGCGTTTCAAAAAGCGGCGATGGGTGAAGTCAGCGAAAAGGAAACCGCCGATTGTTTTTATATGAGATATGGACATTTGCACTAAATTAACTCATTCGATGTCAGGTTCGGTCGTACCAAAAAGAGGATTGTTCCCCGCCTGTGCATTGGGTGTGTGGCATCAAAACCACCCGCGCTTACAATGAAATATATAGTTATATTGGAGGAGGAGCTCGTGGTGTGTGCGTTACGTAATTAATTATCACCTCCATAGTCCAAATTATATTCTCGAAATTGCTGCTCAAATTGGCAAATGAGCAGCACCATTTTATTTAACGGAAATTTCATCGAAATTCAACCCGTCGATTGTGAAAATTGGCCCAGAAAAAGTAAAGACACCACCACACCGCGATTATTCATAAAAATAACTTATATATGGGAGTCGGAATGGTACCGATACACGTGCATTATTTCAAGAAGGGTGCTAACTTAATACTAAATAAATCGAATATATGGTACCGAGATGTAAATATTTACAATTGAGCGTAGTTCAGACGATGTTTTCTATGTAGTGTTATGGTCGATTTGATTCAGATTTTCGGTGATGTTAGTAGAATGTTACATTCATCCAGTTGACATAGCACCTGAATGCTAACTTATCAGTTTAACGCCCCCGAAAGTTGTCCATAATATGTCTTTAACGGTATCGTCTCGGGGCATCAAAAATATGACATACTAACGAAGTACTTGAGCGCTATGGCATAAATGAACAGTTCGCACTTCAGTAACCTTCATCGTTTTGTTATAGACGCGGGTGTTCAGCGCGTGTTAATTGAAATGCGAATATCCATATAACCAAAGTCATTAAAAAACCTTTGTTTCCATTCCTTAGTTTTCAGTGCCTGATCACGTCAATACTATTGATATGTGATAAGATACATTGAAGACAATGACAAACATGTCACGGTCCAATATACCACGAGAAAGAGTCCGATGAATGTATCCGGTTCAATCGAAACGATGTTTAGTAAAACGATCGACCATAATTAGAAAGAACATTACAGATGTCGATGTATTGGCTGCGGACACACGTACCACAGTAGCGATGGCATAGTAGGTGTGACAATTTATGATGGTGGAATTTGGTGACAATTAGTTCGTCATAATTCTGTGCCATAGCTATCCATGCATGTCGCCCGCTGATTTTCCTCACAATGAGTCGACTGGGCCAATTGACCATTGCTTTTCGCAAAGGTTGATATCTACTCATTAAGTTTTGCTAAATTGTATTCACGACGCTATATATAATTGCACGATATATCGTCCAGAATTGTGTTTGACCGTGGCCTGGTTGTAATTCCTCATTGACTCACATATCATTATTGTGGTAAGTTTTGTTTATATGATCTCAATGCATGCATGTTTATCTACTTATATTAATTTCATTAGTAAGAACAATCATGGCTGTTGGGATGGGTTATTCATTAAGTTATCAAGTGGACTTGTGTCTTAGCATGTAAAATATAACACTGCGTGTTGAGTAAAGATCAACAATGACAAGACATTCACAGGTAGATACATCGTTGAGAGATCGAACGTCGCTGGTAGAGCTTGGTAGACTCATTGTTCGAATGTGCAGAGGGCGACATGTAGATCTGTGTACATTTCTGTAGCAATGTAAATGCACCCTAACCTGCGTGTGTACATTCGACCTCATGTCAAGTGCCCTCCCATAAGTTTTACGATAATATTTATTTTTATATACTTTATTGAAATTAATTAACGTATGGGTCAATTCAAGTTTCAACTTTTAAAACACAGTGGCCAGTGATTAGTTGGTCAGCTGATTATGAAACACCAGTGTTTTGAAAACACATTGGCTTCTTCATAGCATTATGATATAACACCATGCAGACACCATCGAAAACAAAGAGGTCAGCTAAATTAAGTACAATTAGACAAATAGTGTAGATAAGGTTCGTTTTGGGGCTTAGTGTGGTATTGCAAAATTTAGTTTTTTTAATTTAAATTAAAAAAATTTTAAATGATTTTTCACCAATGCAAATGAAATAGTCCTGGTAAATTCAATAAAGAGACTAAAATTAAATTTTATTTTTTTGAAAGTTATATACATCAATACAACTACAATGGTAAGTAAAACAAGATCAGTAGGAAGACGACCAATCCTGGCCATACTGGCCCTGTACAAAACAAATTCTCCACTTGTTATCACTGTTGTGCAATCGTCCGTATCCCGCGATTAGAAACTGCACTCTGTAACCGATGTCCCATATCCGTAAACTGTGTGAAATTGTCTCTCCGATATACAATGCATCAAGCATGTATGGGCGTAGGACGTGGAGTCTATGTTTTGTACAAATCATGCAATGCATGTAGCCCTGTTCAGTTATCACTGTTATTATATATTCCTCAGGCACCCGGAAATTAATAACGGACGGACAAAAATGAGACAATGGGCTAATCAAGCCATTGTTTAGAGATTATCAAAAGGGTGCCATTTCCTGCTATGCGTTTCAAAAAGCGGCGATGGGTGAAGTCAGTGAAAAGGAAACCGTCGATTTTTTTTATATGAGATATGGACATTTGCACTAAATTAACTCATTCGATGTCAGGTTCGGTCGTACCAAGAAGGGGATTGTTCCCCGCCTGTCCATTGGGTATGTGGCATCAAAACCACCCGCGCGTACAATGAAATATATATTTATATTGGAGGAGGAGCTCGTGGTGTGTGCGTTACGTAATTAATTATCACCTCCATAGTCCAAATTATATTCTCGAAATTGCTGCTCAAATTGGCAAATGAGCAGCACCATTTTATTTAACGGAAATTTCATCGAAATTCAACCCGTCGATTGTGAAAATTGGCCCAGAAAAAGTAAAGACACCACCACACCGCGATTATTCATAAAAATAACATATATGGGAGTCGCAATGGTACCGATACTCGTGCATTATTTCAAGAAGATTGCTAACTTAATACTAAATAAATCGAATATTTTGACAGGAACATATGACTATATATATTTATTGAATCTTATAGATTTACATCTTCCTGTTGTTAGATCGAAAATATCTTGACGGGACATTTAGGGTATTTACTGTTATTGATGACCATAACATGGGTGTGTCTTTTTACCGGATTCCGGATCCCGGATTTCGACCCGGATTTAGGTGTCTTTTTACCGGATTTCGACCCGGATTCGGGTATGAATTTCATGCTTGTTTTATCACACATTTAACCCATTAAAATCCGTTTCTGACACGCGGAAACTGGTTAGGAGGTGAGATTAAACCAAAATAGGGCTGTCGTGCTCATTCAACCCGATTAATCGTATTTAAAGGTACATATCGTGCCCGGATCAGCATACTTATACATATAGACACGGCGGTTGGATTGATTTTACGTGACCATGATGGCATTTAAGGGAACACACCATATCCGGATCCGAATCTTTTTTTTCTATATAAATTATCGTCTTTTTGATATATTAAATGTCACGTGGAACAAAGTTATAAGTTGATTTTGAGACGTTATACTAGGCTGTTGGATTGATTTCACGGAATAATTATCGCATTTAAAGGTACACACCATGTGCGGAACCGAATTAATTTCCACGTATTTACTGATAATATTTAAAGGTACAGATTATGCCCGGATCCGGATTTTCTTCTTATAAAGTAATGCTTATTTAATACAAAAAATTTAAAATGAGTCGCGTGGAACTAGGTTATAGATGTTGATGTTTAGATCAGATCATTTCCGGATTCGGATACGAATAGTTCTTTTCTATTTCATATAAATAGTCAAGTATTTAATACATTAAATGGCAGTTGAGCCACGCGGAACTCAGTTTATTTGGAAACGGTGAACATGGCGCTTGGATTGATTTCACGCGAGAATGAGCCCATTTACAGACAAACTTTATGCCCGGATCTGGATTCGGATTTTATGTGTCTTTTTCTAATTTCGACCCGAACCCTGATCTCAATTTTATGTTTATTATAACCCATGTTTAACACATTAAAAGACATTTCAGACCCGCGAAAACATGGCACAGGTTGCTATATAAATGATTCTGACAATGCGTGGACTATCACAGAAATCGTGTTACCAATCTGGTTAAACTGTATATTTATATATGTATTATAACTCATGTAAATATCTACTCTCCCACGAGGAGGCAATAAAGATATATATATATATATATATGGGATTGAAATAAATTGACTTGCTTTTGTGAAGATGTTTTGTTCTCCAGCCCACAAAAAAACCTGGTGCCGTTTAAATGGTTTATTGTTTTAGTTCGATTATAAACGATTATATTTGTGATACTAGTAGTATTACTATTGTAAATTCGATGTTTAAGCCGGTTTAAGTGAGATAGATGTACGACTTGTATTAAGCGTTTTATGTCACGACGCCCGAATCGTTAAAAAAACACGGATAGCATATACATCCCGTTGCAGTCCGCTACTGTTTATGCAGTGATTATATAGTCTGGCCGCCCGAATCGTCATAAAAACACTGCTAGCATATTCATCCCGTTGCAGCCAGCTACAGTTTATACAGTGATTATCTAGTTTAAAGGTACAGACCATGCCCGGATCCGGTTTAAAAAAAAATAATCTCCATATAAATTAACGCCTATTTAATATATTAAATGTCAGCTGAGTTAAGAGGAAGTTAGAAGTTGATATTGAGAGGTTAGACCCGGCTGTTGGATTTATTTCACGGAAGGATGATCGCATTTAAAGGTGCATGCCATGCACGGATCCGAATTAATTATCGCGTATTTATTAATCATTTTTAAAGGTACAGATTATGCCCGGATCCCGATTGTTCTCCTTTCACTTATAAATTAACTCCTATTTAATACATTAAATGCCAGCGGAGTCACGTGGAACCAGGTTTTAGAATTAGTCCATTTAAAGACACACTTTATTTCCCTATTAGAATCCGGATTTGATGTGTCTCTTTTTGCTGATTTCGATCCTAACCGGGTTTGCATTTTATGTTTATTATATCCCACATTTAACACATTGAAAGACATTTCAGACACGCGGAAACATGGCACAGGTTGGGTTTGAACAGAACAGAAAATATAAACTGTTCATATACCGCATGGTTGTTTAATAAATATACAACAGATATCAATTACTGAAACGGTACTATTAGTACAAAATACTTCATTTAATACTGATAACAGTTTGAAATATATAACATTTTGGCTGTCGTTGGAACTGTTTGTTTAAGAACCAATATGTTGTTTGTTTAAAAACTTATAAACTACCAATATTTTATTGTATTAAATAAGCATTACTTTATAAGAAGAAAAATCCGGATCCGGGCATAATCTGTACCTTTAAATATTATCAGTAAATACGTGGAAATTAATTCGGTTCCGCACATGGTGTGTACCTTTAAATGCGATAATCATTCCGTGAAATCAATCCAACAGCCTAGTATAACGTCTCAAAAATCAACTTATAACTTTGTTCCACGTGACATTTAATTTATCAAAAAGACGATAATTTATATGGAAAAAAAGAGAGAGAAAAAAAAACGGATCTGGACATGATATCTACCTTTAAATATGATCAATAATTACGAGATAATTAATTCGGATCCGGACATGGTGTGTTCCCTTAAATGCCATCATGATCACATAAAATCAATCCAACCGCTGTGTCTATATGAAAATATAAGAAGTATGCTGATCCGGGCAAGATATGTACCTTTAAATACGATTAATCGGGTTGAATGAGCACGACAGCCCTATATTGGTTTAATCTCACCTCCTAACCAGTTTCCGCGTGTCAGAAACGGCTTTTAATGGGTTTAATGTGTGATAAAACAAGCATGAAATTCATACCCGAGTCCGGGTCGAAATCCGGTAAAAAGACACCTAAATCCGGGTCGAAATCCGGGATCCGGAATCCGGAATCCGGAAAAAGACACCCCCATAACATGCGTGTGTACATTCGACCTCATGTCAAGTGCCCTCCCATAAGTTTTACAATAATATTTATTTTTATATACTTTATTGAAATTAATTAACGTATGGGTCAATTCAAGTTTCAACTTTTAAAACACAGTGGCCAGTGATTAGTTGGTCAGCTGATTATGAAACACCAGTGTTTTGAAAACACATTGGCTTCTTCAGAGTATTATGATATAACACCATGCAGACACCATCGAAGACATAGAGGTCAGCTAAATTAAGTACAGTTAGACAAATAGTGTAAATACCGTTCGTTTTTGGGGCTTTGTGCTGCTTAGTGTGGTATTGCAAAATTTAGTTTTTTAAATTTAAATAAAATTTTGAAAATGATTTTTCACCAATGCAACTGAAATAGTCCTGGTAAATTCTAAAAAGAAACTAAAATTTACTGTTTTGAAAGTTATGTCCATCAATACAAATATAACGGTAATTTAAATGAAAGTGTCAATGACACTGTAGCTCAACTTGGAAAGGGAATAATTTAATGTATTACAGTCAATGGAGCGATTAGGAATGTGGAGTAAAATCCAAGATGGCTGCTGGCGGCCATGTTTTCGGCCGAATGACCCCAAAATGAGTCGTTCCCATCTACATGTCATTGTTAATATACATGACAAATTTTATGATGATCAGACTAAAGGTACGACCTGCAGCCCGTGCTAAAGAATTTAGTCATACAAAGAGTAAAATCCAAGATGGCTATTGGCGGCCATGTTTTTTGGCCGAATGACCCCAAAATTACTCATTCCCATCTACATGTCAATATTATCATCCATGACAAATTTCATGATGATCAGAAGAACAGTACGACCTGTACGTGGCCCGTGCTAATGGATTAAATTTTGAAATCCAAGATGGCCGCCTTGTTTTTTGTCCGAATGACCCCAAAATGACTCGTTCCCATCTACATTCCAATTTCAACAGCCATGACAAATTTTATGATGATCAGTTAAAGGTACAACCTGTAGCCCGTGCTAAAGGATTTATTCATACAAAGAGTAAAATCCAAGATGGCTGCTGGCGACCATGTTTTTGGCCGAATGACCCCAAAATTACTCGTTCCCATCTACATTTCATTGTTAACATCCATGACAAATTTCATGATGATCAGAAGAACAGTACGACCTGTGGCCCGTGCTAATGGATTAAATTTTGAAATCCAAGATGGCCGCTGGCGGCCATGTTTTTTGTTCGAATGACCCCAAAATGACTCGTTCCCATCTACATTCCAATTTCGACAGCCATGACAAATTTTATATTGATCAGACTAAAGGAAGACCTGTAGCCCGTGCTAAAGGATTTAGTCATACAAAGAGTAAAATTCAAGATGGCTGCTGGCGGCCATTTTTTTTGCCCGAATAACCCAAAAATGACTCGTTCCCATCTACATGTCATTGTTAACATCCATGACAAATTTTATGATGATCTGACTAAAGGTACGACCTGTAGCCCGTGCTAAAGGATTTAGTCATGCAAAGAGTAAAATCCAAGAAGGCTGCTGGCAGCCATGTTTTTTGGCCGAATGACCCCAAAATGACTCGTTCCAATCTACATGTCATTGTTAACATCCATGACAAATTTTATGATGATCAGACTAAAGGTACGACCTGTAGCCCGTGCTAAAGGATTTAGTCATACAAAGAGTAAAATCCAAGATGGCTGCTGGCGGCCACGTTTTTGGGCCGAATGACCCTAAAATGACTCGTTCCCATCTACATGTCAATATTAACATCCATGACAAATTTCATGATGATCAGACGAACAATGCGACCTGTGGCCCGTGCTAATAGATTGAATTGTGAAAACAACGATGGCCACTGACGGCCATGTTTTTTGTCCGAATGACCCCAAAATGACTCGTTCCCATCTACATTCCAATTTCAACACCCATGACAATTTTCATGATTATCAGACTAAAGGTACGACCTGTAGCCCGTGCTAAAGGATTTAGTCATACAAAGAGTAAAATCCAAGATGGCTGCTGGCGAACATGTTTTTTGCCCGAATAACCCAAAAATGACTCGTTTCCCATCTACATGTCATTGTTAATATACATGACAAATTTTATGATGATCAGACTAAAGGTACGACCTGCAGCCCGTGCTAAAGAATTTAGTCATACAAAGAGTAAAATCCAAGATGGCTATTGGCGGCCATGTTTTTTGGCCGAATGACCCCAAAATTACTCATTCCCATCTACATGTCAATATTATCATCCATGACAAATTTCATGATGATCAGAAGAACAGTACGACCTGTACGTGGCCCGTGCTAATGGATTAAATTTTGAAATCCAAGATGGCCGCCATGTTTTTTGTCCGAATGACCCCAAAATGACTCGTTCCCATCTACATTCCAATTTCAACAGCCATGACAAATTTTATGATGATCAGTTAAAGGTACAACCTGTAGCCCGTGCTAAAGGATTTATTCATACAAAGAGTAAAATCCAAGATGGCTGCTGGCGACCATGTTTTTGGCCGAATGACCCCAAAATTACTCGTTCCCATCTACATTTCATTGTTAACATCCATGACAAATTTCATGATGATCAGAAGAACAGTACGACCTGTGGCCCGTGCTAATGGATTAAATTTTGAAATCCAAGATGGCCGCTGGCGGCCATGTTTTTTGTTCGAATGACCCCAAAATGACTCGTTCCCATCTACATTCCAATTTCGACAGCCATGACAAATTTTATATTGATCAGACTAAAGGAAGACCTGTAGCCCGTGCTAAAGGATTTAGTCATACAAAGAGTAAAATCCAAGATGGCTGCTGGCGGCCATTTTTTTTGCCCGAATAACCCAAAAATGACTCGTTCCCATCTACATGTCATTGTTAACATCCATGACAAATTTTATGATGATCTGACTAAAGGTACGACCTGTAGCCCGTGCTAAAGGATTTAGTCATGCAAAGAGTAAAATCCAAGAAGGCTGCTGGCAGCCATGTTTTTTGGCCGAATGACCCCAAAATGACTCGTTCCAATCTACATGTCATTGTTAACATCCATGACAAATTTTATGATGATCAGACTAAAGGTACGACCTGTAGCCCGTGCTAAAGGATTTAGTCATACAAAGAGTAAAACCCAAGATGGCTGCTGGCGGCCACGTTTTTGGGCCGAATGACCCTAAAATGACTCGTTCCCATCTACATGTCAATATTAACATCCATGACAAATTTCATGATGATCAGACGAACAATGCGACCTGTGGCCCGTGCTAATAGATTGAATTTTGAAAACAACGATGGCCACTGACGGCCATGATTTTTGTCCGAATGACCCCAAAATGACTCGTTCCCATCTACATTCCAATTTCAACAGCCATGACAAATTTCATGATTATCAGACTAAAGATACGACCTGTAGCCCGTGCTAAAGGATTTAGTCATACAAAGAGTAAAATCCAAGATGGCTGCTGGCGAACATGTTTTTTGCCCGAATAACCCAAAAATGACCGGTTTCCCATCTACATGTCATTGTTAATATACATGACAAATTTATTGATGATCAGACTAAAGGTACGACCTGCAGCCCGTGCTAAAGAATTTAGTCATACAAAGAGTAAAATCCAAGATGGCTATTGGCGGCCATGTTTTTTGGCCGAATGACCCCAAAATTACTCATTCCCATCTACATGTCAATATTATCATCCATGACAAATTTCATGATGATCAGAAGAACAGTACGACCTGTACGTGGCCCGTGCTAATGGATTAAATTTTGAAATCCAAGATGGCCGCCATGTTTTTTGTCCGAATGACCCCAAAATGACTCGTTCCCATCTACATTCCAATTTCAACAGCCATGACAAATTTTATGATGATCAGTTAAAGGTACAACCTGTAGCCCGTGCTAAAGGATTTATTCATACAAAGAGTAAAATCCAAGATGGCTGCTGGCGACCATGTTTTTGGCCGAATGACCCCAAAATTACTCGTTCCCATCTACATTTCATTGTTAACATCCATGACAAATTTCATGATGATCAGAAGAACAGTACGACCTGTGGCCCGTGCTAATGGATTAAATTTTGAAATCCAAGATGGCCGCTGGCGGCCATGTTTTTTGTTCGAATGACCCCAAAATGACTCGTTCCCATCTACATTCCAATTTCGACAGCCATGACAAATTTTATATTGATCAGACTAAAGGAAGACCTGTAGCCCGTGCTAAAGGATTTAGTCATACAAAGAGTAAAATCCAAGATGGCTGCTGGCGGCCATTTTTTTTGCCCGAATAACCCAAAAATGACTCGTTCCCATCTACATGTCATTGTTAACATCCATGACAAATTTTATGATGATCTGACTAAAGGTACGACCTGTAGCCCGTGCTAAAGGATTTAGTCATGCAAAGAGTAAAATCCAAGAAGGCTGCTGGCAGCCATGTTTTTTGGCCGAATGACCCCAAAATGACTCGTTCCAATCTACATGTCATTGTTAACATCCATGACAAATTTTATGATGATCAGACTAAAGGTACGACCTGTAGCCCGTGCTAAAGGATTTAGTCATACAAAGAGTAAAATCCAAGATGGCTGCTGGCGGCCACGTTTTTGGGCCGAATGACCCTAAAATGACTCGTTCCCATCTACATGTCAATATTAACATCCATGACAAATTTCATGATGACCAGACGAACAATGCGACCTGTGGCCCGTGCTAATAGATTGAATTGTGAAAACAACGATGGCCACTGACGGCCATGTTTTATGTCCGAATGACCCCAAAATGACTCGTTCCCATCTACATTCCAATTTCAACACCCATGACAATTTTCATGATTATCAGACTAAAGGTACGACCTGTAGCCCGTGCTAAAGGATTTAGTCATACAAAGAGTAAAATCCAAGATGGCTGCTGGCGAACATGTTTTTTGCCCGAATAACCCAAAAATGACTCGTTTCCCATCTACATGTCATTGTTAATATACATGACAAATTTTATGATGATCAGACTAAAGGTACGACCTGCAGCCCGTGCTAAAGAATTTAGTCATACAAAGAGTAAAATCCAAGATGGCTATTGGCGGCCATGTTTTTTGGCCGAATGACCCCAAAATTACTCATTCCCATCTACATGTCAATATTATCATCCATGACAAATTTCATGATGATCAGAAGAACAGTACGACCTGTACGTGGCCCGTGCTAATGGATTAAATTTTGAAATCCAAGATGGCCGCCATGTTTTTTGTCCGAATGACCCCAAAATGACTCGTTCCCATCTACATTCCAATTTCAACAGCCATGACAAATTTTATGATGATCAGTTAAAGGTACAACCTGTAGCCCGTGCTAAAGGATTTATTCATACAAAGAGTAAAATCCAAGATGGCTGCTGGCGACCATGTTTTTGGCCGAATGACCCCAAAATTACTCGTTCCCATCTACATTTCATTGTTAACATCCATGACAAATTTCATGATGATCAGAAGAACAGTACGACCTGTGGCCCGTGCTAATGGATTAAATTTTGAAATCCAAGATGGCCGCTGGCGGCCATGTTTTTTGTTCGAATGACCCCAAAATGACTCGTTCCCATCTACATTCCAATTTCGACAGCCATGACAAATTTTATATTGATCAGACTAAAGGAAGACCTGTAGCCCGTGCTAAAGGATTTAGTCATACAAAGAGTAAAATCCAAGATGGCTGCTGGCGGCCATTTTTTTTGCCCGAATAACCCAAAAATGACTCGTTCCCATCTACATGTCATTGTTAACATCCATGACAAATTTTATGATGATCTGACTAAAGGTACGACCTGTAGCCCGTGCTAAAGGATTTAGTCATGCAAAGAGTAAAATCCAAGAAGGCTGCTGGCAGCCATGTTTTTTGGCCGAATGACCCCAAAATGACTCGTTCCAATCTACATGTCATTGTTAACATCCATGACAAATTTTATGATGATCAGACTAAAGGTACGACCTGTAGCCCGTGCTAAAGGATTTAGTCATACAAAGAGTAAAATCCAAGATGGCTGCTGGCGGCCACGTTTTTGGGCCGAATGACCCTAAAATGACTCGTTCCCATCTACATGTCAATATTAACATCCATGACAAATTTCATGATGATCAGACGAACAATGCGACCTGTGGCCCGTGCTAATAGATTGAATTGTGAAAACAACGATGGCCACTGACGGCCATGTTTTTTGTCCGAATGACCCCAAAATGACTCGTTCCCATCTACATTCCAATTTCAACACCCATGACAATTTTCATGATTATCAGACTAAAGGTACGACCTGTAGCCCGTGCTAAAGGATTTAGTCATACAAAGAGTAAAATCCAAGATGGCTGCTGGCGAACATGTTTTTTGCCCGAATAACCCAAAAATGACTCGTTTCCCATCTACATGTCATTGTTAATATACATGACAAATTTTATGATGATCAGACTAAAGGTACGACCTGCAGCCCGTGCTAAAGAATTTAGTCATACAAAGAGTAAAATCCAAGATGGCTATTGGCGGCCATGTTTTTTGGCCGAATGACCCCAAAATTACTCATTCCCATCTACATGTCAATATTATCATCCATGACAAATTTCATGATGATCAGAAGAACAGTACGACCTGTACGTGGCCCGTGCTAATGGATTAAATTTTGAAATCCAAGATGGCCGCCATGTTTTTTGTCCGAATGACCCCAAAATGACTCGTTCCCATCTACATTCCAATTTCAACAGCCATGACAAATTTTATGATGATCAGTTAAAGGTACAACCTGTAGCCCGTGCTAAAGGATTTATTCATACAAAGAGTAAAATCCAAGATGGCTGCTGGCGACCATGTTTTTGGCCGAATGACCCCAAAATTACTCGTTCCCATCTACATTTCATTGTTAACATCCATGACAAATTTCATGATGATCAGAAGAACAGTACGACCTGTGGCCCGTGCTAATGGATTAAATTTTGAAATCCAAGATGGCCGCTGGCGGCCATGTTTTTTGTTCGAATGACCCCAAAATGACTCGTTCCCATCTACATTCCAATTTCGACAGCCATGACAAATTTTATATTGATCAGACTAAAGGAAGACCTGTAGCCCGTGCTAAAGGATTTAGTCATACAAAGAGTAAAATCCAAGATGGCTGCTGGCGGCCATTTTTTTTGCCCGAATAACCCAAAAATGACTCGTTCCCATCTACATGTCATTGTTAACATCCATGACAAATTTTATGATGATCTGACTAAAGGTACGACCTGTAGCCCGTGCTAAAGGATTTAGTCATGCAAAGAGTAAAATCCAAGAAGGCTGCTGGCAGCCATGTTTTTTGGCCGAATGACCCCAAAATGACTCGTTCCAATCTACATGTCATTGTTAACATCCATGACAAATTTTATGATGATCAGACTAAAGGTACGACCTGTAGCCCGTGCTAAAGGATTTAGTCATACAAAGAGTAAAATCCAAGATGGCTGCTGGCGGCCACGTTTTTGGGCCGAATGACCCCAAAATGACTCGTTCCAATCTACATGTCAATATTAACATCCATGACAAATTTCATGATGATCAGACGAACAATGCGACCTGTGGCCCGTGCTAATAGATTGAATTTTGAAAACAACGATGGCCACTGACGGCCATGTTTTTTGTCCGAATGACCCCAAAATGACTCGTTCCCATCTACATTCCAATTTCAACAGCCATGACAAATTTCATGATTATCAGACTAAAGGTACGACCTGTAGCCCGTGCTAAAGGATTTAGTCATGCAAAGAGTAAAATCCAAGATGGCTGCTGGCGGCCATGTTTTTTGGCCGAATGACCCCAAAATTACTCGTTCCCATCTACATGTCAATATTAACATCCATGACAAATTTCATGATGATCAGAAGAACAGTACGACCTGTGGCCCGTGCTAATGGATTAAATTTTGAAATCCAAGATGGCCGCTGGCGGCCATGTTTTTTGTTCGAATGACCCCAAAATGACTCGTTCCCATCTACATTCCAATTTCGACAGCCATGACAAATTTTATATTGATCAGACTAAAGGAAGACCTGTAGCCCGTGCTAAAGGATTTAGTCATACAAAGAGTAAAATCCAAGATGGTTGCTGGCGGCCATTTTTTTTGCCCGAATAACCCAAAAATGACTCGTTCCCATCTACATGTCATTGTTAACATCCATGACAAATTTTATGATGATCTGACTAAAGGTACGACCTGTAGCCCGTGCTAAAGGATTTAGTCATGCAAAGAGTAAAATCCAAGAAGGCTGCTGGCAGCCATGTTTTTTGGCCGAATGACCCCAAAATGACTCGTTCCAATCTATATGTCATTGTTAACATCCATGACAAATTTTATGATGATCAGACTAAAGGTACGACCTGTAGCCCGTGCTAAAGGATTTAGTCATACAAAGAGTAAAATCCAAGATGGCTGCTGGCGGCCACGTTTTTGGGCCAAATGACCCTAAAATGACTCGTTCCCATCTACATGTCAATATTAACATCCATGACAAATTTCATGATGATCAGACGAACAATGCGACCTGTGGCCCGTGCTAATAGATTGAATTTTGAAAACAACGATGGCCACTGACGGCCATGTTTTTTGTCCGAATGACCCCAAAATGACTCGTTCCCATCTACATTCCAATTTCAACACCCATGACAATTTTCATGATTATCAGACTAAAGGTACGACCTGTAGCCCGTGCTAAAGGATTTAGTCATACAAAGAGTAAAATCCAAGATGGCTGCTGGCGAACATGTTTTTTGCCCGAATAACCCAAAAATGACTCGTTTCCCATCTACATGTCATTGTTAACATCCATGACAAATTTTATGATGATCTGACCAAAGGTACGACCTGTAGCCCGTGCTAAAGGATTTAGTCATGCAAAGAGTAAAATCCAAGATGGCTGCTGGCGGCCATGTTTTTTGGCCGAATGACCCCAAAATTACTCGTTCCCATCTACATGTCAATATTAACATCCATGACAAATTTCATGATGATCAGAAGAACAGTACGACCTGTGGCCCGTGCTAATGGATTAAATTTTGAAATCCAAGATGGCCGCTGGCGGCCATGTTTTTTGTTCGAATGACCCCAAAATGACTCGTTCCCATCTACATTCCAATTTCGACAGCCATGACAAATTTTATATTGATCAGACTAAAGGAAGACCTGTAGCCCGTGCTAAAGGATTTAGTCATACAAAGAGTAAAATCCAAGATGGTTGCTGGCGGCCATTTTTTTTGCCCGAATAACCCAAAAATGACTCGTTCCCATCTACATGTCATTGTTAACATCCATGACAAATTTTATGATGATCTGACTAAAGGTACGACCTGTAGCCCGTGCTAAAGGATTTAGTCATGCAAAGAGTAAAATCCAAGAAGGCTGCTGGCAGCCATGTTTTTTGGCCGAATGACCCCAAAATGACTCGTTCCAATCTATATGTCATTGTTAACATCCATGACAAATTTTATGATGATCAGACTAAAGGTACGACCTGTAGCCCGTGCTAAAGGATTTAGTCATACAAAGAGTAAAATCCAAGATGGCTGCTGGCGGCCACGTTTTTGGGCCAAATGACCCTAAAATGACTCGTTCCCATCTACATGTCAATATTAACATCCATGACAAATTTCATGATGATCAGACGAACAATGCGACCTGTGGCCCGTGCTAATAAATTGAATTTTGAAAACAACGATGGCCACTGACGGCCATGTTTTTTGTCCGAATGACCCCAAAATGACTCGTTCCCATCTACATTCCAATTTCAACACCCATGACAATTTTCATGATTATCAGACTAAAGGTACGACCTGTAGCCCGTGCTAAAGGATTTAGTCATACAAAGAGTAAAATCCAAGATGGCTGCTGGCGAACATGTTTTTTGCCCGAATAACCCAAAAATGACTCGTTTCCCATCTACATGTCATTGTTAATATACATGACAAATTTATTGATGATCAGACTAAAGGTACGACCTGCAGCCCGTGCTAAAGAATTTAGTCATACAAAGAGTAAAATCCAAGATGGCTATTGGCGGCCATGTTTTTTGGCCGAATGACCCCAAAATTACTCATTCCCATCTACATGTCAATATTATCATCCATGACAAATTTCATGATGATCAGAAGAACAGTACGACCTGTACGTGGCCCGTGCTAATGGATTAAATTTTGAAATCCAAGATGGCCGCCATGTTTTTTGTCCGAATGACCCCAAAATGACTCGTTCCCATCTACATTCCAATTTCAACAGCCATGACAAATTTTATGATGATCAGTTAAAGGTACAACCTGTAGCCCGTGCTAAAGGATTTATTCATACAAAGAGTAAAATCCAAGATGGCTGCTGGCGACCATGTTTTTGGCCGAATGACCCCAAAATTACTCGTTCCCATCTACATTTCATTGTTAACATCCATGACAAATTTCATGATGATCAGAAGAACAGTACGACCTGTGGCCCGTGCTAATGGATTAAATTTTGAAATCCAAGATGGCCGCTGGCGGCCATGTTTTTTGTTCGAATGACCCCAAAATGACTCGTTCCCATCTACATTCCAATTTCGACAGCCATGACAAATTTTATATTGATCAGACTAAAGGAAGACCTGTAGCCCGTGCTAAAGGATTTAGTCATACAAAGAGTAAAATCCAAGATGGCTGCTGGCGGCCATTTTTTTTGCCCGAATAACCCAAAAATGACTCGTTCCCATCTACATGTCATTGTTAACATCCATGACAAATTTTATGATGATCAGACTAAAGGTACGACCTGTAGCCCGTGCTAAAGGATTTAGTCATACAAAGAGTAAAATCCAAGATGGCTGCTGGCGGCCACGTTTTTGGGCCGAATCACCCCAAAATGACTCGTTCCAATCTACATGTCAATATTAACATCCATGACAAATTTCATGATGATCAGACGAACAATGCGACCTGTGGCCCGTGCTAATAGATTGAATTTTGAAAACAACGATGGCCACTGACGGCCATGTTTTTTGTCCGAATGACCCCAAAATGACTCGTTCCCATCTACATTCCAATTTCAACAGCCATGACAAATTTCATGATTATCAGACTAAAGGTACGACCTGTAGCCCGTGCTAAAGGATTTAGTCATACAAAGAGTAAAATCCAAGATGGCTGCTGGCGAACATGTTTTTTGCCCGAATAACCCAAAAATGACTCGTTTCCCATCTACATGTCATTGTTAACATCCATGACAAATTTTATGATGATCTGACCAAAGGTACGACCTGTAGCCCGTGCTAAAGGATTTAGTCATGCAAAGAGTAAAATCCAAGATGGCTGCTGGCGGCCATGTTTTTTGGCCGAATGACCCCAAAATTACTCGTTCCCATCTACATGTCAATATTAACATCCATGACAAATTTCATGATGATCAGAAGAACAGTACGACCTGTGGCCCGTGCTAATGGATTACATTTTGAAATCCAAGATGGCCGCTGGCGGCCATGTTTTTTGTTCGAATGACCCCAAAATGACTCGTTCCCATCTACATTCCAATTTCGACAGCCATGACAAATTTTATATTGATCAGACTAAAGGAAGACCTGTAGCCCGTGCTAAAGGATTTAGTCATACAAAGAGTAAAATCCAAGATGGTTGCTGGCGGCCATTTTTTTTTGCCCGAATAACCCAAAAATGACTCGTTCCCATCTACATGTCATTGTTAACATCCATGACAAATTTTATGATGATCTGACTAAAGGTACGACCTGTAGCCCGTGCTAAAGGATTTAGTCATGCAAAGAGTAAAATCCAAGAAGGCTGCTGGCAGCCATGTTTTTTGGCCGAATGACCCCAAAATGACTCGTTCCAATCTATATGTCATTGTTAACATCCATGACAAATTTTATGATGATCAGACTAAAGGTACGACCTGTAGCCCGTGCTAAAGGATTTAGTCATACAAAGAGTAAAATCCAAGATGGCTGCTGGCGGCCACGTTTTTGGGCCAAATGACCCTAAAATGACTCGTTCCCATCTACATGTCAATATTAACATCCATGACAAATTTCATGATGATCAGACGAACAATGCGACCTGTGGCCCGTGCTAATAGATTGAATTTTGAAAACAACGATGGCCACTGACGGCCATGTTTTTTGTCCGAATGACCCCAAAATGACTCGTTCCCATCTACATTCCAATTTCAACACCCATGACAATTTTCATGATTATCAGACTAAAGGTACGACCTGTAGCCCGTGCTAAAGGATTTAGTCATACAAAGAGTAAAATCCAAGATGGCTGCTGGCGAACATGTTTTTTGCCCGAATAACCCAAAAATGACTCGTTTCCCATCTACATGTCATTGTTAATATACATGACAAATTTTATGATGATCAGACTAAAGGTACGACCTGCAGCCCGTGCTAAAGAATTTAGTCATACAAAGAGTAAAATCCAAGATGGCTATTGGCGGCCATGTTTTTTGGCCGAATGACCCCAAAATTACTCATTCCCATCTACATGTCAATATTATCATCCATGACAAATTTCATGATGATCAGAAGAACAGTACGACCTGTACGTGGCCCGTGCTAATGGATTAAATTTTGAAATCCAAGATGGCCGCCATGTTTTTTGTCCGAATGACCCCAAAATGACTCGTTCCCATCTACATTCCAATTTCAACAGCCATGACAAATTTTATGATGATCAGTTAAAGGTACAACCTGTAGCCCGTGCTAAAGGATTTATTCATACAAAGAGTAAAATCCAAGATGGCTGCTGGCGACCATGTTTTTGGCCGAATGACCCCAAAATTACTCGTTCCCATCTACATTTCATTGTTAACATCCATGACAAATTTCATGATGATCAGAAGAACAGTACGACCTGTGGCCCGTGCTAATGGATTAAATTTTGAAATCCAAGATGGCCGCTGGCGGCCATGTTTTTTGTTCGAATGACCCCAAAATGACTCGTTCCCATCTACATTCCAATTTCGACAGCCATGACAAATTTTATATTGATCAGACTAAAGGAAGACCTGTAGCCCGTGCTAAAGGATTTAGTCATACAAAGAGTAAAATCCAAGATGGCTGCTGGCGGCCATTTTTTTTGCCCGAATAACCCAAAAATGACTCGTTCCCATCTACATGTCATTGTTAACATCCATGACAAATTTTATGATGATCTGACTAAAGGTACGACCTGTAGCCCGTGCTAAAGGATTTAGTCATGCAAAGAGTAAAATCCAAGAAGGCTGCTGGCAGCCATGTTTTTTGGCCGAATGACCCCAAAATGACTCGTTCCAATCTACATGTCATTGTTAACATCCATGACAAATTTTATGATGATCAGACTAAAGGTACGACCTGTAGCCCGTGCTAAAGGATTTAGTCATACAAAGAGTAAAATCCAAGATGGCTGCTGGCGGCCATTTTTTTTGCCCGAATAACCCAAAAATGACTCGTTCCCATCTACATGTCATTGTTAACATCCATGACAAATTTTATGATGATCTGACTAAAGGTACGACCTGTAGCCCGTGCTAAAGGATTTAGTCATGCAAAGAGTAAAATTCAAGACGGCTGCTGGCAGCCATGTTTTTTGGCCGAATGACCCCAAAATGACTCGTTCCAATCTACATTTCATTGTTAACATCCATGACAAATTTTATGATGATCAGACTAAAGGTACGACCTGTAGCCCGTGCTAAAGGATTTAGTCATACAAAGAGTAAAATCCAAGATGGCTGCTGGCGGCCACGTTTTTGGGCCGAATGACCCCAAAATGACTCGTTCCCATCTACATGTCAATATTAACATCCATGACAAATTTCATGATGATCAGACGAACAATGCGACCTGTGGCCCGTGCTAATAGATTGAATTTTGAAAACAACGATGGCCACTGACGGCCATGTTTTTTGTCCGAATGACCCCAAAATGACTCGTTCCCATCTACATTCCAATTTCAACAGCCATGACAAATTTCATGATTATCAGACTAAAGGTACGACCTGTAGCCCGTGCTAAAGGATTTAGTCATACAAAGAGTAAAATCCAAGATGGCTGCTGGCGAACATGTTTTTTTGCCCGAATAACCCAAAAATGACTTGTTTCCCATCTACATGTCATTGTTAACACCCATGACAAATTTTATGATGATCTGACCAAAGGTACGTCCTGTAGCCCGTGCTAAAGGATTTAGTCATGCAAAGAGTAAAATCCAAGATGGCTGCTGGCGGCCATGTTTTTTGGCCGAATGACCCCAAAATTACTCGTTCCCATCTACATGTCAATATTAACATCCATGACAAATTTCATGACATTCAGACGAACAGTACGGCCTGTAGCCCGTGCTAATGGATTGAATTTTGAAATCTAAGATGGCCACTGGCGGCCATGTTTTTTTTCCGAATGACCCCAAAATGAATCATTCCGGTACAAATGTTGATGTCAACAGCTATGACAAATTTCATAATGATCCGATCAAAGGTACGACCTGTAGCCTCTATTGTCGACGCCTTACGCACACACACACGCACACACGGACGACGGGCGACAAAGTCATGGCAATAGCTCAAACTTTACAAAGTAAAGTTGAGCTAAAAACAATCACTAAAGTTATGATCGGAAACTAAAATAATCGACAAATTCTATGTCGACAAGTTTACCAAATTTAGTTCAGATCTAATCACACAAACTAAATTTATCATCTGGAAACCTCGTCGAACAGGGGCCATAACTCTGGCAAAAATGGGAGGACCGAACTCATATCCGACTTGACCAATGTTTTGAGCTGATATACTCGTACATCAAATTTGGTTCCGACCCGATAGCCAAAAACCAAGTTCTCATCCAGAAACTTTCCGAATAGACGAACGGACCCCGGATATTTTAATAGTAACCCAAAAAAAAAATTTGGGGGGGGGGCAATAAAGTATCAGTATCAGACTGTCACTGGCCTCTAACTATTGTATCACCTTTCAATATTTGGGTGAGTCTCATTTCTGGCTCAGCACACACTGTTAAGGCCACATAAAAATCAGAACTCACATTTGAACATTGGTTCATATATCTAAGCGTAATATACATGCTTTAATAATGAAAGTGTCAATGACACTGTAGCTCAACTTGGAAAGGGAATAATTTAATGTATTACAGTCAATGGAGCCATTAGGAATGTGGAAAGTTGAATATCTAATACATGTTTATAGACATGAAGAGAAAAGTAAAATCCAAGATGGCTGCTGGCGGCCATGATTTCGGCCGAATGACCCCAAAATGAGTCGTTCCCATCTACATGTCATCGTTAACATCCATGACAAATGTTATGACGATCAGATTAAAGGTACGACCTGTAGCCCATGCTAAAGAATTTAGTCATACAAAGAGTAAAATCCAAGATGGCTGCTGGCGGCCATGTTTTTTGGCCGAATGATCCCAAAATGACTCGTTCCCATCTACATGTCATTATTAACATTCATGACAAATTTTATGATGATCAGACTAAAGGTATGACATGTAGCCCGCGCTAAAGAATTTAGTCATACAAAGAGTAAAATCCAAGATGGCTGCTGGCGGCCATTTTTTGGGCCGAATGACCCCAAAATGAGTCGTTCCCATCTACATGTCATCGTTAACATCCATGACAAATGTTATGACGATCAGATTAAAGGTACGACCTGTAGCCCGTGCTAAAGGATTTAGTCATACAAAGAGTAAAATCCAAGATGGCTGCTGGCGGCCATGTTTTTCGGCCGAATGACCTCAAAATGACTCGTTCCCATCTACATGTCATTATTAACATTCATGACAAATTTTATGATGATCTGACTAAAGGTACGACCTGTAGCCCGTGCTAAAGGATTTAGTCATGCAAAGAGTAAAATCCAAGAAGGCTGCTGGCAGCCATGTTTTTTGGCCGAATGACCCCAAAATGACTCGTTCCAATCTACATGTCATTGTTAACATCCATGACAAATTTTATGATGATCAGACTAAAGGTACGACCTGTAGCCCGTGCTAAAGGATTTAGTCATACAAAGAGTAAAATCCAAGATGGCTGCTGGCGGCCATTTTTTTTGCCCGAATAACCAAAAAATGACTCGTTCCCATCTACATGTCATTGTTAACATCCATGACAAATTTTATGATGATCTGACTAAAGGTACGACCTGTAGCCCGTGCTAAAGGATTTAGTCATGCAAAGAGTAAAATTCAAGACGGCTGCTGGCAGCCATGTTTTTTGGCCGAATGACCCCAAAATGACTCGTTCCAATCTACATTTCATTGTTAACATCCATGACAAATTTTATGATGATCAGACTAAAGGTACGACCTGTAGCCCGTGCTAAAGGATTTAGTCATACAAAGAGTAAAATCCAAGATGGCTGCTGGCGGCCACGTTTTTGGGCCGAATGACCCCAAAATGACTCGTTCCCATCTACATGTCAATATTAACATCCATGACAAATTTCATGATGATCAGACGAACAATGCGACCTGTGGCCCGTGCTAATAGATTGAATTTTGAAAACAACGATGGCCACTGACGGCCATGTTTTTTGTCCGAATGACCCCAAAATGACTCGTTCCCATCTACATTCCAATTTCAACAGCCATGACAAATTTCATGATTATCAGACTAAAGGTACGACCTGTAGCCCGTGCTAAAGGATTTAGTCATACAAAGAGTAAAATCCAAGATGGCTGCTGGCGAACATGTTTTTTTGCCCGAATAACCCAAAAATGACTTGTTTCCCATCTACATGTCATTGTTAACACCCATGACAAATTTTATGATGATCTGACCAAAGGTACGTCCTGTAGCCCGTGCTAAAGGATTTAGTCATGCAAAGAGTAAAATCCAAGATGGCTGCTGGCGGCCATGTTTTTTGGCCGAATGACCCCAAAATTACTCGTTCCCATCTACATGTCAATATTAACATCCATGACAAATTTCATGACATTCAGACGAACAGTACGGCCTGTAGCCCGTGCTAATGGATTGAATTTTGAAATCTAAGATGGCCACTGGCGGCCATGTTTTTTTTCCGAATGACCCCAAAATGAATCATTCCGGTACAAATGTTGATGTCAACAGCTATGACAAATTTCATAATGATCCGATCAAAGGTACGACCTGTAGCCTCTATTGTCGACGCCTTACGCACACACACACGCACACACGGACGACGGGCGACAAAGTCATGGCAATAGCTCAAACTTTACAAAGTAAAGTTGAGCTAAAAACAATCACTAAAGTTATGATCGGAAACTAAAATAATCGACAAATTCTATGTCGACAAGTTTACCAAATTTAGTTCAGATCTAATCACACAAACTAAATTTATCATCTGGAAACCTCGTCGAACAGGGGCCATAACTCTGGCAAAAATGGGAGGACCGAACTCATATCCGACTTGACCAATGTTTTGAGCTGATATACTCGTACATCAAATTTGGTTCCGACCCGATAGCCAAAAACCAAGTTCTCATCCAGAAACTTTCCGAATAGACGAACGGACCCCGGATATTTTAATAGTAACCCAAAAAAAAAATTTGGGGGGGGGGGCAATAAAGTATCAGTATCAGACTGTCACTGGCCTCTAACTATTGTATCACCTTTCAATATTTGGGTGAGTCTCATTTCTGGCTCAGCACACACTGTTAAGGCCACATAAAAATCAGAACTCACATTTGAACATTGGTTCATATATCTAAGCGTAATATACATGCTTTAATAATGAAAGTGTCAATGACACTGTAGCTCAACTTGGAAAGGGAATAATTTAATGTATTACAGTCAATGGAGCCATTAGGAATGTGGAAAGTTGAATATCTAATACATGTTTATAGACATGAAGAGAAAAGTAAAATCCAAGATGGCTGCTGGCGGCCATGATTTCGGCCGAATGACCCCAAAATGAGTCGTTCCCATCTACATGTCATCGTTAACATCCATGACAAATGTTATGACGATCAGATTAAAGGTACGACCTGTAGCCCATGCTAAAGAATTTAGTCATACAAAGAGTAAAATCCAAGATGGCTGCTGGCGGCCATGTTTTTTGGCCGAATGATCCCAAAATGACTCGTTCCCATCTACATGTCATTATTAACATTCATGACAAATTTTATGATGATCAGACTAAAGGTATGACATGTAGCCCGCGCTAAAGAATTTAGTCATACAAAGAGTAAAATCCAAGATGGCTGCTGGCGGCCATTTTTTGGGCCGAATGACCCCAAAATGAGTCGTTCCCATCTACATGTCATCGTTAACATCCATGACAAATGTTATGACGATCAGATTAAAGGTACGACCTGTAGCCCGTGCTAAAGGATTTAGTCATACAAAGAGTAAAATCCAAGATGGCTGCTGGCGGCCATGTTTTTCGGCCGAATGACCTCAAAATGACTCGTTCCCATCTACATGTCATTATTAACATTCATGACAAATTTTATGATGATCTGACTAAAGGTACGACCTGTAGCCCGTGCTAAAGGATTTAGTCATGCAAAGAGTAAAATCCAAGAAGGCTGCTGGCAGCCATGTTTTTTGGCCGAATGACCCCAAAATGACTCGTTCCAATCTACATGTCATTGTTAACATCCATGACAAATTTTATGATGATCAGACTAAAGGTACGACCTGTAGCCCGTGCTAAAGGATTTAGTCATACAAAGAGTAAAATCCAAGATGGCTGCTGGCGGCCATTTTTTTTGCCCGAATAACCAAAAAATGACTCGTTCCCATCTACATGTCATTGTTAACATCCATGACAAATTTTATGATGATCTGACTAAAGGTACGACCTGTAGCCCGTGCTAAAGGATTTAGTCATGCAAAGAGTAAAATTCAAGACGGCTGCTGGCAGCCATGTTTTTTGGCCGAATGACCCCAAAATGACTCGTTCCAATCTACATTTCATTGTTAACATCCATGACAAATTTTATGATGATCAGACTAAAGGTACGACCTGTAGCCCGTGCTAAAGGATTTAGTCATACAAAGAGTAAAATCCAAGATGGCTGCTGGCGGCCACGTTTTTGGGCCGAATGACCCCAAAATGACTCGTTCCCATCTACATGTCAATATTAACATCCATGACAAATTTCATGATGATCAGACGAACAATGCGACCTGTGGCCCGTGCTAATAGATTGAATTTTGAAAACAACGATGGCCACTGACGGCCATGTTTTTTGTCCGAATGACCCCAAAATGACTCGTTCCCATCTACATTCCAATTTCAACAGCCATGACAAATTTCATGATTATCAGACTAAAGGTACGACCTGTAGCCCGTGCTAAAGGATTTAGTCATACAAAGAGTAAAATCCAAGATGGCTGCTGGCGAACATGTTTTTTTGCCCGAATAACCCAAAAATGACTTGTTTCCCATCTACATGTCATTGTTAACACCCATGACAAATTTTATGATGATCTGACCAAAGGTACGTCCTGTAGCCCGTGCTAAAGGATTTAGTCATGCAAAGAGTAAAATCCAAGATGGCTGCTGGCGGCCATGTTTTTTGGCCGAATGACCCCAAAATTACTCGTTCCCATCTACATGTCAATATTAACATCCATGACAAATTTCATGACATTCAGACGAACAGTACGGCCTGTAGCCCGTGCTAATGGATTGAATTTTGAAATCTAAGATGGCCACTGGCGGCCATGTTTTTTTTCCGAATGACCCCAAAATGAATCATTCCGGTACAAATGTTGATGTCAACAGCTATGACAAATTTCATAATGATCCGATCAAAGGTACGACCTGTAGCCTCTATTGTCGACGCCTTACGCACACACACACGCACACACGGACGACGGGCGACAAAGTCATGGCAATAGCTCAAACTTTACAAAGTAAAGTTGAGCTAAAAACAATCACTAAAGTTATGATCGGAAACTAAAATAATCGACAAATTCTATGTCGACAAGTTTACCAAATTTAGTTCAGATCTAATCACACAAACTAAATTTATCATCTGGAAACCTCGTCGAACAGGGGCCATAACTCTGGCAAAAATGGGAGGACCGAACTCATATCCGACTTGACCAATGTTTTGAGCTGATATACTCGTACATCAAATTTGGTTCCGACCCGATAGCCAAAAACCAAGTTCTCATCCAGAAACTTTCCGAATAGACGAACGGACCCCGGATATTTTAATAGTAACCCAAAAAAAAAATTTGGGGGGGGGGGGCAATAAAGTATCAGTATCAGACTGTCACTGGCCTCTAACTATTGTATCACCTTTCAATATTTGGGTGAGTCTCATTTCTGGCTCAGCACACACTGTTAAGGCCACATAAAAATCAGAACTCACATTTGAACATTGGTTCATATATCTAAGCGTAATATACATGCTTTAATAATGAAAGTGTCAATGACACTGTAGCTCAACTTGGAAAGGGAATAATTTAATGTATTACAGTCAATGGAGCCATTAGGAATGTGGAAAGTTGAATATCTAATACATGTTTATAGACATGAAGAGAAAAGTAAAATCCAAGATGGCTGCTGGCGGCCATGATTTCGGCCGAATGACCCCAAAATGAGTCGTTCCCATCTACATGTCATCGTTAACATCCATGACAAATGTTATGACGATCAGATTAAAGGTACGACCTGTAGCCCATGCTAAAGAATTTAGTCATACAAAGAGTAAAATCCAAGATGGCTGCTGGCGGCCATGTTTTTTGGCCGAATGATCCCAAAATGACTCGTTCCCATCTACATGTCATTATTAACATTCATGACAAATTTTATGATGATCAGACTAAAGGTATGACATGTAGCCCGCGCTAAAGAATTTAGTCATACAAAGAGTAAAATCCAAGATGGCTGCTGGCGGCCATTTTTTGGGCCGAATGACCCCAAAATGAGTCGTTCCCATCTACATGTCATCGTTAACATCCATGACAAATGTTATGACGATCAGATTAAAGGTACGACCTGTAGCCCGTGCTAAAGGATTTAGTCATACAAAGAGTAAAATCCAAGATGGCTGCTGGCGGCCATGTTTTTCGGCCGAATGACCTCAAAATGACTCGTTCCCATCTACATGTCATTATTAACATTCATGACAAATTTCATGATGATCAGACAAAAGGTACAACCTGTAGCCCGTGCTAAAGGATTTAGTCATACAAAGAGTAAAATCCAAGATGGCTGCTGGTGTCCAGGTTTTTTGGCCGAATGACCCCAAAATAACTCGTTCCCATCTACATGTCATTGTTAACATCCGTGACACATTTTATGATGATCAGACTAAAGGTACGACCTGCAGCCCGTGCTAAAGAATTTAGTCATACAAAGAGTAAAATCCAAGATGGCTGCTGGCGGCCATGTTTTTGGGCCGAATGACCCCAAAATTTCTCGTTCCCATCTACATGTCAATATTATCATCCATGACAAATTTCATGATGATCAGAAGAACAGTACGACCTGTGGCCCGTGCTAATGGATTAAATTTTTAAACCCAATATGGTCGCTGGCGGCCATGTTTTTTGTCCGAATGACCCCAAAATAACTCGTTCCCATCTACATTCCAATTTCAACAACCATGACAAATTTTATGATGATCAGACTAAAAGTAGGACATGTAGCCCGTGCTAAAGGATTTAGTCATACAAAGAGTAAAATCCAAGATGGCTGCTGGCGACCATGTTTTTTAGCCGAATGACCCCAAAATTACTCGTTCCCATCTACATGTCATTGTTAATATACATGACAAATTTTATGATGATCAGACTAAAGGTACGACCTGCAGCCCGTGCTAAAGAATTTAGTCATACAAAGAGTAAAATCGAAGATGGCTGCTGGCGGCCATGTTTATTGGCCGAATGACCCCAAAATTACTCGTTCCCATCTACATGTCAATATTATCATCCATGACAAATTTCATGGTGATCAGACGAACAGTACGACCTGTGGCCCGTGCTAATGGATTAAATTTTGAAATCCAAGATGGCTGCTGGCGGCCATGTTTTTTGTCCGAATGACCCCAAAATGACTCGTTCCCATCTACATTCCAATTTCAACAGCCATGACAAATTTTATGATGATCAGACTAAAGGTACGACCTGTAGCCCGTGCTAAAGGATTTAGTCATACAAAGAGTAAAATACAAGATGGCTGCCATGTTTTTTGGCCGAATGACCCCAAAATGACTCGTTCCCATCTACATGTCATTATTAACATTCTTGACAAAATTTATGATGATCAGACTAAAAGTACGACCTGTAGCCCGTGCTAAAGAATTTAGTCATACAAAGAGTAAAATCCAAGATGGCTGCTGGCGGCCATGTTTTTGGGCCGAATGACCCCAAAATTACTCGTTCCCATCTACATGTCATTATTAACATCCATGACAAATTTCATGAAGATCAGACAAACAGTACGGCCTGTAGCCCGTGCTAATGGATTGAATTTTGAAATCCAAAATGGCCACTGGCGGCCATGTTTATTTTCCGAATGACCCCAAAATTAAACATTCTGGTCTAAATATTGATGTCAACAGCTATGACAAATTTCATAATGATCCGACGAAAGGTACGACCTGTAGCCCGTGCTAAAGAATTTAGTCATACAAAGAGTAAAATCCAAGATGGCTGCTGGCGGCCATGTTTTTGGGCCGAATGACCCCAAAATTACTCGTTCCCATCTACATGTCATTATTAACATCCATGACAAATTTCATGAAGATCAGACAAACAGTACGGCCTGTAGCCCGTGCTAATGGATTGAATTTTGAAATCCAAAATGGCCACTGGCGGCCATGTTTATTTTCCGAATGACCCCAAAATTAAACATTCTGGTCTAAATATTGATGTCAACAGCCATGACAAATTTCATGATTATCAGACTAAAGGTACGACCTGTAGCCCGTGCTAAAGGATTTAGTCATACAAAGAGTAAAATCCAAGATGGCTGCTGGCGAACATGTTTTTTTGCCCGAATAACCCAAAAATGACTTGTTTCCCATCTACATGTCATTGTTAACATCCATGACAAATTTTATGATGATCTGACCAAATTAAGGTACGTCCTGTAGCCCGTGCTAAAGGATTTAGTCATGCAAAGAGTAAAATCCAAGATGGCTGCTGGCGGCCATGTTTTTTGGCCGAATGACCCCAAAATTACTCGTTCCCATCTACATGTCAATATTAACATCCATGACAAATTTCATGACATTCAGACGAACAGTACGGCCTGTAGCCCGTGCTAATGGATTGAATTTTGAAATCTAAGATGGCCACTGGCGGCCATGTTTTTTTTCCGAATGACCCCAAAATGAATCATTCCGGTACAAATGTTGATGTCAACAGCTATGACAAATTTCATAATGATCCGATCAAAGGTACGACCTGTAGCCTCTATTGTCGACGCCTTACGCACACACACACGCACACACGGACGACGGGCGACAAAGTCATGGCAATAGCTCAAACTTTACAAAGTAAAGTTGAGCTAAAAACAATCACTAAAGTTATGATCGGAAACTAAAATAATCGACAAATTCTATGTCGACAAGTTTACCAAATTTAGTTCAGATCTAATCACACAAACTAAATTTATCATCTGGAAACCTCGTCGAACAGGGGCCATAACTCTGGCAAAAATGGGAGGACCGAACTCATATCCGACTTGACCAATGTTTTGAGCTGATATACTCGTACATCAAATTTGGTTCCGACCCGATAGCCAAAAACCAAGTTCTCATCCAGAAACTTTCCGAATAGACGAACGGACCCCGGATATTTTAATAGTAACCCAAAAAAAAAATTTGGGGGGGGGGGGGGGCAATAAAGTATCAGTATCAGACTGTCACTGGCCTCTAACTATTGTATCACCTTTCAATATTTGGGTGAGTCTCATTTCTGGCTCAGCACACACTGTTAAGGCCACATAAAAATCAGAACTCACATTTGAACATTGGTTCATATATCTAAGCGTAATATACATGCTTTAATAATGAAAGTGTCAATGACACTGTAGCTCAACTTGGAAAGGGAATAATTTAATGTATTACAGTCAATGGAGCCATTAGGAATGTGGAAAGTTGAATATCTAATACATGTTTATAGACATGAAGAGAAAAGTAAAATCCAAGATGGCTGCTGGCGGCCATGATTTCGGCCGAATGACCCCAAAATGAGTCGTTCCCATCTACATGTCATCGTTAACATCCATGACAAATGTTATGACGATCAGATTAAAGGTACGACCTGTAGCCCATGCTAAAGAATTTAGTCATACAAAGAGTAAAATCCAAGATGGCTGCTGGCGGCCATGTTTTTTGGCCGAATGATCCCAAAATGACTCGTTCCTATCTACATGTCATTATTAACATTCATGACAAATTTTATGATGATCAGACTAAAGGTATGACATGTAGCCCGCGCTAAAGAATTTAGTCATACAAAGAGTAAAATCCAAGATGGCTGCTGGCGGCCATTTTTTGGGCCGAATGACCCCAAAATGAGTCGTTCCCATCTACATGTCATCGTTAACATCCATGACAAATGTTATGACGATCAGATTAAAGGTACGACCTGTAGCCCGTGCTAAAGGATTTAGTCATACAAAGAGTAAAATCCAAGATGGCTGCTGGCGGCCATGTTTTTCGGCCGAATGACCTCAAAATGACTCGTTCCCATCTACATGTCATTATTAACATTCATGACAAATTTCATGATGATCAGACAAAAGGTACAACCTGTAGCCCGTGCTAAAGGATTTAGTCATACAAAGAGTAAAATCCAAGATGGCTGCTGGTGTCCAGGTTTTTTGGCCGAATGACCCCAAAATAACTCGTTCCCATCTACATGTCATTGTTAACATCCGTGACACATTTTATGATGATCAGACTAAAGGTACGACCTGCAGCCCGTGCTAAAGAATTTAGTCATACAAAGAGTAAAATCCAAGATGGCTGCTGGCGGCCATGTTTTTGGGCCGAATGACCCCAAAATTACTCGTTCCCATCTACATGTCAATATTATCATCCATGACAAATTTCATGATGATCAGAAGAACAGTACGACCTGTGGCCCGTGCTAATGGATTAAATTTTTAAACCCAATATGGTCGCTGGCGGCCATGTTTTTTGTCCGAATGACCCCAAAATAACTCGTTCCCATCTACATTCCAATTTCAACAACCATGACAAATTTTATGATGATCAGACTAAAAGTAGGACATGTAGCCCGTGCTAAAGGATTTAGTCATACAAAGAGTAAAATCCAAGATGGCTGCTGGCGACCATGTTTTTTAGCCGAATGACCCCAAAATTACTCGTTCCCATCTACATGTCATTGTTAATATACATGACAAATTTTATGATGATCAGACTAAAGGTACGACCTGCAGCCCGTGCTAAAGAATTTAGTCATACAAAGAGTAAAATCGAAGATGGCTGCTGGCGGCCATGTTTATTGGCCGAATGACCCCAAAATTACTCGTTCCCATCTACATGTCAATATTATCATCCATGACAAATTTCATGGTGATCAGACGAACAGTACGACCTGTGGCCCGTGCTAATGGATTAAATTTTGAAATCCAAGATGGCTGCTGGCGGCCATGTTTTTTGTCCGAATGACCCCAAAATGACTCGTTCCCATCTACATTCCAATTTCAACAGCCATGACAAATTTTATGATGATCAGACTAAAGGTACGACCTGTAGCCCGTGCTAAAGGATTTAGTCATACAAAGAGTAAAATACAAGATGGCTGCTGGCGGCCATGTTTTTTGGCCGAATGACCCCAAAATTACTCGTTCCCATCTACATGTCAATATTAACATCCATGACAAATTTCATGACATTCAGACGAACAGTACGGCCTGTAGCCCGTGCTAATGGATTGAATTTTGAAATCTAAGATGGCCACTGGCGGCCATGTTTTTTTTCCGAATGACCCCAAAATGAATCATTCCGGTACAAATGTTGATGTCAACAGCTATGACAAATTTCATAATGATCCGATCAAAGGTACGACCTGTAGCCTCTATTGTCGACGCCTTACGCACACACACACGCACACACGGACGACGGGCGACAAAGTCATGGCAATAGCTCAAACTTTACAAAGTAAAGTTGAGCTAAAAACAATCACTAAAGTTATGATCGGAAACTAAAATAATCGACAAATTCTATGTCGACAAGTTTACCAAATTTAGTTCAGATCTAATCACACAAACTAAATTTATCATCTGGAAACCTCGTCGAACAGGGGCCATAACTCTGGCAAAAATGGGAGGACCGAACTCATATCCGACTTGACCAATGTTTTGAGCTGATATACTCGTACATCAAATTTGGTTCCGACCCGATAGCCAAAAACCAAGTTCTCATCCAGAAACTTTCCGAATAGACGAACGGACCCCGGATATTTTAATAGTAACCCAAAAAAAAAATTTGGGGGGGGGGGCAATAAAGTATCAGTATCAGACTGTCACTGGCCTCTAACTATTGTATCACCTTTCAATATTTGGGTGAGTCTCATTTCTGGCTCAGCACACACTGTTAAGGCCACATAAAAATCAGAACTCACATTTGAACATTGGTTCATATATCTAAGCGTAATATACATGCTTTAATAATGAAAGTGTCAATGACACTGTAGCTCAACTTGGAAAGGGAATAATTTAATGTATTACAGTCAATGGAGCCATTAGGAATGTGGAAAGTTGAATATCTAATACATGTTTATAGACATGAAGAGAAAAGTAAAATCCAAGATGGCTGCTGGCGGCCATGATTTCGGCCGAATGACCCCAAAATGAGTCGTTCCCATCTACATGTCATCGTTAACATCCATGACAAATGTTATGACGATCAGATTAAAGGTACGACCTGTAGCCCATGCTAAAGAATTTAGTCATACAAAGAGTAAAATCCAAGATGGCTGCTGGCGGCCATGTTTTTTGGCCGAATGATCCCAAAATGACTCGTTCCCATCTACATGTCATTATTAACATTCATGACAAATTTTATGATGATCAGACTAAAGGTATGACATGTAGCCCGCGCTAAAGAATTTAGTCATACAAAGAGTAAAATCCAAGATGGCTGCTGGCGGCCATTTTTTGGGCCGAATGACCCCAAAATGAGTCGTTCCCATCTACATGTCATCGTTAACATCCATGACAAATGTTATGACGATCAGATTAAAGGTACGACCTGTAGCCCGTGCTAAAGGATTTAGTCATACAAAGAGTAAAATCCAAGATGGCTGCTGGCGGCCATGTTTTTCGGCCGAATGACCTCAAAATGACTCGTTCCCATCTACATGTCATTATTAACATTCATGACAAATTTCATGATGATCAGACAAAAGGTACAACCTGTAGCCCGTGCTAAAGGATTTAGTCATACAAAGAGTAAAATCCAAGATGGCTGCTGGTGTCCAGGTTTTTTGGCCGAATGACCCCAAAATAACTCGTTCCCATCTACATGTCATTGTTAACATCCGTGACACATTTTATGATGATCAGACTAAAGGTACGACCTGCAGCCCGTGCTAAAGAATTTAGTCATACAAAGAGTAAAATCCAAGATGGCTGCTGGCGGCCATGTTTTTGGGCCGAATGACCCCAAAATTACTCGTTCCCATCTACATGTCAATATTATCATCCATGACAAATTTCATGATGATCAGAAGAACAGTACGACCTGTGGCCCGTGCTAATGGATTAAATTTTTAAACCCAATATGGTCGCTGGCGGCCATGTTTTTTGTCCGAATGACCCCAAAATAACTCGTTCCCATCTACATTCCAATTTCAACAACCATGACAAATTTTATGATGATCAGACTAAAAGTAGGACATGTAGCCCGTGCTAAAGGATTTAGTCATACAAAGAGTAAAATCCAAGATGGCTGCTGGCGACCATGTTTTTTAGCCGAATGACCCCAAAATTACTCGTTCCCATCTACATGTCATTGTTAATATACATGACAAATTTTATGATGATCAGACTAAAGGTACGACCTGCAGCCCGTGCTAAAGAATTTAGTCATACAAAGAGTAAAATCGAAGATGGCTGCTGGCGGCCATGTTTATTGGCCGAATGACCCCAAAATTACTCGTTCCCATCTACATGTCAATATTATCATCCATGACAAATTTCATGGTGATCAGACGAACAGTACGACCTGTGGCCCGTGCTAATGGATTAAATTTTGAAATCCAAGATGGCTGCTGGCGGCCATGTTTTTTGTCCGAATGACCCCAAAATGACTCGTTCCCATCTACATTCCAATTTCAACAGCCATGACAAATTTTATGATGATCAGACTAAAGGTACGACCTGTAGCCCGTGCTAAAGGATTTAGTCATACAAAGAGTAAAATACAAGATGGCTGCTGGCGGCCATGTTTTTTGGCCGAATGACCCCAAAATGACTCGTTCCCATCTACATGTCATTATTAACATTCTTGACAAAATTTATGATGATCAGACTAAAAGTACGACCTGTAGCCCGTGCTAAAGAATTTAGTCATACAAAGAGTAAAATCCAAGATGGCTGCTGGCGGCCATGTTTTTGGGCCGAATGACCCCAAAATTACTCGTTCCCATCTACATGTCATTATTAACATCCATGACAAATTTCATGAAGATCAGACAAACAGTACGGCCTGTAGCCCGTGCTAATGGATTGAATTTTGAAATCCAAAATGGCCACTGGCGGCCATGTTTATTTTCCGAATGACCCCAAAATTAAACATTCTGGTCTAAATATTGATGTCAACAGCTATGACAAATTTCATAATGATCCGACGAAAGGTACGACCTGTAGCCTGCATTGTTGACGCCTTACGTACACACGTACACACGCACACACGCACACACGAACACACGCACACACGCACACACGTACACACTGACGACGGACGACAAAGCCATGGCAATAGCTCAAACTTTACAAAGTAAAGTTGAGCTAAAAAGGGCAGTAGGAAGACTAGTCCAAGTCTTCTCGTACTAAAACCGGCTAAGATATTGGGATGGAGGTGCCGGTCTTTAGTCCAAGCCCGCTTCTATACCAATCCTATCACACGAGTTACGCCCACGATCTGTGGCGGGAATCTGTGGTGTATTTTACTCGATTTACCTAATGAATCAATATATGATGCTATATACATCGGAAAGAGAGACATCTTATGGTCATAATGGTGTATAATAATCTAACTTTCATGTTAAATTACGCATAGAATATTCCGGTTGATTGTCACCAACATCGCTGTTTTTTCTGTTTGTTTACTTTAACTGAAAGCCGAACTCAGGTTCCGAAGAACTTCGGCATTGTCCGGTGTTTGTTCTGAGTATTCTAGTTTCCGTTTCTATATATAGCGCGGGGTTTTCCGAACAAAATAGCGAAAATCGATCGCCGCAAAGTCCAGTTTCCAATGTGCTTTGAGAACAATTCCCGCACTAAAAACTTAATGACATAATGGAGGATCAGAAAGGTAGTTTTGTTGACAATTTTCGCAAGCAACTTGTCAAAATTGGAGCAAATTAGAACTCTTGTGTCTGACTTGCCATGCGTGTGATTTTCATCCATGTGCATTTTGACTTTTGTGTTGATAAAATAATCGGAGAACCGAATCACACAGTTTCGAAATATAGTTCTTCCGTTTTAGTGGGACTTATACAAATTTTGTTTGATTTTTTGTGTGCTTAACAAGAGCAGTATATTGCTCTGTTCGCTTAGTATATATCTTAATTTCGCTGAAGTCCACCAAATGTGGGAAATGTAGCACCATATTATTTATTCTAATGGTCGTTGTGTTTACACTGATTTAAACTTTGAGAGGGTTGTAATTCCCCGTAATTTATTTAATGTATTACATTTATATCTTCAATGTTTAATTAATCTATTTATTTTTTATTTATTGACACACATAATTACGATTACAATGGAGAATTCATCGTAATTTGCGTTGTCAGTCGAAAATCTACGGAATATTTTCAACGGAAAATGCCGAACACAGTTCGCGAGATCAACTGAGTTCGCATACTTTTAAAAATTTGTAAACATTGCGGTAAATGTCTCTTTTCGCATTAAATTAACGCTTTCAATTCACAACTGATGTGGGTTTCAGATCAAATAGCATGTCTTCTGCGGAAAATATCCGTTTATTGTCGCAATTGTGATATTTTATTTCATATAATTGTGGTTTTATTTGAGCGGGTCACTAACGCTTAAGTCGTGTCATAAGAATGCATGGGCCTGGAACTCGGACTAAAGACCGGCACCTCCATCCCAATATCTTAGCCGGTTTTAGTACGAGAAGACTTGGACTATAGGAAGACGACCAATCCTGGCCATACTGCCCCTGTACAAAATAAATCTCCACTTGTTCTCACTGCATGTTGTAATGTAAATGTTTTTTGCGAATAAAGTATCTAATCTGATCTAAACAAAAATCTTGGGCAATCTTTGAGGGGCAGATGTCCGGGACGCAATCGTCCTTATCCCGCGATTCGAAACTGTACTCTGTAACTGATGCCCATTACCGTAAACTCCGTGTGAAATTGTCTCTCCGAGGTCCAATGCATCACGCATGTGTGTGCGTAGGACGTGGAGTCTATGTTGTGTACAAATCATGTAATGACTCTAGACCTGTTCAGCGGTGTGACTAATTACCGCCCGGGACCGCCCGGGACCGCCCGGGTTTCCCCACGTGGAGACAATATCTCGACGTTATAACGCAGCGACATGCCACCTGAGGGCAACATAGAAAAATGTACTCGCTCGCTCGTCTCCGGACGGTCATATTAACCCCACAAATGCCGATATTGGCTAAAAGAGCCTGGGTGATTACTGGTGTCTTGAAAACTGTCTTTGTGTGTTTTCAGACAGATTATTTTGGTGATTCTCGGAAGTGCAATACACCTGAGTGTTAATTCCATATATTGACTCGTTGACGCGTCTACGGCGATGTTATTAACCCCTCAAATTCCGGTAAAATAGTGTATAAACAAAAGGAACCTTGCGACCGCCCGGGACCGCCCGGGCGGCCACATGGGCCCGTGGACACTATATCTTTGACGTTATAACATAGCGACATACATCACGAGGTCAACCTAGAAAATGTTACTCGCTCGCTCGACTCCGGCCGGTGTTATTAACCCCTCAAAATCCGATAAAATGGTATATAAACAAAAAGAACACTGAGACCGCCCGGGACCGCCCGGGAGGACCCATGGCCCCGTGGACACTATATCTCGACGTTATAACATAGCGACATACCCCACGAGGTTAACTTAGAAAATGTTAATTTGACGCGCATTGTAAGTCATTGCATAATTATGAAAAGTGGTGAGGGGTACTCTCAATTAACAAGACCCAAACAATTCTGTCAAGTATGTTTGGCTTTATCTAGCTTTCATCTGTGAAAACTTCAAATAGTTTGAGATAACCCTTCAGACTTCAGTATTTCAGACAAATTCAAGTGAAATGACACAATACAGTACAGGAACAGTGACAATTTGATGAAGTATTTATAAACCAGGCTATCATTTGGGATCTCATAATACCAAATGAATAATTAACATAGAGATTAGTACTACTAGTAATTACTACATGTAACATTTCTGTACTACTAGTATATAATGAATGTCTCTCTCACTTGAATTTTAGAAAATAGCCTACTATATGAATTACAGTGATAATGGTCTCATTCCAAGCAGTATAAGCATAATCCATTGAACAAAAAGATATCTGACAATAACTTATAAGCATTTCCAAGCCATACATGTACATATATAAAAAAAATCCAAAGTTATGCTTCAGAAACTTGATCAAAGTGAACTCTCAGCAAAATTCAAAATACTGACTCCAAGAGCTCTAGGTTAGCTCTCAATGCATTGGATTTAAAAAAAAATCCCCTCCCCATCACCACAGATACTCCCTCCCTCACCTCCCTCACTCATGTCTTTGGGATACCGGTATGCCTTCGGCATATCATTGCCCAAAAACAGGTGTCCCAAAAAATCCCTGGATACTTCACTGTAAAGATTCCTTATATTAGGATACCGATTTATATATTTGATTAACACCTTATTTTTGGGACGTCATGTCCAGTAACTTTGGTTTTACTGGGCGTTAATAGTTGGTCTTAGAAATTTTCTTTTTATGGAAATGGTGTTAACTTTATATTTAGAATGGTTTCTATGGTACTTTTTGATGAGGAATTTCATGGTGCCGGTTGATTTTTTTTTTTAAAGTGCCCAATGTAGGGTTTTAGGGGCCTGAACCCTAATTTCATGTTTCAGCCATTTTTCCCCTTTTATCCATTGAACAGGTTCCGTTGCACATGCACAATAGCATGTGTACTGCCTTCTGTCATTACGAAATAAACCCATAAGATATTCTCTTAACAAATAAAGGCTGACAAAAAAAAATACTTGCTGGGGAGAAATTCTTAATATTCTCTGAGGCGAAACTGAATAAGAGATATCCCCTTGATCAGGAAGAGATATCTCCAATTCGACAGCATTAAGAGATATCTCCAAATGACTAAGATATATCTCCTGGTGAATTAAGAGATATCTGCTAGTAATTTAGAGATATCTCCTAATGAACTAAGAGATATCTGCTAGTTTATTCCTTGTCAGAAAAAGCAGCATGTATTGATCAATGTATTTCCTCCTTGCATATTATAAAACTGAAGTCGGTTATAACTTATTGGACTCGCTATACCGGACATTCATAAACTAAATAGTCTCAGGCTATGCCCTTGACCATCTAGTTTAGGCATGCCCAATAGCTCTTCTATTAACCCTGACATAGAGCCGCATAGGTTGTTGTGTACAGGTACTTCAGAAATCAATAATGCAGGTATACCAAAAATATCTTCAGAATTCCACCGGATATTTACAAAAAGAATGCTCTACTAGTATTTAATGTTATATATAGCTACAATGGCACTGATTATTGTTAAGTCCAATGCTTTTTTCGCATTTAATTAGATCTTTCAGCGTTTTCCCAGCATGACAAATTCTGAATATTACGGATCGGTTATACTTGATTTGGGGAACCCAGCCTCCGGCACCCAAACTTATTATAACGGGTTGGCAAACGGCCTAGAACCATGTGTGATATATCATGAATCCGCTTAACAGAGGGTATACTCTTCAATCTCCATCTCTGGAAATTTCTTACTTTCCTCCATCATTCCATGAACTTCTGTGAGATTTATATATCATGTCCAAGCTGAGCTACATTAGGCCAAAAAAAAAAGAAAGATGCTATGTTTCCGTACATCGACCGACCCTAAAGATAACTCACCGACCCTAAACTTTTTATTGATATTTTGAGAAAGAGTCAAAATTTAATGCTCATAAATATTGCTGATCTTTAGTGTGCAAAACACATGTTTTCTAACATGTCCCTGTGTAAAGTGATCAGGAAGTGACAGCTGTCTCAAAAGCCCCAAGTGTGTGATGGGTTGTGGATTGATGGGCATACATTTTGCAAATTTAATTTCCTGAGAGTGGATCTCCTGCCTGCTTTATGTCTTGTTTTGGGATTTCTGGAACACTATCAACAGGCATGGTAGGTGTGTATATGTATATATACATGTATAGAGGTTATCACCACATACATGTATGTTAGGGGTATAGCTACTGTTTTCAAAAACCAGGCATGCCCGTTGGGCATACTGGCTACCCAGAAAATGGGATGCAGTCATCACAATACAAGTACGGTATAATGGCGGTATTATTGGTAAAATTCTTATAAAAAGTTAGTGACATGGATTTCGTACCAAGTTTATAGCTAAATTTATAAAAAATGTGGTATGTGAATAATAAAAAACATACTTAAGCATGAAGTAAGTTTTATTTTTTTTTATCAATCTTAATGTATATTTCCACTGTGTTAATCAAGTAATACTTTCCCCACAGCACGGTTGGCATTTTATGTCACTTTAGTCGAGGTAGTTTAATATTTCTGCAGCTGTATAAAAAATATTGAAAAAAAAAAAAAAAAGGCCTACCTACCCTAATTGTTTCGCTCCGTTACCCGAAACATACCATCTTTTTGGCCTTAACACTTTTATTAATCTATATCATCTCTTTTGGCCCGTTATTTGCAGGTACAGTGTAGAAACATGTTTGGAACTACATTGGAACGACAGAGAAGAATTCATAATATGATCACGATCTCTGAGCTTCAGGTAGTGTAGTTGGATGCTCATACTACGAATTGAAGGTTCAGCATCATACCCACAGGTTGCATTTATATACCTGTGTATGTACAGCGGGAAATTCTCTTTACGTGGTGACCAGGATGAAATTCATACAATGTTCTGCTTTCTTTGATTGATCGGAGAGTCGTGCAGCATATCCCATGTTTACGCCTGGGGCCATCAAAATAACGGAAACATGTTTGGAACTACATTGGAACTACAGAGAAGAAATTCAGCGCAAACGCCTAATATGATCCTGAGCTTGAGTTTGATGTTCGTGCTAAGAATAAAAGGTTCAGAATCATACCCACATGTTACATCTACTAGTATGTACATGTGTATATACTGAAGGAAATTATCTAATGTGCTGACCAGGATGAAAATCATACAATGTTCTGCTTCCAGTAAGAAGCAGCATCTTTGATTGGTCAGAGAGTCGCGCAACATATCCCATGTTTACATCTGGAGCCATTAGCATAACGGAAACCAAGACCGCTTCATCGTCATCCGATGGCCTTTTCATGATGTCATTTATGGTGGAGAGAGTTATAGGAGATTTGGACATTTTCTGCTGATCATTGTGCGGAATAAGTGCCAAATTAATGTGAATGACCAGGACTGTTGGCAGAACAAATACATGTACGCCATTGTGGTGGATTGATAGTAACATGTCATGACATTGACCACGTTTAGCCTATGTTCAACCTTGTCGCTTTGTGAATCGGTTGAACATAACCCCGAAATTGTCAATGTCACACCATGTTACCATCAATCCACCACAACTAAACTTATATTAATACAGGAAAGTTTTCCTGAAAATAAAAATTTTGTAAAAAAATTGGGAAAAACTCTTAGACATTATTATTCAAAATAACATGTAATCACATATTGAATGCATACAATGTGTTCATTTTATCTCAGATTTAGAAACCTGAACAATACGTTGAAAATGTTTGGATCTTTAATCTACAGTTAAAGGTGACATATGCAACCGGTTTCACCATTTGGCTAAATAATGAATTTAATTGGTTGCCACTTCGGTCAGATGCGATATTTTAGAAACGCTCCTATCTAGTGATGGTTGGCGTAACATTTCAATGTTTTGAAATATGTTTCGTATTTTGAGCAAAAACTTAATGACCTACATGTATCTCCCCATATTTTGTCACATCACCAATTGAGGTTAAAGCCTTCGCTGTTGATTTCTACCAACACATAGCATATTTCTGCAAAATGAAATGTCAAGTGATACATGTATTCATTCTTTTACAAAGTATATCTTATAATTTTAATTGAATACAGAGCCAATGATTTGACCAGAAAGGGAAGAGTTTACAGACTGTCTCAAAATTGTTTTCAAAATCTGATATGATCAAATAGACAATTTTGGGGCTATCCCCTATGGGGCTATGGGCCTATTGTGCGACACGGATATTCCGCATGTGAAAACGTATCCCTTGAACTCATACAATATGGATTGGATTCTCATCTAACTGAAAAGTGTGGTAGTTACACAAAAACAACCTACACTTTTCCACTTTTTGGGATCAGATTTGGGGGAACATATCACTCTAAAACTGTTGCATGTCACCTTGAAGAGTTTTTTCTATTATTTCATATTAGTATCATCGAGATCTGCGAAGCGTGTGTATTATATAAATACACTAGTTCTAATTAAATTACACTCTTGAGCAAGCTATGCATTAAAGAGTCTGAAGAAAATATCTGGTATTTCTGTTATCACCAAGAATCTTTTCATCAATGTCAGTCAATCACAACATTTAACAGCAAAATGATGAAGCCAATCAGTCTATTGACGATTTTCATCGGCTCCAGAGTTTCTCGACACATAGCTAAAATAGCATAATAAGTTTCCTGTCATATATGGTCACAATGCTTATTTCACAATGTTCACAAGTTTGGTGATTACAACTAATTTAACACTAATGTGTGTCCATTTGAAGAGTCCAGAAATTATCAATAATAGCCATCAAGGAGAATAGAATTAAGAATTTCCAAGAATTTCAACAGTTTGCACCCGTTTTTCTTATTCGCCAAAATTCAAGTAACAGGAGATAACATTCTGTCAATCGTAAAACTGCGCTTCGATGTTATACAACATGAATTGCATGCATAAACTATTTATAGTGGCGGCTATGTGACTTATAGTTACATATGTATATTCATTAGGACTGTTATGTGTAGCTTATTCCAACCTGGGAGCCCAATTTTAATTAGAACTGATTATACACATGTGTTATGCACATGTAAAACTTTATCGTTCTTTTGTTTTGACAAGACACAACAGGTGTATCCTCATGTCATGGCTGATTGGTCATCAGTTGATAGCACATGCATGCCATGAACAGCTGATTAGAATCAGGGACATTTCCATTGACTGTATCATCTCTTTGTAACTATACCAGAAATAAAAATTTCTGAATGCAAAACATTATGGGCGCAGTGCATGTTCAGCTGAAGGTAGATTGAGATAAGAATAATATCATTCATCATGACCTGAGGTGTGGGGATGGAAAGATCTCACCCCGAGGGGCAAGATATTTCGGCCAATTGTCCGGACCCAATAGCTGGTCCTGAAGATGAGATTTTTATATGCCCACATCCCAGGTCATGGATTATTTTTCTTCCAAACCCAAGAGCCTCATACTCAATGTTTTGTTTTATACATAATTTTGCCACATTTCAGTAGTTTTTTATAACGGTACATCAGGGGAGAAATCTGATGTCACATTTATGATTTTATTTGATTATTTTAGTATATACTGGAAAAGCAAGCACGATACCCAAACAAGTTAATTGGTTTGAGCGAAATATACATGGCTAGTGAAAACGACATGGCTGTTTTACCTCAAGTGTACTACACAAAATTATAAAATTATCTTTTGGCTAATGGCTATGCAAGGGCTGTTGTGACTCTACTCGACTGAAATGGTATTTCGGATGCCACGCACCTGGTGTCTGGATGCTCTTAATCAATGATACAGGAGAGTGGCTCTGCCCAGTTGTGATGAGGGATACTAATCCATGCCTGCAATGTTCTTTGTGTTGAATTCTGATATCATATCTGAAGGGTGCTTACGTTTTTTTTATTATCGGTTAAAGCTATAAAACAATATATTGAACATGTTCGTGTATGTTCTTGGAATTATTTATAGAGTCTTATGTAGTCCACAACCGCATATACACGACACACCCATTAGTTCTTGCCCTCCCATTAGTATCGCAAAGCCAACAAAGTGAATTTTTCTGTTTATATATAGATATCTTTGAACAAATAAATATCTCTAAAATAGATCAAAATGTCCCAATACGACATTTTTTGGAATAGACTAAAGACCAAGTATCTGGGATGAACAACAGCTGCAATATAACTCCAGATAAAGTTACATCTATCTTTTAAGTGGATATCTTTATTGCTGATTACTAGCTCATCATTAAATAATTTGATGCCCACAGCATCAATCACATGATAATAACCATGCATTATTTTAATTTTGTGCAATTTTCCCCACTTATATCTTCTGAACTGATTAAAAAACGCTCTTTATTTGTCACATTATTTTTGTTTTGCCCACCCCCCCCCCCCCCCCACTTCATTTGAGGGACAAAGGCGCTTTTACCCGCAATTTTCCTACATATTTTCTAATGTGATAAGGAACGCTCTTTATTACTTCCTTAAGACGTCAACAGCGTCGATGAAATAACACTGCCACAGTGTGATATAGTTGCCAATAATTTGATGCCCACAGTACCTACCCCACGACATTAACCATGCATTATTTTACATTTGTGCAATTTCCCCCACATATCTTCTGAACTGATAAGAAACGCTCTTTATTGTCATATACTTTTTGGAAATCCCCCACCCCTCAGACATCTGGGGTCAAAGGCGTTGTTATCCGCAATTTTCCTACATATTTTCTAAAGTGATATGGAACGCTCTTTATTGCTCATTTTGCTTCTTTAAGAGTGATTTCGACAGAATTTACGAAATTACACTCCATTTCAGTTTATCGCTGTTTTTAAAATTTGACGACCCAGATTGCAACCATTTTGGGTACATTATCAATTATTTAGATAAAATAAGTTTCAGTGTCTGAGGACTGATAAGATTCCCTGGGTAAAATTTTCAACTCTGAGAATCCATTGATTTTCACGAAATTTACATTGTTTTTTTCTCTTCTTTTTGTGTTGGCTAATGTACTTATTCCTGGTAAGAAGCCTTGTGTTGCAATTTATGTTAAGCTAAAAGCATAAATGCTCTGAACTATATATATATATTTCTGTTTTTGTTTATTTTGAATAAATATTGAAATTATTTTCTCCATTGTCATATTTTGTGGTCCACATGTCATTAATATCTTTAGAGGGAAGATTATCCACTAAAAGTTGATTAAATAGCTAGATTGAGTGTTATATTGGACCCCTTTGAATATCTATTAAAATAGCTAGAACAACCACTCGAGGTAGAATAATTTCCCACCAATAGTAGTTATCAGATTAACTACCTGCAGGTAGCAAAAATTCCAACCACTCGCAGGTAGTAAATTTAAATACTGGGTAGTTCATATTCATCCCACTACCTAAAGTAGTTAAAATTTAGCCTACCTTTGGGTAGTTAAATTAGCCCCAAGAGGTAGTTATTTCAACCACTGAAGGTAGTTATTTTAACTACCAAAGGTATTTAATTTTTTAGCTACCCGCCAGGTAGTAAAATTAACCTCCCAAGGTAGCGGGATGAATACGAACTACCAAAAGTAGTAAAATTTAACTACTTTTGGGGTTAATTTAGCAACTTTGAATTTAGTGTGTGTTATCTCAAGTTGATCTATTACACTAATTAATGCTAGTCTTAGTAATACGTATGAGTTGTTTGACATATTTATAGAACAATATAGACATCGTTCATATAAAGGCCGTGAACACGATTGGTTGCCGATGATGCCATATTGTATATATACCAATTGGGTTAAATTACTATTTTGACTAGAATGACATCAAGTGTGTATGCCATTGCACTTCAGTGGCAAAAACCATCAAAGTAAATTACAAATACCGACACAATTAAATAAACGGAGTGGCTAAAGAGCGGTATACCCCTCTTTAGCACTGAGTGATACCGAACGGTATACCGCTCTTTAGCGACGAGGCTAAATTGCGATATAAACCGCCGGTGTACACCACTCTTGAGTGTCTGACAGGTACACCGTTCTTAGGCGTTTGTCACTAAATAGCAGTATACCGTTCTTTAGCGCCAATGCTGAAGAGCGGTATACCGTTCTTTAGCACCAACCGCTAAAGAGTGGTATACTGTTCTTTAGCGTATCAGGCCCATATAGCGAAAGAGTGGTATGCCACTCTTTAGCATTTGGTACTAAAGAGCGGTATACCGCTCTTTAGCCCAAACGCTAAATAGTGGTATATCGTTCTTTAGCGTGTCAGGCCCATATATAGCTAAAGAGCGTATGCCGCTCTTTAGTGTTTGGTACTAAAGAGCGGTCTTTAGCCACGACCATAAATAAAAGACACGCGGCCATTGGCTAGCCTTTGATTCATAGTGTGCCAATGAGAACATTCCATTAGCGACTGATCTACAGTCTTCGGGAACTTATAATCAGAATGTCTATGAGAAAGCTTGTTTTCCCAGTTAATTAATAAGGCATTTTAATAATATATGTTTCCACATTCACATTTTTCAGTGCAATTGTTTTCAATTGAACCACGCGCTCGACTGTTTGGCCGGACGTGATTTATATGTACCAGGATCTTTCGAAAATGTTTTAAACTTTCTAGAAATATGTTCGCACCTCACTGTCTCTGCGTAAAAAAAACGATTCCGTACGCATCTTTTAGACTTGATCTCAACTCATTTCCTCGAGTTTCAAGTTACATAAAATAGGCTTCTAATGTGCAGTACTATTGCACACTTTTGTTTTCATGCAGTATATATATATATATATTTATAATAAAACAACACGAAGTTGTTGGCAGATGGAATGGTTTAGCCAGTCCGTGTAATACGAGTCTCAGCTGTCTGGACATCGACGCAATCATGTCTGATGTTTTGCGCGCCCATGTAGCTCGTGACGTCCTGATGTGAGTCGTGACGTCATGGCGTCTTGATCGGTTTCCAGAAATAAATCATTGAATATTGTTAATTTATGAACGATTTATTACCAAAATAAAACCAGATAACGATGCAAATTAAGTATATATGTGGATTTAAATTACAATTGATGCAACCATTTCATATTTTGCGTGTCCATTATTTACAGTATGTACTTCCGGTATGACGTAACATGTTCGCGGAAGGACAGACAGACAAAGATCCGAACCGAAAACATTACTTGCGTCCAGAATGTACTGGCGCAAGTAATAATGGGCTGTGCAGTCATGGTCCAAATTCATTTCCACTATCATGACACATTCCCACAAACTAGAACCGTGTGTATTGTTATCATCTGCTTGGATCTGTTCGGTGAGACGATTGATGAAGCCACCAAGATTGTTCTTAGGATCATGTTCAAGAAGTTTGGGTATATTATGCATTATGGTCTTCTACGCCTTAGCAGAAAGGCATCCGTCAAATATCAGACTTGCAACATTCGAAGCCATATACAGAAGTTGTCCGGGTACGCCAGTCCGTTAGATGGGTATGTGAATTGGTGAACCATATATGAGAAGTGGCTGTATGGGAAGATCACCCGCTGTACGTGTTGTTATCCCCATTAGGTCAACAAAGTTGACAATACGCAGATATATAGGTCCTTCTGAAAGCTATTATACGCATTGACCGAATACCTTTATAGTGTATCGCACAAGATGAGGCCCATAAGGGGCATATGTACAGTAGCATCTGAATTATACCATAAGCTATACCGCGAATGAAGCTCGCCAAGAATAAGGATACGAACTCCAAGCTTCCGAAACAAACACGTGAGCAGGACACCGGCATATGTATTGTTTGAAACATTCCGATTAATGGGACCCTTCTACAAAGAAGTGTAGAAAACTGTTATGAGTGAGATAAATTAATCTGACGAAGAGATGGATGGAATCTGGTCCAGATAATGCTAAATGTGACAATTAGAATAAGCTCAGCTACTGTTGTTTTGATTCTTGGAAGTCATAATATGAATATTCGGCGCACCTATATACGGTTACGGCCATTATGGGCCCTTAGTGGAGAATGGATTTTGAAATATCACATCTCGATTTTGGGGTATAATCCTTCCAAAAGGATACGACTTACGTTGGAACTAATGTACCGTTTCGTTTATACAGATCGATATTAATATGACAAAAAGTTGAAATTAGTATGTGATAATATCGGCTTCTTTTCAATATCTGGCCGCCAGTTTGGCCGCCATATTGATTGTGAGTATCAATTGCCAAACCCTAATGAATACTTCATATCAATATTCCTTATCAAAATGTGATGATGGGTAGAAATCGTGTAACAATAACGCCCATCGTAAGAAAGTAAAGAAATGTAGGCGTGTTTCGAATTTCGGTCGCCATCTTGGCCGCATCTTCAATTTGGAAAACCATTTCTTTCATGAGATGTAAAGTAATTACTTCACCTCAGTATTTCCAACTCACTGTAATAATAGGTAGAGTTGTCTCGACAATAATGCCCAATGATGTGAATATGAGGGATTTTTCAAAATTTATCCGCAATTGTGGGCGCCATTTTGGATTTAGGGGAATTTTATTTGTATATGGTACAAGGAAAGTTCTTCGCCTAAGTGTTCCCAACTCACAATAGCAAGCAAGTGTGGATTTTTCATGACAATAATGTTCACTGATGTTAAAATCGACAATTTTTGGAAATTTTTCCAATTTTGGTGGCCATTTTGGCCGCCATCTTAGATTTAGGTGCATATTCGTCAAATCATATATAAGAGGAATCCTGGCTCGAGTATCTCCTGCACATATATATGCATGGGTGTTGTTATGATAGCAATAACATTCATTGATTCGAAACATTACATGGCGTTATTAACGTATATCCGGCTTTGACCTATTATACCGGCATTTGGGAAAACGTGATATCGGACAAAATTATCCCACAATGAATGTATATTATGGTCCCCATGTGTTCGTCAATGAATCTTCTATGCGATAAATGTATAACATCAGGCCCAGATGTCAATATTTTCCCACAAAGACAAACGAAATGTGATAAAATGTAAGACAAATAGCATATGTTCACATTTCGGCGGCCATCTTGGCCGCCATATTGGATTCTGGTGTCTGATTTTTGGCCAATTTGTAAGTGTTGTATATTGGCATTACGAATCGAGCGGAGAACAAGACCGCATGTGATATCATCTACACTATAACTGCGACCAAAGATACCTGGTGCATATAACAAAAATGGCCACCATGATGGACGCCATATTGTATGGAGTCTCTGTGGCCACTTTTGTTTCTTGTTAACAACCGAAAAACATTAGAGGAGACATTAAGAAAGAAAATTAGTGGGGTGAAGTTGAGTCCGGGGGGAGGGGTTGCAGAGCTCGACCAATATCCCCTGAACTAATATGCAGCAGACAAAAAAGCGCGGATGCAGTTGTTGATTTTTTATTTTTAGCTTGTCGTCTGACGTCATCATCTAGTCTTGAGACGCCGGTGTGCATTCTCTGGATACCCGTTTTGGTGGTGTGTATTCACAACCTTGCTATTCTATTTTTAGCTTGTTGTCTGACATAACCAGCTAGTCCGGGGATGTCGGTGTGCTTTCTTTGAATGCCTGTTTTGGAGGTGGGCATTCATAAATCTCAAAATCTACTATGAATAGTATATATTGGTACCAAAGAGTGGGATAAGCGAATCTCACAATATCAACTCGATTTGAAAGTTACAGAGGGAAATATTGCTGTCAATGGGTGGTGTTCCTCCGATTGCCTTAACAGTTATATCACAAATAAATTTATTGAGGGGCATGCCTTCACTGCTCATCACCTAGCTTAATTTTGCCCGGTTCCACTTTCAAAGCTTATGTTGTGGGAGTACGTACGGCAAGGTGATTTTTTTTTCACCCCCCCCCCCCAGAAACCAGCAATGGCGTGTTTAATTGAACCCGATGGTTATCTATAGAATCTGACCCTGTGAAGTAAACAGCACCCAAGTTCTCACTTCCATTTGTAAAGAATTGTTATGTTTCTATGAGCAAATAAATTTCCAAACTGTCTAGCTGTCAGTATTAAAATTCAAATAATGACAATAAGCTTAAATGGCCATTTCTGGTAAGTTATCGACCATCATATACGTAATCATAAACAGCATATAGCAAGCCTACATTCGTCTTGTATTCAACGTTCCCGGTTTTGTTCTTCATTTTAAAAAGCGGCAGGAAGTCTTTGTCTATATTTTTCAGTCTCCCACCATTGGCCCATTAATAGCAGCCAGTTGATGCGCCAGGAACAGCAACAGCGATATATCGTTTTATAAACGGACCGTTAATGGCATGTTTACTAATTACATTTAATAATCATAACGAATGGTCATTGTTTTTATATATATAGCGTTTAGCGACAACACATAATGTTCAGAATGAATGTTGAGAATCCTTTCTGTCAAATGAGGACTTTCATCTTATAACGTCATGACGTCATAAAGCGTTTCAGTTGTATTTTGTGTATATGGCTCATAGGAGTGGTTCATTTATGTGTATAATCTGATACACTTTTCTGGTTTTACCTGTCAAATGGGACTCGGTGGATAACAAGTTATTTTTGTAGAAAACGTCAAAATATAGCGATTCTATGTGATTTTCAAATGAGGACCAAGAATTAGGTCTCCATTTGCTACTCAAGTCCCAATTTGTTGTTGTGTATTCCAGACGAGGTCCTCATTTGGCACATTATACAAACGCACGTGTACACACACAGACGACGGGTTTTATATATATAGACTAGGGGGTTGCCCGTCAAAATGACGGGTATATAAATGTTCTTTAACATTTTCTAGTGTCCGCATTCATGGACACATGGAATGGTCATGCTTCTCTTTTTTGTTACTGGATGCGGGTTGGAACACTTTATTTCACTAAAAACTGTATTTCTACACACCCAGTTCACATATGTGCATGCACATATTGAACGAAACAAAATCAGCATATTATTTAAATATTACTATACACCAACTGAAACATACTCAATTCAGGAGCCTTTATTCGGGAGCTTGCGGCACATTCTTAGGAACCTGTATTCAGCATGCCGCCTAATGATCACACGCCTGCACTGCGCGGCCTATTTGTATGAACACTTTATTTAAATTTTTACCCATACCCCCATCTCCCCAACCCATGTATATGCATGCACATATGGAACGCAAAAATCAAGATATTTTACTGTATCTATACTGAAACAGGCTCAATTCGGGAGCCTATATTTAGCGGAGTATGGGCCTACAGCCCCTTTCTGCGTTTCGCGCACATTATATGATATTAAACTGCGTGCACTTCGCGCACACATGGGGAGTTTGCAGCACAATTTGAACGGACCCCCATTGGGCCCTGTATTCAGCATGCAGCCTAATGATCACACGCCCTGCACTGCGCGGCCCATTTGTATGAACATTTTATTTCAATAAAACTGTATTTTTACCCCCATCCCCATCTCCCCAACCCATATATATGCATGCACATATGGAACGCAACAATCAAGATATTTTACTTTATCTATAGTAACTGAAACAGACTCAATTCGGAACCTTTATTTAGCGGGCGAGGGGCCTATGTACAGCCCCTTTGTGAGCTTCGCGCACATTATCTGATTTTAAACTGCGTGCGCTTCGCGCACATTTTGATCTTTTTAACATTCTTTTATCAGATTTGCACTCAACCGAAAGATTAAAAGAGCATTAATTAGCGTCGGCAGTATTGTTTACACTATATTATTAGTCCCGGTCCGGGATTCCGGGATGTGATTTTTCTAACTGAGTTCCGGCGAATTTACTGAGTTCACGGTACCCACTGGCGGGAGGTCAGACTGTGTCCATTCGCCATCTTCCGTGTATACCGGTACTCCTTCCATTCCACACTCGTATCAAAGACAGCATTCTTTCTTATGTTCAAACCGAACTGGCAAATTTAAATACCATATTAGCACCCATTCGCAACGACGAACATTCGAGTCTTGACTCTGCACCCCATTACATCCACCCATTCCGAACGACGGTAGAACGTTCGAGTCTTGACTCAACACCCCACTATACATGCACTCCGCGACAAAATCAACATTCGTTACCTAAATTCACACTAAACCTGAACTGACAAATTAATTTAGCGCCTATTTCCAACAAGGCTTTGGTAGAGGCATGAAAGTTTCGTCTACAATAGCAAAGCAAGTGTGGGTTAGCGTGCGACGTCAATGACGTTATTTCGACAAACGTCATAAGAAATAGTGTCTATACTTGAGTGCAAATACTGCATTTTGGGACCATGTTAGATCTCAGGTTTGCTTTCACCAATCGGCATGAAATTTGGTGAGTCATCTTCTAAGACACAATATAGGCCATGGTACAAATTTGGGCCACATTGCGTGCATGGTTGAAAATTTATAAACGCGCCAAAAGCGTGACCGAGTTATACACACACACACACCCTCACCCTCACTGATACACACACACACACACACACACACACACAGACGACGGGTTTTATATATATAGACTAGGGGGTTGCCCGTCACAAAATGACGGGTATATAAATGTGTTTTGTTATTTTCTAGTGTCCGCTTTCATGGACACATGGAATGGCCATGCTTCTCCTTTTTTGTTACTTTATGCGCGTTGAAACTCTTCATTTCATTAAAACTGTATTTCTACACACCCAGTCTACATATGCGCATGCACATATTGAACGAAACAAAATCAGTATATTATTTAAATACTACTATGCACCAACAGTTACTGAAACATACTCAATTTAGGAGCCTTCACTCGGGAGCTTGTTGCACATTTTGAACCTGTATTCCGCATGCCGCCTAATTATCATACACCTGCACTGTGCGATCCATTTGTATGAACACTTTTCAATAAAATTGTATTTTTACCCCCACCCCATCTCCCCAACCCATGTATATGCATGCACATATGGAACGCAACTATCAAAATATTGTACTTTATCTATACTGAAACAGGCTCAATTCGGATGACTTTATTTAGCGGGAAGGGGTCTACATGCAGCCCCTTTCTGCGCATCACGCACATTATATGATCTTAAACTGCGTGAGCTTCGCGCACACATAGGGAGCTTGCAGCACATTTTAAACGGACCCCCTTTGGAACCTGTATTCAGCATGCAGTCCAATGATCACACGCCCTGCACTGCGCGGCCCATTTGTATTTTTGCCCCACCATCATCTCCACAACCCACGTATATGCATGCACATATGGAACGTAACAATCAAGATATTTTACTTTATCTATAGGGCCTACTAACTGAAACAGGCTCTATTCGGAACCTTTATTTAGCGGGGGAGGGGTCTACAGCCCCTTAGTGAGCTTCGCGCACATTATATGAATTTAAACTGCGTGCGCTTCGCGCACATTGTGATCTTTTAAACATTTATTCTTTTATCAGATTTGCACTCAACCGAAAGTTTAAAAGAACATTAATTAGCGTCGGCAGTATTGTTTACACTGTATGCCCTATTATTAGGCCTGTCCCAGGAATGTGATTTTTCAAACTCAGTTTGGCGAATTTACTGAGTTCATGGTACGCACTGGCGAGAGGTCAGACTGTCCATTCGAGTTCTTCCGTATATAGCGGTACTCCTTCGATACTACATTCAATGCACAACTTTCGTATCAAAGACAGCATTATTACTTATGTTTGAACCCAACTGGCAAATTGAAATACCATATTAGCACCCATGACCAATGACGAACGTTCGAGTCTTGACTCTGCACCCCACTACATCCACCCATTCCCAACGACGGTAGAACGTTCGAGTCTTGACTACACCCCACTATACATGCACTTCTGCAACAAAATCAACATTCGTTATCTAAATTCACAATGAACCTGAACTGACACATTAATTTAGCGCTTATTTCCAACAACGCTTTGGTTGAGCGCATGGAAGTTTCGCCTACAATAGCAAAGCAAGTGTTGTACTGCGTTCGACGTCAATGACGTCATTTGGACAAACTTCATAAGAAATAGTGTCTACTTGAGTGCAGATACTGCATTTGGGGACCATGTTAGATCTCAGGTTTGCTTGGACCAATCGGCGTGAAATTTGGTGAGTCACCTTTTATGACAAACTATAGGCCGTGGTACAAATTTGGGCCACATTGGACGCATGGTTAAAAAGTTATAAACGCGCCAAAAGCGTGACCGAGTTACACACAGATACACACACACACACACACATACACAGACGGCGAAGCCGCGGAAGCGAAGCGACCAGGGTATACGTATGCGAATATGAGATATATACTAATCGACTTTTTCGGCCCAATCTAAAAATAAATTGAAATCACCTAAAATAGGATAATTTATTCATAACTGAAGGGTCAGCCAGGGTCAGCGGAGTCCAAAATTCTATTGTTGGCAAACGGTCGCCATTTTGTATTGATTAATGCCACCTCGAAATGTGTAATTGGACAAAATGCTACAGGGCAAAAATAAAAAACTTTGATCCGGCAACTGTTAGCTATACTTCATCATATGTAGGAACATCATGCTCCTAAAGCCAAATATATTTTCAAAAAGTGAATGTAAATTGAACAAAAGCTCTGGTTAACAAAAAAGTTAAATTGCATGAAAAAGTTTTGTTTACATGTTTCATAAAATTATTAAAAATATTTACCCCGAAAGAGGAATCTAGCGACCCTGCTGGCCGTTTACATATTATCTTCAATTTTCTAACGTTATTTCCGCCTAAAAAATTGATGAAATATTCTCAAAGTTCAAGGCCGACAAACGGAAACTTTAAGTTCCGAATGAAAGATCGCAGAGTCATTTTAAGATTGCTTCTTGGGAAACCAGTAAAGGCGTCATGACATCAAGACGTACATCATGACGTCACTACCTACACCGGCGCGCAAAATTCCAGACAAGACTGCGTCGATGGCCAGACAGCTGAGACTCGTATTACATGGCAGGCTAAATATCCACATTTACGTTATATGTGATTATTTACATACATTGTATAGATCATTTTCTTGTGTCCGTTATAATTAGGGTGGATACACACATGCATGTAATTTCTGTATGTAAAATACATTTATTTTACATGGCCACACCAATAATTGACAACATTAATCACCTGCATGCGCGCGAGCGGTTCATTGTTAACAGGCCAGACAAGTGAGCAGTGCTAAGCGAGACAAATTGTCTTCTATCAGTACATTTAAGGCCAGTCCAAAACATGTCTTCTCTCACGGATGCGGAAATTAGTCAAGTCTGTGTGATATCTGGCATTTTATTAATGCACGACCACCAGAAGCCATACGTCTGGCATATATACAGGCTTGATGTAGAACATTTTCAACCATGATGCTTGTTTGGGTGGGGTCTCGAAAGCTTCAAATCGCTGAGGGACTTAGTTGAATGTAGCCTATCGGTCGAAATAAGGTACAATATGATATGTTTTACTTAAATAGCTCAGAGTTAGCCACCCCCCGCCTGGTAGCTTTCTGGGTCATAAATAGCCCCTGCATGCGTCGGGGAAATCCTGATCCACCTCTGCTATAAATAAGAGAGGACTGGTAATTATTTAAATAGAAAGTCTACCACATGGGTTATCACACGAACAATTATTTTAAGTGGCTGGCGACTCGGTCCAAGATAACGGCTTATCTACATTCCGACTTAATTGGAACTAGAACTCAGTGCGTCCAACACGTAGGCAATGATTTGGTTGTCAGTGGACACATATTACATCGTCTGTATGATCCACGTAAAACGCCAAATACACGATAATTACAGAGATTATATGCATGTGTGTATCAACCCTTAGGGTTTATCATCAAATCCTTCTATAAAGATAACAATTCATCCGATAATCCCATGAACAGTAACAAGCGGGCGCAAATTACGTTTACGTACATGATCATATTATATATAGACTAGGGGGTTGCCCGTCACAAAATGAATGGTATATAAATGTTCTTTGTTATTTTCTAGTGTTCGCGTTCATGGACACATGTAATGGTCATGCTTATCTTTTTTGTTACTGGATGCGCGTTGGAACACTTTATTTTACTAAAACTATTTCTACATACCCAGTCCACATATGCGCATGCACATATTGAACGTAACACAATCAGTATATTATTTAAATGCTACTATGCCCCAACTGAAACTCAATTCAGGAACCTTCATTCGGGAGCTTGCTTCACGTTTTGAACGGACCCCCTTTGTAACCTGTATTCAGCATGCCGCCTAATGAGCACACGCCTGTACTGCGCGGCCCATTTGTATGAACACTTCATTTCAATAAAACTGTATTTTTACCCCACCCCCCCATCTCCCCAACCCATGTATATGCATGCACATATGGAACGCAACAATCAAAAATAGTTTACTTTATCTATACTGAAACAGGCTAAATTCGGGAGCCTATATTTAGCGGGGGATGGGCCTACAGCCCCTTTCTGCGCTTCGCGCACATTATATGATATTAAACTGCGTGCACTTCGCGCACACATGGGGAGTTTGCAGCACAATTTGAACGGACCCCCTTTGGAACCTGTATTCAGCATTCAGCCTAATGACCACACGCCCTGCACTGCGCGGCCCATTTGTATGAACACTTTATTTCAATAAAACTGTAATTTTGCCCCCACCATCATCTCCCCAACCACGTATATGCAGGCACATATGGAACGCAAAAATCTAGATATTTTACTTTATCTATAGGGCCTACTGACTGAAACAGGCTCTATTCGGAACCTTTATTTAGCGGGGGAGGGGTCTGCAACCCCTTAGAGAGCTTCGCGCACATTATATTAATTTAAACTGCGTGCGCTTCGCGCATTGTGATCTTTTAAACATTTATTCTTTTATCAGATTTGCACTCAACCGAAAGATTAAAAGAACATTAATTAGCGTCGTAGTATTGTTTACACTGTAGGCCCTATTATTAGACCTGTCCCGGGAATGTGATTTTTCTAACTCAGTTTGGCGAATTTACTGAGTTCACGGTACCCACTGGCGGGAGGCCAGACTATCCATTCGCCATCTTCCGTGTATACCGGTACTCCTTCGATACTACATTCAAGGCACAATTTTCGTATCAAAGGCAGCATTATTTACTTATGTTTAAACCCAACTGGCAAATTAAAATACCATATTAGCACCCATGACCAACGACGAACGTTGATGCACCCCACTACATCCACCCATTCCCAACGACGGTAGAACGTTCGAGTCTCGACTACACCCCACTATACATGCACTTCCGCGACAAAATCAACATTCGTTATCTAAATTCACAATGAACCTGAACTGACACATTCATTTAGCGCTTATTTCCAACAACGCTTTGGTTGAGCGCATGGAAGTTTCGCCTACAATAGCAAAGTGAGTGTTATACTGCGTTCGACGTCAATGACGTCATTTGGACAAACGTCATAAGAAATAGTGTCTACTTGAGTGCAGATACTGCATTTGGGGACCATGTTAGATCTCAGGTTTGATTGGACCAATCGGCGTGAAATTTGGTGAGTGACCTTTTATGACACACCATAGGCCGTGGTACAAATTTGGGCCACATTGGACGCATGGTTAAAAAGTTATAAACGCGCCAAAAGCGTGACCGAGTTATACACACACACACACACACACACCCTCACACACACACACACACACACACAGACAGATACACACACAGACAGATCTTCCAAATATATATAATAGATTACTTGGGTGCAAATTTGGTTGAACTGGTATCCCAGATCAAACATTCCTGATTGAATGGCTAAGTCTGAACGCCTGGTGCATTAAGCTGAGGGTGTCTGAGTCCGCTGTCAACCGAAAGTTATCCTGTAACGCTTGGTCACTAATAATCTTTTTCTGTGCAGCCAACTTATTGATGATGGATTTCACATCAACACTCTTGCTGTATATAAGCTCTGGCTCATTCACACACTATGCTTTCTGAAACACAACACTGTCCCCAGAATCATTCTGCAACCTCGGTGGTTGCCCATAAAATCCGCCATGTTCCCATCGAATTTTCGAATCGAATCCGCAATGTTCCCATCGAATTCTCGAATCGAATCCGCCATGTTCCCATCGAATTCTCGAATCTATTCCGCCATGTTCCCATCGAATTCTCGAATCGATTCCGCCATGTTCTCAGGAATTTCGTATTGAAATTTGGTAGAAGCGATTATTGTTACACAATATTTAAGAACCATCGACCCATTGGATATTATATATGAAACCTCGTTTACTTTACTTTTATGGCATGAAAAATAGTTTTAATTTAAATTTCACTCTTTTCATATACCAAGAACTATATTTTTTTCTCCAAAAGTGCTGTTCATGTATCCATGATATCATATCTCAAGCTCATGTATCCATGATATCATATCTCAATCTCATGAGACTTAATTGATTCGTGAAATTTAATGAATATTTTCATTTAGAAAGGCATCTACCCATAAATTATTTTCTATATTTGAGAATTTTCATGTCATGCTTCGTTGGTAGTCCGTCGAATCGATTACTCTATGTGAACATGGTGCCTCGAAGACAATAGTCGTGGTGTACTCATTATAACACAAGACAACCACGACCGATATGTGCTTCTCGTATCGACGATTACCATACAATCATTGTGCTGCCTTTAGTCAGTCTTCTTCCCACCAATTTGTTAGGAAGGATGTTAGTACGCAATGTCGGACAATCGCATAATGATTAATAACAATCCATGACAGGAAATTTGTTCTAAGGGAGTAATGTAAAATGAGTTTGAAATGGACATTATTGACGGTTATTATTGGAATTATTTATCTCAATCTACCAGGTCCGTTGTAGATCATTTAATATTCATAACTGCATACTATGATTGACTATGACTATGATTATTTATTCATAACTCATTCATATGATATATACAATTATATACACAGTGTAATAGTATAACATTCAATGAGCTATCGGGGACAGCATAACCAAGAAGGTTGTCTACCTGCCGTCCCCGTTGCAAAGTAATATAACTATACATGTAATAATAATTTTAATTTATCTAGGTTTTGTCTTGTTAACTTTAAACATTGGTATTTAATTGTCTGTGTTTTAATAAATAATAGTATAATTCGTTTGTCGTTCACCGTTCATCGCTCAGTTTGTGATATGGTATGTAAAGTACAAGCATGTGGAATATGGATATGTGGATGAGGCCAGCGGAGAACCATGATAATTGTTTAACCAATGGGTCGGACAAGGCATTCGAATAAGGCATTCGAATAATACATTCATGTATTTCCTGCGATAGGGTGATGATGCACATCGAAATCGGGTCGGCCGTTTTCGAGTTCATCGCGAACACACACACAGACACACACACAGACAGATCTTCCAAAATATATAATAGACTAGAAGGTGACCCGACTTCGTCCGGGCTTTGACCTTGAATTGACCATTTTGAAGGTCAAGGTAAGTTGGGGTAACGATTTGACCCGTCCAAAACACTGCCCGGACAAAAGTACCCGACAAAAGTACCCGTCGAAACTTTACCCGATTTGACCTTGAATTGATAATTTTGAAGGTCAGGTCGGGGTCACGATTTGACCCGTCCAAAACACTCAGTGGACAAAAGTAACCCTTTGTATCAAATTTCGTGGAAATCCCATCAAAATTCGCGATTTGACCTTGAATTGACCCGATTTCAAGATCAAGGTCACGTCGCACGGGCAAATTAATAGGCCTGTGCCACTTCTCGGCCGAAAATACCCCCACATACCAAGTGTCATCGAAATCCCGTGATATTCGGGCGTTTGACCTTGAAAAGTTTAAATGACCCGATTTCAAGGTCAAGGTCACGTCACACGGGCAAATTAATAGGCCTATGCCACTTCTCGGCCGAAAATACCCCCACATACCAAGTTTCATCGAAATCCCGTGATATTCGGGCGTTTGACCTTGAACAGTTGAAATGACCCGATTTCAAGGTCAAGGTCACGTCGCACGGACAAATTAATATGCCTATGCCACCCCCGGCCGAAAATACCCCCACATACCAAGTTTCATCGAAATCGGGTCGGCCGTTTTCGAGTTCATCGCGAACACACACACACACACCCTCCCACACACACACACACACCCTCACTGATACACACACACACACACACAGACGACGGGTTTTATATATATAGATACTAGTGGGTTGCCCATCACAAAATGACGGGTATATAAAATGTCCTTTGTTACTTTTTTGTTTTGTTTTTTGTATATTTTTTTATTTATATGATTTATGTACATTATATACAGTGATGTCATACAAACATATATGTAAGTATTACAAAAACAATCATGTTAATAATTAAAATGACATCACATGTGTGGCGGGTGGGGTCCTTGCACACTAACCATGCACTCTCCTTGCACACCATTCAGTACATGCATATCAATACACAAAACAAAAAACAAACAATAATACCTTCGTCTGTTACTTGTTAATTTCTAGTGTCCGCGGCCATGAACAAATTTTCATTTCTATATAAGAAATGGAATGGGCATGCTTCTCTTTTATGACGCTGGAACAATTTATTATACTAAAAACTGTATTTTTACACACCCAGCCCACATATGCGCATGCATATATTGAACGAAACAAAATAAGCATATATTATTTTAAATATTACTACATACTAACTGAAATTCGGGAGCCTTTATTCGACGACGAAGGGAGCTTGCGGCACATTTCGATCTTAAACGGACCCCATTTGGAGTCCCCCCTTTATTCAGCATGCAGTCTAATGATCACAGGCCCCTGCACTGCGGCCAATTTGTAGGAACACTTTTTTTTCAATAAAACTGCACTTTCCGCCCCACCTCTCCCCAACCCACATATGCATACACATATGGAATGCAGCAATCAAGATATTTTACTTTATTTCTATTACTAAAATGTTCAGTCATTTCGTGAAACCACTGTGAGGGCCAGTCACTTCATGAAATGACTGAAATTTCCAGTCATTTCATGAAATGACTGATATTTAGTTATATTCTTTACACAATCTGACTAATTTCAGTTACTAACTGAAACAGGCTCCATTCGGAAGCCTTTATTTGGGGGGGGGGGGGCTCCGGCCCATTTGTGCGCTTCACGCACATTATATGATCTTAAACAGCGCACATTTTCATCTTTTAAGCATTCTGATCAGATTTGCACTCAACTGAAAGATTAAAAGAGCATTAATTAGCGAAAGGCAGTATTGAATTATTACTGTATTACTGAATTACTGAATTATTCAGCATTGTATTATTAGTCCCGGCCCGGGAATGGTTCCAGCGAATCTACTGAACGGTACCCACTGGTTATGCCAACTTGTTACTACTTGAGCTATCTTATCGCATGTACATTAAAACAATTCAATGTTTGCCGACAAGATCAAGCACAGAAATGTCATTGTCCCTGCTCCGAGTCAATCCACTCAGATTTTAAATTGAAAAGTAAAAACTATTATTCGTGGGCTCTTTGTTATAACTTGCCATGCAACCACCGTGAAGCTCTCTGTATTTTCTATTCAACATTCAATGTTATATATAATTAAACACCCTCCGATTGAATGAATATGAGACATTAAACAACATACACAAGTATGGCACCACATTTGCTGAGACGGGATTATTTCATATTTAATCTCAACGGAAGGCAACGGTGGAGTACCCGGCGTCATACTCAAAATAGTTGTATAACTATGTCAGCGAAGTCATGCAGCGTTTAACACCTCTGGTAATCGCATGTTTTAGTCATATAATCTCCCTTGATTTTTTCAAAGGTTATGCCTTCTAAACGCTATCATGGCATGTCAGGGTAATTAACACTGATATGGTATACTACTAACTCACCAGGGTGGAAAGATAAGATTTAAAACAGAAGGATGAAAATACACGATAGAACTCACTAGGGTAAACATGCTGGGGTATATATATGGCTGAAATCACCACGGTGAAAACATCAATGTGAAATTACAAGACTGAAATTGCCAAGTTGCAATTAACGGGGAAAAATACCAGGTAATTTTTGTTGAAACACCTGGGTAACTGAGTATGCTGACAGCGGATCAAAAACACCAGGGGGATTTTTGACTTACCAGGGTTAAAATCGGATCAAAAGTTGAGAGACTCTCAATGTGCCACTTTGATCGACAACTGAAAATGTCGATAAACATGATAATTTGTTCATACACGCTCTCTGACACAAGCACACTTGAAGCAGTGGACTCTAGCTGATATCGAGTCCCTGTCTCCATAAATCTGATATACATATCCTCAGTTATACACGTTGATCTTTCACTGACCTTTTGTCTGACATTGGTTGCCTGTGAATCCAGATGTACAAGAACATTTGTCATTCTGCAGTGCAACCCCATTTAGACAGGAGAGGATCTGCAATTGACAAAGGAATGTAAAGATAACTTCGCATGGTGGAAATATTATAAACTGTATGTTTGTATAAAGGGAAAAGTGTCGTATATATAGTCAACAAATACAAGATCAACATAATAAAATACACATGAGGGTAAATACATACACACTCAGTACAAAATTAAAGTGAACGCATTTGCGCGAAAGGTGTGGCTTTTGTATGTGATATGTATTGTTTTTAGATATCAATCCTGGAATCATACGAGGTAACATAAAATACATAATACATAAAACTCTCTATCATTTATACTAAAATTTATTTTTGAAATTAGAAATTGCACAAAGAAATAACATACGTATCAAGGATAATTAATAAATAAATTTCTAGGGCACGGGTATAAACGATAATCTCGAATGTTAAAACTTCCAGAATAGAAATAACTCTGTAATACCGACACAGTTCGCCACACTGGTGTCATTCTTTTATCACGTTCGGTGTTATTCTAAAGAACAAACAGTACTTTTGTCATTTATTTACGGGGCCATTTATATGCCTGAATGTGTCCGACATAAGATAATAATTTGGAAATTGCCTCACCTTCTGGATGAAGTCGCTGTCGATGTCTCTGTCTGTCTGATCACCCGGGTCATCATACCAGTGTGACGATAACCGACACTCGCTCGTCACTCTATTAAAAGACGCCGAGTGACAGACGTCCAGTGCCGAGCATCGCCGACCACATTTCATGGAGCTGTGAGCTTGGATAGATTTGAGGTATCCTTCATCTGTTGTGCTGATTGCGCGTTGCTGTGTTTCGCGGAAAACTGTTTGTTTGCCATTCACTGCCGACACATAACACGTTAGAGCCACGATTACTTCCACAAACAGATTCATTTTTGAACCTGCAATTAAGAATCTAAAAAAAAAAAAATGATTCAAGAGGTAAAGTGACCAGTCTTGAATGGGTATCTCCATACAAATTCCGCAAAAAAAGTAACAGAGTTGCAAATTATCCTTTTATATTGCTCCTTTAAAAGGTTGGCGTTTTTATTTTTGAATGTTATACTGATTTTATCAAAACTATTAAAAATTGACAATTGACAAAGCCCAGCAGCCAGTTAATTATGTCTTTTTAACGATATGGCTACGTTAGTTCCCAGACAACTGCTTCTAACTTTTGATGCGGCGATTTGCATGGACATCCCCATTCATTTGACAACCAGAAAACATACGACGGCAAATTGACACATTTGGGAATTGCAACCATCTTTGAATATTGAACAGACATGGGAGACATGATACAGATATAACACATTTTTATTAAACAGATCAGGCAAAATTCACCATCATTATCAATTAAAGAAGACGGAAATAGAGGTCGTAGCAAAGCATTGGTGAAGAATTGTTTCTATAAAACGTTGACCAAGGAAAACGTTGTACACAGAAACGTATATAATTGAATAGTCTATCAGAAGAATGTGTCTCAACACCTATCATTGACTCTTACAAATCAACATTAAATGATAAATATATGGTGAGATCGGCCAAACAAATTCAGATATAACTTCATGCATGCGTACGACATCAGTGGAAAGAAACAGTGACAAAAACAAGAGAAGGCTTAATGTAGGCCTAAAAATACATATTCTTTAAATCGTTTGACCAGAGGCAAAATAATACTTTCCCTTAGCTGTGAAAGATGAAGGTGGTGCTTCTCATTTCAGAAGGGTTTTTTAAAAGTACCCCCAAAAATTACTATATTTGCACTTTCGAGTACAAAGCTGATTTTCATATTAATAGTGCTATAGTCATTGCTGATCAATAATGCACAATTACTGAAACGAAATTCCCTGGCGTTTTCATTTCAGAATGGGTTTCTTTAAAGTACCTAAACAAAACCCGAAAAATAGTTCTAAATATTATCTGCACTCTCATCATTGTTCACAGACCAAATGGTTAAAAAACGAAATCACCCGGCGAATAGAAAATATGAAACAATAAATGTTATGGTCCCCACACGCTGTCACATTTACCTGGCAAGTTTATCTGAATTTCGTTTTAGAAGCCCTGAAGCTTAGCTATGTATGATTCTTGGCCAGAATCAAAAGTGCAGTAACATCTCATAGTTCTCATGTAAGCGATAAAACAATGGAAAATATATAATATGGAATTGTTTGTGTCATGTTATCGGGCAGAAACATGTTCAAAATCAGCTCTGGGGAAACTTCTTTAAAAACAAGTTATATTTATATGTATGGCTTTATTGTCAGATATTGCGTTCATTGTGGAATATAAACTTCGATACATGAAATTTAAATTTATGTTATAAAGATGGTAGAAACATGCAACAAAAACAAACTATTATTGTTGTCATTACAAAATCCAAAATAGCGGACAAAATATTTCGCTACATTTTACCAGATATTTCCATTTTTTGTAATAAAAAAAGGATATACCACGCTAAATCGATACCTGATAATAATGAGGATTTGGCTCTTCAGTGTGCATCAAATTCAAATAGATTTAGAACCACAATTTCGAGTGTCAAAAGCAACCAAACTTGTATCCAAATATATCCACTGAGTATCCAAAACCATTTAACGAGTGTCCCACATTATCTAAGGAGCTTAAATCCACGCAACGGGTGTCTCAAACCACCATCTTAATTAATATAGTGCACAAAACGGGCGTCCCAAATGTATTAACCATTGTCTCGAACAACATACGTATCGCATTCGACCCAACTAATGTCGCAAACCATCAAAATGGTGTCCAAACACGCCCTAATGTGTAATCCAAACCATACAACGATTGACATAATTATAGCATCCAGAAAATGTCCCAGATCATGCACGTGGTGTCCCTAAGCCCACGATGAACGTCTCAAATGGGTTAGGACACTAGATGCATGGTTTGGGGGGACTATATGTGTGGGTTGGGAATCAGGTGCATGTGGTTTGGAGCACTACTTAATTGTTTGTGACACCAATTGGGGGGGGGGGTGGATACTGGATGTGGAAATGGGACACACATGTGGTGGAATGAGATACTAATTGCCGATTGGTTCACTGTTTGTGCCGTTGAATGGATTGAGACGACAGTTGGCGGTTTGAGACACCTGTTGTGTGATTTAGCAATCTCCTCGTATAGCGTAGGACACTATTTGTGAGGTATTTGGTGCATATTAGACATTCACTTCCTTTCAAACACTCGCTGAATGGTTTGGGACATTGATTGTTGGTGGTTGGGGCACTCATTGGGTGGATTGACACACTCGTTGTATGATTTGGAGGACTCGTTGGATGGTTAGGGACACTCATTGTTGGTAGTTTGGAACATCAGTTGTTTGGGGCACTACCATGCACTGTGGTTTGGAATAATCGTTGCAGGGTTGCGACGATACTCGGGTGAATTTAGATGGCTTGTGACGGCTTGTGACACTTATTGTGTGGGTTAGGACACCAGATACATGACTTGGGTGACTATCTGTGTGGGTTAGGACACCAGATACATGACTTGGGTGACTATCTGTGTGGGTTAGGACACCAGATACATGACTTGGGTGACTATCTGTGTGGGTTAGGACACCAGATACATGACTTGGGTGACTATCTGTGTGGGTTAGGACACCAGATACATGACTTGGGTGACTATCTGTGTGGGTTAGGACACCAGATACATGACTTGGGTGACTATCTGTGTGGGTTAGGACACCAGATACATGACTTGGGTGACTATCTGTGTGGGTTAGGACACCAGATACATGACTTGGGTGACTATCTGTGTGGGTTAGGACACCAGATACATGACTTGGGTGACTATCTGTGTGGGTTAGGACACCAGATACATGACTTGGGTGACTATCTGTGTGGGTTAGGACACCAGATACATGACTTGGGTGACTATCTGTGTGGGTTAGGACACCAGATACATGACTTGGGTGACTATCTGTGTGGGTTAGGACACCAGATACATGACTTGGGTGACTATCTGTGTGGGTTAGGACACCAGATACATGACTTGGGTGACTATCTGTGTGGGTTAGGACACCAGATACATGACTTGGGTGACTATCTGTGTGGGTTAGGACACCATATACATGACCTGGGTGACTATCTGTGTGGGTTAGGACACCAGATACATGACTTGTGTGACTATCTGTGTGGGTTAGGACACCAGATACATGACTTGGGTGACTATCTGTGTGGGTTAGGACACCAGATACATGACTTGGGTGACTATCTGTGTGGGTTAGGACACCAGATACATGACTTGGGTGACTATCTGTGTCGGTTAGGACACCAGATACATGACTTGGGTGACTATCTGTGTGGGTTAGGACACCAGATACATGACTTGGGTGACTATCTGTGTGGGTTAGGACACCAGATACATGATTTGGGTGACTATCTGTGTGGGATAGGACACCAGATACATGACTTGGGTGACTATCTGTGTGGGTTAGGACACCAGATACATGACTTGGGTGACTATCTGTGTGGGTTAGGACACCAGATACATGACTTGGGTGACTATCTGTGTGGGTTAGGACACCAGATACATGACTTGGGTGACTATCTGTGTGGGTTAGGACACCAGATACATGACTTGGGTGACTATCTGTGTGGGTTAGGACACCAGATACATGACTTGGGTGACTATCTGTGTGGGATAGGACACCAGATACATGACTTGGGTGACTATCTGTGTGGGTTAGGACACCAGATACATGACTTGGGTGACTATCTGTGTGGGTTAGGACACCAGATACATGACTTGGGTGACTATCTGTGTGGGTTAGGACACCAGATACATGACTTGGGTGACTATCTGTGTGGGTTAGGACACCAGCTACATGACTTGGGTGACTATCTGTGTGGGTTAGGACACCAGATACATGACTTGGGTGACTATCTGTGTGGGATAGGACACCAGATACATGACTTGGGTGACTATCTGTGTGGGATAGGACACCAGATACATGACTTGGGTGACTATCTGTGTGGGTTAGGACACCAGATACATGACTTGGTGACTATCTGTGTGGGTTAGGACACCAGATACATGACTTGGGTGACTATCTGTGTGGGTTAGGACACCAGATACATGACTTGGGTGACTATCTGTGTGGGTTAGGACACCAGATACATGACTTGGGTGACTATCTGTGTGGGTTAGGACACCAGATACATGACTTGGGTGACTATCTGTGTGGGTTAGGACACCAGATACATGACTTGGGTGACTATCTGTGTGGGTTAGGACACCAGATACATGACTTGGGTGACTATCTGTGTGGGTTAGGACACCAGATACATGACTTGGGTGACTACCTGTGTGGTTTGGGAAACAGTTTCATATGGTGAGGGGATCTACTTAGTTGTTTGGTAAACTCGTTGTGTGGATTATTTACAAAGGTTTATTTGAATTTGGACTAATCATAAATTTAAAAACAAACATTTCAATTGTTGACTTCCGATTGCCATATTCGTCGTCATGGACATCGTGTATATATAGTGGCGCAACGGGCACCTATTTTGAAAGTTACCGTAAAATGCTTGTTTTAATAGTTCCGGTTGCCATTTGGTCCTCCATTTTGGATTTTTACATTCAAGTTATGCATGAAATGACAAGCATATGACATGGAAACAAGAACACTGGCTTTGTGTTTTAAACTTATGGAGCGAATGCTGAGTGTATACTCTCGAAATGGCCGCCATATTGTCCGGTGCACACTGTCACCCTTTAACGTCGAAAAGTTTGAGCAGACATCCCTACGGACAAAACAATGAATGAAGTTTAATCCTGGGGGGGGGGGGGGGTGCAAGTTGACCGATCCGGTTCAAGGACTAATATTTCAATTTTCATTTTCTTACACGTTTTCTGCATTTTTTTTACCCATAAATAACGAATTTTCCTCCAGAAACGCACGAATATTGTGGCTGTTTATCATATTTAGCAGTTATAGAACATTTGTGGTCAGCATGTTTGCACTATTTACAGACTATACACAATAACAGCTTACTAATTTTATTCCGGGTTCACCTCAAAATTGTGCTTTGTATTCCACAGTATGTGCAAATAAATATAAATTTTCGGTACATTAAAAAACCCCTTCTGAAATGAAAACGCCAGGGAATTTCGTTTCAGAAATTGTGTGTCGTCGATCAGTGATGACTAGAGCAAAATGAATGCAAAAATCAGCTTTATACTCGAAAGTGCAAAGATAAGTCATTTTCGGGGTTTTAGGGGTACTATAAAAAAAAAGCCTTCTGAAATGAAAACGCCAGGAAATTTCGTTTCAGAAATTGTGTTTTGTTGATCAGTGATTGCTAGAGCGCTATTAATATAAAAATCAGCTTTGTACTCAAAATTGCAAATAGAAGTCACTATTGGGGTTGTTGTGGGTCTCTGGCCCCTAAACGCCAGGAATGCGAAACTTAAGAGATCGGATTTCTTTGAACGTTCCTGGGGTGGAACACATCTGGGGCGTCAAACCTTTCGTACGCGATTGTGCAAATAGAACCCAGCAGGCTCTCAGATTAATAGTCGATCTAAATACACGCATTGCAAAGATTTTCATAATTCTTTCGTGAATCAAATTGATATATGTCAGTATCGGTAGATGCTGAAATACATGTTACCTAATGTATTAGCGTAATGGGGTACTGTTTTGTGATTGCGTCCCTTTATCAACATCGACAGCCAGGTGGCTATAACAGCCATGTCAATTTCCGGTTAGAAGTAAACAATCTTATTTTCGCTAGTCATCTGTCAGTTTCATTCTGCCTATCGACTTGTTCGGATCGTTATTCTTTTAATTCTTCATCACCCAACTAATAACAATGCCGTCACAATGTTGTGCAATGTATTGTAACAATCGGGGTGGACATGTATTCCATAAAGGTGACGACGAAGCGGCAAAAGAGTTACGAAAAAAATGGAAAGTAGCCATTCAACGAAGCGATGGCCGAAATGGACAGTGGGAACCCTCAGTTTTAGTGTCGTCTCTGCAGCACACTTCACCGAGGATGACTGCATGTACAAACATGATCATTGTAAGTAATATATACCCTAACGTTCACTGTTAGTATGAGTTCACTATTTTCCAATAATTATAAATAACAATCAAGGATCGGATCAGGGAATCCAAATTTTCCTTCAACATTTCATTCAGCCAACATAAAATTTCTATTATATCACATCTTATTGAGCTTGTTTGTCAACAAAAGTTATTTACAAGTCAACTTTTATATAAATAGTCATATTGTCCTATTAACAACTAACACTATTCTCACATAATAAACAAAAATGAGAAATTTGTACACAAAAGTTACATGCAGTGAATTTCCAGGAAAGAAGTTTATATTTCAGTAAAATTACAGTACTGTTTTCACTTTTTTTGACATTTATGTCGAAATAAAATTTAAGAATAACAAACAAATCAGTTAAAATGAACCATGTATATATGCCAGATAATTCCTTAGTACACTGTGTCTTTTAATTTGTATTTGATTTTTGTGTGCTATTTTCGTCTTTCTGACTGTTTGAGATAAGAACTCAAAATTGTCTATTATTGTTCAGCTAAGAAGGGCACCAGAAACATCCCCCAAGTCCGACGCAGTACCGTCTTTATTTCTTTAGATCTTGTTTAAGAAAACATCAAGTGAAGCTATCGATAATGGCTGACAAAGGATTCGACATCCAGGACATGTTCCAGGACAAAGATGTATCTGAGAACATTCCTACCTTCTTTCGGAAGAAGAACGGGATGAGTGGCGCCCGCGTTCTGAGAGACAGGAAAGTTGCTAGCAAAAGAGTGCATATTGAGAGAGTAATCGGACTGTCAAAAACATACACGATTCTATGTTCCATACCTCTCAATGGCACTGAAGCTCATTTTGGCTCAGAAATAGTATTTGTTTGTTTCATGCTGTGTAATTTCCGCCAGTGTATTGTGCCACACTGTGCTTGAATAATATGCACCAAAAATTAAACCAATTTGTGACAGACTGGATAGTCCATTGTCATATGCATTTTACATGTTACACTATCATTATTTCATCTCACATGCATTCCTGATATACACCATGATGCCAAAATAGTGCGAGGTGTACATCAGACATGCATACATGGATGAGAATGTTCTAGTAAAATATGTTACAAGCAAATTTGTTTGAAAACCCGCAAAGAAAAAACAAAATAAAATTCTCATAACATTATTTTAATGATAATAACACGTGTATACATATAATAAATTAATGATACAGAATCGAAAGTGTTTCTATAATTCTTATAGAAATATTTCCTAAGAAATTTCTTTCTGAAAATTCATCTTAAAACGAACACAGGTTACATAGCATGGCATTAATGAAAAGTTCATCTCTTTTGATGTTAATAATTTTAAAGTCAACAAATGTTTAAATTACAAAATCACACTCATGCATCGCTGTTCATAATATTTGTTCCTGGATAGTAATAATTGTCATTGATCTTGAGGCTAAGATACTTCTATCACTTTAGAGTCATTAACTATACCATCTGGGCTGCTGGATATGAATGGGCGACTTTCACAGACAAATGTTCCACAAGAAATAACTCTTTTTCCTGTTTCTTTTAGTATCTTTTTAAGGCGACCGATTCATATTTTTTGCCATGAACGATAGGCGCCGCTCTTAGAAAACAGATATGAATCGATAGCAGCCAACTTCACAACATGTCTAATATGGAATGATCAACCCCATCTGTGGTGTAATTTTTGTCATGACACACTAAACTGAAAATAGATAGTAAATTATGGTAGCTAAGTATCTGAGAGTACATTGTAAATTATGGCAAGCTATGTATGTACCATACGAAGTACATTGTATGTTAAAATTAAACACAGGTATGGAATTTTATATTATTTTATATATTTGTGTTTATGTTTTACATGTGTGTTTCATTTATTTTGTCATTCGTCTTCACTAAGTATTATTATCAATGATTCAACTTGACTGTGCAACTATGTGACATTTCTATTCACATTTCATCATACGAAATAATACACATTTGTGTCTCATCTACAAATTTAAAAGAGAAAAACTCTCTTTCTGTATAACATATTGGGATAGATTGACACAAAACGTTATTGTCTGTCTATTTGAGACTCGAACACGACGTTGATATTACAACACCTTTCTGTGGAACGTCCGTACACATATATATACATGAGGTTGTTCAATAAAGTTTTCTAACACATAACTGTTTTGGTATGAACCACAAAGTGTACGCTGTGCGCGAGCGTGTCCAGAGTATTGCATTGGAATTCCCGTGAAAATTCTTTGATTCGTTTTCAGACTATTGTTCGACATGAACTTGATAGTTTTCCTGTTTTTGTTTTCTAAGCGCATATAGCAGTCAGCGAAGAATGTGACATTACGTCAGTGTATGAAGATAATTATCGAGACATTAAGGATTTTGTTATTTTAACTATGAGTTACTGAGATTGTCTAGAGTTAAGTTGGAATTATCGCAATTCTTGGAATTGATTACTGTAGAATTGACAAACTCACCAGATATTGAATGCAAAATGATAAAAAACGAACAACTAAAAATGGGACGTCTCTACGCTATATCGTTTTCAAGCGATGTTGCCTAGTGAAAATTAAATGATTCGATGTTGATATGTCAAGTGACTGTTGCCTACACATCAAAATTTACTGCGCAGGGAAATTGCAAACAGATTCGTTTAAATTTATAACTAAATTTTGTAAATTATTTATTGAAAGCTATCGCATAACAAAATAAAACGACTAAAGACTTACCTTTTTGTTTAGAAACTGTTCCATCGCATTCCATTTTTCCTGTATTCAGCTTAAACTTTCATCTCGTTACATGACGTCCTGACACTGGTTATTTTTACTTAACCTGGGCGGAAATTTAGCCTTACACACCTTGTGTTTGTTGAGTCAATATGTATAGCAGATAGGTTGATAGTATTAAGAGGCATTACAAGTCTATTATGAATCGTGTTTGCTGTAAGAGTACTATCCATAGACGAAACTAATAAAAAATACTCAACGATTAAAGCTACATAATAAAACAATTGTTTTTAATAATTTAATATTCAGCTATACCGAAAGACCTTCAGGAACTTCTACAGGAAAAAATCATCTGTCAGTCTGATAATTAAACAGAGACTATATATACATACAGAGGGTTTATGTACAACATGACTTTAGGTTCATCCCACATATATCAGATTGTCGAGTAAATTGTCTCACAACACGTCACATGAACAACACACTGCGTTGTATAACTTGTGATTATGTCTTTGTTGTTCACCTTTGTTTCTAACTCTTCAATTCATTCTTTAATACGCATTACCATACTGAATAGGGGATCATAATATATCAAATAATACATGCAATCAATCTCATGTTAATATATAATACGATTGCATTTCTGCATTAAATTAACATCGTCAGTCTGGTAACAATGTTAGCTACTTTAACACATTTTGGATACATATGCAGTTGGGTTCTTTTGAAATATTAGTATTGAAGTATTAATCTTACTATTTTTCCCGTCTAAAAAGAAAAAATAAGTAACACTGTACGTCTATATTATTTCACAAAACAGTGAATTAGGTTTTCTAGTGAATATGCGTATATATGTCTAGGCTTTGGAAAAAGACAAATGCAAGAGCAATTTCTTAAACATTTTCTAGCTATTATGAAAATATTTTGTTTCAATTTGAGAAACAAACATATTTCCTTAAGATAGTCCCATATTTCTAAAGTTAGTAAACTCTTAAACAAATGTCAAAATATATATCTTTTCGTGTGAAAGGAAACATAGTTTAACAGTTTTATAATTTCGATAAAACACAAAATGTTGACATGATACTCCCGAATATGTCAACATTTTCGTGAAACAAGAAATATAATTTTCAAAAAGATGTTATTTGCAGTCATAGAAAAAGTGTCAAGAAAATATGCGAATAATTTTCTGAAGGTGCGAGAAAATGTTTCTAACAGTTAATAAAAATATTGTTCTGATGTTGAGAAATAAGATAGCGTCTAAATGCAACTCGTGAGCTGCTCTTGAAACGAATAAAATACTTTTCTTTATTTCCAGATCTCTCAAAGAGAAATAATGTAAATCTGAGAACATTTTCTCAAAACTCCCCAGAAACATTTCTTATTTTGAGTTTGTAATTTTAAACCAAGAAAATCCTGTTTGGTGGTGTAATACTATACAGTTATTCATATTCTAAGATATTAAGATCAGGACAGTTTTGATATATATTCCTGTAATAAGAACAGTTTAATCAGATGAGGAATTATCCTTGTGAATGTTACACAATGTAACTGTAAAATTAAATATATGTTGCACAGCGCCATTTGTTGAGCAAACTTTAATCTTAGGAGGAATTAATTATCTGTGGTCGCTCAAAATTTAATTTCAACAATATATAATTTTGACATACCTTCCTGTGTTGAAAATACTTTAATCCGATAAAGTGTTATCCTTGTATTGTTTCACAATGTAACTTAAATGTTAGTGTCTGTGGCACAAATTCTTATGTTGAGAACACTTCCACCTGACGAGGAATTATCCTTGTATTATTTCACAGTGTAATGTTAAAAGTTAGTGTCTATAGCACAAGTTCCAATGTTGAGAAAACTTTAATCTGACGAAGAATTATCCCTGTTATGTTTCACAAAATAATTTTAAAAGTAACTGTCTGTGGCTCAAGTTCCAATGTTGAGAAAACTTTAATTGACGAAGAATTATGCCTGTTTAAATATTCACTGAATCGTATTAACGTGGTGTATAATATGCGCCTACTGTAGAAAGGCTGTATGGAAGTATCCCTGATTTCCCTGGCACGTGGTCAAAAGTAATAACCTGATTGGCCAGTCATGTAACGACAGTACCTATTTCGTCACGATTCGTCTTAGTGGTCATCAAAATATTTACTGGTTGCCCCGGACATGACATAATTTATCTTCCATCCTACGCACTAGCATGTTTTATGAGATGCTGCACCGATATCGGAATTCAGTTGTTATACTCTAGAACAAGAGTTGTGTAGCTCATTGTGTGAGGTAATGGACACATAGATATATATAGGTACAAGTCTTTATTACGTCGTGAATAAGATACAAGCAGTGTATACAAATGTGACAATCGATGATGCTAGTATTAGAATAGTCGAGCCTCTACGTATTAGAGGCTCGGAAGTGGAACAGGGAAAGCATGATATCTTGGGGAATTGTATTTACTTATATACCATTTGGATGAATACATAATGAGGTGTTTGGTAATACACATCGGGATTGGTCCCGCTGTTATGGTAATTTACTATGACCATATTTGGGGAGCCTTCTTCATTGTGTGTAGGTCTTGGTAGGGAGTAAGACGTGTGAGGTTTCTTTCCTTAAGGAACCGAACACGGATATTCGAGTTTGGGGTATATATGTTCTAGTTATGTCACATACCTCCCATACCACGGAAGATTTTCGCCTTAGTTGAAAATCTTTAGTTCTATCAAAAGAAGGGACATAATGGGGGTGTATGATATGTTGATCTGGTTAGCTTGATTGAAGGACAATGATATATACATAGTTATAAGTAACATATAGCATATTGGTAATAGACGTACATATAATAACAATGCATTCAATAATAAAATGGTGAAATAAATTATGATGAGAGACAATTCGTTTTTACCATTGCTGTAAATGTTTGCACATATTTATACTTTTAGATATGAAAGTGTTGGGGTCAAGTTGACCTTTTGGCTGGAGTGTAGCATATTGGTTTGGTGATTTATCTTGTCTGGTAAGAACTCGTGTGTTTATGAGATGGTGCTCGTGGCATGTTAATTGATCTGTTTCTTGACAGGTGAAAGCGACTTTGATATATTTGGCTAATTAATAGTGATGCTTGTATTTCACAGCCTATCGTGTCATAATAGCGTTGCTTTGTTGCAGCTGTTCAGACATTTTCGCAGTAACGCTATTTGGGGTAGAAATATGCCCCTTATGGAAAATGATGTGGTGACGTATATAAGTATATATATAATTAAATAAATTTGGAGCGCGCGTCTTTGACATATATCATATCGACGATAGCCGAACTGATTGGCATTTGCTAGTAGCTTTCAATTTTATTGATATTAGATACGAATGTCGCGTCCTTTAGTCTTATCGAACCCATGTGTGATGAGTCATATAAGTCTGGCTGTATAGGTGAAGTTGCGTGTGTTTATATGTACAGGGGGGAGGGGTATGCCTTTATATAAATAAAAAATAATATCATTGCATGGTGATCTATATCGGTAGCATTGTATATGAATGGTAATTGTATGTTCCTATTTAGTTGTATTGATATATTTGAACAAAATGTGTTCCTGACGTAATATTTTGTTCCTGGACAAATTATATCGGAAATTTGTATTCCGTTGTCCTATTGGAACAACTTGATGATTGTACGCATGTGGGATTTGGATGAAGAAACTTGACGCTTCTTTATACGTGGGTTCTATACATCGTTTCGCCTTAATGAATAGTAATGGTAGTATGAACTGATGTTGGACATGTGTTAATTAGAGTTATAGGATCCGATATAGGGCTTATATGAATATGTTATTAATGACAGTTAATCATTGGCAAGTATATATGACAATGATATATGGGGTAGGGAAGAATATGATCAATATTGCCTAGGGACAGACAATATTTGTGTCGTTTGGGATAAAGTGCACATGGTGAGCCTATTTTGGCACTGTACATGCACATTTTGGTAAGCGGCGGTATTGGGTGAAGTTTGTACGTGAATTTCGTGTTCACGTGTATTGGATTTTTGTTTTATGCACAATATAGATGCATGTGGGGTCCGTGTATTGCGCGTTACATGTATGTAAGAGTGAGCTTCAGTTAGCTCTGTACATGTATCTGGGATTTTTATGCACGATTGTGCACTGTGTGTTCTATACATGTTAAGTTAACTGGGCCTTGATTGGCCGTTAACATGTACGTTGTATTTGGAGATTTTCTTGTGGAAGGGCGTTGTCATGGGAATTGGATGGGGAATGGTATATGAGGATTTGATGGGTAACTGTGTACACACGTTTGTCGTGTGTTATAGGTTACATGTTAAGTTAATTAGGCCTTGATTGGCCGTTAACATGTACGTTGTATTTGGAGATTTTCTTGTGGAAGGGCGTTCGGGTGTCATGGGAATTGGATGGGGAATGGTATATGAGGATTTGATGGGTAAATGTGTACACACGTTTGTCGTGTGTTATAGATTACATGTTAAGTTAATTAGGCCTTGATTGGCCGTTAACATGTACGTTCTATTTGGAGATTTTCTTGTGGAAGGGCGTTCGGGTGTCATGGGAATTGGATGGGGAATTGTATCTCACTAGATATTTGGGGGGGGGGGTGGTAAGCGTACTAAATCGTTATGGAAGGTTCACCTATCGGTGTTCATGTCATAATAATTGGTGTGTGTGTGTGTCGCTTAAGTTTGACATTATGATACACTTGTGAAGTTGTGAATCTTGGTTAATTGTTTTATCTAGATAGGGCTATTGAATTTAGTGAATAACTATGGATAATTTTGGTTATTTTGTGACGGATATAAATTTGCTGGATAATTGTTTGTTTATGTGATTACTGATTAGTTTATGTAGCAAGATTCTTATTTATTGATATGGTACCTGGTGTAACATATATATTTTTTTTTATTGCATTTATTTTTTGTTGAGATGAGCAAGTTTTTCGCATGTCGCTGTTTCTATGCGTGTTACTATTTTAAGAGGTGATCAATCTCTTAATATTGAATATAACACCTTCTGGGCTTTATCCGATACGAAATTCCATGTGTACACGTGCGCGCAGTGCACACTGGACTTGCTAGTATTGAGTTATAATCTGATTATTAAATGATGTCTAGTGTGTTAATTTATAATTGGACATTATGTGTAGATGCCTCGAAGAGATATTGATTAAGAGCGGGTGAAATAAAATTTTGTGGGGGAAGGGGGGTGTGGGGGCGGGGGGGGGGGACTTTCGTGTGGACTAATGGTGACTTTCATATTAGGATTGGGAAATACTGAACATCTGGGTGATGCATGCCGTGGTTAATATTCCACACGCCATATAATAAAAGGCGTTTTGTGGCAGTTTTAGGGTGTCATGACCTAAAATAAGGTCGGACGAATGTCCGTAAAATGAGGTAGGGATTGGGGAAAGTGTTGTTGATGTGAGATATGCCGTGGTTTATGTACCAATCGCTCTATAATAAAGAGCGTTTGTGGCGGTATTTACGGTTTCATGGCCTCAAATAAGGTCGGACAACTGTCCGTAAAATGAGGTAGGGATTGGGGAATGGGTTGTTGACGGGAGAAATGCCGTGGCTTATGTACCAATCGCTCTATAATAAAGAGTGTTTGTGGCGGTATTTATGGTTTCATGGCCTCAAATAAGGTCGGACAACTGTCCGTAAAATGAGTTAGGGATTGGGAAATGGGTTGTTGACGGGAGAAATGCCGTGGCTTGTGTACCAATCGCTCTATAATAAAGAGCGTTTTTGTGGCGGGTTTTTAGGGGTCTTTTTTGTTTTGTTATATTAAAGTTGTGTCTTAGTATTGGTGATAGAGATGATATATGTATATGATGCACTTCGCGTATAATTGTGTTTAATATATTAAGCACATGATTGCGCTCAATATATAAAGAGCGCTATTGTAGCAGTAGGTTCGTGGGATATTTGACATGTTTGCATGGGGGGGGGGGGGGGGCTGCGCGTTATGAGATATGTGACTAATGATTATGTTGTGGCAATAATAGGGTGAGTATGTGATTATTAGCACGTTAGGTGCATATAAAGTGTTTTCATGGGTGGCTGAGAGTGTTCAATGTATGTAGTTAACTGGTGCGCATCGTATGATTGTGTACTTATGTCTGACATTTTTGCAGTCTCGTTTTGGCATAATTCGTCGCTTATGAATTGATTTCTAATGAAATCATAATTTCGCGATTATCGGCGTAAGGCAGTGGGTGCAGTAATGCTTTAGCGAATGGTTGGTGAGATGCAGTGATTTGAAGTAGGTGTATAATCCTACCGTTATTGTTATGTTATTATTCGAACATTGCGAGTAAAGGTATCGTGTGTCGTGCCTTAGCACAAACAGTATATATATATTTACACGAGCAATTTGTCAGACATCTGACTGGCTTAAAGTATATGCGCTCGTATTGCATTGACCTAATAATCATGAGAACGAGTTTTGTTATCATGAAGATGAGTACTATTAAATATGTCAATGTGATGTGTGAGTAGACACTATGACTTAGTGTATACATATATTATAATCGTTTTATCAGCGACGTATATTTGCGTTCATGGTTTGATTACGGGGTTGATCAGTTATGAATATGTCATTAATGCCAATAAATTGTTGGCGTGTATATATTACAATGATATGTGGAGTATACACTCTTAACTTCGTGTATACATGTATCCAACCGTTTGATTCACGGGTTGGTCAGTTATGAAGATATTTATGAATAATATAAATGAATTATTGGATTGTTGCTCTGTCTATAATGACCTTGATATTGCTTTTAAGAGCAAATGTCGTCTCAGTGCACACTGATGAATGTCCTATAATCTTAGGTACACCGTATAGAAGATATGCTGAGGACTAACAGTATCTGGTTAGTTAGTTTAAATATAAGTTAGCTAATGTTTGTTTAAAAGTTTTATTTGTTTTCCTGTATATTGGTCGGAGGTAATATTTGTGATTTAAAAAAAATGCTAGTGTTAAAGGGTTAATTAATTAATATAAAATCGGGTAAGCCATTTTGGGAATCAATATTAATTTCCATGTGATTTTACAATTATTCCTCGGGTATGAAGACGGTAACGTTTGGGTTAATGTATCTATTCTTGAATTATAATGGGTAATTTCCAATAAACTAAATTTTTAAATAGACATGTGGAGTATGGCATTGATCACGTGATCTGCCATTATGGGTTTGTATCGTACAGTCTTTCTGTGAGTAACCTCTTTAGCATTCGAAGCGAATCGCTGACATAAACGGAGCCTGGTGGTGAATTGATGGGTAACACGTGATTGCATTGGCATCAAATGGAGCCGAATTTCGAAAGTATACATTCTCTGCATGATTGTGTGAGACCCATTTAGCACTTGTAACTAATTCCTATGAATGTAATGAGAAATATGATACTTGAAAGCATCGGCATGTTAAATTGGCCGGGTCCCTGTATATGACGAGGGAGAAAAGCGTTCGGAACGAATGATAGATAATTAGTGTGTCAGGCTTTATATATATATAAACATTTATGCGAGCAGTGAAATAAATTTTTGTTTTTGGTGATTTCTCGTAGGCAGAATGTGATGGGTTAGCTTGACTTGGGTTTCTCCTATTCTATTATGTTTGAGATGGTCTGGTTTTATTGGGGGGGGGGGGGGGGCTCTCCCAATTGAATGCAATTGCGCGTGATAGGCGCCGTGCGATATACTAATAACTTAGTTAATGAATATCAAGTAATTTTGAGTTTAAATATACGTATTATGGACTTTTTCGAGAGCGTGAAACTGATAAGTTAGTACTCAGGTGCTATGCCAGCCTGGGTAATGTCGCCTTCTACTAAGTTTGGGGGAAATTTCGATAAAATGGACGATTTAACCCCATAACAAATATCATTTAACTATCCATAACAAATATCAGTTAACTATGATCAATTGTAAATATTTACATTACGATTGGGGACGCAACTTTATATGTCAGCGAGAAACTAGCACAAATGATTTCGCCATCGAGGGTCATTTTAATTGATTAATTTATAAAAATGGTGATGTTTGTGCTGGCCGAGCGAAGGGAGGGGGGTAATTTTGGGGTCGGGATATGTATAGATGAGGCATCTAGATGGATACGGGACTGTGCTTGATATATATGCGTGTGCTTTGCGGCCGTGCGTATGCTATGTCGCGGATTATATTATTGAGTCAAGCATATTTGAAGCAATGAAGACGCAAACTGAGTTCCTGATTTCCATAATTTTCACTTGCCATATGGAAAACCCATCAATGTTATGGACGCGGAGATGGCACATGCCAGAAGCCACGATTGACAGGTTGGCACGAGCCGCACGTGATCGATTGGTCAAAGACGCTGAGTGTCAGTCGTCATATTACATGCTAATTGAGTTTAATTGCTTCGATGCTAGAGTCGACGATGACTCAACGTTCACCTGTTATCGAGAATTGAATTTTGGGAAGCGAGATAGTGCCCTGGTGGATGTATATGCTAACTGACCATGCACCAGGCATGGTCAAGATTCTCGCTCTTTGGCAAGTTCATGCCGTGAGATGACAGGGTGTCTGTCTCTATGTCTAAGGGGTGGGATGGGAGAAGGTGTCGTTTTGTCTGCCTTTGTAAAACCTGTTTTATATAACACTAATAAAAATCATGTACACTATCTAAAATTAGTGATTGTGAGGTATTGAAGTTACCATAAGTTATATCTAGATATGTAATGCCTCGTATCGCATTCTAACTGCATGATACGGCTATGTTTCATGGGCAGCGAAATGTTTGCCGAATGTTTTGTTTTGAAGCTAGTTTGCATTATAACTTAACTAATTCGTATTTATTTAATTCGTATTTCATATGAAATACGCCTTATTAAATTTAATTTTAATGTGAAAAGTTGCGCGTTTTATACCAGAGTGGTGTTTTATTGCCCGTGAATGACATGATGCGTGTATATGTTGCGCATCACGTGGAAGGTTGTTTAGTACATTAAAGTGAAGTCCAGTTCGCGTGTTAGTTGTGTGCACGTGGCAGGTTAGCTGTTTTAATGCGATGGCTTAAATGGAGAGCGTTTCTGGTTTGCGTTAATTATATTATTTTTTTTGCATGGTGCACCTGTGTTGTCGATGTATGGCGGTGTATGGTTCGATATAATTAAAGAGTTTAATGGAGAATAATTTCTTTTCTTGGATTGTATTTAACGCGAATTATCACAATATGTACGGCTTTTATGTACATTTTTTTTTGGCGGTTAAATGTTGTGTAAGTGTATATTGTTGTATAATAAAGGTGTCTTTGTTTTGTTCCAACGCATGTGCATGGATGAAATGGGGAAATGGGTGTTTCAATGGGTGTGCAAAGTGTATGTGGCAGCAATGATAACGTGAACGGTCACTCACCAGATTTCCAAGAATAATGATGTGCATGAATCTGTAGAGATGAATGTCTATACTGGAACTGGTAGGTGAGCTAACGAATGTTTTGTAGATGTGAGTTTGTGTGTGACCAAAGTGTGTCCGGAACCGTGTGTGAATGTTTATATGCGGAGAACATGTAGTCTGTGGCTGGATCTGTGTCCGCGAAAGTGTGTGAGTGTTCATTGTGTTGGATTAACGGTGTAATCTAGCTGTGGTTGATGAAACTCTGTTCGAGAAGTACTGAATGGTTATATCTGGAGAAGCGCTGTGAACGGTATAGTTGAATAAGCTGTGTCCGCGAACGTGGCGAAAACGTGAGATATCTATGTCGGAGAATTCAGTGTGGTTGAAATTGTACGTGTCTGTGAGTGATGTCGTATTTTCTATAATTCTAAACGCGAGAATATTGGTGATCACCGCGGATCTGCCAATATCATCAGGCTGTGTTCCCGTGGTTGAGTCATGGTTGAGATTGTCTGGTTTGTTGGCCGTTGATTGATGCGTTGGTCTAGTATGTATCTTGTATGTGGTCGTCTAGTATGTATCTTGGCAGTGGTCGTCTAGTATCTACCTTGGCAGTGGTCGTCTTGTATGTATCTTGGCAATGGTCGTCTAGTAGCTGAGACTTCAAGCTGTGTAGTAGTGAGACGCAGAACTGTTCACGGTACCATTAATACTATGTGAGGTAATGGACACATAGATATATATAGGTACAAGTTTTTATTACGTCGTGAATAAGATACAAGCAGTGTATACAAATGTGACAATCGATGATGCTAGTATTAGAATAGTCGAGCCTCAACGTATTAGAGGCTCGGAAGTGGAACAGGGAAAGCATGATATCTTGGGGAATTGTATTTACTTATATACCATTTGGATGAATACATAATGAGGTGTTTGGTAATACACATCGGGATTGGTCCCGCTGTTATGGTAATTTACTATGACCATATTTGGGGAGCCTTCTTCATTGTGTGTAGGTCTTGGTAGGGAGTAAGACGTGTGAGGTTTCTTTCCTTAAGGAACCGAACACGGATATTCGAGTTTGGGGTATATATGTTCTAGTTATGTCACAATTGTTGACGACTTCTTGAGAGACCATCAAAAGCCTCTGACGTTTTATCAATATTTGTATGCTAATTAGGAACACCATTGATGGCGTAGGAATTGAAATGTATCACGGAATTCTATGAATGGAGCTAGATTGGTTCCAGCTCAATTGAGACCGTTATCAATATTTCTTTCGTCAGTAGACTTTATACATTCTGGACATAGCATAAACTGACGAATAATAGCTTTTTTTTACTTTCCGGCCCGAGTGAGACAAAAGCAATTTATATTTCCCACCCACAAACATGACAAACACGTATGCTCCTTATTATGTTTTATGATGAAGAAAAAGGAGGATCATTGTATAATTTCTCACAAGATAAATTATATGACGTGAATAAGTTGTCATAGGCATAGATTGTGTTTATGCATTATATGTATTTCAAGCACTGGAATGTGACAAGAACGATGGGTTCGTTGGGACGATTTGATCCCGAATATTGCGAGTCACTCTTGTGTGACTCTAATACTGATAACTGTATGCAAATAGGCAGGTTTGCTACATATTCGTTTAACTTTTTAACAATTAGGGTAGGGAGGTTGACTTTAGGATTTTATGTTTTTATTCTAATTTGTTGACATGGTTTGCCATCTATTATATAATTGACGGTGAAGTTATGTCCGATGTTGATTGTCCTTGTATGATAAAAACAAGAGAATCAGACAATTCTGATACATTGAGAAGCGCTTCTTTGTGGATCATTTTGCACAAAATTTCGAACATTTTCTTTAAAACCATAAAATAAGATTCAGGTGTATGACGAGGGGTCGGAAAATACATTCAGCTTTTAGTGTTTTTTTGGTCACCACCTACCCTTTGACCCAGTATTTTCAACAAGACATCATAATTGTTTTTCTGATCAATGTATCACATCTGAGCTTGATATAAGAAACAATGTAATAAACCTATTTCCACACCAACGATTGCTTCCACCATTGCGAACATGAAGAATCGGACCATAGTCAATGTGCACAGCAGAATGAGGTCCCCAGAGGGTGAATTTAGTGACGCTATCCCGCACATCGGGCTAGCGTCGCAAATTCGCCATTTTGGGCCCTCATTCTGCATGACCTTATCTGCTATGGGAGACAATGATTCAGGTTGAAGTTTCCAAATGGTGCATATTGTGATTGGTTGATTGATTGATTTTTATTTGTACAATAACAAAAGATATAACAAGAAAATTATGAACAAGTATATGATAAGTATTGTATAAGAGCAGCATGACCATGGTGGTCGTCTTCCTGCTGCCCTGAATGAAAGATATATATACATAAGGATGGCGGATGAATTCAAAGATGTATTCAGGGGTCGATACCTCTAGATACGGCACCAATATATTTTATAAAATCTATTTCTGGGATGGCCACTAGCTTTGTGGCGCTGAACAGTTTTACTATAAGCAGAGTAGACACAATTTCATAGGTTATAAAATTATCATCAACAAAAAACAAACAAAATTTGATCTGTCAATTTAATTGTCCCTCAAGTATTCCACTGAATTACATTAATTCTATACTTGACTGATTATGTTGTGATGTGCATCCATTGGGAACCTTGATTATGCAATGTGTCGTGCCAATTTGGGGATATAAAGACACTAAATTAAAAACGAAAAAGGATATATGCGAAGACGTTTCTATAGGAATTTGATAATACAGAAACTTTCCAGAGAAAATGAGGCCTAATCAGAAATAGGTCCACAGCAGTGTTCACGCTGGCCCAGAAATTCCTTTAGCCATTATTTTAGCCAAATGCCAATTTATTTTAGCCACTTTGAATTTACTTTAGCCACTTGTTTGAGAATTGTTTTGGAGATAAATTGAACGTATATTACATTTTATTGACAAAAGAACACAATAGCAATGTAATATGAGCAATGACATCCTACCAAGCGATTCCAGATACAATTAAAGTTTTTAGACCATCGCAAATAAAAACAAATTGCAGTGTATTAACATATAGCGAAAATATGCAATACGATATCTGAACGCAACCTGAAGTTTTATTTATTCGCGATTTTGAGCATAGTTTTATCTATGCCTATGCGTATCTGGTGCATATTTGTTCAATTCGCGGGGAAATAGTAAGTATACCCTGGTGACTACGCAATTAGGATAAATTTAATCGCGGCTAGTTGGCCAAATGTCACTGTAAATATGTTACATGACTCTTTATTCTGTGCATAATAGTACGATTGAGTTATCAATAAAGCATCTATCTATATACAGATTGATCGGTTTTGTAAAAAGTTGGAATTAATTAATAGGGATCAAATTGCAAATGCAAGAAATTCATTTTGGAAACTTGACTGGCAACAAAACCCTCCGTCACTTAAAGTGATGAAGCAACTTTCCCTTATCCCCACTCAAAAGTTGCGTTTATTACAACACAAAGCGTCTGCCATTGACACTGCATGAAATCAACACCAATGTACACCTATTACTTCAAGCACATCGGATCGCGTAACATACACGAGGTGGCGACGCTTTTGTTGTACGGATGTCAGCTGCGCGTGATGTTATTAGACCGATGACTGCTGGTGTGTTTATAATCGCCACCATGTCCAGATTGACATATTTGAGAGGAAATTAATTTAGCCATTTTTTTCGCCATTTGGTCATTTTGTTTTCGCCATTTACAATTTATTTTCGCCAATGGCTAAAATGGCTACCGACAGCGTGAACACTGGGACTCCACAGAGGGTGGCTTTAGTTATGCTAGCAAGCTATGCGTGATAGCATCATTAAGTTCATCCTCTGGGGACCTCATTCTGCAAATGACAGGCACCTTATTCTCTGGCCTGGACGGGACCAACATCTTGTATCGTGTTTTCTTGTTGTCCGTTGAATATATTTTAACTCATTATAATGGACACAAGCAAAAAATCGAAATTAATCCCAGAAGCAGAACATCGAAATTAAATCCCGACTTGCATGAATAATTGATGGCTATAAATGTGAGACTGTTGCTCTATAATCCATAACGAACTTCATCAAAACAGTGATAGCCTGTTCAAGATGTCGTAGAAACTGACACGTGCTTAACTGAAGTACTTTGTTTATTGAGTCCTGTGATGCTGGGCGACTTGCTTGTTGATGTGCCCTAGTCATACTATTTCTAAATACTCATTGAAGAGTAGTTCCTTCATGAAATGTTCAGATAATAAGTTCAACAAACGACCATGAACTTATCATCAGGACATGTCTAAAGTTCCCACCAATGAAAGTGAATAATCCTGCTATTACATTGTCTGGGTGTCTGTATGTCGTCTAATTGTATTACCTGAGCAGCCGGCCCCCAAGATAAATAATTGTCCTATCAAATGAACACTTTTATAACTGGGTGGGAGAATCCATTTAGTATTGATAGGGTTAACATGACATTCGTTGCGTATGGTCTTATGGTGTCTTCACACATTATTCATAATGTCCTGGCAAACTTTCGCGAAATTCTTCATAGCTGCCTATCTATTGCACAGTTTAGAGTGACGAATTATGGAGTGGCAGAATAGTATTCGAGTATTTTATTGTTTGGTGGGACGATGGAATGCCGCCATTTATTGCACGATTGAGTTATTTCCATAATGATATTTGAAAGCTATATTGCGGGCGAATGTCACATGTGTATTAGGGTATGTTCATACATTCGCAAATTTGCCAGACATTATCTTTCATGAATATCTGTGTAGAAAGCTACAATATGTATGCGAGAAACCGAATGTAACTATGCTTATGAAATCCACCTGTACCACAGCTATCTGCATGAGAAGTAAACACTGTTGCTCCACCAGTATCGATGCTATTAAAATTTGCCTGTAAATTGTATGCAATTATTTTGCAAGAACTAATCGTGCAAGTATTTTAATGCAATGTGTCAGTAGCACTGTTACTTGTGGGACTACCGAAATTGTACTTCTCATGTCGTTAGAGATGGTAAATATGTTGCCGTCCATATGCTGGCACCTTATGGTTTTCTATGTTACAATGCCGGCAAAAACTTGCCAGTGTGTGAACGTACCCTTGACGTGTGTAATTACGCAGATTGTAATAAATAGCATGATGTACATACACCCTAAATCTAGTTGGATGAACGTTGTATACAACTCGTTGGGTGTGAATTTGTTGTGTACTTATTATCCAACAGTTTAGTAGGATGTACACAACTGATTGCGTGAACTGTCTTCTGTGGTATTACTTTCATACCACATTGGATACAACCGCCACGTGACCGGTCATCCAATAGCAGTGCGTTTCCGGTGCGGGCGAGCATGCGAGTGTTTGGCTCCAAATATTTCAAAACAAGATGGACGACTGCGTGAAAAAACTCCTGAGCGACTGGAAAATGGGGCAAGACGTCGTGGATAGCTTTGCCGGTATAGTATACCTTTGTTATAATTATTCTTTGTACGATACACTGATTATGTAGGCTTTATGTGTTGAGTGTATATTTATTTATATTTGCCAAATTTTGAAGTTTACAAATTTACACAACTGCTGACGGCACTAATTTGACTAAAGTAGTACACTCATACACTCAACACATAAAGCCTACATAATCAGTGTATCGTACAAAGAATAATTATAACAAATGTATTATATACCGGCAAAGCCATCCACGACGTCTTGCCCCATTTTACTTTCCAATCAACGTTGGGAAAACTTTCCAATCAACAAATGTCATCCAACTCTGCCCAACACAAACAGTTCAATAAACGTAGATAGGTGCTGTGGGCTATTAACTTTGATTAAGTGTTGTGAGAAATTGCATCCAACACGTATAATTAACATAAACCGTTGGTAGTAAATATATATGCAACGTTGTGTAAAAGTGTATCCAACAAAATTGTCATGCAACTTTTCACACAACCTAGATAGGTGCTGTGGGCATACAACGGTTGATTGACTGTTGGATAACTTCTTATCCAACTAGATTTAGGGTGTATAAGCGCATGTTATAAACAATTTGTCGTTTCTATATATCTTGGAACACTACATCCATCTATATTTGGCAGCGCGTGCACTAATAAGGGACGGATGCTATCGCTTTTCAAACTAACGCTGAAACACATATGATTGGTTCCACTTGTATTGGTCGACAGTTTATAAAGTGACCATATTTACGAAAAAACTACTTTGAAACAATATTATAGTCTTTATGGCTCACCTCTACGGTTAAAACCGCGGGTTTATTTTCCATATTCACACCTTTCTTTGACATTATATACATAATAATATTCACATATGTTAGATTTAATTTGTATACGTAAATAAATGGGTAAAAGTACATGTGCATATATAGCGCTACAATCAAATATAGAAGATGGGTTATCGGTATTCGTTATATTTGCATATTTTTTTCAGTTTCGCAGACTTTGGTGATTGAAAGTAATTGAAGTAATGTCTGTATTTTGTCGTATTCCTGAGATAAGCCATAATACATATAATTGCATAGCGTGCAAACATCTACACCATATAACTTAGAACGGACGGGTCCGGGTAAGCATGCAACATACATGTATATGTATGTATATTAGGTTATGAACTTATGAGGTTTACTTACGTTCTAAAACCTGACACAGTCATAGACAGTAAGAGTCTTCGTCTCAAGCACGTATTTCTAAACAATTAATGTATTTATATACGTCACTAACTCATTTCAGGACATACACAGTTCGTGTATGATATTCGTTTGTTTTGATTACCCTGTAGACAACATGTTACGTTATAAACATCACACGTGCGTCTTCTAAAATATTTAAGAACAGTGCAAATAACGAGTCACATGTATAAGTCCATGCAGTAACCGGTCACATGTGTAAGCCCATGTATTAGCCGGTCACATGTGTAACCTGATGTAGTAACCGGTCACACGTATAACCCCATGCAGTAACCGGTCACCTGTGACATGTGTAACCCCATGCAGCAACCGGTCACACGTATAACCCCATACAGTACCCGGTCACATGTGTAACCCCATGCAGTAACAGGTCACAGGTGTAACCCCAGGTAGTAACCGGTCGCAAATGCGTCGTATTTAACACGAGAAAATATTTGTAACATAATGTAGTAACCGGTTACAAATGCGTCCTATTTAACATTAGATAATACGTGTAACCACATGCAATAACCGGTCATAAATTCATCATATTTAACACGAGAGAATATGTGTAACCCCCAGCAGTAACCGGTCACAAATGCATCGTATTTAACACAAGATAATATGTGTAACCCCTGCAATAACCGGTCACAAATGCGTCGTATTTAACACTAGAGATTATTTGTAACCGCATGCAGCAACAGATCACAAATGCGTCATATGTTTTGTTTCTGCGGCAAAACTGCCATATATTTCTGAAAGACACCACCGATTGTCCCGTCGTAAACAAACTACAGTCATATTCACAAGGAATTTATATATTTCATGAATGATGCTCAACAGCCATGGTATATGTGGTCATCAATCTGGTAGACATCGCCTCGACACATGGTTATCCAACCAAGGGGATTTGTCTACGATGCTAGTTAATTAATATCGCTGACTGTTTTATATTGAGCTACAAAAACAACAGGTAACTAAGTATGCTATCTACATTGATAACCTTATTTGGAGTCGCACCAGGTTTCGTTATTGACCGGTGGCTTACGGCGACTCAATACACCTTACTGACTGAGCCACCAGCTCACATTGACTGATGTAGGTAAGAACGAAACGTGCTATATACAATGTATATACAATAGCTCTTTGTAAAATATATGGAACCCAGGGACGTGATTGCATGCTCCCAATCGGGGTGTCAACCTTGCAATTCCCAACTACACCCCCATTGAACCAACCAGACCAAACTAGCAGGTTCGCTGAATTCCATTTGCACCCCCCCCCCCGTTGGGCTGGAACATTCCAACCAGCACCTTAAACTTTTCAAATGTCTTAACTGTTGGGAATTCCATCCTGATACCCCCTAATGTTGGAACATTTCCAACTGATGTCCATTTTTGTCGTAACACGACTTATTCAAATCAGATACCATTAAGATTCAATTACAGCGTGTCACTTTAATCGCTCGACTTACTTAATTAATATTTCGTAATGCGCATGTGCATCGAAAAAATCCCAAATTATATGTGAACTCTCGTGGTTACGAGATTCAACGTGATAATCCATTTTCATTTTCGGCATCCGCTAGTCAACATCGCAATTTGACTTGCTACGTTATACTTAAACGGCCTTAATGTCATCACATGCTAATAACGAGTTTGCGATACCCGTCCGACGGGAACGGGTACGGGTTAATCGGTGAACATCGTCATGGTCACTTGGGTACTTTCAATGCAGCACATAAAGCGATAGCCATTTGGAACGGGTAGATCAGTCACATTGACCGGTAACCTAATACTTCGATTTTCTCACTCAAAGGTTCATGAATTCCATGAAATTCCAGTCAGCTATGCGTTCACCTATTTATTGCAAGATTTCATGGGCAAATATCATTGATAACGTTATATTTTAAGGCAGGTTCGGTCGTACCAAGAAGAGGATTGTTCCCCGCCTGTGCATTGGGTATGTGGCATCAAAACCACCCGCGCTTACAATGAAATATATATTTATATTGGAGGAGGAGGAGTTCGTGGTGTGTGCGTTACGTAATTAATTATCACCTCCATAGTCCAAATTATATTCTCGAAATTGCTGCTCAAATTGGCAAATGAGCAGCACCATTTTATTTAACCGAAATTTCATCGAAATTCAAACCGTCGATTGTGAAAATTGGCCAAGAAAAAGTAAAGACACCACCACACCGCGATTATTCATAAAAATAACTTATATATGGGAGTCAAGAAGGGTGCTAACTTAATACTAAATAAATCGAATATATGGTACCGAGATGTAAATATTTACAATTGAGCGTAGTTCAGACGATGTTTTCTATGTAGTGTTACGGTCGATTTGATTCAGATTTTCGGTGATGTTAGTAGAATGTTACATTCATCCAGTTGACATAGCACCTGATTGCTAACTTATCAGTTTAACGCCCCCGAAAGTTGTCCATAATATGTCTTTAACGGTATCGTCTCGGGGCATCAAAAATATGACATACTAACGAAGTACTTGAGCGCTATGGCATAAATGAACAGTTCGCACTTCAGTAACCTTCATCGTTTTGTTATAGACGCGGGTGTTCAGCGCGTGTTAATTGAAATGCGAATATCCATATAACCAAAGTTATTAAAAAACCTTTGTTTCCATTCCTTAGTTTTCAGTGCCTGATCACGTCAATACTATTGATATGTGATAAGATACATTGAAGACAATGACAAACATGTCACGGTCCAATATAACACGAGAAAGAGTCCGATGAATGTATCCGGTTCAATCGAAACGATGTTTAGTAAAACGATCGACCATAATTAGAAAGAACATTACAGATGTCGATGTATTGGCTGCGGACACACGTACCACAGTAGCGATGGCATAGTAGGTGTGACAATTTATTATGGTGGAATTTGGTGACAATTGGTTCGTCATAATTCTGTGCCATAGCTATCCATGCATGTCGCCCGCTGATTTTCCTCACAATGAGTCGACTGGGCCAATTGACCATTGCTTTTCGCAAAGGCTGATATCTACTCATTAAGTTTTGCTAAATTGTATTCACGACGCTATATATAATTGCACGATATATCGTCCAGAATTGTGTTTGACCGTGGCCTGGTTGTAATTCCTCATTGACTCACATATCATTATTGTGGTAAGTTTTTTTTATATGACCTCAATGCATGCATGTTTATCTACTTATATTAATTTCATTAGTAAGAACAATCATGGCTGTTGAGATGGGTTATTCATTAAGTTATCAAGTTGACTTGTGTCTTAGCATGTAAAATATAACACTGCGTGTTGAGTAAAGATCAACACTGACAAGACATTCACAGGTAGATACATCCTTGACAGATCGAACGTCGCTGGTAGAGCTTGGTAGACTCATTGTTCGAATGTGCAGAGGGCGACATGTAGATCTGTGTACATTTCTGTAGCAATGTAAATGCACCCTAACCTGCGTGTGTACATTTGACCTCATGTCAAGTGCCCTCCCATAAGTTTTACGATAATAATTATTTTTATATACTTTATTGAAATTAATTAACGTATTGGTCAATTCAAGTTTCAACTTTTAAAACACAGTGGCCAGTGATTAGTTGGTCAGCTGATTATGAAACACCAGTGTTTTGAAAACACATTGGCTTCTTCATAGCATTATGATATAACACCATGCAGACACCATCGAAAACAAAGAGGTCAGCTAAATTAAGTACAATTAGACAAATAGTGTAGATAAGGTTCGTTTTGGGGCTTAGTGTGGTATTGCAAAATTTAGTTTTTTTAATTTAAATTAAAAAAATTTAAAATGATTTTTCACCAATGCAAATGAAATAGTCCTGGTAAATTCAATAAAGAGACTAAAATTAAATTTTATATTTTTGAAAGTTATATACATCAATACAACTATAACGGTAAGTAAAACAAAAATCAGTAGGAAGACGACCAATCCTGGCCATACTATTATTATTATTATATCTTTATTTCCTCCAAAACGATGAAGATTTTTATAAAGAATATAACATATAACACATATTATTTCAAGTTGACAAAACACAATGCGAATAAAGAAGTAACTATAATTATGTACAATTAATTCTCCACCTGTTATCACTGTTGTGCAATCGTCCGTATCCCGCGATTAGAAACTGTACTCTGTAACCGATGTCCCATATCCGTAAACTCTGTGTGAAATTGTCTCTCCGATATACAATGCATCAAGCATGTATGGGCGTAGGACGTGGAGTCTATGTTTTGTACAAATCATGCAATGCATGTAGCCCTGTTCAGTTATCACTGTTATTATATATTCCTCAGGCACCCGGAAGTTAATAACGGACGGACAAAAATGAGATAATGGGCTAATCGAGCCATTGTTTAGAGATTATCAAAATGGTGCCATTTCCTGCTATGCGTTTCAAAAAGCGGCGATGGGTGAAGTCAGTGAAAAGGAAACCGCCGATTTTTTTTATATGAGATATGGACATTTGCACTAAATTAACTCATTCGATGTCAGGTTCGGTCGTACCAAGAAGGGGATTGTTCCCCGCCTGTCCATTGGGTATGTGGCATCAAAACCACCTCCATAGTCCAAATTATATTCTCGAAATTGCTGCTCAAATTGGCAAATGAGCAGCACCATTTTATTTAACGGAAATTTCATCGAAATTCAACCAGTCGATTGTGAAAATTGGTCCAGAAAAAGTAAAGCTACCACCACACCGCGATTATTCATAAAAATAACTTATATATGGGAGTCGCAATTGTACCGATACACGTGCATTATTTCAAGAAGGGTGCTAACTTAATACTAAATAAATCGAATATTTTGACAGGAACATATGACTACATGTATATATATTTATTGAATCTTATAGATTTACATCTTCCTGTTGTTAGATCGAAAATATCTTGACGGGATCTTTAGGGTATTTACTGTTATTGATGACCATAACATGCGTGTGTACATTCGACCTCATGTCAAGTGCCCTCCCATAAGTTTTACAATAATATTTATTATTATATACTTTATTGAAATTAATTAACGTATGTGTCAATTTCAAGTTTCAACTTTTAAAACACAGTGGCTAGTGATTAGTTGGTCAGCTGATTATGAAACACCAGTGTTTTGAAAACACATTGGCTTCTTCAGAGCATTATGATATAACACCATGCAGACACCATCGAAGACAAAGAGGTCAGCTAAATTAAGTACAGTTAGACAAATAGTGTAGATACCGTTCGTTTTTGGGGCTTAGTGCTGCTTAGTGTGGTATTGCAAAATTTAGTTTTTTAAATTTAAATAAAAATTTTAAAATGATTTTTCACCAATGCAACTGAAATAGTCCTGGTAAATTCAAAAAAGAAACTAAAATTTACTGTTTTGAAAGTTATGTCCATCAATACAACTATAACGGTAATTTAAAAAAGGGTAGTAGGAAGACGACCAATCCTGGCCATACTGCCCCTGTACAAAAAAAATCTCCACTTGTTCTCACTGCATGTTGTAATGTAAATGTTTTTTGCGAATAAAGTATCTAATCTGATCTAAAAAAAAATCTTGGGCAATCTTTGAGGGGCAGATGTCCGGGACGCAATCGTCCTTATCCCGCGATTCGAAACTGTACTCTGTAACTGATGTCCCATATCCGTAAACTCCGTGTGAAATTGTCTCTCCGAGGTCCAATGCATCACGCATGTGTGTGCGTAGGACGTGGAGTCTATGATGTGTACAAATCATGTAATGACTCTAGACCTGTTCAGCGGTGTGACTAATTACCGCCCGGGACCGCCCGGGTTGCCCCACGTGCACGTGGAGACAATATCTCGACGTTATAACGCAGCGACATGCCACCTGAGGGCAACATAGAAAAATGTACTCGCTCGCTCGTCTCCGGACGGTCATATTAACCTCACAAATGCCGATATTGGCTAAAAGAGCCTGGGTGATTACTGGTGTCTTGAAAACTGTCTTCGTGTGTTTTCAGACAGATTATTTTGGTGATTCTCGGAAGTGCAATACACCTGAGTGTTAATTCCATATATTGACTCGTTGACGCGTCTACCGCCGATGTTATTAACCCCTCAAATTCCGGTAAAATAGTGTATAAACAAAAGGAACCTTGCGTCCGCCCGGGACCGCCCGGGCGGCCCCATGGGCCCGTGGACACTATATCTTTGACGTTATAACATAGCGACATACCCCACGAGGTCAACCTAGAAAATGTTACTCGCTCGCTCGACTCCGGCCGGTGTTATTAACCCCTCAAAATCCGATAAAATGGTATATAAACAAAAAGAACACTGAGACCGCCCGGGACCGCCCGGGAGGACCCATGGCCCCGTGGACACTATATCTCGACGTTATATCATAGCGACATACCCCAACGAGGTTAACTTAGAAAATGTTGCTCTAGGGTCCTGCGAATTGGAGATTTTGATCGAATCGAATATCGAATCGAATTCAGGAATCGGGCCCAGAATCGTCCAGAATCGACCCCGATAGCACCGATATCCCCGATCATGTTCGGGGGTAAAAATTCACTGTACCGACTCGTCCCGAACTTACTCCACGATGTTTGCAAAATTATGATTCGGGAGTCATTCGGGAACATTCGGGGTGGAAAATCGGGGACATGGAACCGGTGCTTAACGCATGTGGAAATAATTTTTTAGTACCATCTTGTTCTATTTCAATATTGACAATGTCTGAATCATTCTTTGTATATAAGTCTTCTTGCCACATGGAACAATATGGATGTAAAATATGTTCGAAGCCGACACCTTATCATATTTAAACCGTATAGACAGTATCTGCTTGCAATAATTAACCCTCATACAACTGTTTTTGCGATGAACTAATTCGATATCCGGGTAGCTGTAGTGCTCAATATAACTTCTCTTAGTTCTCTACAACATGCCAGGAGTTTTTTTCTGTTGTGTGGTAAGATAGAACCACAGCATACCGAAAACAATAGTTGTCTGCAAAACGATCCCGAATCATCATTTCGATTACCTTTATTCCCTTTCAAACTATAGTTCTTTCACTTGAAGGTTACTTAAGGAACGTGTTAATTGCTGGTTGATATATCGGGTCTATTTAATTGACGGGAAAATTGTCGTCTTTTTGAGTGGCATTTATCGATCCATCCATCTATTGATGAACTACAAAAATATAGTCTACCACCGACGTCATATACGACAACAAGACACTGGCTGAACTCCGAGCGTGAAATTAAGAACCGATCGTCCTTTTGTCTCGATCAGTGCATGCATTAAATATTTATCGATATTGGTTTTTAATGGCGTGGTGCCACTTCAGTCTGAAATGAAACGCATCAAACGGTACGTTACCTTTAACACCTTCTATAGATTCAGTTTGCATAGTAGTCAATACACATGGCTGAAACACTAAGAACACACAACGAATGAACTTAATATAGATCTAGATTGGTTGTACCGACCTCAACTCTTGGTTGCTTCATGGAATGCTAGAACGTTCAACAACCTGTTATAGTGTGGTATATACGATTGACACTTAAATATAAGTATTGTCATCGTGATGGGTGTTGCTCTTTTAAAATGTGGCATCGGTTAAGACCGCCATAAACAGAAAGAATATAATTTTATAGACATATTGTGTAAAATCATAAATAGCATGTTATTGTCAAGACCGTACGGTTTGTTAATAAACAAAAATCCATATTATGATACAGTAGAGTGAGTAAAGTGTGCTATACGCAAAGCACTCAACACAGAGGAGTCCCCGATAAGTTTACTTTAACAAGACTTCTGCGTTGAATTAAATTCTCGGTTCACACAAAGTGTTTTGTGGGTAATATCACATTCATATTATCATTATACTATACTTTTAGTATATTCTTGATAAAATTCATAATTAGGTAACTTTTATTTTATTTTCAATATTGTGACTTTTGACGAAACTGCAGAACATTTAAGTCATTTTAAGAGTTATTGTTCATTTAGCATGGTTAAGACTGTTCTAGATCGCTGTTAAAGCAATGATAACCGATCTCAAACTACAAATATGATATCTTGTTAGCGCTGGCACAGGCTAACTTATATTATGGACTTGTTCTGTTGCGTATAACCTGATAAGTCAGTATTCAGGTGCTATGTCAACTGGGGAGATGTAGCATCGCCGAACAAATCAAAAGTACCGTCTAAACTACGCTCAATTGTAATTATTTACTTCTCAATTCGGGACGGAACTGTCTACGGTAAACTAACGAAACCGGTTTCACATTCGAGAATATCTGCATTTAATCTACTTTATATTTTGGGACTTCTGTTTGTTTGTTTGTTTGTTGTTTGTCTGTTAGCTATGGCCGGGAAAACTGCCGGGCGGATTTAGCCCAAACTTGCTATCTGAGGGTAAAAACCGCGGGAATGGTCATCGGACCGCTTCTGAGAACGTCAGAGCACTCATTCTCCACCCCCCGCCACCGCAATGGGAATTCATGGGTTAATCGCGTGATAGTTAAAGAGCGTTCGTATCCGCAGTGTCGTTGATAAAGAGCGTGTATGTGTCAAGACATGAGCGTGTTGTGCCTGTATACAGACATGAGCGTGTTGTGTGATTCTTAAGTCTGTGTTCGTACTTAGGGGTTCCTGGGAATGGGGGAGATTTTCATCGGGTCAGTTTTTCCGCCCGAGGTGACCTTCACCTTGAAACGGGTACCCACACATGATCTAATATATAGTTTGGGACTTCTGTTTGTTTGTTTGTTTGTCTGTCTGTCTGTTAGCTATGGCCGGGAAACACAAGAAAATATTAATGCCAACTAAAATAAAATGCGACAACAAAACATGACACGGATATAAAGGCCATTGACACGGATTAACAAATATGCATATATATATATAATTCAATATATGAAATTGTTTTTTATTATAAAAGATTTTATCTGACAATTCTTTATTCATTGACGAAATCAATCCGGGCCAAATATACCCGAAAAAATCCTACCGCAAGTATGTGTAAATAGTGTAAATAGTTAACCATCGCTCATGTTCCATGTAAAAATGGCTGAGATTAAAGCATCATTCATTCAAGTAATACTGCGGCAACTCTTTGATGTCGCGGATTATTCACACCTCCCGCACTGTCCCTGACTGGGATGCAGACCACGCCGTAAACACGGCTGACCACGCTATTAACACGGCATGAACACGACTTCAACACGGATGACCACGGCGTGCACTCAGATGACCACGGCATGTGCACGTCGTGTTCAGACCGTTTTTGAACACGCTGGTCATTTTGCCGAAATTGATCACGCTAAGAACACGACTTCAACACGGATGACCACGGCGTGAACTCGGATGACCACGGCATGTACACGCCGTGTTCAGACTGTTTTTGAACACGCTGGTCATTTTTCTGAAGTTGACCACGCTAAGACCACGCGCGATTTTACCGTGTTTTTTCCGTGTTAAAATGTTGGCCACGCGTGGTTTTGAAAAAAACACGGGCTTTGTACTGTATGTGGTTAGTAGGTCAATATAATATGCACCTACTTTGTCAAAATGTGCAATTGCTTTGACAATATATGCAGCTACTTTATCAATATATGTGGTTAGTTAGTCATTATATATGCAGCTACTTAGTCAATATATGTAGTTAGTTAGTCAATATATGCAGCTACTTAGTCAATATATGTGGTTAGTTAGTCAATATATGCAGCTAATTTGTCAATATTTGTGGTTAGTTAGTCAACATATGCAGCTCATTTGCGATATGGGGTTACTTCGTCAATATATGTGGTTAGTTAGTCAATATATGTGGTTAGTTAGTCAATATATGCAGTTAGTTAGTCAATATATGTGGTTAGTTAGTCAATATATGAGATACCTCGTCAATATATGTGGTTAGTTAGTCAATATATGACGTTACTTCGTCAATATATGTGGTTAGTTAGTCAATATATGAGGTTACTGTGTCAATATATGTGGTTAGTTAGTCAATACATGAGGTCACCTCGTCAATATATGTGGTTAGTTAGTCAATATATGACGTTACTTCGTCAATATATGTGGTTAGTTAGTCAATATATGAGGTTACTGTGTCAATATATGTGGTTAGTTAGTCAATATATGAGGTTACTTCGTCAATATGTGTGGTTAGTTAGTCAATATATGTGGTTAGTTAGTCAATATATGTGGTTAGTTAGTCAATATATGTGGTTAGTTAGTCAATATATGTGGTTAGTTAGTCAATATATGAGGTTACTTCGTCAATATATGTGGTTAGTTAGTCAATATATGCGGTTAGTTAGTCAATATATGTGGTTAGTTGGTCAATATATGTGGTTAGTTAGTCGATATATGAGGTTACTTCGTCAATATATGTGGTTAGTTAGTCAATATATGTGGTTAGTTAGTCAATATATGTGGTTAGTTAGTCAATATATGCAGTTAGTTAGTCAATATATGTGGTTAGTTAGTCAACATATGAGGGTACTTCGTCAATATATGTGGTCAGTTAGTCAATGTGTGAGGTTACTTCGTCAATATATTTGGTTAGTTAGTCAATATATGAAGTTACTTCGTCGATATATGTGGTTAGTTAGTCAATATATGATGTTACTTCGTCAATATATGTGGTTAGTTAGTCAATATATGAAGTTACCTCGTCAATATATGTGGTTAGTTAGTCAATATATGACGTTACTTCGTCAATATATGTGGTTAGTTAGTCAATATATGAGGTTACTGTGTCAATATATGTGGTTAGTTAGTCAATATATAAGGTTACTTCGTCAATATATTTGGTTAGTTAGTCAATATATGAGGTTACTTCGTCAACATATGTGGTTAGTTAGTCAATATATGAGGTTACTTCGTCAATATCAGCAGTGCATTGCTCTTGCCAATATGTGTAAACAATTAGTCAATATATGCAGTTAATTCGTCATTATATAGACCCCCAACAATTTTTTCGGAGGACAGTCAGAAATATGAGGAAGATATATATATGCAACTCGCGATGTCCCGTTCTTTATAATGATACATTCACAAGAGAATATATGCATCTCATTGCTCTTGTCAATATATAATAAAAGGCCGTCCGGCCACAGTGTCCTCCGAAAAAGTGGCTTCATTTTGGGCATCAATTTGATTCAGATATGATCACACAAACTAAAGTTATCATCCGGAAACCAGAAATTGACAGGATTCTAAGTCGTAAAAGGGTCATAACTCTCACAAAAATGGGCAGAGAAACCCATATTCGAACCTGACCTGTATTTTCGGCTGATAAACTATCCTACTAAATTTGATTCAGATATGATCACACAACTAAAGTTATCATCCGGAAACCAGAAATTGACAGGATTCTAAGTCGAAACAGGGCCATAACTATAGCAAAAATGGGCGGGGCAAACCCATATTCGAAGTTAACCTGTATGTAGGGCTGATAAACTCACATACCAACATTGGTGCAGATTTGATGACACAAACTGAAGTTATCATCCGGAAACCAGAAAATTACAAGATTCTAAGTTAAAAAAAGGGCCACAACTCTCGCAAAAATGGGCCGTGCAAACCCATATTCGAACTTGACCTGTATATTGGTCTGATAAAATCAACTATCAAATTTGCTTTTGATCTAATAAACGAAACTAAAGTTATCATCCGGAAACCATTTCCGGACGCACACACAGACGGGCGGACGGCCCGACGGACGAGCGGTACGATGGAAGGACGGACATCGGCTATTTTAATAGTCCCCCGAAATTTTGTTCGGCGGACAATTATATATAATGGAACATCGCGAGCCGTGTATAATGATGAACTAACAACATATATTGAAAAGAACAATGCGCTGCATATATATTGGCAAAGTAACTGCATATAATGACGAACTAACTGCATTTATTGACTAACTAACTGCATATACATGTATTGACACAATTTAACTGCATATATTGACCAACTAACCACATATATTGACAAAGTAGCTGCATACAATGGCAAATGAGCTATATATTGATATATTAATCAGATATATTGCATGAGCTTAAAGATGCACAATCCGAATTAACGCTCCTAAATTACTATTTCTTTGGCTTCAGGTGTGAACAATACTTGATTCGAGTCGAGGAGCCCACCCATCAAAGCTCAGAGTTAACAGATATCGATTTTTGAAATCTGTTATTTTTCGGGACATGACAATCTGCGTGATGGGATGGGATATGGGACAAAACGACAATCTGCGGGACAGAATTTCAAATTGCGTGGGACGGCCGATATCTCGGGGAATACAGGGCGTAGGGGGCTCATTTTGGTGTCTAACGAAAGGCTCACATTCGCCCTATCCACACATATTAACCCCACCACTGACCGGACATAAGAAGTTGCATTATTTGATCGACAACTGACCTAACATGGGGTGGAATTTGGGATAGAATGACAATCTGCGGGACAGGATTTTCAAATTGCGTGGGACGGCCGATAGCTCGAGGAATACAGCGCATAGAGGGCTACTTGTGGTGTCTAACGAAAGGTCCACATTCGCCCTATCCACACATATTAACCCCGCTACTGACCGGACACCGGAAGTTACATTATTCGGTCGACAACTGACCTAACATAAAATTCCACAAACACGAAAAACTGCGTTCGACATTAATGTTTAGAATTTAGATTTCTCGATGAATACACTAGCAAACAACAAGTTTTAGGTATCAAATAACGCAGTGGAATACTGTGAATTCGTTTTTAGCTACAATATGGCTGTTATAGTGCGAATATTGTAATGGCGAACACGCAAACACGCTCCGATAAAACAGGTAAAAATAGACTCGATGTTTACAATTACAGGATCGATTTCAGCCGGTATATTCAATATAATGGGGCGTATAGTATATCAAAATGTAGAATTAGACAGAGGGAATGTATTTTTTTCCAAATGGGTCCACCAGGCGGTGAAATTGTTGCAGAAATTCGCTCCAAGATATTCGCACTTATTTTTATTTCAGTTGTGACTAAAATCCCAGATGCCGGAGCCCAGCGACTAAAAGCCAAGTTACAAAATAGATCAAATGGTTTGAACGAATGAATATGTCAATGATAAGACTATTCAAAAGAATATTCAAATCAAATAGTGTTTATAGACTTAAAAACTTATGTGTCCGCCATTCATATATGCGGTGGAAGTTCTCATATTATCTGCCAGTCATACGCGGGGGAGGTTCTCATATGAACATATTATCTGCCGGTCATACGCGGTGGAGGTTCATATTATCCGCCGGTCATACGCGAGGGAAGTTTTCATATTATCCCCTTGTCATACGCGGGGGAGGTTCTGATATGAACATATTATCTGCCGGTCATACGCGGTGGAGGTTCATATTATCCGCTGGTCTTACGCGAGCGAGGTTCTCATATTATCCACCGGTCATACGCGAGGGAGGTTCTCATATTATCCTCCGGTCATACGTAGGGGAGGTTCTCATATGAACATATTATCCGCTGGTCATACACGGTGGAGGTTCATATTATCCACCGGTCATACGTAGGGGAGGTTCTCATATGAACATATTATCCGCCGGCCATACGCGGTGGAGGTTCTCATATGAACATATTATCTGCTGGTCATACGCGGTGGAGGTTCATATTATCCTCCGGTCATACGTAGGTGAGGTTCTCATATGAAAATATTGTCTGCCGGTCATACGCGGTGGAGGTTCATATTATCCGCCGGTCATACGCGAGGGAGGTTCTCATATTATCCTCCGGTCATACGTGGGGGAGGTTCTGATATGAACATATTATTCGCCGGTCATACGCGGTGGAGGTTCATATTATCCTCCGGTCATACATAGGGGAGGTTCTCATATGAACATATTATCTGCCGGTCATACGCGAGGGAAGTTTTCATATTATCCTCCTGTCATACGCGGGGGAGGTTCTGATATGAACATATTATCTGCCGGTCATACGCGGTGGAGGTTCATATTATCCGCTGCTCTTACGCGAGGGAGGTTCTCATATTATCCACCGGTCATACGCGAGGGAGGTTCTCATATTATCCTCCGGTCATACGTGGGGGAGGTTCTGACATGAACATATTATTCGCCGGTCATACGCGGTGGAGGTTCATATTATCCTCCGGTTATACGTAGGGGAGGTTCTCATATGAACATATTATCTGCCGGTCATACGCGGTGGAGGTTCATATTATCCGCCGGTCATACGCGAGGGAGGTTCTCATATTATTCTCCGGTCATACCTGGGGGAGCTTCTGATATGAACATATTATCTACCGGTCATACGCGGTGGAGGTTCATATTATCCGCCGGTCATACGCGAGGGAAGTTCTCATATTATCCTCAGATCATATGTGGGGGAGGTTCTGATATGAACATATTATTCGCCGGTCATACGCGGTGGAGGTTCATATAATCCGCCGGTCATACGCGAGGGAAGTTTTCATATTATCCTCCTGTCATACGCGGGGGAGGTTCTGATATGAACATATTGTCTGCCGGTCATACGCGGTGGAGGTTCATATTATCCGCCGGTCATACGCGAGGGAGGTTCTCATATTATCCTCCGGTCATACGTGGGGGAGGTTCTGATATGAACATATTATTCGCCGGTCATACGCGGTGGAGGTTCATATTATCCTCCGGTCATACATAGGGGAGGTTCTCATATGAACATATTATCTGCCGGTCATACGCGAGGGAAGTTTTCATATTATCCGCCTGTCATACGCGGGGGAGGTTCTGATATGAACATATTATCTGCCGGTCATACGCGGTGGACGTTCATATTATCCGCTGGTCTCACGCAAGGGAGGTTCTCATATTATCCACCGGTCATACGCGAGGGAGGTTCTCATATTATCCTCCGGTCATACGTGGGGGAGGTTCTGACATGAACATATTATTCGCCGGTCATACGCGGTGGAGGTTCATATTATCCTCCGGTCATACGCAGGGGAGGTTCTCATATGAACATATTATCCGCCGGTCATATGCGGTGGAGGTTCATATTATCCGCCGGTCATACGCGAGGGAAGTTCTCATATTATCCTTCGGTCATAGGTGGGGGAGGTTCTGATATGAACATATTATCTGCCGGTCATACGCGGTGGAGGTTCATATTATCCGCCGGTCATACGCGAGGGAAGTTCTCATATTATCCTCAGATCATATGTGGGGGAGGTTCTGATATGAACATATTATTCGCCGGTCATACGCGGTGGAGGTTCATATAATCCGCCGGTCATACGCGAGGGAAGTTTTCATATTATCCTCCTGTCATACGCGGGGGAGGTTCTGATATGAACATATTATCTGCCGGTCATACGCGGTGGAGGTTCATATTATCCGCTGGTCTTACGCGAGGGGGGTTCTCATATTATCCTCCGGTCATACGTGGGGGAGGTTCTGATATGAACATATTATTCGCCGGTCATACGCGGTGGAGGTTCATATTATCCTCCGGTCATACATAGGGGAGGTTCTCATATGAACATATTATCTGCCGGTCATACGCGAGGGAAGTTTTCATATTATCCGCCTGTCATACGCGGGGGAGGTTCTGATATGAACATATTATCTGCCGGTCATACGCGGTGGACGTTCATATTATCCGCTGGTCTCACGCAAGGGAGGTTCTCATATTATCCACCGGTCATACGCGAGGGAGGTTCTCATATTATCCTCCGGTCATACGTGGGGGAGGTTCTGACATGAACATATTATTCGCCGGTCATACGCGGTGGAGGTTCATATTATCCTCCGGTCATACGCAGGGGAGGTTCTCATATGAACATATTATCTGCCGGTCATACGCGGTGGAGGTTCATATTATCCGCCGGTCATACGCGAGGGAGATTCTCATATTATCCTCCGGTCATACCTGGGGGAGGTTCTGATATGAACATATTATCTACCGGTCATACGCGGTGGAGGTTCATATTATCCGCCGGTCATACCGCGAGGGAAGTTCTCATATTATCCTCCGATCATATGTGGGGGAGGTTCTGATATGAACATATTATCCGCCGGTCATACGCGGTGGAGGTTCATATAATCCGCCGGTCATACGCGAGGGAAGTTTTCATATTATCCTCCTGTCATACGCGGGGGAGGTTCTGATATGAACATATTATCTGCCGGTCATACGCGGTGGAGGTTCATATTATCCGCTGGTCTTACGCGAGGGGGGTTCTCATATTATCCTCCGGTCATACGTTGGGGAGGTTCTCATATGAACATATTATCCGCCGGCCATACGCGGTGGAGGTTCTCATATGAACATATTATCTGCTGGTCATACGCGGTGGAGGTTCATATTATCCTCCGGTCATACGTAGGGGAGGTTCTCATATGAACATATTATCTGCCGGTCATACGCGGTGGAGGTTCATATTATCCGCCGGTCATACGCGAGGGAAGTTCTCATATTATCCTCCGGTCATACGTGGGGGGGGGGGGTTTCTCATATGAACATATTATTCGCCGGTCATACGCGGTGGAGGTTCATATTATCCACCGGTCACACGCGGTGGATGTTCTCATATGAACATATTATCCGCCGGTCATACGCGGTGGAGGTTCATATTATCCGCCGGTCATACGCGAGGGAAGTTCTCATATTATCCTTCGGTCATAGGTGGGGGAGGTTCTGATATGAACATATTATTCGCCGGTCATACGCGATGGAGGTTCATATTATCCTCCGGTCATACATAGGGGAGGTTCTCATATGAACATATTATCTGCAGGTCATACGCGAGGGAAGTTTTCATATTATCCGCCTGTCATACGCGGGGGAGGTTCTGATATGAAGATATTATCTGCCGGTCATACGCGGTGGAGGTTCATATTATCCGCTGGTCTTACGCGAGGGAGGTTCTCATATTATCCACCGGTCATACGTAGGGGAGGTTCTGACATGAACATATTATTCGCCGGTCATACGCGGTGGAGGTTCATATTATCCTCCGGTCATACGTAGGGGAGGTTCTCATATGAACATATTATCTGCCGGTCATACGCGGTGGAGGTTCATATTATCCGCCGGTCATACGCGAGGGAGATTCTCATATTATCCTCCGGTCATACCTGGGGGAGGTTCTGATATGAACATATTATCTACCGGTCATACGCGGTGGAGGTTCATATTATCCGCCGGTCATACGCGAGGGAAGTTCTCATATTATCCTCCGATCATATGTGGGGGAGGTTCTGATATGAACATATTATCCGCCGGTCATACGCGGTGGAGGTTCATATAATCCGCCGGTCATACGCGAGGGAAGTTTTCATATTATCCTCCTGTCATACGCGGGGGAGGTTCTGATATGAACATATTATCTGCCGGTCATACGCGGTGGAGGTTCATATTATCCGCTGGTCTTACGCGAGGGGGGTTCTCATATTATCCACCGGTCATACGCGAGGGAGGTTCTCATATTATCCTCCGGTCATACGTTGGGGAGGTTCTCATATGAACATATTATCCGCCGGCCATACGCGGTGGAGGTTCTCATATGAACATATTATCTGCTGGTCATACGCGGTGGAGGTTCATATTATCATCCGGTCATACGTAGGGGAGGTTCTCATATGAACATATTATCTGCCGGTCATACGCGGTGGAGGTTCATATTATCCGCCGGTCATACGCGAGGGAGGTTCTCATATTATCCTCCGGTCATACGTGGGGGGGGGTTCTGATATGAACACATTATTCGCCGGTCATACGCGGTGGAGGTTCATATTATCCACCGGTCACACGCGGTGGATGTTCTCATATGAACATATTATCCGCCGGTCATACGCGGTGGAGGTTCATATTATCCGCCGGTCATACGCGAGGGAAGTTCTCATATTATCCTTCGGTCATAGGTGGGGGAGGTTCTGATATGAACATATTATCTGCCGGTCATACGCAGTGGAGGTTCATATTATCCACCGGTCATACATAGGGGAGGTTCTCATATGAACATATTATCCGCTGATCATACGCGGTGGAGGTTTTCATCATATGAACATATTATCCGCCGGTCATATGCGGTGGAGGTTCATATTATCCGCCGGTCATACGCGAGGGAAGTTCTCATATTATCCTTCGGTCATAGGTGGGGGAGGTTCTGATATGAACATATTATCTGCCGGTCATACGCGGTATATGTTCATATTATCCGCCGGTCATACGCGGTGGAGGTTCTCATATGAACATATTATCTGCCGGTCATATGCGAGGGAGGTTCTCATATTATCCGCCGGTCATACGCGAGGGAAGTTCTCATATTATCCTTCGGTCATAGGTGGGGGAGGTTCTGATATGAACATATTATCTGCCGGTCATACGCGGTGGAGGTTCATATTATCCACCGGTCACACGCGGTGGATGTTCTCATATGAACATATTATCCGCCGGTCATACGCGGTGGAGGTTCATATTATCCGCCGGTCATACGCGAGGGAAGTTCTCATATTATCCTTCGGTCATAGGTGGGGGAGGTTCTGATATGAACATATTATCTGCCGGTCATACGCAGTGGAGGTTCATATTATCCACCGGTCATACATAGGGGAGGTTCTCATGTGAACATATTATCCGCTGATCATACGTGGTGGAGGTTTTCATCATATGAACATATTATCCGCCGGTCATATGCGGTGGAGGTTCATATTATCCGCCGGTCATACGCGAGGGAAGTTCTCATATTATCCTTCGGTCATAGGTGGGGGAGGTTCTGATATGAACATATTATCTGCCGGTCATACGCGGTGGAGGTTCATATTATCCACCGGTCATACGTATGGGAGGTTCTCATATGAGCATATTATCCGCCGGTCATACGCGGTGGAGGTTCTCATATGAACATATTATCTGCCGGTCATATGCGAGGGAGGTTCTCATATTATCCGCTGGTCATACGCGAGGTAAGTTCTCATATTATCCTTCGGTCATAGGTGGGGGAGGTTCTGATATGAACATATTATCTGCCGGTCATACGCGGTGGATGTTCATATTATCCGCCGGTCATACGCGGTGGAGGTTCTCATATGAACATATTATCTGCCGGTCATATGCGAGGGAGGTTCTCATATTATCCACCGGTCACACGCGAGGGAGGATATGACCGGCGGATAATATGTTCATATGAGAACCTCCCCAACGTATGACCGGAGGATAATATGAGAACTTCCCTCGTGTATGACCGGCGGATAATATGAACCTCCACCGCGTATGACCGGCAGATAATATGTTCATATGAGAACCTCCACCGCATATGAATGGCGGACACATAAGGTTTTAAGTCTATAAACACTATTTGATTTGAATATTCTTTTGAATAGTCTTACCATTGACATATTCATTCGTTCAAACCAGTTGATCTATTTTGTAACTTGGCTTTTAGTCGCTGGGCTCCGGCATCTGGGCTTTTAGTCACAACTGAAATAAAAAAAATGAGAATATCTTGGAGCGAATTTCTGCAACAATTTCACCGCCTGGTGGACCCATTTGGAACAAAATACATTCCCTCTGTCTAATTCTACATTTTGATATACTATACACCCCATTATATTGAATATACCGGCTGAAATCGAGCCTGTAATTGTAAACATCGAGTCTATTTTTAGCTGTTTTATCGGAGCGTGTTTGCGTGTTCGCCATTACAATATTCGCACTAAAACAGCCATATTGTAGCTAAAGACGAATGCACAGTATTCCACTGCGTTATTTGATATCTAAAACTTGTTGTTTGATAGTGTAATCAACGAGAAATCTAAATTCTAAACATTAATGTCGAACGCAGTTTTTCGTGTTTGTGGAATTTTATGTTAGGTCAGTTGTCGACCGAATAATGTAACTTCCGGTGTTCGGTCAGTGGCGGGGGTTAATATGTGTGGATAGGGCGAATGTGGACCTTTCGTTAGACACCAAAAGTAGCCCTCTATGCGCTGTATTCCTCGAGATATCGGCCGTCCCATGCAATTTGAAAATCCTGTCCCGCAGATTGTCATTCTATCCCAAATTCCACCCCATGTTAGGTCAGTTGTCGATCAAATAATGCAACTTCTTATGTCCGGTCAGTGGTGTGGTTAATATGTGTGGATAGGGCGAATGTGGGCCTTTCGTTAGACACCAACATGAGCCCCCTACGCCCTGTATTCCTCGAGATATCGGGCGTCCCACGCAATTTGAAATTCTGTCCCGCAGATTGTCGTTTTGTCCCATATCCCATCCCATCCCGCAGATTGTCATGTCCCTATTTTTCACCATCTGGTATATTTAAGGCCTGGCAAATATTCGACGAATGCCGACTGACATACATGTACTCTCGATACCAAATTGCTTCGGAACAAAATGTTGATATATAACACTTTTTGCTGCTTTTGGGGCAATGTTATACTGTAGTTGACAGTTGTTAGCATTATTTTTTGTCAATTAGTCGATTCTGATACCTGAAGCGGCATTTCAAGAAATGTTGTTGTTTTTGGAATTTGATGATATGGGGACACTTGAATCGGATTGTGTGCCTTTAACATAAGGCAGCTGTGTCGTTCCATTACTATGCTGATGTTCTGATGGCGGTGACGATGACGGGCGGCAAAGATGGTAATGATGACAATAATGCTGCTGATGATGTGGTGATGATGGCGGTGATGATGCTGCTGATGGTTATATTGTGTCGCAAGGATTATAGGACTTCATTTCTATCCAATAATGCCATTGTTTAGTATATTTTTCAATATCGTTTCCATGGTAGCAGTTATTTCTCACGGTATTGGGCATTTTCGGCAGTTTAATCAAAAGTAGACGTATGCAGCTGTTTCACTACGCATAAATTATTACTATTACCAATGTAGTACATGTACCTAATAAATGTTCCAATTACAAAATTATCGCATTTTTGGTAGCAATCACCATTTTCACCACAAAATGGCAATAAAACCCTTATAACCTATATGTGCATCCTGTTTAATACTGGTTGGAACATTGTTATGGTTGAAAAAGGGTTTGAGACATCTATAACGCGTTGCCGTAATATGGTTTGCTTCATTACACGCTTTAATTGTTATTATTAGTATTTATTGGACTTCATTTCTTTCCAATAATGCCATTTTTTTTAACTTTTTCAATTAAAAAATCGTTTCCATGGTAACAGTTATTTCTCAGGGTATTGTGCCTTTTCGACAGTTTTATCCAAATTAGTTTGAAGTACCCGTATGAAGCTATCACAATATACATAAAGTATTACTGTAACCAATGTACTATCTAATAAATGTTCCAATTCTAAAATTATCTCATTTTTTGCAAAAATCAACAGTTTTTACCCCAAAAATGGCAATAAAACCTTCATAACCTATATGGGCATCCTAGTAACTACTGGAGTAGTCGGAAGATAGTTATCGTGGAAAATATCATCAAGAAATTATCTTCAATATATGTTTCTGTCCTGGAATGTGCTTAAATTCTTTTTTACCGTCTGCTGAAGGGTTTTATCTCAAAACGTGTCTACATTGTTTACACGCCGTTTCCATGACAACGGCACCACTTTCAAAGTTTACAGCAGGGCGGAACATGAAGCTGACATCTTCTACTTTCATATGATCTATAATTTTTCCGTGTGTAAAAAAAAAATTAAACTCGAAAAATAAGCCCCGTTGGGGACAAGACCGCTCCTCTATTACTGGTTTCACAAGAAGCAATCTTAAAATGACTCTGCGATCTTTCAATCGGAACTTAAAGTTTCCGTTGGTCGGCCTTGAACTTTGAGAATATTTCATCAATCTTTTAGGCGGAAATACCGTTAGAAAATTGAAGATAATATGTAAACGGCCAGCAAGGTCGCTAGATTCCCCTTTGGGGGTAAATATTTTGAATAATTTTATGAAATATGTAAACAGAACTTTTTCATGCAATTTAACTTTTTTGTTAACCAGATCTTTTGTCTAATTTACATTAACTTTTTGAAAATATATTTGGCTTTAGGAGCATGATGTTCCTACATATGATGAAGTATATCTAACAGTTGCTAGATCAAAGTATTTTATTTTTGCCCTGGAGCATTTTGCCCAATTACACATTTCGAGGTGGCATTAATCAATACAAAATGGCGGCCGTCGCCAACAATCATTTTTGGACTCCGCTAACCTTTAAATTATGAATAAATTATTCTACTTTAGGTAATTTAATCTACTTTTAGAGTGGGCTGAAAAAGTCGATTAGTATATATCTCATATTCGCATACATATACCCTGGGTCGCTTCGCTTCCGCGGCTTCGCCGCGGGAGAGCGGGTGCTATAAAATGCCTCAGTTGCATCATATCTCAGGCAGTAACAATTCCCGTCAAGGGAATACACAATGAATATTAAACAGTGAAATATAAAATAATAAGATTCACATCACGAATTTCAATAATTTTTATATTATATTTTGGCATATCATATCAAAAGCCCAAGATGTTAAGTTTTAATAAGATATGAAATTGCTAATTTTGTTTACATCTATATCCATATTAGCGAATGTCTGTCTGTGTTCTGTAGAAATTCACGGGGACCATCTAGGTGGCACTAAAGGGGCCTAACAGGGATAACTTATCTCGCCGCCGATTTCCAACAAACTTATAAATAACCATTTCCATGATATGAGAATCCAATGGTGTGGTTTACAGATGGTAAAAGTGGCGTCGTTCGAATCAGGGGTGCACGGAAGGGAATGGGGGCATCAGAATTGATAACCATATTTTTAGCGCCGATTTCCACAAAATTAATACACATTTTCATCCATGATACAAAGAATACAATCGTGTGATTTAAAGATGCCAAAATTGGTGCCGTTTGGATGAGATGGGGTATGGGGTACTAAATTTAATACGAATTTGTTTAGTCGCCGATTACTACCAAACTTATCCACAATCATCACCATGATACAGGAGTCTAATGGTGTGGCTTGGAGTGGTCAAACGTGATATCATTCGAGTCAGGGGTGCACTGAAGGGGAGAGGGGCACAACAATTGATAAAATATTTTAGCACCGATTTCCACCAAATTGACAAACATTCGTCTCCATGATACGAGGGATCTAATCGTGTTATTTAAAGAGGGAAATTTGTACCGTTTTGGTGGGCGATGGAGGGGGGGGGGGCACTAGATCTGATCAGAATTTGTTTAGTCGTCGATTACCAAAAAACTTATACATAATTATCTCCATGACATCAGGAGTCTAATTGTGTGCTTTAAAGATATCAACTGTGGGGCTGTTCGAGTCAGGGATGCATGGAGGGGGAGGGGTAACACCACAATTGGTAAAATATATTTTTAGTGACGAATTCCACCAAATTTATGCATATTCTTTTCCGTGATACGGGGAATTTAATCGTGGTATTTAAATACGCCAAATTGTTGCCGTTTTGGGTGAGCAATGGGAGAGTGTGAGCACTAAATATATACGAATTTGTTTTTCCACCAATTTTATATCAATTCATCTCCATAATGAGGTTTGTGCGGTTTAAAGATTTCAAAAGTGGCGCCGCTTGAGTCAGTGATAGGGATAGGAGGGACAAACATAACTGTTAAATATATGTAGAGCGCCAATTTCCACGTTTTTCTCCAATGATACGAGGAATAAAATCGTGCGGGTTAAAGACGCCACATTTGGTGTCTATATTTGCGAATGTCTGTCTGTTCTATATAAATTCACGAGGACCATCCAGTTGGCACCGAAGGGGTCTAACACGGGTAACTTTTAAAGATAAAAATAATGGTGTTGGTTATAAGTGTCTAATGACGCGGTTGGTGTCAGGGGCAGAAGGGGGGGGGGCGGCAAAAATGATGAAATATTTTTTCGCCGATTTCCAACTAACTTATACATGATCATATCCATGATATGGCTCCGTTCGAGTCAGGTTCCACGGAGGGGGAGAGGGGCAACAAAATTGATTATAAAAACACCTTTTAACGCCGATTTCCACCAAATGGATACATTTGCTTCTCCATGATACGATGAATCTAATCGTGTGATTTAAAGACGCCAAATTGGCGCCGTTTGGGTGTGAGATGGAGGGGACACTAAAATTTGATACGAATTTATTTAGTTTCCGATTACCACAAAACTTAAACATAATCATATCCCTGATATCAGGATGGTTTAAATATGGTAAAGGTGGCACCGTTCGAGTCATGACCGGGGAAGGGATGGGCACCAAATTGGATACAAGTATATTTAGCACTAATTTCCACCAATTTTATCCACGTTCTTCTCCAATAATACTAGGAATCAAATCAGGTGGAGTAAAGACGCCATAATTGGTGACGTTTGGGCCAGGGATGAAGAAAGGAGAGGCACTAACATTGATTAGAATGTTTTGGACGCCGATATATATAAGTTATATATAGTCATCCCCATAATTCGTCATAAGGAGCTTTTGGCGTTCACATTTCACAACCTCGACAAAATTAATAGTGACCGAATTAAGTCACTTGAACAGATATATCTCAACTGTCATATTTATATGGATACGGGAATCAGGGCATTTATATGAGCTAACAGATACATAGAAGCAATCATTGGAAGTATATTTATCATTCTATTTAAGATATATATTCTTGCAAAATGAGGGACCTTGAAACGTTGGAATTGCTCATGTATTATAACACAATTGAGCATGTAACATTCAAGATATTTTCAAGAGAGATTAAAATGTGTATGTATATAAAAGGCCTGTTCAAAAATAGTGGTTACAGTCTGCAGTCTTAGTTTCTTCTGAGATAAAAGAAAACTGTCAGTAGCACATGTCTTGTCAGGATCCTCCAATACTGGCATCTGTCAATAATAGACGATTCTTTCATGTTCTATAACAGACTCATAGCCTAAAATAAACAACTTAAAATCTCGCTGTGTCGACCACATGGACCACATGTAGCTGATATATAGCAACATTTATTTTTGACTGAGAATAATTAGCCAGTATAGTACCATGAACAGAGCACATGGATATTTCTTTAAAACAGCTCTGTCTTCATGGATATATGATAACCAGGTGTCCTCAAAGTCTTAGGGTCCGTTTACATTGATGTAGATATGTACACAGTTCTACACGCATATTAGTTGATATAGAAATGCACACAGAAAGAAAACGGTATTCGTTCGTGTGAGCAAAAATCGTATCCGTTATACGTCATAGTCAACACCGAGGCAAATCTGATTTGAATAATTGTTACTCGGGCTTGGCGAATGTGATTAATCTTTCTTTGTCAATTCAACCCATGTATTTCACACTATGTAAGCGAGAACCTGTATGTTGGTGCATGTGGTGACAAAGTACGTAAAGTACAGTTTTTACTATATACAGTATATCTTATTAATATTTTGTTCTTCTTTGAGTTTGGTAATACCTTAATATATTTACAAACTAAGTGTTGTCATCACTAAATCCAGCATTCTGATTGGTCGGCGCCCACGTGGCTAGGTGCAGTTATTTCTCGGTGAATGCGCATCGCCTCATAACTCCAAGCTAATAACACCATCGATACGTCATTAGGTTTGGAAAGACGAACGCGTAATGGTTTGGGCTCATTTTGAATCGCGCAGGATTGACTTAATACATCATCGGGTTTCAACATGAAGAGAAATTGTTCCTATTAACTTTTGCCAAGGGTGCTATTGGGTATTTTGGGCTGATCTTGTCACGATACACTTTTCGATTTAAATATATTTACAAAAGTGGCTTTTTCGCTAAATGTATATAAATATAAGGATTAACTGTCATGTGGACTATTTTTATGGAGATGTAACGGTGAGGTAAGTGGACATAACTTGTATGTAAAACCCTTCGGGTTTTACACAAGTTATGTCCACTTACCTCACCGTTACATCTCCATAAAAACAGTCCACATGACAGTTAATCCTTATACATTCAGTCAACAGGGCGACCACAAAAGCATAACATATAACCATTATCAACTGGTGTAAGAATAAACTGCTTTGGTCAGCTGATAGTTGATTAATTGTTTTGTCTGGCCTAAACTGACATGACACATAGTGAATTGTCAATTACGAGAGTACTGATGAGCGCGCGTTCACTATCAGTAATCATGTTGTGATCTCAGCAATCTGCGACACGTGACTTCACACAGATCTGTGTACAGATCAACAGCAATGTATACCCACCCTTAGTCTAACCCACTATATTGATTTATAGATCCCCAATTGTTTTTTTATATTTGCGAGCTAATGTGTTTATGATAACAAATAAAAAACAAACAAGCGTCAATTCCAACCACGTCGACTGTACAATTAAAAACATACGACAATGTCTGAATTTAAGGACGCACAATTGTAAATAAGTAAATACTTCTTTATTGGTGGGACAAATTAAATGCGATAAACAAAATGACAATCACTCCGACAATGTGAACCACTACTTATATATAATCCATGTATATGAATACCATTTTGTGATGTCATTTGGATATACAAATATGAGTAAGAGCATTCTCGATTGCCACCAAATGTCTGTAGCAGAGGGTTTCACACCACTTTAACCTGGGTAACGACGGGTAACCGTGCCAGTATTTTACAAAAGTATTAAAATATTTAGCCACAAAGCCAATTCTAGCCATCCTCACAGACACGAAAAGCATAACTTCAATTTCGTATTACTAGAGTAGCTCATGGTGGTTTTGTATGCACTTGTATGTCCAGAGCAAAACTCTTCATGAATCCACTAACTGAAGGTACACGAACAATATTTGGTTGGTAACACATTTCCCATTGACGGCGAAATGGGTCAAATGGCCACGCCCCTTTTTGCGCGAAGTACTACCACCCGTCGTGACTATATCTCCAGAACCGTTGGACATAGGGGTCGTGTGACCACTCAAAATGTGCGGAATGGCCACATTATGGGGGGTCAGTAATACATTTTCATATCCAAAAGTCAATGGTTTTTAAGATAATTGGCAAAAACCAAAAAAAATCAATTTTTGAGGGCCTGAACCCCAATTTTGGGATTGAGCACTTTTATCTCAAAGTTGAGCCCCCAATTAGAATTGTATTGTCCTATATCCATCGGTGCCACATCCAGGTATCATTTCTGATATTTTATGTACCATTATCGGATGGGATTGACCTTCAGGGAGCTCTTGACCCTGAAAATAAGGTTTTTGGATGGAATATATTGGTCGTATAATGAAAAACAGACATTTTCCCAATAACAAAGATGTTGAGGAAATCATCAATTACAGGGTATTTGATCAGTAACCTAAAACTCCTACAAAAAGGTTACCTGGTGATATAATTTGAATGTAGTTCATCTTTTGTTATCTAGATTTCATGGCCTTTGATGTGAGATGGTTGCCAAAATGGTTATAAATGGAATGACATATATCACATTAGCAATATACTTGTAAATGAGTTCAATGTGTTATTTTCTTTAAACTTATGGGAGAACAGGGTGTTTTTATGGTATTCTAATGTTGAATTGAATTATACTCAGCCCACAAGCAGGTTTAGTGATGTTGAGTTTAATACTACAATTTGATCAATCAGTATGATTCGGTAATCGAGCAGGTTGTGTCTTTATCAGTCCCACATCAATTTTGATTGGCTGCATCACCATTTTGTATAAAGGTTCTACAATTTCCCTAACACGTATATTATTTTAGAACAAATAATGGCTAGCCTGGCATGACCGCCTATATTTATATCCTGATATATGTATATGTACACGAAGATGTATATTTGCCCTAATTTGTTTCTGGTTCAAATTTGGGAGTTTGTAAGAAAATAAGTCATAAGAAAGATGCAGTTGCAGTAATATTAAAATATATTGTCCTGTTCAAAACTAACAAATACATGTCTATTGATTATTGGTGTGATATCCAGTAATAAAGACTAAAATAATCCTTCAGATTATTTTATAAGGGCTTTAGTCCAGTTATAATAAATCCACACATTAAAAATATAGGGCTTCCAAACATACAGAATATTTTCCAACTTGACAATTGTTCCTTGTGTTCAACTGAGTGAGTTCATGTGAGGTTCACGGAAATTTATTTGGCAAGCTTGATTCTAAAGTGTCTAGCTTTATGAGCTTGAAATTCCGAATGCAATCATGTTGCGTTGTGAGCTCAGAGTGAGTTAGAAGAAAAATACAAGCATCAGTTGATATGCAGATATAAATACATACAAATCTACATTCTGCAGGTAGCCATGTATGCTATGCAATCCTCCCTCATGTTTCAACTTATCAAGGAAAATTGATCACATTACCAATGACTATGATAGTCAGATGTTTTTGTAGATTTTGTAGATTTGTGGATGTTGTAGATTTTGTAGATTTGTGGATGTTGTAATGCAATATAGATCTCCATTATAGTTGCACAAATTTATTTTTCATTTCGTCCCTTTAAATTGACTTTTATTTTTTTAGTATGTATATGTGCCACTCCAAAAATGTCTGTAAAAGTACTGTAACGTTTGATTTGATGTTATAGGCACAGAAGATATATATATATATACTTTACATGTCAAATATTGTGAACCCTGCAGGTACGTGTATGTGTGTCAGTCGCCTTATGTGTGTGATCTGCATGCAGTAACTACATTTATATTCTAGTAAAATTTATGGTCTGCACTCTGCAGTATTTCAAAAACATGCTATGGCCATGCCTACATATACATATGTACACTGATTCTAACAAAAATGATTGTCAGGTTATAATCTATGTTTGAGGAAAGTTACTATGTATTTTTCATTTGTGTTGCATTTGTCAATATTAATGGGTCCCATGAGCCCAGATGTTACTAGTGCAGAGCCCATTTAATTGTCATGAGACTGGTGGACTTCATGTCTATACTCCTAAATAAACATGACTCTGAGTCTTATCAGACCAAGACGGTATTGTGTAGGTTTTACTAGAATTATATTTAGAAAAGACTCAACCATTATTTTTCCACTACCCTATATATCACAATATATTCATTTGGCAGTATTCATCCCAAGTTTAGTGGTGATGCTAATAAATTTGGTATGATAGTCAGGTAGAGGAAAGCGATCTGAACAAATCGAGGATACGCCACTATGTGTAGTGTTCATTAAAAAACATGTATATTGTGAAACATTTAATAATTGGTGCTGGTTTTTACAAACTGGCCATAATTGAGATGACTATTCCTGTTGTTTACCAAACATCAGCGTACACATTAAATATTTTGAAATATATATGTTCTTGAATGTTTCATACAGACACTGGCTTTTGCACAAATTGCTCGGATTAGCCAAACAATGCAAAAAGAACCAACTTTAGGTAAAATGATGGTACTATTTCTTAACAGAATCGCTTTGACCTACAAACATCGATCATAGCAATCCAGCAGTTCCCATCAGCAAAATATAAAATTAGCAGGACCACTTAACCTGGGGTGGTATTGAAAATGAAAATATCTTTAAAATGGTAAGTTATGAGGGCTATTAGCTATTATGAAGAATTATGTTAGTGAAATTATAGACCCTCATCTTCTCCAACCTGCAACTATCATAGCCAATCAAAACTAATGTGGGACTGACAAAGGCTAATTTTACTATTGATTGAATAGTGATGATTCCATAATTTCCTAAAACTTTTTGTGAGATGAGGTGTCCTTTTGGAAGAATTGATTAGTTCTGAAATATATACTGGTATATATGGTCATCTCTCATCTGATTACAACATGTTTTTACTATGCCCAGATGCAATACCCATTTTAAGATCGCAACATGTGGCTGCTGCATGAAGCAAACAGCTGGTCATTCCATTTAGTAAAAGTGTTTAACATGTTTCATAGCTTGGTCACTTAAATCAGATCAGCTGTTAAATGTTGATAACAAATTTTGAAAACCTGTTTTGTTCAATCTGTACATTTTTATTGATTAGAGCACACTTGTTACCTGATTTTTGGTAAAGCACACCAGTTTCCAAGGCATGTTCAGTCGGGAAGAGCTCATGTTGTGTGTCGGGGTCAACACATCCTCGGCAGCAATTTCCAGCTAATCCCATTGTGTGTGGTCAATTGTTCTCTTAAGTTGATCAGAGAATGCGGATAGTTCTTTAAAAAGTATCCTTGTGGTATTGTATACTTGTGGTGCATTACATGCTGAAATCGGTTTTTGGCAATTATCTTAAAAACCATCGACTTTTGGATATGAAAATGTATTACTGACCCCCCCCCCCCCCCATAATGTGGATTTTCAGGGTCAAGAGCTCCTTGAAGGTCAATCCCATCCGATAATGGTACAGAAATTATACCTATATGTGGCACCGATGGATATAGATGAATAAAATTCTAATTGGGGGCTCAGCTTTGAGATACAAGTGCTGGACCCCAAAATTGGGGTTCAGGCCCTCAAAAATTTATATTTTTTGGTTTTTGGCAATTATCTTAAAAACCATTGACTTTTGGATATGAAAATGTATTACTGACCCCCCATACTGTGGCCATTCCGCACATTTGGAGTGGTCACGTGACCCCCTATGTCCAACGATTATGGATATATAGTCACGACGGGTGGTAGTACTTCGCGCAAAAAGGGGCGTGGCCATTTGACCCATTTCGCCGTCAATGGGAAATGTGTTACCAACCAAATATTGTTCCTGTACCTTCAATTAGTGGATTCATGAAGAGTTTTGCTCTGGACATACAAGTGCATACAAAACAACCATGAGCTACTAGAGTATATCGGTATTTCGCTTAAAATATTGATTGAATATGCTCAAAGTTCAAAGCAGACACACTGAACTATTCGTTTCGATTGATTTGCTTCAAGTCCATTTAAGTTCATCGATAAATACCGTTAGCAATAATTATTGCGTGATGAGGAAATCGATAAATTGGGAGTATAACAAGCATATAGTTCCAACTCAAAACGTATTAAACATTTAAGCCATTCGATTCATAGATGGTACTAACACAACTTATTATATAATTTCACTTATTGATAAGGGTAATGAATTTTTGTCAATCATGTATTTATATCCAAAACAAGAGAAAGAAATATTAGTTTGTGTTATATGGCAGGTCAGATTCACTTTTAATAATTATTTGCACTTAAGCACAATTATTTGTGCTTAAAGGTGACATGCAACGGCTTTTAGATTGGTCTATGCACCTCATATCAACATGCCATGATCAGCCCTGATCCCAACCCGTGGAAACGCGAAGTCTGTCTCCAGCCGGGAAGCCTAGAAATCGCCGGTACGCCAACTCTCCAAAGCTTGCGGAAGATAAAACGCCATCACTGATCTTCCATGGATTACGACGTCACGGATTGATGTAACAGTAGTGTCCAGAAATGAGCGCCCTGTGTTACAGAACACCATTAGCTTCTGTCCAGATGTCATGGAGTTATCATAGTAGACACATGTTATTAGCACGCCAGCGTGTATACTGTGCTTGAAAATATAAAATCGACTGGTGTTATGGGGATTATGGGGGATTATTAGGTCAATGTAAAAGTGAAAATGGGTCGCTTTAATAGCTGTAGTGTTACCCCGCTCAATAAAATAGTCCGACACAGATTAGCACATGTGCTGATATTGATATTAGCACACCCTTTGGAAAGCATGCGATCGTGTGGTAATCAAAGATGGATTTCGACGAAATTTGATACCTAGGGGTAGTTTTGTCCAGGAAGTGTTTTGGACGGGTCAAATCGTGACCCGGACCTGACATTGACCTTCAAAATGGTCAATTCAAGGTCAAATCGGGTAAAACGGACGGATTTCAACGAAATTTTATACCTAGGGGTACTTTTCTCCTGGGAGTGTTTTGGACGGGTCAAATTTATGACCCCGACCTGACCTTGACTTTCAAAATAGTCAATTCAAGGTCAAATCGCGCCTTTCGCCGGAAAGCAGATGGGAAACAGCCCGGACGAAGTCGGGCCACCAGCTAGTGTAATAAAAAAGACAGCTTGAAGAATGTAATGTATAACACGAGAAACGGGAAAACTTGATATATGGAAGTATCCAAATTTCCCACATGGAATTTGAAAGCTAGTTTTATATTATAATTATATTATAATTTATATTTATGGCTAATAATATGATCCTGGTGGCGTTACCATTTCTGACTATGGTTTTCTTGTGTTGTAGTGCGCGTAACTATGTAACTTGTCAGTGAAATGAAATTCCATCCTATATAACGATAATTCAAAGAATACGATTCCACGCGCGGCATATTGGCATTGATGGCACATTAATCCTATAGCCACGAAATAAAATAAAATTATAAAACATAACTATTACTTATTTTGGCCTCCCAGTGATACAATCAGAGGTCTGACATGACTCTCTGCATGGCATGCTACGTTAGTGAGGTAGGCGGGTCATCTACCGGTAATTATAGCGGTAGTCCATTTGACATACAAGAGTTGCAATATTTTGACTGCCCTTTTGATGGCTAATTTAATGATACTGTGTATTTACATGTACTAAGACTTTTGCATTGTTTACATAATCGCGACCACGTGTTTTACAGCATACTCAGAAACACACACAGTGACAATTCGACTGATGATTAATCACGTGCACCCTGGAGTTACTACATTTTCGCATGTACATTGTTTCTTTTCATTGCAAGATGAATGATGGGCGGCTACTTCAAAGCCTAGACTCAAATGATTGGCAATAATTTGAAATAAATTTTGTGTGAATTAGACTTGGTGCAGGAATATTATAATACCACTGGCTTGTTTGTTGCAGAAAACAAAGATCGACCTGACTAGAACTTTTATTATTTAATTTCGGTTTATCGGAACATTTCCGACAAACGTATATAATTCATGTTGAATTGTTGCGTGCATGACCACAATAGAGGCATATATATCTCAATATTGGTACGGTGGTTCCATTAAAAACACCATTTTATTGAGGAATGTATAGGTCTAACTGTGGGAGCACAGACTACTAAACTGCGGTCTCGACTAATTTTCATTAGGAGAACAATTGTTCTCATTCGGAATTACCTCAGCATTTTTCTGATTTGTGACATTTGACCTCTGACATTTCCCATAAAAAGAGAACAGTAGTTCAGGGAATGAGCACGTTGACTAATGTTAATCAAAGACCTACACATGTATGACATCGTGCTGTTTATACTAAATTAGTTGAGTCGGAGTTCGCCTATCATGTCTTTTTTTTCTCAAATGGAGTGAAATAATGTGTATTCTTGAAACTGTGACATATAATGCACTAGCAATGCGTTAACTTCATTTTTGGGGTTGATATTAAGGATTTTGTGAGCAATTGTAAGACAGGCCATAAACTCTACTTTCTCTTATCAATCCGTGACGTCACAAACTATGGGGAGATAAGTCATGCCGTTTTCACTGAAACGGGAATCCTATCTCAAAAGCTGAAACGTTGACGCCGCATATTGGAAAATATGTGCGTTGGTAAAATATCGCTTTTGCGGGATATGTTTACTGACCAAACTGGCGACCAATTAAATTGATTTTTAACCAATTGGTGAAAACCATTGGATGTCACCTTTAATGACCTTCAAATGGGTAAATGTGCTTAAGTGCAAATAATTGTGGTTAAGCGCAAATAATTGTGATTAAGCGCAAATAATTGTGTTTAAGCATAAATAGCTTATTTGTGCTTAAGCGTAATTATATTATTTGTGTTTAAGCTTAACTATTTGTGCTTAAGCGCAAATAATTGAGCTCAAGCGCAAATGATTGTGCATTATCGGAAATGAATTATTAAAAGTTAATTTCGCTTCCCATAGTGTTAGTCCGCATGAATCAAACTAGTCCGCCGACACAATTCAGTTTAGCTAATATTACTGAAACAAGACATCCATATTGTTATATGTTAACAAACTTATCGGAATATCACAACTCATATTATGAAAACAACTGAGGTAAGCAATGTGTGCAGATTTACGAACTTGTCCAAGTCCGCACCGACAAGCGAAATCTTGCAGACCAAAACAAAACAATCTTCGAATTTTGTTGAAAATGCATTTCGCAAATTCGGCATTCGTCATTCATCTCTTTGCACAAGATAGATTTTGCACAGATTCCAAACAAACTGAATGTATAGTAAACAGACGGTTCAATATATAACAGTTCATTCTGGCTAAGAAAAATGTGAACAAAACAGCAAATTCTGCTATTCGATTACTTAATTGTTTATATTGGTAACTTGCAGTTTGTGCATCTGAAATTATGTGTGTCATAAAGTCCAAAATTGACCAATGCAAGCAACTGCCCGTGGGAAATCGATAATTTGAGGTGTAAGTGTAACCTCACGCGACTGAGATTTAAAATTGTGGCCAGCAAACAGTATTATCATGCGTTTCGAACGGCAAAGTAAAAGTTATTCACGTGATCAATCATGTGATAGCGTGTAACATGACATTGACACCATGGCATGTGCATGACGGTATGACACACGGCCTATAGGCTACCTAGTTCAATCATGAACCTACGTAGTCCGTACCAGCAATCTGCTAACGTTGTTATTGTTGACATAAATGGCTGCCCACCTGTCAACTGAAATGGCATGTTGATTTTGGCAAGTTTTGTCATGACTACAAAATTAATGCTGGACCTGCTTGTCCCTATTAACTTCAACATTGTATATATAGGCACTCATTCTGTTGCCGTAAATCAATCAACAAGTCTTCATTCTTGACGACGTTGTGAAACCTTGTGCAGCTGAAATCAAACACTGTTTGATGCCCACGATTTGGCTGCGATTTTGATGTGAGCATGCAGAGTACTACTACTGGTACCCAGTACCCACACATAAATTGTGGCCAATAGCAATCGTGTGAGGTTACCGCTTAGTGAACGTTCACATAACCACAATTAAATTTGAATGATTGAATCATAAACTTGTTGAGAGTTTTCTGTCGCATGTACAGGTAGTTTGAGTGTGCACGCTCATGACAAGATCATGAGTAACAATTATTATCAAGCACTATTTGATTTCAGCTGCGAAAATAGTCACTAGAGAGAAAGATCATAGGGTAGTCATGGCCAAAATGTGCCGGTATGTTTCCACCCCTGCATTGCCGACAGAGACATGCGACAGAAGTTAGGCCATTCATTGATCGTCTTCAGCGAAGATAATCTATATCATCCTGAACTATTACAGTGACATTTCTCCCCCAATCAATATTTCATTGAAGCGACACTTCACATTTACAATACTTCATTCCATTCAGGAGACAGTCTCCGTTTCTACATCGCTCATTGCATCGATTGTATCCACCTCAAATATTTAAGTGACATTCCATTTCCACCCGATCAACATTTCAATAAAGCGACACTTCATGTTCACACACACACATCATTTCATTTAGGTAACATTTTCCATTCTTACAGCAAGGCATTGCAAGCATCTAGCCATTACTGAGGACATTGAAAGATCTTTCCAAATTAATTAGCCCTTCCATGACTGGAGCTTCCTGTAATTTTGCGAAAATCCTGTGCCAATGCATTCTCTTATATACATGTATGCGAGTCTCCCACAGGTAGAATGACATGTTTTGGTATGAGTAGGGATCTTTTAGGCGACATTTTATTTCTACGCCGCTCATTGCATTGGTCGTCTTCAGTGATAATTTATATCCGTATCAACTATTAAAGTGACATTCCAGTTCCATCCACTCAACATTTCCTTAAAGCAACACATCACGTTCATACATGCCATTTCATTCCTGAAGGCAACATTCTCCATTTTTATAATGCTTGTTACATTAATTGTCTTCAGCGAAGATAATCCATAACATCCTTAACTCTTAAAGTGACATTTCTTTTCCACCCAATCCATATTTCACATAAGCAGCACTTCACAATCACAACACTTCATTCCATTCAGCGACAATTTCAGTTTTTACATCGGTCATTGCATTGATTGTCTTCAGGGCAGATTATATATATCTGGCTCAACTATTGAAGAGATTCCATTTCCATCCTGTCACCATTTCATTAAAGTGACACTTCTCGTTCACACACATCATTTCATTCAGGCGACATTTTCCATCGTTATACCACTCATTGCATAGATCGCCTTCAGCAAAGATAATCTGTATCATCCTTAACTAGTAAAGTGACATTTCTTTTCCACTCAATCCATATTTCATTAATGCGACATTTCACATTTGCAACACTTCATTCCATCCAGATGACAATTTCAGTTTATACATCGCTCATTGCATTGATTGCCTTCAGTAAAGATAATCTATATGCGTCTCAACTATTAAAGTGACATTCCATTCCCATCGACTCAACATTTCATTAAAGTGACACTTCGTGAAGTTAAAGTGACATTTCTTTTCCACTCAATCCATATCTCATCATTTCGTTTCATTCAGGCAACATTTTCCATTGTTATGCCACTCACTGTATTGATCGTCTTCAGCGAAGATAATCTGTATCATCCTTAACTACTAAAGTGACATTTACTTTCAACCCGATCCATATTTCATTAAAGCAACCTTCACATTCACATCAGCTCATTGCATTGATTGTCTTCAGCGAAGATAATCTATATCCGACTCAGCTGTTAAATTGACATTCCATTTCCATCCATTCTTATTAAACCTCCGCCAATAGATATACATGTACATACTGTACTTACTACGTTATTCATGAGAAAATTGCTGCATTCATGAAAAAATAATCCATTAAAGCTGTACATGTAGTAGCGTATTGCAGACAGCGAGGATATGTTGGCCTGGTTGAAAGGACTGCAGTGTGGTGGATCACTTCCATCCTCAAGTACTTATGCCATATAATATCATAGTGATGGTTATAATAATAATTTCATGTTAAATTGCGCATTTAATAGTGCCACATAATTAATAGTAACCCCCTTGTTTGCATTTTATTCACACTGTCAACAGTTCGTTGTTATGTAAACAATGTCATAAAATATTATAACATATATTTTCACATTACATTACTACTTGCATTTGAAACTCTTGTGGAGTACAGCACAAATATAATATTTGCTATGAAATATATCTGTTTACTGTCACAATTCTGACACAGCATTAGTTATTTCTCAATGGATTACACTAGCTAGTTTACGTCGTACGGTAGTCAATGTTCCGAGTCAACTGAGACACCCTAGCCATGTCCATTATTTCTAGCTATATTGTTGCACGATCCATTTAAATTTAAAGTTTGTGCACTACTTGCATGCATGTTATCATTGCGTAATATCATTTTGTTTTCAAGTTTATGAAGCAGGCCTCATTTGTCTCGAGAATACCCAATCGTGCAGCTTTATCAGGAAACGCAAATTTTCAGTTAATGGATTGTTAACTTTGATGTTGCATTTATATTCGCCGTTTGTTATGATTCGGTACAGTACATACTAAATCGAATCCGCAAAACAAGAAGACTTGAAGTTAACATTCGGCAGGTCAACGGGGACCGTTGTAAAAGGGGCCGTTGGAAAACATGCCGACATCGACGCCCCTCCTGCCAGTCGTCCCAAACAATCCAACGTTGTTAGAAACATCAACCGCACGCCACAAGCACAACGACCAGATGACACAGCCACATGTCACGAAGGGGTAATATATACAATGTTTACTACACTTTATTTCAACAATATAAAGTTTAGAATAACTGTTAAAACCTTCAAACATTCACCAACACTCTTATGTTAATTACCTTCGTAACCAGATAGATATGATTGTAATCTGGTTGTATCTGCTAGCTTATCTTAACAGCAGTTATATGATTTACATTGATGTGATAGTCAGGGCGAGAAATCTCCAACTTGTCAAACAAAACTTGTATTGACTTACAAGTTGGAGTGTAGTTGAACAGTTTAATTTCAGCAAGATCACACAACTCGGCGTTTTTCACACTTTCCGTGGGACCCGGTCCAGCTTCTTAACAGGTGGGCTAATTGAAGCAATCATGCCCATGCCATGAAGAGTGTGTTTCCCATCCAAAGTACACGTATTATTGTCAACATTGTCGGCAGACATTATAACCATAGCACCATTCCCAGTTGGTGGTAACTCGCCAACAGAACACAACGCTGCGTTTTTCTCAAATCGTATGGTTTCATCATATGACGACGAGAAACCCATTGAATATAACGTGTCAATCAGAAACTTCGAACGGAATTGATGATGCAATTGGATTGCCATTCTATCTGCAAAGGGGCAATAACATATCGTGGACGAGTCAATTGTATGATACACTGTCCTATTGCTGCCCGTTGCTTGTCTGTGTCTTGTCCTGAGAAAATTTAGATAGCATTAGTTGTAATGTCTCTGGGAGGTACGAAAGCGATTTGATGCCATCGATATCACTTGCTGAAGGATATGTGTCTTGGTGCGAAATAACGTGTTCCATTATGTCGTTGCGTATTATTTTTGCAGCCGTTTCAACCATATTCCTTTTTTGTGTTTCAATATCGACATCTGCAGAACTTTGACGGAACTTTCTGATTATTCGTTCTGCAGTATCGCGTAACGTGACAATGTCTGATTGTCCCTCGGCACTCCAGAAAACAATTCTCTCTCCAAAATGCTCTTTTATCTTCTTTTTCATGTATGTGGGCTCGTATGCAAGAACATCAGCACTACTCAGCACCAGGTCTTGTTGTATTTGAGAAACAAGGGACGGAATGGTAACCTGTTCATCAATATCATTGTTCTGGAAATGTTCTGGAAAGCCACACGTTGAAGTTCATGTGTTGGTCTGCCGATTTTCACTTTCTTTGCAGGCGGTGAAAAATCCGACGGCAAATCGCGAACATATATACTTTTGGAATTTGCTTTCCTGTAGAAAAGTTTCCACGACATGCTTTGTGGTATACAGAATGGTAGGCATGGAGCTCTCCCCTGAAATATTCTATTCGCCCGCGTTCAACATCTGCCCACTGATCAGTCCGCTTGTCACAGTCATTTTTTTATAGACGATGCAAACTCATTTGTGCGAACTCGGTGAACTTCTTCTTTGGACGACCTCTTTGGAGCATCAAAATAAATGTACGTGCCACAGAATATACAGTCCACGTTGGAGCGATATGTACCACAAACTGAGCGCATTCGTTTTTCAGAAATAACAGCAACTTTCTCACCATCGTTTTTCACTCGCTTATCGGTGAAGCTCTTTCGACATTTTTCATGAATTACTTGTCCAATGCTTGCAGAAACGTTTGCTATTGAATGATGTTCAGCCGCTTGGTTCACAGAGCTGGCACTCTTTTCTGTTAAAACGGACCATTTAGCTGTTTTACTCGAATTGTCATCACTGATCCGAACGTCCTTTTGGCACACAACACAGTGGTTAGTTGCTCCTGGTACTGGATCACCTGTAGCCACAAGAATAGGACCCTTTTTATTATCATTGACAATACAACCAATCAATAGACAAGCTATGTTGTAGACCTATTACTATTGTTAAATAAATTTTTCATATAAAATTCTATCTTTTATTGTCAAAATTGAAAAATCGGGCAGAAGTTCTCACACGGCGCGTGTCATATCGCTTGCCCCACCCCTATTAGTGTGTATATGTACCCATTGTGTATATTAGACATATTGTTATTTGTTTTCGTATCGGCGTTCCGTAGAAATTATACACGACGTCACTCTGTTACGAAGTGCATGTACGCACTCCTGTCTCACCTCATGGAAGTTTCAATTGCGTGATATTTAAACTCGATGATTTTTATTTGGAAGCAAGGGTTTAATATCAGTTTAATGGAATTAAGTATATATATAGATGTGTACTTCCTGTCAGCATCATCAGATTTCATGTCTTGCAAATAAAAATCAATAAGCAGCTAATTTATAGCTATGTTTATATCTTAAAACCAAGACGTCGCGTGAATGTATTGCGTGCATGTATACGGACACGTATGCGCGTCTTGAGATCGCCGCGAAATTTGAATAATGTTTATTAAAATTAAAGGTCGCTAAAACAACTTTCTACATTCGGGAATCATGGGGGGTTTTGGTGGGTGTTTTAGTGTATGTCATCACACATTTTAAGATTAAAAAAGCTTCTATTGCAATTAGTTAGGGGTTCAACCATATATCGACTGTACTACAACTCTTCGGTAGGGCGCATTGGAGTTTCGTCTACAATAGCAAAGAAAGTGTGGAATTGCGTGCGACGTCACATGACGTCATTTCGACAAAAGTCATAAGAAATAGTGTTTTGAGTGCAAATACTGCATTTGGGGACCATGTTAGATCTCAGGTTTGCTTTGAGCAATCGGCGTGAAATTTGGTGAGACATCTTTTACGGCACAATATATAGGCCGTGGTACACATTTGGCCCACATTGCACGCATAGTTGAAAAGTTATAAACGCGCCAAAAAGCGTGACCGAGTTATACATAGATACACACACACACACCCTCACACACCCATACACACCCTCACACACACACACACACACACACCCTCTCACACACACACACACACACACACACACACACACACACACACACACACACACACCCTCACACACACACACACACACACACCCTAACAACGGGTTATATATATATATACTAGGGGGTTGCCCGTCACAAAATGACGGGTATACAAATGTTCTTTGTTATTTTATAGTGTCCGCGTTCATGGACAGATGGAATGGTCATGCTTCTCTTTTTTGTTATACTGGATGCGCGTTGGAACACTTTATTTCACTAAAACTGTATTTCTACACACCCAGTCCACATATGCGCATGCACATATTGAACGAAACAAAATCAGCATATTATTTAAATATTACTATAAACCAACTGAAACATACTCAATTCAGGAGCCTTTTATTCGGGAGCTTGCGGCACATTTTGAACGAACCCCCTTTGGAACCTGTATTCAGCATGCCGCCCAATGATCACACGCCCTGCACTGCGCGGCCCATTTGTATGAACACTTTATTTCAATAAAACTGTATTTTTACCCCCACCCCATCTCCCCAACCCATGTATATGCATGCACATATGGAAAGCAACAATAAAGATATTTTACTTTATCTATACTGAAACAGGCTCAATTGGGGAGCCTTATTTAGCGGGGGAGGGCCTACAGCCCCTTTCTGCGCTTCGCGCACATTATATGATCTTAAACTGCGTGCGCTTCGCGCACATATATAGGGAGCTTGCAGCACATGTTAAACGGACCCCCCTTTGGAATCTGTATTCAGCATGCAGCCTAATGATCACACGCCTGCACTGCGCGGCCCATTTGTATGAACACTTTATTTCAATACAACTGTATTTTACCCCCACCCCAATCTCCCCAACCCACGTATATGCATACACATATGGAACGCAAGAATCAAGATATTTTACTTTATCTATACTAACTGAAACAGGCTCAATTCGGAACCTTTATTTAGCGGGGGAGGGGCCTATATCCCCTTTGTGAGCTTCGCGCATATTATATGATCTTTAATGCTTCGCGCACATTTTGATCTTTTAAACATTTTTTGTATCAGATTTGCACTCAACCGAAAGATTAAAAGAGCATTAATTAGCGACGGCAGTATAGTGTTTACACTGTATTATTAGTCCCGGCCCGGGAATGTGATTTTTCTAACTGAGTTCCGGCGAATTTACTGAGTTCGCGGTACCCACTGGCGGGAGGCCAGACTGTGTCCATTCGCCATCTTCCGAGTATACCGGTATACTCCTTCGATTCCACACTCAATGCACAATTTTCGTATCAAAGACAGCATAGCTTTACTTATGATCAAACCCAACTGGCAAATTAAAATACCATATTAGCACCCATTCCCAACGACGAACGTTCGAGTATTGACTCTGCATCCCACTACATGTACATCCACCCATTCCCAACGGCGGTAGAACGTTCGAGTCTTGATTCAACACTCCGCGACAAAATCAACATTCGTTACCTAAATTCACACTGAACATGAACTGACACATTAATTTAGCGCCTATTTCCAACAACGCTTTGGTAGAGCGCATGGAAGTTTCGCCTACAATAGCAAAGCAAGTGTGTGTTTGCGTGCGACGTCAATGACGTCATTTCGACAAACGTCATAAGAAATAGGGTCTATACTTGAGTGCAAATACTGCATTTGGGGACCCTGTTATATCTCAGTTTTGCTTTGACCAATCGGCGTGAAATTTGGTGAGTCATCTTATAAGACACAATATAGGCCATGGTACAAATTTGGGCAACATTTCACGCATGGTTGAAAAGTTATAAGCGCGCCAAAAGAGTGACCGAGTTATACACACACATATATACACACACACACAGACAGACGACGGGTTTTATATATATAGATATATACTAGGGGGTTGCCCGTCACAAAATGACGGGTATATAAATGTTCTTTGTTACGTTCTAGTGTCCGCGGTCATGAACAAATTCTAATTTCTATATTATAAATGGAATGGTCATGCTTCTCTTTTTGTCACTGGATGCGCGAGGGAACACTTTATTTCACAAACAAAGGAGTATTTTTACATACCCAGCCCACATGCGCATGCACTTATTGAACGAAACAAAATTAGCATATTACTTTAAATATATACATACTAACTGAAATATACTCAATTCGGGAGCCCTTATATATTATACTCAGCGACGAAGGGAGCTTGCGGCACATTTTGATCGTAAACGGACCCATTTTAGAGTCTGTATTCAGCATGCAGCATATAAGGATCACAGGCACCTGTACTGCGGTCCATTTGTAGGAACACTTTATTTCAATAAAACTGTATTTTCTACCCCCAGCCACCTCTCCCCAACCCACCCATATGCATGCACATATGGAACGCAACAATCAAGATATTTTACTTTATTAACTAACTGAAACAGGTTCCATGCCGGAGCCTTAATTTGGCGGGGGATGTGTATGCGGCTCCTTTGTGCGCTTCGCGCACATTATATGATCTGAAACAGAGCGCGAGCGCTTCGCTCACATTTTGATCTTTTAAACATTCTTATCAGATTTGCACTCAACTGAAAGATTACAAGAGCATTAATTAGCGTCGGCAGTATTGTTTACACTGTATTATTAGTCCCAACCTGGGAATGGTTTTGTCTAACTGAGTTCCGGCGAATCTACTGAACGGTACCCACTGGCGGGAGGTAAGACTGTGTCCATTCGCCATCTTCCGGGTATGCCGGTACTCCTTCGATTCCACACTCAATGCACAACTTTCATATCAAAGACAGCATTCTTTACTTATGTTCACACTGGGAAATTAAAATACCATATTATCACCCATTCCCAAACGACGGTAGAACGTTCGAGTCTTGACTCTACACCCCACTACATGCACTTCCGCGACAAAATCAATATTCGTTACCTAAATTCGCGCTTAACCTGAACTGATAAATTAATTTATCGTCTATTTCCAACAACGCTTTGGTAGAGCGCATGGAAGTTTCGTCTACAATTGCAAAGCAAGTGTGGGTTTGCGTGCGACGTCACATGACGTCATTTCAACAAACGTCATGCATAAGAAATAGTGTCTATACTTGAGTGCAAATACTGCAATTGGATCTCAGGTTTGCTTTGAGCAATCGGCGTGAAATTTTGTGAGTCATCTTCTACGACACAGTGCAGGCCGTTGTCCAAATGTGGGCCATATTGGACGTCTGGTTGAAAAGTTATAAACGCTCCAAAAGCGTGACCGAGTTATACGCACACAGATACACACACACAGATACACAGACGACGGGTTATATATATATATATAGACTAGGGGTTTACCCGTCACAAAATGGCGGATATATACAAAAGTTCTTTGTTACTTTCTAGTGTCCGCGGTCATGAAACAAATTCTCATTTCTATATAAGAAATGCAATGGTCATGCATCTCTTTTTTGTCACTGGATGCGCGAGGGAACACTTTATTTCACTAAAACTGTATTTCTACACATACCCACCCCACATATACGCATGCACATATTGAATGAAACAAAATTAGCATATTACTTTAAATATTACTATATACTAGCTGAAACATACTCAATTTATTTATTTATTATTATTTATTCAGCGACGAAGGGGGCTTGCGGCACAATTTGATCTTAAACGGATCCCCTTGGGAGCCTGCAATCAGCATGTAGCCTACTGATCACAGGCCCATTTGTGGGAACACTTTATTTGAAATAAAACTGTATTTCCTCCCCCCCCCCTTTCCCCAACCCACATATATACATGTATATGCATGCACATACAGAACGCAACAACTAAGCTATTTTACTTTATTACTATATATTAACTGAAACAGGCTCCATTCGGAAGCCTTAATTTAGCGATGGAGGGGCCTGCGGCCCCTGTGTGCGCTTCGCGCACATTATATGACCTTAAACAGCTCGCATTTCGCGCAAATGTTGATCTTTTAAACATTCTTTCATTAGATTTACACTCAACTGAAACATTAAAAGAGCATTCATTAGGGTTGGGCAGTATTGTTTACACTGTCCCGGCTCGGGAATGCGGTTTTTCTAACCGAGTTCCGGTGAATCTACTGAACGGTATACCCACCGACGGGAGGTCAGCATGTCCATTCGCCATCTTCCGCACAACTTTCACAACAAAGACAGCATTCTTTACTTATGTTCACACCGAACTGGCAAATTAAAATACCATATTAGCACCCATTCCCAACGATGGTAGAGCGTCGAGTCTCGACTCTACACCCCCTACACGCGCTTTCATGACAAGATCAACATTTGTTACTTCTATTCACACTGAACCTGAACTGACAAATTAATTTAGCGCCTATTTCCAACAACGCTGTTAGCGCGCATGGAAGTTTCGTCGACAATAACAAAGCTAATGTGGGTTTGCGTGCGACGTCATATGACGTCATTTCGACAAACGTCATAAGAAATAGTGTCTATACTTGAGTGCAAATACTGCATTTCGGGACAATGTTAGATCTCAGGTTTGCTTTGACCAATCGACTTGAAATTTGGTGAGTCATCTTCTACGACACAGTATATATAGACCACATTGCACACATGGTTGAAAAGTTATAAACGCGCCAAAAGCGTGACCGAGTTATATACACACAGATACACCCTCACACAGATACACAGACGACGGGTTTTATATATATAGATATATATAGTATCCAAAGTATAAATCTTTTGAGAGGCGGAGAACATATCGTTCTGAGGATGGAGATATGAATTTAGTTCAAGTTGTGCTTAAGTGTGATTTACTGCTCATGTTCAATCAATATAAAGATTGACTTTTGGTTGAATAATTCAATCTGGAATTATTAGAAATTGACTGGTTATCTAACAAAAGATACATTGACACTTCGTCGGTGAGGCCTCGTTATGGGTTATATGTGTGTGATGTGTTCCAATTTGAATGTTTAAAGTATACGTGGCTGAAAATAGCACAGAGGTGGGTTGATTTGTAAGGGACTTATGTTATGTTGTTGCAGGCGATAGACTATATGCATAATAATGTCGATTTCAGTATCACATAGGCATAGTTTAAACAGTATTTATTCCATGAATAATACAACATAAATTACAAAATATCAGAATATAACATCATGGACCGGATTCGACATCAAGCGTGTGGGCTTATGTGAGTCGTTTCCGGTAATCAGTTTTTATCCATCATACCCAGCGAGAGAGTGACTGTCTGCTTCATATAATATTATGTCGTACGATATACCATCCTTAATCCAGATATGACTGTCGTTTCAAGTAGCCGATTATTACTCTCGCAACTTCGCAAGGTGGGGTAGGTCTATGTACGGCAGGTAATGGCATTGTGTAATTGTGTATAGGCAGGGTTTCCGCTAGGGGGGAATTAATGAGTCCGTATTGGGGAAACACATAACGCGACGGGACGACCATGGTTCGTCCCGTCCGGCGAAAATTTTGTTATTTGACACTGAAAAGTAGCCATTTCCTTGCACCTGAGTGTCCCACAAAGGAATCCAAAGCTACGTATATTACGCAAGTCGATCATTTCTGTGGGTGCATTAATTCTGTTGATGGTTTCCAAATAATTAGTCATGTAATTACATACGTAAGACTGCCTGATGATTGAAGACTATATAAATGAACGAGCTACAGTGTTTACAAATTTATAACTTACAATTAGGTTCCAACAGGTATAATGAATCTAAACACTAAAATGCATCTACGCATTGACCAATAATACCTAGCAAGGAGAATTGAATACAGTATTTCTTAGAAATATTAAGTAGCGTCAGTGAAAATTGAAACTGACAGGATTATATATATAAAACTATTTGTGCGCTGTGACGTCATACTGCAGGGTTTGTCTGCAGGAGATATTTATAGCGGCGAAATACGAATGGTAGCGAAATCTGTCACTCGGAACGCGTAGCTTGTTCAATAGTCTGTATTAAACAACCGACGACCGCAGCTACATGTACATGTATAGAACAGAGTTTTAGCCAACGTGTTATAAAATATAATTGAGTTTTGGCGGGAAATGTGAACATGTATGTGCGTCGTTCACGTTCATTGTGCTTGGGGACCCAGGCGGGACAACGCAACTATTATTGACCGTACTTTGACTTTATCTCCATATTGAGGGGGGGGGGGGGTATGTGTTCGTGTTTATCCTCCATGCATGTAATATGGCTCAAATGATTGGTGTCGTCACTATGAATTCCCGCAAAAAGACTGATTTGGGACAGGTTTCGTATTATTGTGAAATAAATCACTTTGGGATTTTGTTTAGTATAGCATGGCTATATACGCATAATAATCAACACGCGTAGAGAATCACATGTATTTTTCAGGAACTTCACTTACATCGAACTCAAAACAAATGATAATACAGCAATAAGATAAACAAGAAAACTAAGTCGCCCGTGAACTATCTACCATAGAATTGTTGTAGCTATCGATTATACATTTTGGAATATCTGTCTGTATGTATGTGTGTATGTATGAATGCATGTGTGTATGTGTTATAGACTCTAACACTGCTCGACCGATCCGACTCGGATTTGGTATTTAACGTGTCAACTTGACCTCGCTCATAGGCATGTTTCTGGACCTTGACCGATCCGACTAAAATTTTGTGTGTAGGACTACTTCGATCCCGGGAGCAATATGGACGGGCCCAAATTCACGTGGGACCATGTCCTCGAACGTGCTGATATAGGCATAGTTTCTGGACTAATTGAACAATAGTTTGTCCAGACGCTGTATATACTGGGTACTGTCCAGATAGAGGCGATCACAAAGAAATCCCTAAATAGCCCGAACGAAGTCGGGTACATCAGCTAGTCTAATATATAATTTGGGACTTTTGTCTGTCTGTTTATCTGTTAGCTATGGACGGGAAAACTGCCGGACAGATTTGACGAAATTTGATACCTAGGGGAAATTATTTCCAGGGAGTATTTTGGACGGGTCAAATCTTGACCCCGACCTGACTTTGACATTCAAAAAGATCAATTCAAGGTCAAACCTGGTAAAACGGAAGGATTTCAACGGAATTTGATACAAACCGTTACTTTTGTCCCAGGAGTGTTTTGGATGGGTCAAATCATGACCCCGACCTGACCTTGACCTTCAAAATTGTCAATTCAAGGTCAAATCGGGTAAAGCCGGGCGGATTTCGACGGGTACTTTTGTCGGGCACTTTTGTCCGGGAAGTGTTTTGGACGGGTCAAATCGTGACCCCGACATGACCTTCACTTTTAAAATGGTAAATTCAAGGTTAAATCGCGCAATTCTCCGAAAATCAGAGGGGAACATCCCGGACGAAGTCGGGTCCACCAGCTAGTATTATATATTTCTAGATTTGGTTACAAACTAAATACCTGTATATTGTACAAAGAAATGTTTGACAAATATATCTATATCAATATTACCATACGGGTCATTAAAATAGATACGACGAAACAAATTTTGAAGGGTGCATGTATCAGGTAAATTTTTATATTTCAAATGATGACAGGAATGCGGAAAGTTGAAGTACCTACGTAATACTGGCTATCCGCATGAAGAGCTATACATGTATATAAAAACCAAAATAGAAGATGACTGCTGGCGACAATGTTTTCCAAAAAAATTCAAAGCATTCGATAGCTCCCATCTAGTTGTCACCCCGAAGATCAATATGAAGTTTGGTGACTATCAGATGAGGGATATGTCTGTACAGTTGCTAAACAATTCAGTCATACAAAGAGTAAGATACCAAATTGCTGCCTGTGGTCATGTTTTTTAAAGAAATTCGGAAAATTAGATTACTCTCACCCTGGTTATCCAGAAGATCATTGTGGAATTTGATGACGATCGGACAAGGGATGTCATCTGTAGGATCAACCAAATTATTTAGCCATAAAAATAGTAAAATTCAAGATCACCGCTGGCAGTGATGTTTTCACAAGGAAAGTCTGAGAACAAAATATGGCTCATATCTAGTGGTGACCCAAAATATCCACATGAGCAAAATTTCTCCAATAAAAGCTGGCTGCAGGGTGCGCCAATTGATTCAAATTTGAAATTTAGCAGGGTGTATTGCTTGTGGACATGTTTTCCCCGCAAATTTGATAACCTAACCCTACCCCAATATTTTGCCTAAGGATAGTCGTCAGGGGGTCGTGTTCTTCATGACCCATGTTCTCACAATAAGCTACTGAATGGAACTGGCTATCATGCTTTTTTATCTTCTATAGACATTCAGCTTTGAGAAAAACATGATTAGAATTAGTCCGTCGGTTTGGTAACAACACCTCAAATTTCACCATGTGGCTGAACGACTATAAGGAACAAATGTGTTGGGAATTGGAATATAGATAATGATGGTGTATCTCTTTCCTATGTTTTCTGTATTGATTCAGAGATGTAGAATAATACTTCGAGTCGCAAAGGCGTCCAACATATTTCTTTTCACTTTCCGCTTCTTTTCATTAACGTGTTATTAATATGGCATATATATTAAATACATATATCAGTGAGACATAAGAGGGTCTTTTGGTTATATTTTTAAAGGAAATAATAATAACGCATCACGTCCGAAATGCTGCTGAAAATGTTGTTGGGAAGAGATAAATCACCAGTAATGATAATGGTAATACGGTATAAGTCTAAGTTAAGCATAGGACAGAAATGAGCGTAGAGTAGTATGGGTTATGCCAGATAGGGTCTAGAGTTTTTTTTAGAATGAGTTGTTGGTGATTTAAATGACTTGGTGACAACGGACTGTATGGTATCGATACTCGCGCGAGTTATTGCTAAGTATTCATGGTTCTCGTTAGTCTGACAATATAAGATCATGTAACATGGCGATATACAAACTTAGTTGGCGAAACGCTTTGTCCTAGAGATGTATTTCTGTACTTCTCTGAACAAAATTTGCGTTAGTTTTGGGTCTTAATTCGGGGGAGCCACAAAGAAGCTTATGCGTTGTCAGGTTGCAGATGTCATTTAATGACCGAAAAAGTGAGTTTCTTTCAGATGTATATCTATCGCAAATCATTAGGTAATGGTCGTTGCCCTCTGTTTCTCCCCACACACAGTATGGGTAGTCGGCGATGAAATTTGTCATTATTTAAATCACTGCAGTTGAGTCTGAGGCGGGTGTGGTTAATCTGTGTTTTTCTTGTAATAGCTTCATCTATGTTTTCGCTTAGCATAGCGCGCGAGTATAGAACATGCCTACCGTGAGCCGTGCGAGGCAGCCAGGATCATTGGTGTCTATCTTAGTATATTTTAAGCGGGCAGGCAGTTCGTTCCTGCCGGTTTGAGGCCGGTTTTGTCGGTTTTGCTGGTTTGAGGTCTGAGTCAATAGTGGATTGTTTGATTAATCATAACGATGTAAGGACAGAGAGGGTATGGAGATGAATGTAAGAATAAACGTAGTAACGATAACCATGGTATAGAGATATACACACATGAAAGTAGAAAAACATGAAAACAGTTCTGAAAACAAAAGATTATATACACTGCAATACTAATGTGTTTGTTTGTAAGTTAAATATATAAAACGGTGACATAAGATAACAATATTGTCGTTTGATTTAGTTCTGCCAATATTAGTACAGATTGCGCGAAAGTTTATGGATGAGAATGATCAACTGCGAGCTTATAGTAAATGACGGATATCCGTATGGAAACATAGGCATAGCGAAACGACACTGAATCGCCCATATGTAATACGTCGAACACGACAACAAAAGCTCATAATTAAGATCAAGTTTTTCTTCCGCTTGAAACAATGTTCAAAAACGTGTTAAAAGCCCCCCTTGCGAAGTAGATATCCGGCCATCAAACATTCATATCAATGTGCACATGTTCAAAACGTGTTAAAAGCCCCCCTTGCGAAGTCGATATCCGTCCAACAAACATTCATATCAATGTGCACGACCTAAATATTGTCTGTATAGAATACGTGACAATGGCAGCTTATGATGTCAAATCTAACCAAGGATTTTTAAATCGACATGCCATACATGTATATAAGAACATAGGCAAAGAAACCTACGCTCGTTCACATATAACTACCACGGGAAGCAGTTCAAAGCACTGTCCAATATGGCAAACGACAAACAAGTCCGCGCGTTATTGGTAATGTTGTTCCATTTAAAAAGAACTTACTCAGGTTTACATTTCCGGAACTTTCCGGACAACACTAATTCCATTTTTTCAGACTGACTGATATAAGGTCTTGGTTGATATAATACGACATCAATCACCATGTACTATGTGCCAATGTGGCTAATCTTGGTTTAGCATAGTCATATCCATTTGATCTGCGTAGACAATAATTCCGTTTTTATTCTAAAAAAACTGACAAAGGTAAGGTCTCGGGTGATATGCAACACTATCAACCATCAGATAATGTGTGCCATTGTGTTTTATCTTGAGCCAGTTATATCCATATCCTTTTGGATTTCCCGGCCACCAATCCCCATAACACTGTACTTCTCCTTCCCATGTGTATATCGTGTCGTTGTTATGCGTCTTGTGTCCGTCAATGTACAATTCATCTGCAAGAAATATTAGCATGCTTACTAAATAAATATTTTCTGTCTTTTTTGTTTCTCTTTTTTTCAAGATGGTGTGGGGTCATTTTATATGTTCTGTATCAGTCAATGTACAATTCATCTGTAAATATTAAAATGTGGACAAATTCCATAATATGTATTATATGTAATATATTTGGGCAATCTCAACAAAGACTCCAGCAAAGCCACTGGGCATGGGACTTCAATATCGCGTGAATTCAATACTCTAACGCCGCCCAGAAAGATCCCTTCACTCATAACCAGCAGCCGGGATTATTTTACAGTCGATGTGTTTTATTTCATAGATGTACATTCATATAGGTCACGGTATATGTGATCCTAACTAGCTGTGATGGTGACACGCAAACTCGCCAGTATTATGAAATCACATTAAGGGGGACAAGCTTATAGCTTCCTGTGCAAGATTTACCCAGAACATACCTGCTCCATGTCCGAGGGTTACGAGCAGTAGTTCTAGAGCATCTAGCATCTGTCGATCTGTAACCTCGATAAGATGTGCACCTTGATTCTGACAGGTAGATATTGCGTCTTGTATATAGACTCTATTTGCGTCATATTTCAGACAGTAATCACTCCCGCCCAGTGTATACACACTGTATCCCAATGAGACCGGACACGCTGAAAACATGGGAAACTGATTTATTTAAGTTCGACGAAGAATTGTATCGGTATATATACGGGCTCAACATATGTTACTCATGGATGTGTGTTTGATATGCATGGGACAGCTGTGTGATTGGCGGGGAAAATTACGCGTTAGAAGTATTTGTATCTGTTGCATGGATTAAGAAGGCGCTGCATTTGTGAATTTTCAAAAAATATCAATGTCAAACTATCAAGTATAAGGGGAAAATTATTATCCTCTATAACCCGTGTATGCAATAGTACTACATAAGGATTAACTGTCATGTGGACTGTTTTTATGGAGATGTAACCGTGAGGTAAGTGGTCATACAAGTTATGACCACTTACCTTGCGGTTACACCTCCATAAAAACAGTCCACATGACAGTTAATCCTTATATTTATATACATTTAGCGAAAAAGCCAATTTTGTAAATGTATTTAAATCGAAAAGTGTATCGTGACAAAACCAGCACAAAATATCCCATAGCACACTTGGCAAAAGTTAACAGGAACAATTGAAACCCGATGATTTATTAAGTCAATCATGCGCGAATCCAAATGCGCCCAAAACATTACGCGTTCGTCTTTCCAAACCCAAATGACGTATCGATGTTGTTATGAGCTTGCAGTTATGAGCTGTTGCGCATTCACTGAGAAATAATTGCAACTAGCCACGTGGGCGCCGACCAATCGGAATGCTGGATTTAGTGATGATCACACTTGGTATGTAAATATATTTTGATAACAAAACCTGTTCACCCTCACACTATATGAGAGATACGTTCTAATTATGTAAAAACAGTGGTTTAAGCAAAATTAAAACAAACATTGTCTGCGACAAAATAAATAACACATTTTTCATTGCATATGTTATTTTGGTGGCATCTACAGAACATCTTAAGCTAGGACTCTCTGAAGAACATCTTAAGCAACATATTAAGCAAAGACTGGCAAGAGACGGACTGCACAGACGGAGGAATTAGCGATCATTCTACCACCATCTTCATAAGTGTGTGCTATCACTCTCCCGCCCCACGATGCGGAGAATGTTTGTAAATAATAAAATTTGTTGGCGAAATATTTGGTAATTAACAGTGCAATCTGAGTGTCAATCAATTCCTTGTAGTGATCGATATCGTGATGATCGGTGTCACCTCGCAATTTAGATTTTACGCTTCATCGAATTTTCTCAGCAGTTTCTCCAATTGTCATTTCCTTATTTATTTCGGGAAAAGTCAATAACTTTATTCTAAAAGAATTATTAAGCTTATTTCATTGTTTTCCTCCCGAAAACAATCATTTGGTAACACTACCTTAGCCTCGCGGGAGAGTCATTTGCCGTTACTGTTTCACGCGCTTTATGTACACAAACTGTACCGTAGAACTACTTTGCCAATAATTAGACCACACATATTAATTTCATCAATATCATTATATTAATGCATTAATCGAAAGCTGTGATTCTCACCAAATATGAATTTTAGGTTAAGCTGATAATTCCTAATAACTTTTTTTTGGTGGAATTACATGTACTAGAGTAGCTCATGGTGGTTTTGTATGCACTTGTATGTCCAGAGCAAAACTCTTCATGAATCCACTAATTGAATGTACACAAACAATATTTGGTTGGTAACACATTTCCCATTGACGGCGAAATGGGTCAAATGGCCACGCCCCTTTTTGCGCGAAGTACTACCACCCGTCGTGACTATATCTCCAGAACCGTTGGACATAGGGGGTCGTGTGACCACTCAAAATGTGCGGAATGGCCACATTATGGGGGGCCAGTAATACATTTTCATATCCAAAAGTCAATGGTTTTTAAGATAATTGCCAAAAACCAAAAAAAAATCCATTTTTGAGGGCCTGAACCCCAATTTTGGGATTCAGCACTTTTATCTCAAAGTTGAGCCCCCAATTAGAATTTTATTGACCTATATCCATCGGTGCCACATACAGGTATCATTTCTGATATTTTCTATACCATTATCGGATGGGATTTGACCTTCAGGGAGCTCTTGACCCTGAAAATAAGGTTTTTGAATGGAATATATTGGTCGTAGAATGAAAAACAGACATTTTCCCAATAACAAAGATGTTGAGGAAATCATCAATTACAGGGTATTTGATCAGTAACCTAAAACTCCTACAAAAAGGTTACCTGGTGATATAATTTGAATGTAGTTCATCTTTTGTTATCTAGATTTCATGGCCTTTGATGTGAGATGGTTGCCAAAATGGTTATAAATGGAATGACATATACATGTATCACATTAGCAATATACATGTAAATGAGTTCAATGTGTTATTTTCTTTAAACTTATGGGAGAACAGGGTGTTTTTATGGTATTCTAATGTTGAATTGAATTATACTCAGCTCACAAGCAGGTTTAGTGATGTTGAGTTACTACAATTTGATCAATCAGTATGATTCGGTAGTCGAGCAGGTTGCGTCTTTATCAGTCCCACATCAATTTTGATTGGCTGCATCACCATTTTGTATAAAGGTTCTACAATTTCCCTAACACGTACATTATTTTAGAACAAATAATGGCTAGTCTGGCATGATCGCCTATATTTATATCCTGATATATGTATATGTACACGTAGATGTATATTTGCCCTAAATTGTTTCTGGTTCAAATTTGGGAGTTTGTAAGAAAATAAGTCATAAGAAAGATGCAGTTGCAGTAATATTAAAATATATTGTCCTGTTCAAAACTAACAAATACATGTCTATTGATTATTGGTGTGATATCCAGTAATAAAGACTAAAATAATCCTTCAGATTATTTTATAAGGGCTTTAGTCCAGTTATAATAAATCCACACATTAAAAATATAGGGCTTCCATACATACAGAATATTTTCCAACTTGACAATCGTTCCTTGTGTTCAACTGAGTGAGTTCATGTGAGGTTCATGGAAATTTATTTGGCAAGCTTGATTCTAAAGTGTCTAGCTTTATGGATTCCGAATGCAATCCTGTTGCGTTGTGAGCTCAGAGTGAGTTAGAAGAAAAATACAAGCATCAGTTGATATGCAGATATAAATACATACAAATCTACATTCTGCAGGTAGCCATGCATGCTATGCAATCCTCCCTCATGTTTCAACTTATCAAGGAAAAATTATCACATTACCAATGACTATGATAGTCAGATGTTTTTGTAGATTTTGTAGATTTGTGGATGTTGTAGATTTTGTAGATTTGTGGATGTTGTAATGCAATATAGATCTCAATTATAGTTGCACAAATTTATTTTTCATTTCGTCCCTTTAAATTGATTTTTATTTTTTTATGTATGTATATGTGCCACTACAAAAATGTCAGTAAAAGTACTGTAAACCGTTCGGTTTGATGTTATAGGCACAGGAGATATATATATATATATACTTTACATGTCAAATATTGTGAACTCTGCAGGTACGTGTATGTGTGTCAGTCGCCTTATGTGTGTGATGTACATGCAGTAACTACATGTATAATCTAGTGAAATTTATGGTCTGCACTCTGCAGTATTTCAAAAACATGATATGGTCATGCCTACATATACATGTATATGTACACTGATTATAACACAATGATTGTCAGGTTATAATCTGTGTTTGAGGAAAGTTACTATGTATTTTTCATTTGTGTTGCATTTGTCAATATTAATGGGTCCCAGGAGCCCAGATGTTACTAGTGCAGAGCCCATTTAATTTCCATGAGACTGGTGGACTTCATGTCTATACTCCTAAATAAACATGACTCTGAGTCTTATCAGACCAAGACGGTATTGTGTAGGTTTTACTAGAATTATATTTAGAAAAGACTCAACCATTATTTTTCCATTACCCTATATATCACAATATATTCATTTGGCAGTATTCATCCCAAGTTTAGTGGTGATACTAATAAATTTGGTATGATAGTCAGGTAGAACAAAGCGATCTGAACAAATCAAGGATAAGCCACTATGTGTAGTGTACATTAAAAAACATGTATATTGTGAAATATTTTAATAATGGGTGCTGGTTTTTACAAACTTGCCATAATTGAGATGACTAATCCTGTTGTTTACCAAACATCAGCGTACACATTAAATATTTTGAAGTATATATGTTCTTGAATGTTTCATACAGACACTGACTTTTGCACAAATTGCTCGGATTAGCCAAACAATGCAAAAAGAAACAACTTTAGGTAAAATGATGGTACTATTTCTTAACAGAATCACATTGACCTACAAACATCGATCATAGCAATCCAGCAGTACCCATCAGCAAAATATAAAATTAGCAGGACCACTTAACCTGGGGTGGTATTGAAAATGAAAATATCTTTAACATGGTAAGTTATGAGGGCTATTAGCTATTATGAAGAATTATGTTAGTGAAATTATACACCCTCATCTTCTCCACCCTGAAACTATCATGGCCAATGAAAACTAATGTGGGACCGACAAATGCTCATTCTACTATTGATAAAATAGTGATAATTCCATCATTTCCTAAAACTTTTTGTGAGATGAGGTGTCCTTTTGGAAGAATTGATTACTTCTGAAATATATACTGGTATATATGGTCATCTCTCATCTGATTACAACATGTTTTTACTATGCCCAGATGCAATACACATTTTAAGATCGCAACATGTGGCTGCTGCATGAAGCAAACAGCTGGTCATTCCATTTAGTAAAAGTGTTTAGCATTTTTCATAGCTTGGTCACTTAAATCAGATCGTCTGTTAAATGTTGATAACAAATTTTGAAAACCTGTTTTGTTCAATCTGTACATTTCTGTTGATTAGAGCACAATTGTTACCTGATTTTTGGTAAAGCACACCAGTTTCCAAGGCATGTTCAGTCGGGAAGAGCTCATGTTGTGTGTCGGGGTCAACACATCCTCAGCAGCAATTTCCAGCTAATCCCATTGTGTGTGGTCAATTGTGCTCTTAAGTTGATCAGAGAATGTGGATAGTTCTTTTAAAAAGTGTCCTTGTGGTATTGTATACTTGTGGTGCATTACATGCTGAAATCGGTTTTTGGCAATTATCTTAAAAAACATTGACTTTTGGATATGAAAATGTATTACTGACCCCCCATAATGTGGATTTTCAGGGTCAAAAGCTCCTTGAAGGTCAATCCTATCCGATAATGGTACAGAAATTATACCTATATGTGGCACCGATGGATATAGATAAATAAAATTCTAATTGGGGGCTCAGCTTTGAGATAAAAGTGCTGAAGCCCAAAATTGGGGTTCAGGCCCTCAAAAATGTTTTTTTTTTTGGTTTTTGGCAATTATCTTAAAAACCATTGACTTTTGGATATGAAAATGTATTACTGACCCCCAATAATGTGGCCATTCCGCACATTTTGAGTGGTCACACGACCCCCTATGTCCAACGGTTCTGGAGATATAGTCACGACGGGTGGTAGTACTTCGCGCAAAAAGGGGCGTGGCCATTTGACCCATTTCGCCGTCAATGGGAAATGTGTTACCAACCAAATATTGTTTGTGTACCTTCAATTAGTGGATTCATGAAGAGTTTTGCTCTGGACATACAAGTGCATACAAAACCACCATGAGCTACTAGAGTAATGTAGTGGAAGAATGTGGAAATAGTGCGCACGTCACCAACATTGGAAACATACGTTAAAATGGTTCAGACCAATCAATCCGAAGTCTAAATAGTTCAGAGTACAAAATAATAGTTTAAATATATATACGTTGAAAGTGTATTGCGACATAACATATATTTCTTCCTACATATCACTGATTAGTTTATGGGGACTGAATCACTTAACATGCTTGAGATAGGAGGACCGCACCACATCTCTCTTTTGCAATGACCTTATTTTTTAGGTGGAAATATTTCACAGATTACACTAATGGTACAGGTGCAATAACACCTGACAATATAGAAAAGGCAATAGAATTTTCACGAAGCAAAAATATATTGCATTTCCGTTTTGCCCATTCATCGAGGAAATGGACTTTATGTAGATACAGTTATAAAACTTTATTGGTGTCAGGTTCTGATTTAATATAGAGTGAATTGCATGGCTTGTGAAATTAACAGTATCAAGACTTAGTCACTCTGGTATTCCTGACATGTAATGGGTAAAGTGAAAAGGAACATTAAACTAAGACCACTGTGACAAATTCCACCGATTGTGTTGGCAATAAATTATTGCTGACTGATACCAACTGATTAGTATTTCCAAACACTCAAAAGTTGGGGAATGTCTACCTGATGGCTATTTCAGTCTAAAATGTTAACTGAAAGTCAGCGAGTGTCGGGAAAAGATTTTAGACAAGTATGATAATTCTTTTGATCTTTTGCCATTTTTGGGACACACCAACCCCTCGACCCTAATTGTTGTCCGTTTTAGCAAGTTTAAATTTGTTTTTCGGAAGACTATTATAATTTTCACCACTTACCGTCTGTTTCCTATAAACTATCTATTACATGCTGGTGTATATTATTAGCTCAGCTTGACATGGCAGAGATTGCTTAGGGTGTGATCGGATAGGATATTTTATTTCAATATACACATATTAATAAATAGTACATTTTACAAATATTGCATTGTGTATTCGAGAGGTGGCATAGTCAGGCTAGACTGTCTTCCTGTCATCCCGTTAACAATGAATAGATGTTATGATAGGCGGTCAAATTTTCTTGTAGAATGCACGGCTATATAAGTGTGTATCACATAACGGTCGCATTTAAATGGATTATATGCATGGGGGAAGATTGTGGATTACGATGTAACGGAGGCCACTCTATTGAGCTGAGCTGATCACGCAGCCGGGACATCTGTGTTGCACAATTGATTCAAAACGCCGTGTGAATGTGTGTCTACACCCCCTGGGAACCGGTCCTGCTAGAAACGATTACACCTGTTTGGATCCCAACTGATGATTTTCTTTTAAAAAGTAAACAAAAACAACCCAACCTCAGAAGAAAATGGCGTGCATCCCGCTCGACAACAAATGTGTGTTTTTTCCGTCTGATGTGGTAGCAGGGGGTTTAATACATGACATATATTTTTTCCATTTATATTCGTTTAGTAACCACTCTATAAATTAATGTTTTAGTGAATATTTGCCTGTATTTTACACATTAATGACAGGCTACACCCGTTTGAAAGATACAAGCGGTAGCGCTTACACCGGACCTTTCTTGTGGACTTATAGAATGCCCCATATGATATCGCCCTTAAATTACCTCACTCTCTATATTGTCAGAGTATGATATGCAAACATGTATCTCTTCAAGTGCTACTATTGTGGCTTATAAATGAGGAACAAAATAACAATTTGTTAATCACACGAACACAACTAAATAATAGCGATGCTTGTTAGGACATGTTTTTCATATTGTATGTTCACATGCATGTGTCTGGTCTCTCTCCTGTGTCTTGAAAGACCCGATCAGTACCCATACGTTTTGCCACATGCGCAGACAAAATCAAGACCACGGTTATGGTTGGCTTTAATGTGATCTATCAGATTCAGAACCGCACACATTACATATGTGGCTTCGCATGTCGCATCTGGGACGTCCGTTTTGCAAAATTTGCCTTGCATAGGTTGCAACTGTACGGCCGGGTGTTCAGATGCACATTCATATGGTCGACTAATTCGAATTTGCGAATGAAGTTTTTCTCACATGCGGTTATGTTAGTGCGTTTTTTTCTTTTGGTGCATATAAAGTCAAATTTGACTTTGTTGAACAACATTACTCTTGCCGCATTTTTCACAAACCATTGTTGCTTCAACGGTACCAAATGAGCGGGGACATTGGCCGCACATGGCTGTCTTGAAGGATGTTATGAACTTGTGTGATGGCTGAGCGAATGTGACCATTTCGTATTAAAAAATACACTGATAGATCCGCTTCGCCTTAAGTTACATGTACTTTTCATTTGGGCATAGATGAGGGCTGCTCCGCAACGGTGACGTCAACGTTGCCACCAGCAATGGAGCCGTCGACTGCCCTAACTCGGTGTCCATGACTGACAGAGAATATTGTATTACATGATAATTGGCGGTAACATGGTGTGACATTGACGGCTTGGAGTTTATGTTCAACCGAGTCGCGAAGCGACGAGGTTGAACATACGCTCCATGCCGTCTATGTCACGCTTTGTTACCGTCAATCCACCACAATAACGTATATGTTCTGCCGACAGTCCTGGTCATTATTAGAAATTTGACATTTATTCCGAAGAATGATCAGCAGAAAATGTCAAAATCTCCTATCGCTCTCGCCATAACGTTGTTCAACGTAAATTACGTCATGAAAAAAGCAGCGAGAGACGACGAAATAGTCCATGAGCCCGGCTCCCCAAAAATGGAAAATGGTACCAATTTGGTGGGCAAATTCTACCAAAAGTTTTCTCAAAGTTCATAATCTGAAGTTTATGTCAGTCCTGGGGCACACTGGGGCAGTGTAGCTTAGTGTTGAAAATGTTTCCATGGCAACGGATGGTGTTTTTGGCCAGTATAAAAAATATGCATATAACGGTCTATACCAAGAAAGTTTAATGCAGTAACTCTATCTTGGCATTGATATTGGGTGCTACCCTTGGTGGGCTTTCATTTGGCACTGGATATTTCACCTCTAGATGTCAAGGTCATATACACAGGTCAAGGTCACTGACCAAAATATTAGCTTTTTTTATATCGGGTCATACATTTTCTACCCACTGAGTTTATACATCAGTTTTGAATAAGTGATCTTTACTCGGACTTAATCTAGAGCATACAGGCTACTCGGGGAACTGTGCTATTGTTGCAACTAACAAGCCAGTCATGAGGTATAGGCCTCTAAACTTTGTGACCATTTTCCAAAATGGGTCAAAATCAGTTATTTCCCCAAGATATCGTGTATATGTGTATGTTTTAGAGTTATTTACTTATCTGGGGTCCTTTAAGGGTTGAATTGTGAATTTGTTGACTAAAGCATGAAACTTATACAAATATATGTTGCTTAGTTATAACTTCGCTACATATAATTCATACATAATTACGATTATGACCGTGGCAGCTACAGAGTCAATAATCAATATTACATCGAAGTCACTATATGATTTCATACCTTTTACAACCATCCACTAATGATCATGAATCAAACGTGTTCTCTCAATTATATTTGGCACACACGTAAATATCACGACAACCCTAATTGCATTCTGTTATCTTTGCAATTTATCATTTTCAAAATGGATCAGGTATGTTGGTTCAGTATATGCACTATCATAAACATTGAGTATTCTTTTCAAGCAGATTTGATGCCCAGTTTGGGAATCGTCCCTGCTTCGCTGAGGTTATATTATATCAGTCAATAAAGTCTTTTATTCCTCATTCCTGTAGCGTCATGTCGTTATGGGACGCTCGACTAGAAACACATCATAAGAGTAACCATTCCCACATGGCGCTTGGCATATATACGCATCTTGTCGACTGAGACAACTTCCCACTAATATTTAATATAGTTAATTAAGCAAATAAAACATGAAAGTAAAATCAGAACTTGACGGCAAACACTGGGCAAGGACAACGATTGTCAAATATTCTGACAAATCACACTTGATTTTACTATGTGATTGGCGATGTTTTTGACAAATTGCTGAAACAGTTTTGTTTACATAACACGAATTGTTTTTATTGGTGAGCTATCAATTATTAATATTAGAACACAGTGGTCCGAATCGGCATCTCCAGTTTAGACCTAGTTTAAACTACCAGTTTAAACTCGGTTTTAGTAGTAAAACCAAGTTTTTCTCCACCGCTGGGACGACATAGATTTGGTCGATTGCGTTACCTGTGGGCCACACTTGTCCAATTGCAAGGATAGGAGGCGTGGTCTGTCTGTTTATTATCGCTACTTGTCAATGCATTGTCCGGTCACGCGACCTGTTGTCGCTATATAATCTCCTAATCAGGGGAATAACCCGTGCGCTTTGAGAAATCACGACGAATGCACGGTCTGTTGTATAGCGGTTAGATATTATCTAATATCATGGACGAACATGACTTTTGGAACTAAAAAATATCTCTTGAGGGCATGGGTGGGGGCCCGCCACAAATACCCCATAGAAACACCACCACCCCGGGGGTACAATCCGGATGTGTGAAAATGGGGTATCGACCATTTTTGAGAACGGGAAGGATTTCGGCGAATTTGACGGCATGAATGGGTGGCTCGCCCAACATACCCGATAGAAACATCACCCCTCACCCCGGGATAACAGGGGTATGGACCATTTTCGAGAACGGTAAGGATTTAGGCTAATTAATTTGGCATCAGGAGTGGGTGGCACGATCAAAATACACCATAAAACCACCCCTACCCACCCCTCACCCGGGGGGTGCCACCCGAGGAGGTGGACATTGGGTACGCCCAAATACCGAATAGAAACACCCCAACCCTCACCCCCGGAGAAGGGTACCTCAAATAACCCATATAAACACCCCACCCCTCACATCCGGGCGGGGTGGGGTGGGTTACCACCCGAGGGGGTGAAGATGGGATATGAACCATGTTCGAGAACGGTAAGGATTTCGGCCAATTTGACGACAGGGGTGTGTGGCCCGCTCCAAATATCCCCTATAGACACCCTACCCTCATCCCTGGAGGGTACCACCCTGCTGGGGTGAAAATGGGGTATGGAGCATTTTATTCATTATTCGCAAAAACATGCCTCTGTTGGTCAATATTACGGCATGTGTAGGTGGCCCGCCCCAAATACCCCATAGAAACACCCCCACCCCTCACCCGGGTGTCGGAATGGGGTATGGACCGTTATCGAGAACGGTAAGGATTTCGGCCAATATGACGTCATTGGTGGGCCCTAAAATATAGTCCATAGAAACACCCCCACCCTCACCGCGGGTATTTCTACCCGAGCGGGTGAATATGGGGTCCGGGTAGGGGTTGGTGTGTTTCTATGGGGGGCATTTGGAATGTGCCACCCACCGTTCTCGAAAATGGTCCATACCCCATTTCACCCCCTCGGGGTTGTACCCCCGGGTGAGGGTGTTTCTAGGGGGCAGTTGGAGCGGGCTACAAAAACTGCTGATGTCAAATTTACCGAAATCCTTACCGTTCTCGAAAATGGTCCATACCCCATTTTCACCTCCTGGGTGGTTCCCCAGCGTTCAGGGGTGGGCTGTTTCTATGGGACATTTGAGCGGGCCATCCATCCATGCCGTCAATTGGCCGAAATCCTTACCAGTCTCAAAAATGGTCCATATCCCACGTTCACCCCCTCGGGTGGATGTGAGGGGTGGGGTGTTTCTATGGGTTATTTGGGGCGAGCCACCCACCCATACCATCAAATTGGCCGAAATCCTTACAGTTCTCCAAAATAGTCCATACTCCACCCCCTCAGGGTGGCCGTTACCCTCCCCGGGTGAAGGCTAGGGTGTCTCTGGTGGGTATTTGGACGGGCCACCAACCCATGCGTCAAATTGACCGAAAGAGACCTTTTTGTGAATAAGGAATCAGTTTCAAAAGTCATGTTCGTGTCTAACGTGTCAATCTGATCAGTTCGATCCCGCCATGCTCTCAGCCGCCAAACCGACATCCGAACGAGCGAATTGCAAACAGACATATATAGCAAGAAATCATCCACCTCACTGGCACATGTTTTGTTAGAATTTATCTCATAAGTACCGACATCGCCTCCCCGAATTCCACTAAGACTCTCCTGCGTGTACATTGAGTGACAAACGCCCGCGTATAAACGCCTCCCCCAATTCAAAATAAACACTCCCATATACGCGAAGTAACAACATCAATACTGGGCGGGAAAATTCGGCCGAATAATTAAACCCAAAAAACTAGGTTTTAGTAAAACCTGGGGTAGGGTGGTTTAACTTTGATGTTTTTTCAAAGTATATTTAAAGGTATATTTTCGAGACGAGACGTATGGTACGTATAAATCTTATATACCTAAGCTTATACTGATGATTATATAACCAATTCACCACTAACAATTAGTAATATTACCATATCTTTATCACGTCAATAAAACCTAGTTTCAATTGAGATCGAATTCCACAAACTTAAACTGAGTTTATCACAAAACTGGGTTTAACTACACTAAAACCCAGTTTCACTCCCATAAAACCTAGTTTAACTACAGTAAAACCAAGTTTAAATCCTACTTAAACCTAGTTTAAACTGGAGTTAAACCTGGTCTAGAATAAAACCTAGTCTAAACCAAAGATGCCGATTCGGACCAGTGTGTCTATTCTCCACGTTCTTCTTAGTGGTGATGTTTTACAAACTTTTATAATTTTTTCACATGTTCCAATTGAAACCACTCGCATTTGTTCAGGCTACAGCATGCGGCACATATATAGAAATGACGTTTCCTGTTATCAATTTGGTTATAAAAAACATTACATGTATGGCGACTTCATCATCTACGCCCCACTCGGTCACCATATCTTTTAGAGTATTCCACGTCATCTTAATTCAAGTCACGCAGATTAATTCTACGTATAAAATGTATCGTCGACTACTTGGCTTTCATAATTGATCTTACTAATACAAAGCGAGCAGTTGGTTTAAACATATTTTATTAGCAAAAGCTAGAGGGGTAAAGACACAAGTTTAAAAATAACTTAAGCGATCTGTTAGCAATGCTTCGTTGTGAGATGGAAACTTACAATCATTATTTAAACGTCAAGGACACGTTCGAACGACCAATTGCCGACTGCAATTTACGTGGTGTTATCTTCGTGAGTTCGTGTGAAATGAATGTTTTGGAGCGTTTGTTTGTATATGTAAATAAATGATTGGTCAATCGATTGGCGAATTTAGTTATTTAAATATTTCAATATATTTTAGAGTATTCCACGTCATCTTAATTCAAGTCATGCAGATTAATTCTACGTATGCAATGTATCATCGACTACTTGGCTTTCGTATCTGATCTTACCAAAAACAAAGCGATCAGTTGGTTTAAACATATTTTATTAGCAAAAACTAGAGGGGTAAGACACAAGTTTAAAAACAACTTAACGACCAGTTAGCAATGCTTCGTTGTGCACATGTTGCTCCTAAACAGATATAAAAGTACACTTTTAATGTAGTTATCCAAATTAAAAAAATCGTCGTACTGAGAAAAATAACTGGTCACTATGACTACCTTTGGGTTAGTCATGGATGTTGGGAGTCATTTTGACTATACCAGTACCGTCCTACGAGTCATAATGACTAATCCTGAGGTAGTCAACTTGACAATGAAAAAAAAATATATATATAAATTATAAGTAGACATTTAGCTACAGAACATAAGCTACGTTTTATAACTCATAGCTTATTATATTAAAGTGTCACATAAACTATAACGGTACGATGTTTATAGTACGAACGAAAAATCGAAATAACTGTGCTTCCGGTATATGACCCACGTGGATTTGTTCGTGTAAACTTCTCTTGTTTAGATTGTTTTAGTGAATAATTGGACCTAACTTGCTTCTTAATAACCTGGAATATTGTTAGCACTGTCTGGATTATGTTTGTATATGAAAGGGACAAGATAACCGACTGCTAATCATTGATATTTTCCTCTGTAATTAAAATCGCAGCAATTTTCAGTGATTTGAGACAGACCAAATCACTGAAATCAGTCAGTGTAGTAGCACTATGGTGGAACTACTCCTGGCAATTTGGTTCTCCACCGAGCTTTATTTACATTCTCTACCAAGCAAAGTTTGCGGACGGTATAAACTAATTTACCTAAGGCAGAGAATCGAGTTATTCGCAGAGAACCGAGCGCTCGGTAGAGAATCGGAGTCCTCAGCAGAGAATCGTAATCGGAAAATAAAAAGTCAATTTCTGAGTATTTCGGGATTAGTTTTTAACTTTTTTACACACATTGGTGACCAGTGACTATAATTTCACGGTAGCTCTAAGAAATCCACGAAACACTGTTCTAATGCTGTTGATTTTTACGTTTTATGCCGCGATTGCTCGATAGAGAATCGGAATCGTCGCTTAAAATGCTCACGAAACTCGGTAGAGAACGAAATCTCTAGGAGTTGTTCCCCCACAGTGAGTGGGATTACAGTTGACATGCACGACAATGTTGTGAATTTCTGAAGACAGATACTTAAGTCTCACACCACAACCACTGGTGACTAGGATTACCAAACATACAATTAGTCGGAATTATGACGTCACAGATCAGTCATGACTCCTGTCCTGAGTCACTCACAAGTTTGTTGGCTACAACGTGCAAGCGCATGTACAAAGGACGATGGATTACATTCTTCAATTTTCATCGAAACATGATTTGAGAACCATGTCGCCATGACATATCGCCCAGTTACGGGGTCTGCTATTCTTTTGATCGAAATGCCGAGTGACGCTGTGATAGTCTTGTGATATATTTATGGAATGACTGATAATCTCGGAGATACGGACCCAATTCTGGGACACACATTATCACTGAATCCATCACAAGCTTTTATTAACGTACTACAGCTATGCTCTAATTAATCGTCCCATTTAACAATGTTGTAGGGCGTTAATGACAGCGGTTATACCACACCGCCGTTCAACCACGGTCAAGTGGTTGACATGTGGCAACCGCGGGTAATCTTTCTACAGTACTATAATATTTTGCGACTACTGTACTCCGCATTAATTTTTCACATGGCCACCTTACACCCAGTCCAGCTTTTCGTGAGCGCTATGCACCGTGTTAACTAAACACAAAGCAATATTTCAATTAATAATTTGTTTACGGTTTAATCAACATTCGAAGTTGGTCACTGACCGACATTCGCAACTGCATCATCAATGCAGCGTCAAGCCATGCCAGAAATATACACTATGTGGTGGTTATAATGCTGACTTTAAAAAGGTACAAAGGTCGGCCATGGTAGGATTGGTCATGGTTAATACCATCAACAACGCGGTAATATCGGTGGTCAACACTGTTAATAGTAGTGGGGGGGGTCAATAGGAGCTTAGCTGTATACATACATGTACATGTAGACCATTCCAATGTCCAGATGCATCATGTTCTTATGAGAACATGTGTGGCTATCATTCTGAACGATTCGGACATTTCCCCTTTGCTAGGAAATAACCTCTTCCATAATTGGAAACCATATTCGCGAAATTATACATTATATGGCTCTGATGATCAGGCAATGACATTGACTCGATGACGCATAGCTGCGAATGGAGAATAATGTATTCTCTATGGCTGTACCAAACTGGATCATATATTAAATACATTAAACTCTTTGTGTGAGGTTTTTTGTTCATATACCGATACAGCACCTCGGAAGTGTACGATAAGCAAAACACTCAACAACGTGGCGATTTATTTTGGGAGAGTGATTCCGGTGACCAATTCAACACCAAAATCTTGTGACGAGGACTAGTGAGCACTATAACAGTATTTTGTAAACCACATGGTGCCAGTTTTAATTAACCAAAGTTCATTAGTGTGGTCTCCCCATTGTTCAGTATTTTGCTTATCGCACGCTATTTACATACTTTACAACAGGTTCTCGAACATAATTTGGCTTTGTTCACATAATGCAGCGTAGGAACTACAACAATTACATACTATTTACGCGATATTTATTATGGTATAAAGAAAGGTCTGAGCGAACCACAGATTAACTATAATAGCCTGATCTGGCTAAAATAGACCGATCCGTCTTCCTGGCACAGTGCTCACTGTTGTAAGAGATGGAACTCTAAATGTCTTGACAATTTGAATCTGTTTGTTTGAATATCTGTATACATGTATGTTTATTTTGAATATTCTCAGTAAATAATTATTTGGTGTCTTGCAAAAGAAATCAGAATTAATTTTGTTTACGTATTGGTTGAGACATAACAATAAAACAGTTCAGAGTGACTCCCCTTATCACAGATGCATGCTGGCTGTGAAAGACCGATCGGTTTATATTAGTCTATTATATATCGGTAAGTGGTTCACCCAGACCTGTTTAAGATATCTGATTGATAATGGTTCTACGGTTCAATCCCATTAGTGCCCACATATAACAATATAATTCAATCATTGCGATTAATCGCAAACCTTTGTGATAAATCGCCAAGTACGGTAGTTGGCTATTTATCAGAAATATGTTTTCGATTTGTCGCAAAGTTGTTTTAACTATGAATGTTCTCAGTAAATAATTATATGGTGTCTTGATAAAAAAATCAGAATTAATTTTGTTTTGTTTTTGAAGTATTGGTTCATCGATAATAATAGAACCGCTTAGAGTGACTCCCCTTATCCCAGATACATGCTGGTTGTGAAAGGACGATTGGTCTATTTTAACCTGATCGGGCTATTGTGATAAATCTCAAATATCTTTGCTATAAATCGCAAAGTATAATCACCAAGTAGTTACATGTATATGTAATTGAGAGTTATCATAAAGATGTCTATATCTGAAAATGAAACGGTTATGTCTAAGGAACATATGTTGGAAGTTTCATGTTTTTACCATAATTTCTGCAATTCTTACATTTCCATGCACTGAGGTCTGGACTGCACACAGAAGCATGATATTTGGAAAATGGTCACCAAGTTTAAAGGCCTATATCTCATGACTGACATGTCAGTTTCAACAATAACGCAGTTATCCATGTAGCATATACGCTACAGCTTATTTATGAGCAAAGATAACGTATTCAGAACAAATATATAAAATCTGTGGGTAGAAAATGTATGACCCGATATGAAAAATATTTCTGTGGGATATTAGCTATAATAATCAGCCTCCAGTTGACCTCTTTTATGATTTTTGATTTGGCGGCCTGACTTTTAGCTAAAAACCCTGTGGCAATGCATTTTCTTATATATGCGAGTCTTCCATGGGGAGCCTCGCATATATAAGAGAATGCATTGGTCTAACAATAATTACCTTGACCTTGTAAACCAGTGCATTTCTTATATATGCGAGGCTTCCTATGGGAGACCCGCATACATAAGAGAATGCATGGCATTGGATCTTTAATGCTACACAAACGCATATTCCGCCATGAACCTCAGAGTTAAGCTGATGATATTTATGTCACAAAAGAGTCGCACATCGGAACACTTACATAGCATACACTATGTGATGTTTTAGCATATGTAAACTGTATTTCAGACTAATGTACCATCAAATCTTCCCAAAAATGCCATCGAGAAGAGTGCCAAATATACATTTTACTGCTGGGTAGTTGAATAGCAACGGTTGTTATGGACATTATGATAGGAAACAAGGTCACAAGTCTTTGTAATTCATCCTATGTCACACATAGACCTCAAATATGCAATTCACAACAACTAAAGTTGAATGAAATACTTAGTCCAGGAGATATTGGTCGACCTCTGCACCCCTCACCATGACTTAACTTCACCCCACTAATTTTCTTCCCTAAGGTCTCCTCTAATTTGTTTCACTTGTTAACAAGAAAAAAAAGTGGCCACCGAAATGTGAAAATATGTTACCACCTTTCGTTTGTCTCTGTGGGAAAATGTTAGAATATTTGCGTCATGTTATACATTTATCATATAGAGAGTCATTAGCGAACACATGGGGACCATCATATGCATTCATTGCGGGATATTTTTGTCCGATATCACGTTTTCCCAAATGCCGGTATCATAGGTCAAAGCCGAATCTACGTTAATAACGCGATGTTATGTTTCGAATCAATGAATGTTATTGCTATTATAACAACACCCATGCATATATATTTGCAGGAGATACTCGAGCTAGGATTCTTGTTATACCTGAGTTGAGGAATATTTACCAAAATCCAAGATGGCTGCCAAAATGGCCACCAGAAATAAAAAATGCCGAAAATCGCTGATTTTAACAGTAGTGAGCATTATTGTCATGACAACTCCACACCTGCTTACTATTGTAAGTTGGGAACACTTAGGCGAAGAACTTTCATTGTACCATATCCAAATAAAAGTCCCCCAAATCCAAAATGGCGCCCACAATGGCGGACAGATTTTGAAAAATCACCGAAATTCCCTTATATTCACATCATTGGGCATTATTGTCGAGACAACTCCATCCATGCGTACATTTGAGTTGGAAATACTGAGGTGAAGTAATTACCTTACATCTAATGCAAGAAATGGTTTTCCAAATCGAAGATGGCGGCCAAAATGGCGACCAAAATTTGAAAACAAGTCTACATTCCTTTACTTTCTTACGATGGGCGTTATTGTTTCGCGATTTCTATCCACCATTGCATGTTGATATAGAATAGTGACATGAAGTATTCATTAGGGTTTGGCAATTGATACTCACAGCCAAGATCGCTGCTAAATTGGCGGCTAGAAATTGAAAAGAAATCGATATTTTCACATATTAATTTCAACTTTTTGTCATAATATCGGTATGTATGGACGAAATTGTACATAAACCATCTACTAGTTCAACTTAAATGTATCAAAACGCATAACATAGCTCGTATCCTTCTGGAAAGATGAAAATCCAGTCTCCACTCAGCGCCGATAATGGCAGTAAGCGTAGGTGCGCCGAATAGTTATATCAGAACAATTACCTGATAACAGATTCTGATTTTCCACGTCACGTTCATAATTATCTGGACCAGCTTCCATTTCTTTGTCTGATAAATCTAGGTCGCTCACACCGACAAAGTATTCACCACTTCCTGGGAGTAGGGTCCCTCTAATCATAACGTTTCAAAGAATTCATTTTCCGGTGTCTAGCTTACGATTTTAAATATTTGCTAAATATGATATTTGTGCGTCATCTTGAACTAGGAAGGTATATGGCCGATGAGTATACAAGCTTACAGAAGGTCATCTCTATGTATGTGTCTCATACCCCATGGGATAACGACATGTACACCTGGCGAACCAGTTAGCTAGTCACTTCTCAATAGATGGTTCGTCAACTCACAAACTCAGCGAACGCATTGGCATATGTGGACAACTTCGACAGTGTTTCGAAGGTTTCTAGCTGTCTCATTCCCTTGGACAGATGTCTATCTGCTAAGGAGAAGACCCTAGTGTACAGACTACCCACACTTCTTGACCATTATCCGAAGCAAACTGTGTGACGCCCCGCAGTTGTCTCATCGAATATCTCCCAGCAGAGAAGAACAATGCTCGCGGTGCTAGTTTGTGGACATGCGCCATGATAGTGGGAATGAAATAGGCCACTGTATACACCACCCGTACACTTGGTGCATGTTTGAGATATCGAATGTCATGCGTGTCGGTTTTATATGGTGTGGTAAGATTGTATTTCCACATCCGTTTCAAGCCTTTCTGATTCAACTACGTACACTTTTGTCTGGATAATACTATGCTAGCCTCCCTCAAAACAGTCGGATGGACTAAAGGGTAATGTCTTTATAGCATGAATGTATGCGTGTTTTGTTATCCTCTCTCGGGGTTAGTGTCAGTATGTGGGCGGTATTATTCAAGAAAATGTCAGGAACTGTGGTGCATTTATTTCACTATGTATTTAAAGAACAATTTACAGTCTCGATGGCAATGGCTGTGGACGTTGGGGAACGCGACCTTTATGATCATATAGCTTTATATATATATATAACTTTAGAATATAGTAGTTAATGTCTCATGCAGGAAAATGGTTGCAATGGTGATGTTACCAAGAAATCACTTGGTGTACCGACGTTTGTTGAACTGAATGCAAGAGCTCATCAACGTAACATTCCTCTGGATGTTCTTCGCGTTGAACATTTCACCCTTTTGTTGGTGGCATTTGTACTTTCTTGAACCATACCACACAGCATGGGTATGACATATCAACCAAATAGCAAAGGTATCGCCTTTAAGACTACACCCCAGTCTTGGTGGGGCTTATACAGCAGTAGCCAATGGCATACACCTGATCCAGTTGTTTAAGAACGGCTTCCAACGGATGGGAACATACAATCTTAGCATACAAGGAAAGCAAAGCCACACATGAGATCCTGCCTGAATCTAAAACATAACAAAATAAGGGGCGGTGCAGTCATGGTCCAATTTCATATCCACTATCATGACACATACCCACAAACTAGCACCGTGTGTATTGTTATCATCTGTTTGGATCTGTTCGCCTAAGTGTTCCCAACTCACAATAGTAAGCAGGTGTGGAGTTTTGATGACAATAATGTTCACTGATATTAAAATCGGCGATTTTCGGCGATTTTTTATTTCTCGTGGCCATTTTGGCCGCCATCTTGGATTTGGGTAAATATTCCTCAACTTAGGTATAAGCAGAATCCTAGCCCCAGTATCTCCTGCACATATATATGCATGGGTGTTGTTATAATAGCAATAACATTCATAGATTCGAAACATTACATCGCTTTATTAACGTAGATTCGGCTTTGACCTATTATACCGGCATTTGGGAAAACGTGATATCGGACAAAAATATCCCGCAATGAATGTATATTATGGACCCCATGTGGTCGCCAATGACTCCTCTATATGATAAATGTATAACATGACGCAAAAATTCTAACATTTTCCCACAGAGACAAACGAAAGGTGGTAACATGTCAGAAAAATAACATATTTTCACATTTCGGCGGCCATCATGGCCGCCATATTGGATTCTGGTGTCGGATTTTTGGATAATTTGTAAGGGTTGTATATTAGCATAACGAATCGAGCGGAAAACAAGACGGCATGTGACATCATCTTTACTATAACGGCGATCAAAGAGACCTGGTGCATTTAAAAAAAATGGCCGCCATGATGGATGCCATCTTGTCTGGAGTCACTGCGGCCACTTTTTGTTCTTGTTAACAAGTGAAAATAATTAGAGGAGACCTTAAGGAAGAAAATTAGTGGGGTGAAGTTACGTCCTGGGGGGGGGGGTGCAGAGGTGGACCAATATCTCCTGGACTAACTGTAATACATCCTTATATTAGCATTTAATACTTTTGGGTAGTTGCCTAGCAACCGTTGCTAATCAGGTCCATATCTTGATAGGGTCTATATCTGAAAATGAAAAGATTATGTCCAAGGAACTTGACATATGTTGGAAGTTTCATGCTTTTACCATAATTTCTGCAATTCTTACATTTCCATGCACTGCATGAGGCTTGGACTGCACACAGAAGCATGATATATACGGAAATAACTGATTTTGACTCATTTTGGAAAATGGTCACCAAGTTTAAAGGCCTATATCTCATGACCGACATGTCAGTTTTTCAACAATAACGCAGTTCTCCATGTAGCATATACGCTACAGCTTATTTAGGAACAAAGATAACGTATTCAGAACAAATATATAAAATCTGGGGGAAGAAAATGTATGACCCGATATGAAAAAAGCTAATATTTTGGTGAATGACCTTGACCTTTGTGTATGACCTTGACCTCTAGCGATGAAAACCCCGTGCCAAAAGAGAGTCCACCAAGGGTTTCACCCCACATCAATGCAAAGATAGAGTTACTGCTTTAAACTTTCTAGTTGTAGACCATCATAGGCATATTTTTTATACTGGCCAAAAGCACCCTCTGTTGCCATGGAAACACAAATTTTGCACACTAAGCTACACTGCCACAGTGCGCCCCAGCACTCAGATAAACTTCAGATTATAAGCTTTGAGAAACATGTTGATAGAATTTGCCCACCAAAATGGTACCATTCTCGGTCCTGGCTCATGGACTAAAACGCTTGTCTTGGTTTCCCTTATGTTGACAGCTCGAGACGTAAACATAGGATATGTTGCATGCGCAGCTCTCTGACCAATCAACGACGCGGTTTCTTACTGGAGGCGGAACATTACTTGTTTATCATATAATATCACGAAGTAACGCGAGTTAATAATTACGGGGGGACGACAGATTATGATAAACACTGGTACAGGTACAGTACATATGCGGACGCCTTTTGGAAAAACTCATAATTTTAACACCTCGCTGCCACTTCCGTGAGTTGACTCCCACGTTACCACAGTTAGAAATAGGACAACCTTCTAACAAATTACAAGCCTAGAAAGTCACAAATGATTCATCAGATTTTCGCTTGCATCGCTTGTACATACATGCGGAAATTATCCTTGAACCATTCAAATTTGAATGCATACCTGCAGTTATCGAATGTGTACGCAGTACTGCAGTCTGTACATTCATTGTCCCACAGGAAGCCTCGCATATATAAGCGCATGCACTGGATTAGGCATACAAGGTGAAGGTAAATATTTTTAGGCCAATGTGTTATCTTATATATGCAAGGCTCCCTTTGGGGAGCTCGCATATATAAGAGAATGCATTTGCACAGCGTCTTCGCAAAATTTCAGGATGCTCCAGTCATGAATAGGGTATACGGTTATACCCCTTGGGGTAGATTTAAGATAATCAAATATATTCCATTCTAGTTTATGGCTGCGTTGAACATAAATATTTACCTCCTGCTAACGTCAGTGTTCACAATTATTACCAAAATCTTAACAATAGTGTTCAATATTGCCCATTTGAACGCTAATTTAGCGTCTAATATCTGTTGCATGTGTTCTAAACACAATTATGTGTTCAAATGCTGAACACTGGTGTTAACATTATTGAACACTGGGGTGTTGATTACTAGTGCTATAAGTTGAACACTGGCGTTATCTGAACACCAGCGTTGCAGGCAATTTGAACGCCAGTCTTAACATATTTTAACACAAGTGCATGTTTAAGATTGAACACACGAACGCGTTCAATATCTGTTGCAATTTTAGCGTTCAAAAACGAACATTTGTTTTTGCAGTGTATTCACGACTGGTTGTTTTTGTTCACAGTCATATACGGAGGTACACTGGTATATATATAAGATACAGATGCATGCTGGTATCAAATGTGATCATGTTAAACATGGTATACACCAGCATGCATCCGCATCATATACCAGTGTGTGTCCGTATATGACTATGAACACAAACAACTAGCCACGAATCCGTACCAGTGTATAACCGGATCGATCGCCCCCGCCCGCATGATAATACACAAAGTTTATTTTTAAGCACTGACTTATTAACATCACTACCACGACACGGTTTGGTTGATCAACGCCGAAATTCCGGGACGTTAATTGGCTTTTACGTATTTCTGTCTGACGGCATTACGTATAGCCGCGAACTAAAAATATATTTCTGTAAGAATTTACTTTTGTTTTGTGGCTTTTTAAAGCAAAGACAGTGATTTTAAAAGTAGTAAACATAATATGGAATTCGTGTTTCTCTGGTAAATATTAATGGAACTCGAGTGTTCAGTTTTGCCGAGCCTCAGGCAATTTCTTATACTCGTTTCATAAATATAATATGAGAGAAACACTTATTTCATGTCATCTATTATTATTATTATTTCAGACTAGAAATTCATATAATGCAAACAAATTTACAAAACATGATAAGTTTGATAATTATATGTCGTCATGTTGTACTGTTATATATTATTTATAAACGAAAAGCATATATTTCTTATATTATTCCGATAAAGTAACCTAAACAGGAATCATCTGGAAAAAATATGATGAATGTTCATTATTTATTAAGTGAGATTTATTTAGGTTTTTTAACCCGAATTATAACTGATCCGATTAAATTGTTTCACTGTAATACATGTATGTATGGGTTTGTGAATAAAGGTTTTGTGGTGGAGCTTTCGATGTGTTGAAATTTTAATGCTGATGAAAATCCTTCTGATAGTGCATTGACGCGCGTCAAGTATATACAGAACCTTTATAATCTCGCTAGAGAGGCCATATACGCAATATTGATACATTATTGTATTTAAATCTATCGACATTCACTTTGTAAACTGTAACTGAAACGGATGTAGACTAGACCATCATGTCGAGACGGTCAGATGAAAGTTGTACCCTACCTATTTCTCCGCGCACGTAAAACATTTAATACGTACAGCACGAGAGTTGATTCGGTCGTTTTGTTGTTCAATTCATTGAACAGTTTGTCGTCGATGATAACTTATGGCTGTACAGTCAACCATATATGCAAAATAACGATGTTTGAAGGAATTTTTTGTACGAGGCGTATTTTCTGTACTATATGGTGAATTTCTGGAGATATTTTACTCCAATCTTAAAATAATTGACATATATTTATCTTGTAGTATAAGGTGTCAGATAAGGGTGGATAGGCGTACCACTGGTAACTCTTAAGTCTTCTGTCATGAAAAGTGCGACCGCATCCAAGAATAATTAATTCTGTCGCGTATCGGACGGTCAGATGTAATCGATTTGGCTGGATCCAAACAGGTGTAATCGTTTCTACCAGGACCGGTTCCCATGGGTGGTCTAGTATGGTACGATGTAAATTCGTTATCTAATGTATTCCATATAGTCGGATAAGCATGACATAGTCGGTGGTGTGACCAAGATGTTCTTGATGTTTAAAAAGAAAAGTGCTTGCTTTTTCCTGGTGTCTGGCTCGGTTGTGCGTTTGGTAAACATATCGGTGAACGATTCTATTAAGGGTGGATACAAATATCGTGTATTTGGCGTCTTATATGTGACTTACAGATCGTATAATATTTGTCCGCTGACAACCCAATCATTAGCGCACACCGCGTGTATACTGTTCTCCAAATTCTTGATAGCTGTGGTCCGCTGGGCATTTTATTTATAGATAATTGTTTTTTCCGGTTTAAAAGTCGAACTGATCGTGTTTTTATCTTGCACCATTATCTTCATAGAATGGTACCCTTGTTTGACCCCTCAGTGGCCCAACATGTCGACCCCGTTAATGTATATAGCGGAGATACAGAGTTAAAGATTTAAAGTCAGGTGCATGTACATGTATAAGATCCGACGGAATATCGTCGGTTATATTCAAAGACCTCGTAAAACCGACTTTTTCCCGCCCAAATAAAATTTTCTAGGCGAGACAAAAAACTGAATAATTCATGCGGCGGAACCTGTACGGAAAGCTGGGTGAATATGTGCACAAGTCAGACTCTCGTTCATGATTGTAATAAGGTATGCACATAATTACTTTTCGGCAATAATTGAAGAGAAAATCATGATTTTGTTTCTATGGATAATTTTCGTTGAGCATTTATAGTACGAATTATCGATTTGTACTTTACGAGGGTTTTTAGAACCGCATAGTGGCCGTCAGAATTAGTGACAAACGGTTATAAATTATTAAATGGTAGTTAAAGTTGTTTTGTACAATGTGTACCTTTGTCATGTGGAGAAATGTCAGAGATTAAAATAACATAAAATAACCTGCCGTGATGCATATTTGATACATTTATATAACGTTTCCCTGATGTACACTACACGCGAGCCCTGCTTTAAATTTATAGCCATGCATACATTGTACATCGCCATGGATCATTAACTAATGCACGTTTGGAATCGTTTTGTAACATAGCATACGTATAGCTCTGTTTACAACACATTATGCTGGATGCAAGCTGTGTTGCACAAATAGTTGGTATACAACGACGTTTAAGTACATGTTCCACAATTTGGGCTAATTCGAGAGTTTTATGGTATTTCAAAGCTAACTTGAAGTGAACGACTAGGACCATAGCCACATATCACTTGAAACTTAGCACACATAATTTCAGCAATTGATCCTTGTAAACACACTACTATGGATGTCGAAGATAGTGTCTCAAACAGGTGTCTCAAGTCACCACAAGGGGTGACTATAAACAGGTGTGTCGTACTATACATAAACAACACCGTTCTCGGTTGCTCTGGGCCTAGTAACTGTGTAAGCGAAATATGGCGGGTTAGATTTCAGCAAAGTAACGTCCTGCCAGGGTTTTAGTTTCGGAACACCTTAACCATCTACCTCCACATTAAACACGTGTGTCTGGGAACATTGGTGGCAGTGTCAACTGCTGAGCTATCATAAACTTTTTTCGAATAGGAAAGGGAAATTTGAACCAGTTGCCTTCACCTATAGTAAATATTGTATTAACATTCGTTCTTGCATTTCGGATGGAATTTCCACTCACTGATTTGGACTTTACCCTCACCTTGTCTGGGGGGGGGGTATCCGCAATAACGTGGCATTCCGAAGTGGTGTCTATGGCAGGAAATGTATTATGGTTTCAAGAAATTTGAAATGATTACCCTTTCTAGTGAACCTTCAGGTCTCCCTAAATGGAAGTTATGGTTTTAAAAATACACTGGGTAGATTCTATTATCATAGTCTCGTATATCGCCAGATTTTCTCAGAAATTATATCATACGCTTGGTTTAGCTAGCTGGCGCGGTTGTCATGTGCTGCATGTATACATATATCACAATGTTCTGAGTCAAACAATAATATGTACTATGAACTCATCCGTTCTAATATAAGGGCATGGATGAGTCAAGTAGTTAATGTAGAGTTCTCGGCGAATGGATGTATGGACGGACGGCCAGATGGACGGGCGTCCGTGTGGGCAGCCAGACAGTTAAATAGACGGGTACAGACATGTATACACAGACAAAGAGCTATTAAGACATGGTCAGGCAGACAGCCAATCGATTAGATGTTGCGATATCACAACATAAGAGCGAATGTGACTATACTTGACTTGGAATATACTTGACTTGAAACGTATTTGCAAATAATACAAAAGGGATTGGGGCACAAGTTTTTTCAACTTATGAAGCCCCTCTCCCAATACAGTCGATTTAGATACAAAATGTTTACAAGATGACAGCTGAACATATTTACATGGATGATTTTGTTATTTTATGGTGATTGATGTAGTGCCTTCCATGGTATGTTGCTATATGGGTTATGGCTGGTTTGGTAGCCATAACATTTGATGGGGTTTGTGTGATATTTGTTCATTTTAACTAATGTTGGAGCAGGATTTTGTGCAAAGGGGTATTTTCTTCATATATGGATTAACTGTCACGTGGACTGTTTTTATGGAGATGTAACCGTGAGGTAAGTGGACATAACTTGTGTAAAACCCTTCGGGTTTTACATACAAGTTATGACCACTTACCTCACGGTTACATCTCCATAAAAATAGTCCACATGACAGTTAATCCTTATATTTATATACATTTAGCGAAAAAGCCACTTTTGTAAATGTATTTAAATCGAAAAGTGTATCGTGACAAAAACAGGCCAAAATACCCAATAGCACCCTTGGCAAAAGTTAATAGGAACAATTTCTCTTCATATTGAAACCCGATGATGTATTAAGTCAATCCTGCGCGAGTCCAAATGCGCCCAAAACATTACGCGTTCGTCTTTCCAAACCCAATGACGTATCGATGTTGTTATGAGCTTGGTGTTATTGAGCCGTTGCGCATTCACCGAGAAATAACTGCAACTAGCCACGTGGGCGCCGACCAATCAGAATGCTGGATTTAGTGATGACAACACTTAGTATGTAAATATATATGTATGTTAGTCAAGTGTTAGTCAGCTACTCTGGAAGACAATACATACGTTATATCAAGGTGATATACGCCACTATATAGGTGTATACAATAATGTAATATGTAAGATAGGGAAGCGGTAGGGATTAATTGTAACACATTTGACGACATAATTATATAATCTTTATATTTCACGAGCATTCGGCAAATTAAAGTGACATCCTAATTCTGAGGTACGATTGAACACAAACTATAACATATCATGAACACAAACTGTAAAGTTGTAAGCAAATTGGTATGTACAATGATAGTGGCTAAACATGACATGCAAAACAAATAAGTCACAATAATGAACGCACTCGCATATTGATATGCAGCAGTTTGTTCTTAGTACCGTACTCAAATTGAGCATATTTACTTTATGATATCTTTGAGTAGCTTCTATTATGGAGCAAATTAAATAGTATATAACGTCGTTCGAATTAGATGTAATGGAATTAAACTGCCTTTTTATTTGGCTGGAAATATATGTCGTATTTCGTAAAAACCGTGCAGTTGTTTTGTGTTCCCAAACCTCGTATACAGATTTCCGTCTTTTCTGAATTTACAAAACTGTCCAATGAAAAATACGAGATTAAGTCACAAGCAACAAAAGCGGTTTTCTGATTGGAATTCGGCCTTGATAAGACTCTACCCGATGTAATCGAGCTAGCAGATTCCGAATCCACAAACAAATGTGTTTCGCGCCAAAACCAGTTTTACGAGCTCTTTGAATATATCCGACATATCCTCTTTATATGCCTCAATCTAAGCAAATAATGCCACGTTGTCAGCTTTCCCGCCAAAACTGTTCCCGATAACGGAAATTTCATAACGAATTGCCATTTGCTTGACTAACTCGTCGCAAGATTATTCATGTACACAGAACTATGGTACGGATTTAGAATCTTGCGTGTACAATTCTTAAATCGAATTCACGCTAAAGCAATATTTCATATTAAAGGCACGTGAGGCCTTAATTGTCGAAAATATTCATATTTGTTCCAAACACTGTAAACAGAAAAACATTAAAACGGATACAGTTTCGTTCATATATACCATGACCATCGCGTAAACAGCATGTTATCGTAAAGACCTACTATATTTTACCTAAGCAAGAGCCTGATTGTGTTACAGAAGACCGCACAATGCTACTGGCTAATCACACACAAATGGCATAAACGCTCTTTATTAGTTCCATATAAGGAATTCACCGACAATGAACGCTCTTTATGTTTACCATCATAATATAAACAAACGCCAGAAAAGTAACTTTTTATGCTTTTGTTTACATAACAATGGTCAAACATATGACAATAACATACTGTTTATGCGATATTTCTTATTTGTATACGGACAAAGTCTATCTACATTTTGATGTTCTTTCTGTATGTAGCGGTTTTTGACGGGTGGAGATATTTTCACTTATGACGTTGTACGCGGTGAACAATGTGTACTAGCATATGGAAAACCTGTTTTTTTTTAGGTAGGCCACATTTGCTCAAAACTACAGCATATGACTGACTGCTTCCCATCTGTCTTCAATAGTCGGCGCTTAAACGTATCAGGTTACCATTATTGTGTAGGTGCTAAAACATTTCCATGTAACTTCTGACGCTTGACAATAATATTGGAACTTTCGGTTTGCTCCCGATGACATTAATACTATGCGAAACGTTAACTGCACGGAGAGCCGTGCTCGTTACTATCTCACCGCGTTTCATAGCTAATTTCACCCAATTTATCGTGTTCAAAACACAGGAAAACACTTTTTTCAGAATTGAGGACCGAACTGAGTTGATTCCTAATTACAATCTTATAAACGTAATAAGTGTAGTCGTCAAGCTCTACCCGCGATGTTTAACGAAAACTACATTTCATCATTTCGGCTCCCCGACTTAAGTGCACATAACTAGAACCGTAGAATTCTAACTTATAATGTTGTTTGGAACATTTATATACTACTTAATTTCTAAACATTGCTTCTCCATCGAGAGTTCTGCACTGCAGTCCATTTCTGAACAAATATATAAGTGCAAATAACTAGAATCGTATAATTCTATCATATGATGGTGTTTGGAACACCAATATATCACTTGATTTCTAAACATCGCTTCTCGAACGGAACATATTATTATGGCGATGAATCAATCCCAAAAGGTCAAAAGAAAAAACGATCATCACCTACCTGCGGTATTTGTGTTAAACTTGTGACACCTGTACCCTAGATCTCCCAGATGGTTTGGCAAACACGTTGACTTCGTTTCACATGGGTGCTCGTGGCATGGGTTGGACGAGTCCTGAAGACGAATGAGAAATATATGTTGTCTTGCTGATCTCTGTTACACATACTATATATATATATAAGAAAGACATTGAGGAACTACGACACCAAAACATAAGACATCGAATCAATCGACTTTGCACGAACATGCTCTAAAATAAAAAAGTATGTTAAATTTGTCCTTCATTAATTAATTTAATAAAATAAAAATATTATATTAACAAGCCAGATTTAATTTCATTGTGTTCGGGTGGGATTTTGACACACTGAGAATGAAGTAGGGTTGATTGATTCATCGAGTAAGGCTTATAATGTTGCTATATTGATTGAACTTTCTGGCAGATGTCATGTCACGATACCTGTCGTTGCCTTAAATTGTGATGTTTTTCACACTGTGCCTAGTTTGATTATGTATGGATCACGAGGATTCGGAATTATGGATGTACTACAATTATATGCTGCTTAAAATAGTCTTTCTGAAGACCACAAACTTGCAAACAAACTGTTGATCTGCCAGTCACCCCTCCCCTTGTGGTTCAGCCGACGTCCAAGGTCACAGCCGGCAGGTCGGAGTTGTCTGAGAGACGCCCAGACGACCCGACCTGCATGGAGACAGGCGACATCGCACCAGCTAGCAGGGACTCCGTGGATCTGCCGGAGGTCCCTGCTGTCGTCATCGAGGCGAGCGGAGAAAGGGAGCAGGAAACCACCCCTGCTGTTCCTGCCGCCTGCTTCGATGTGGAACTGGACAGCTTTCCACCACGGACACCGGAGTACCATCACATCCCGGTGTCCCCCAGCTCCGCCACCAGCAACAACAACAACATCAGCGCAGTCTCCACTAAGTCTGTAGAAGACACCATCGCTGAATCCAGAAGATACCAGAAAGAGCAAGAGAAATCCAGAAGATACCAGAAAGAGCAAGAAGAGAAAGTTCAACGTATCATTCAGCAATATCAGCAGAGACATCCTTCACCTCCATCATCTCCACAATCTTCAACAGAAAAAGTAAACCCAAAAAAGAAAAGAAAGAAGAAAAAATAACCATCCATCATAAAAATGCTCACTTTTTTATTTTTATTTTTTTTATTATTCTAAATAAAGGCTTCAAAATGAGGGATTAAGGAAAGGTGCCCCTCGGCCCTTTCGAGAATCCCGGGTTAGCCCCCCGAACCACTCACTCAAACACACAAACTTGCATATAATTTTTAAGTTAGTGTTTCGGCGACTAGTAAGATGCTTTGAGTAGATTAGGTAATCGTGTTGCAATAGCTCTCTGGCGTGTTAATGGCATAACTATTGTTGATTTCATATGTTGTTTGCGGAAGCAGTCTTGACATAGTTGGACATATTATGTCTAACACGTTATCATATTGAAGGTTTGGTGATTAATTTTATTTGTTGATCGTTATTTTATATATACAATTGTTTTATGTTTATTGAGATAATAAGAAGATTTAATATGAATAACCAGCCTGTTCTCTCAAAAACCCGCAAATTATCTGCTTATAATATAACTTGTTTCATGTAGATAATCTGCGTAGAATCGTCACATTTTGAGTCGATATTGTGCTCAAAATGAGTGCGGTTTAGTCACATTATCGACCCATAATGAGGCGATTCTAAGCAAATTATGTGCGGACAATGACACAAATAAGCCAACTCACGACTTTCCATGTGCACGCTCTTCATGTGTTTTCACTGTGATCCGCGCTATAAAACGAAATAACGGATATGACTCCATACCTGCTTATTTCAGAGACAAATAATCTCATTATGTACATATTTCACGATATAGATCGATTATGTGCGTATTTCACGATATAGATCGATTATGTACATATTTCACGATATAGATCGATTATGTGCGTATTTCACGATATAGATCGATTATGTACATATTTCACGATATAGATCGATTATGTGCGTATTTCACGATATAGATCGATTATGTACATATTTCACGATATAGATCGATTATTTGCGTATTTCACGATATAGATCGATTATGTACATATTTCACGATATAGATCGATTATGTGCGTATTTCACGATATAGATCGATTATGTGCGTATTTCACGATATAGATCGATTATGTGCGTATTTGCACGAGGATATGTTGGAATAACATATTTTCATTTACACTCAAGAAAAACTAAAGTATCATTCAGGACTTGCTTTGAGTATTATATGGTAGAATAGTTCTTCTATTCTAACATGAAGTCCTAATTTCTATTGATGTATTAAAATTAAACTACCATGTTTATCTTCGGATTTTTCTATCAACTCGTAATGATTTCTCACCTACATGTAACGAATAGAAGTGGCTAAAAAGATATTTAGGGAGGTCACTGAAAATCAAGTCCTGGATTCACACACATCAAGATACATGTTTCACAAGACAAAGTGTAATTAATAGAATAATTCCCTCACACACACTGACATACTTCTGACCATCAGTCACTCATACTGTCATAAGACTAATTCATAATATTAAGTATTTTGCATGCAGAAAAGAAAAGAGCAACCTTTTCACATTTATATGAAATTGTAATGATTTCTAGTTTCATTTTCATTTATTTTGTATATATATATATATATATTTAAGTTTGTTTGTCGTTGATAAACACGGTATTATCTATTGATTGTTACAAACAATTTACAAACTTATCTTCACCAGTTGGCTCGAACTTGGCAGGTAAGTGCAGCTATGTACAGGCCACATACCCACGACAGCCAATACAAAATACCATGTATTTGAGATTAATTTCTATTCAATAAGATTAATTAAATTATCTTCAAGATCGATATATTAATTTCCCTTCTGACATTTCAGTATATATTCAGTCAAATAGTGTTTTTACCTAATACTTAGTAACTAACATGTCACCGTGTAATCCAACATTATTTTGTTTCATTCGAACAATAGTTTGAATCAGATAAGACGCCAATTTTGACTGTTAATCTATTGTCAAGATGTGTCTATTAGTAAATATAGTTGATTGCTTCAAACGTTATGTCAGTATGCAAAGGCAGTTTTTCATATATCCATATTTGCAGTTACATTAGAGAAACCCGATGTTTGTTTCTTATATATGAAGCCGACTTCATAGGATCCACATTCGATAAACCGACGTAGTTCCGGGATGTATATGTTTGAACTGTTTGTATGTACTAACTTTGTCACCTATTGCAGTACATCACCCGTCCAGCTGGATTGGTTATTGATTGACTGATTGTGATTTAATGTCGCTTTCATCAACAAATGCCATATCACGACATTGCCAGTTTAGTGGGGGATTAATCCGCACACTTAATGTAATCTAACAGTGATGTCAATGGCTGGTAAACTCATCGACCATGTGCGGCAAGCCACCGTCCATCGGCGAGTAACTGGCAACTCCACCAGATAACGATTTCGTGTTACAATGTCCATCATGGAAATATGATGATTTGAGCCATCATCGCCAGCACTGGAGGGAGAAGCGGCTTGGAGTTGTACCCCTAACAATTGAGCCACCGAGGCCCACATCCAGCTGAAACTTCGCAGTTATTTCTCCAATAAAACTAAAAAAAAAACGACTCAGCCGTGTCATCAGCACCAACCTACTTTATATAATAGCAGTCTGAGTACTAGACCAAGTGTCACTTTGGCAAGACTTTGACTGTTACTGTGCAGAGAATCCTGACCACAATGCACACATACCCTCATTGATTGTATTCTTAACAATTGTTCGAAACATGGCGGAATTAATGACACCAATCGCCACTAAGAAATTCAACATTCATATCAACAAATTCTTGGAACGGTTGTACGCAGGTACACATACATGTATACCAATCATTGCGGAATTGCTAGAATTACTGGAGATGGTGGGCGTCAATACGCTATGTATATAATTGAGACATGGTGCTATAATTACACTAAGACATTCGCAAGCACATTATGTGTAATGATATCGCCTTTAATGTACGAGAAATATTCTTGTTACCGTGTTCACTGCCGCGCACATTCAATTACATGCAAAAAGTACGAGATAACTCGTAGTCTGCAGTCAACAAATACTAATGGACGATTAGTTCACATTTTTAGATAAAAAAAATTAAACAAACGGTCAAATTGGATTCTTTCTGGACACGTATTATTCGTTGGTTTGCCTGTCGTCCTCTTATAAGTCCTGAGCATCCTTGAAAATGAATAATATACCTTTCCATTGTATATCTTATAACGGATGGGAGAATCTATTTAGTAAGAATGGGGTAAAGAGGATTACACATGCATTTCAGTAGGCAACGCTTACATACCAAGACCGCAGCATTGGCATATATCCAGGCAGGCGCCGTCATAACTTGTCCACAGCCAATACCCAGAAGATGACACGTCGTACGTCCTCCATTAAAAGCAACCTTTTCACACCCATTTGTGTAAGCGCACATTCTCTGACAGCGCAACATATTTCGGCTCTTTTGTGTGTGTATTATGGCCATCTCTTCCACCATGTTCTGTGCCTTGATACATGAAATAGTTCCGATTATAAAGGCGACTATGGATAGCTTCCACCCAGAGAAGCCCGTCGTCATAATCATTGTTTCAGTGTTCATTTCCTGTTTCTTCTGTAATTATCGAAAATCGGCTGTGTATACTATTACTAATACTATCTACTATGTGCATTTCCATTACCAGACTTTCAATGCACCCACTTCCTGGCCGGAATCCTCTTTCATCCAGAAAAATCACGGGATTGGTTATAATACCGGTGCCACCACCGACCATTACCTCCATCCAAACTACCGATGTGAAATGTGTCTCAGCCTCTATGGTGTTTATATTAACACTTCGCTGCATGGAATTGAAGTTGCAGTTGACGGAACAATCGATTGCTCTGTCACTGCCAGCATATAATGCGTCAATTGTCCGCCCTATCAGACCAGCGAATACGAGAGAGCGTTAAGAGATTTAAGCCACCATAGACCCTGCCTATATATACGTGGTCAACGATACGCAGTCATTCGTTTGGCTAATGAATACATATTGATATTTAAAGCCGTTGGAAGACTATAATGGGTACATTAATTGGCTGTACCATCCACTTAATGCGTGGATACATAATCCGGTAAATCGTGATACAAACACGGAGAAGGTAGGTTTTAAGTGTAAAACAACAAACCAAAAGTGTATTATCATCTGAATACAGAATAACACTTCAGTACTGATCTGATCTAGATTTTGAACCAACTGAAAAGTGTTTTTAACAATGAGTTAAAGGGGCGCAGTGCATTCGTAGTTGGTAAATGTTGAAACTGTAAATGTCTCTATGACCATTATTTTCACGAGGAAGATGGAAAATACAGTGATATTTTAGATACTTTTACATGTTGAGACAATTGCCATTTATACTGTTACAGTTTAATAAGCAACCATGACCATTGTCAAATTGTGTGACTAAAATATTTCCTTGAAATATGTGTTCCAGTGATTTGATTATTTTATTTTGACTCTCGTGGTATTCGTAGTTAGCGCATTGAAAAATATTAACGTAGCTGTAACGGTTGGTGTTTAGGTAACAATGGTATCAACATGGACCATTTTGTTATTGGAGTATTACTTAAACATGCAAATGACAACAGAGTGTTTTTATGCCTTTGATATGAGACAGGTGAAATGCGTTACAACTAAAATCATTTATTAAACTTGAGCATGAAAACAAGACTTAACGACCAGCAATGTATAATATGATTTATCAAAATAAGGGGGTGATTCACAAAGTAGATAGCCCTTTACACAACATTTTTTTATCATTCTATTAACCAAAATGAACTTGCACCCGGAGTTCAGTACATAAGACCAGACAAACTAAGTGTGACATGCATACATCACCATCAAAATAACAGAATGACAATGACAATTGATTCTAAAGTTTATCGTGTATAAACTTGCAAACACATAGCCCTCTGCACCAAAACTTGTATGAAAGTTTGTCAGTGTGTGAATGTACAGTGAATGTGAATATGAGTACAATGTTTTATGGAGAAATTAAAATTGCGGTGTCAAGGTACATACATGTATATTAAATAATAATCATGCTTGTGTTGGAATCACTTACCCTTACTATATATAATAACTTATAATGGTTGCGAAGGTAGTTTGTAAACAACACACACGACACAGTTTCCATCTCACTGATGAAGATTCTTGGCATCTTGTTTAGTTCAGACTCGGTAGGAATTCATCGATGTAATCATCGCATTACATATCATAAACTGTAATGATAACCTGTATATATCTCACAGACACGTATGCTGATTAGCGGTCATACTCCACCTATGTTATAAAACAGACTGGTATCCTCCTGTTTACAGTTTGTGATCAACTGGTGCCCTGTATTTACCTGCAGAAATGAATTACAAACATTAAAGTGATATACATGCATATTAAACAAAAATAGCTATTATAGATATACTAAGTATTTCTAAAGAGCACAATTTATCATTGTCGAAGTATAATGGTTCGGTTTGAGTGGTTCTATACTTATTCTGAGACGGACGATAACGAATGGACGATAACCATATATTAAGCATTATGTGACAAAAAGACAATTTTCTATTACTTTGTGATCACATCTAAGCCACAAGTGACTTATCAAACTGAAATGCAGAGTTCAGTCTCCTGCTACGCCGGTCTGACCACTGCCATCACGAACAAGGGTGTGAGGAAATATCTATATTTTCAAATAAGACTTTTCATTGTTTCAATTCATTCTGCAGTATTCTGAGAAACCGAACTATCTATATTAATTTGAAAAATTGGCTAGATCAAGCCAGACTGAATTGTAACTTACAGAACTATTAAATAAAACAAGCTAGATTTAATTATGGAAGTATACGTGATGGCAATGGTCATACCAGCGTGTCGAGGGGACTGAATAACTTTGCCTTTCAGTTTGGTGTCTTGTACTTGAATCGATCTATATTTGCTATAATGTCATGGCACCAGGGTCCCGCTGGACCGAAATTTACCTTTGCCAAATAATTTGCCAAATGTAAATATTTTTTGCCAAATTTGTTTAGAATTTGCCAATTATTATCACTAATAGTATAATTTTCTGCTACCTTGATTGAGTCTTATGTTCCGACACTTGCGGTTTGATATCGATAGAAAAGCAGTTAGTTAATTATTATACTCTCATCTCTATTGTGGTTTATCATACATCGATAAACCAATCATTGAACAATACATTGGTAGAAGCGTTGCTTCATCAGAAGGGAAGGTCACAAGAGGATTAGCTATGTAAACACTACCATCACACTAAAGACGGGTAATCCCTCCACCCATCAATACTAATGCTATCAGATGTATTGCGCATGCGTCAACATTAAAGCCGTTTGAAATTTTGGGAACGAAAAAAACGATCAAAAGTTAAAAATCCGAGATTAATTTTCGCATATACCAGGATATAAATGTTTATTGGATTACATGGACTAATATGTGTCGTGACTTTCTGAATAAAAAGGTACGATGGCAGTGATATCTACTTTATGAGCCTGGTGGTTGATTTCAAACTCAAAACGTCAACAAAGATGGCGTCGATTGGCGAAAATAAAAATGTAACTGAACAATTAGATCTACCATCTACAGTATATAATAGTCTCAGTGTAGTAAACAGTGACTATAACAGTGACATATCAAAAGACTTGTATCCCGAAAAACCATCAGATAGTAATATGCAGCAAATCAGCTCCAAATCTGGAAACGAAATCTATAACTTTAATGGAATTCAGAGTGAACACAATCTCATCAATCTAGACTTGAACCCGTTCAGATCCGATACGAGGGAAATCATGGATACCCAAATTCACAATCACACTGGAAACAATAGTAATTTAGAAGTGAGTGACATTATTCGCGGCGGAGGTGACACCGACTCAAAGCTAAATCAGATAATAACAATTCTGACAGCTATGGAGCATAAGTTCAAAACGGTGGATATTGTCAGTCAGCAGGTGTCGGAAATCAACAATAAACTCACGGCGATTGAATATTCAGTCAGTGCATTGTCGGGAAGAGTATCTTCGTTTGAATGCAAACAGGACATTCTTGAGCAAAGTTTATATGACACAAACCAAAATCAGAAACAGATGAAAGTGGACGAATTCCATAAATCAGCCAAACTCGACCTTGCAGAAAAACGAACACAATACGTCCTTGAGCAGGTAACAGACTTACAAATCGATTCAATGCAGTCTGATCTTATATTTAGCGGGATAGAGGAATTCGAAAGGGACACGGATAACCTTACAACCGAAAATGTGCTTGTAGATTTCATCAAACAATCACTAAAAATTCGCAAGGATATAGAGTTCGATAATGTGAGACGGATGGGAAAATCGGACGACAGGGGGAAACGGCCAATTCTCGTTAAATTCGTTAAAATAAAGGACAAGGAAATGATCAGGAAAGCTAGTGGTTTGCTGAATGGAACGGATTATTACATCAACGATCATTACCCGTCTGTGGTAAATGAGTACAGGAAGTTAGTTCTAAATCCGATCGCTAAAGATGCTAGAAATAAGGGTCACAAAGCCCGAGTTATTTCCGACAGAATTTATGTCGACAATATGCAATTTTCACCTGACGTCAAGCCAAAGTACAGACAGGATAAGTCACAATCAAATTATGTGTTAACTGATCGCTCTAGTGCTCCTTCTAGAGATAAACAACAACAACAACAAAAACGTCAAAATCAACAACAACCGAGACAACGCCAACAACAACAACAACAACAGCAACCAATCTCACACGGAATAAGCTTTGTTCCGCCAAACTATAAACTGCCAGCAGGAGCTATCCCGAGAACTCAGAATTATCGACATAAACAATCACAGAAGCCTAAATCACCACTCAGATTCAAACAAGGAAAACCTCATAATCAGTTTTCGTACAACACTACCGACCGCGCAGCTGTGAACACCGCTCAACACGGTGGGAATACCCCAATAATATCCAAAGTGACAAACAAAAACAACTCTGACTCAAAGTTTCAACCAAACGTCTCTGCATCAAAACACGATATAGCAGACAAAAACATTATCGAAACAATATTCCAAACAATTGATGTGCATGATACTATAGATAACCCCGCACCGACTGTAAATGAGTAGGAAAGCCCGGGAGTGAAAGAATTTAAAATACTCTCCTTAAATGTATGTGGCTTAGTATCCAAATTGAACGACCCGGAATTTGCTGAATATATCAATGATTTTGATCTCCTATTTTTCCAGGAAACTAAAACTGATCGATTAGATTCTATATTCATAGACAATTTCCATGTCCTTGGTCTAAAAAATAGAAAAAAAGTATCCAGGTATAGATCTGGTGGTCTCTGTATTGCTGTCAAAGATATTTACAAAAGCAATTTTTCGATTATTTACGACGATTGTGACGTCGTCCTATGGTGCAAATTTAAATCCAGCCTGACTGAGACTTACGTTTTCGGAAATGTTTATATACCGCCAGAAAATTCAAAATATTTCAAAGGCAATGAACTAGATAACCTGCATATATCTCTCCTTGAGAAATTGATAAATTTTGACAATGTGATGTTAGCAGGCGACTTTAATGCACGCACCGGTACACTGAACGATCACAGTTCAGCCGAAAAACTAATTAGAGAGTATACCTTATGTAACCTTATGTAACCTTATGTTGTTAGTGGACGCTGGCTTCTATAGATGCCACTATATCCACCTCTGATTCTTCATCTTCTATTTCTCCGAACTCTCCTGCATTTTTTTTTTTTTTTGATTGATCGTATCAGGGTCTGTCAGCCTCAATTCAGCCTTGAAATTTAATTTAATCTCTTGGTCCTGCCAATGGTAATCGAGATTGTTTTTGAATGAATTCATGTCTTCTGCATAGACGACTTCTTCTGCTAGATGATTCCATGGCTCCACCACTCTTAGGCTAAATGAGTATTTCCTCACATCCCTGTTTGCTCCTTCCAAGAATAATTTATAATTATGTCCTCTGGTTCGGAGTTCGGTGCTTCTTCTTAATATGTCATTCACTTCCGGATCATAGGTGTTAAATATCTTGAAGCATTCTATCATATCTCCTCTTATTCTTCTGTAGTTAAGTGTTGGTATATTTAGCTTCTTTAGTCTTTCTTCATATGGTAGTTCTTTTAATTCTGGTATTAGTTTTGTGAATCTTTTTTGGACTTTTTCGAGCATTTCAATGTCTTTCTTTAAATGTGGACTCCAGGCCGGTTGGGCATATTCTAGATGTGGTCTCACCAGACTTTTGTATAGTTTCAGCATTGTTTTGGTGTCCATGTGCGTAAATGCTCTGCGTATAGCTCCAGTGACTGCATTTGCTTTCTGTATTTTCTCATTTATATGTTGGTCAAATTTCAGTTTGTTATCAGTTGTGACTCCTATATCTTTCTCTTCAGTTACCTCCTTTAGTTGTACATATTGTCCATCTTTGTTCTTCATGTGATAGTTTGGCTCTTCTGTTTTCGTGCCGATGTTCATTGTCACACATTTATCTGGGTGAAATTTCAAAAGCCACTTGTCTGACCATGTCTGGAGTTCATCTAAGTCATTCTGTAATGCATCCACATCTGGTATACCCTGTATTTCCCTGTAAATTTTAGTGTCGTCTGCAAACATCATGACATCCGATTTGACGTTGGATGGGAGGTCATTTATATATATGACAAATAATATGGGTCCGAGCACGCTTCCTTGGGGTATTCCACTTATTACTTCTCGTGTTGTTGACGCTTCGCCATTTATCATCACTCTTTGTTGTCTTCCCTGTAAAAAATTCTCTATCCATTCCAATATATTTCCATTTATTCCGTAGCTTCTTGCTTTATGCAGTAGTCTTTGATGTGGAACGGTATCGAATGCTTTCTGGAAGTCCATATAAATTACATGTGTTGCATATCCTTCATTTATGGTCTTGGTCCACTTTTCCAATGAGTGCAGTAGCTGTAATGTTGTAGATCGTCCCTTGATGAATCCAAATTGCTTCTTACTAAATAGTTGGTTATTTCTCATATGGTCCATTATTTTATCCCTTATTCTTGCCTCCAGAGCTTTGCCTACTATACTGGTTAGGCTGACTGGGCGATAGTTGTTTGGTTTAGATTTTTCCCCCTTTTTGTATATAGCAGATATGTTTGCTGTTTTCCATTCATTTGGTAGTATTCCTAGTCGTAGGCTGTTATTGAAGATTTGTGCTATTGGTATGCTTAGTTCCTTCGCTAGCTCTTTTAGTATTTTAGGGTGTATATTGTCAGGACCCTGGGACTTGCATGGTTTGAGTTTTGATAGTCTAATCTCTACTCCCTCTGCAGTTACTTCAAGGTCTTCCATCTCATGCTTTATTGTCTTCATATCGATATCTGGGATGTTTCCTTTAGGTTCCCGTGTGAATACTTCGGAGAAGAAATCTGCCAACACTTCTGCTTTTTCCTTATCGCTTGTTGTTACACTTCCATCTGCTTTCTCTAAGTTTGCTATCCCTGTCTTCGTCTTCGTACGTCTCGATACATAGTCCCAGAATTTTTTGGGGTTATCTTTAGCTTGGTCAGCAATATCTCGTTCGTGATTTTTCTGCTTCTTCCTTGTCAAATTTCTCACTTGGTTCCTATATTTTGTATATATGTTATAGTTTTGTTGTGTCCTGTTTTCCATATAGCGAGTCCAAGCTCTATGCTTCTTCCTTACCACTTCTCTTGTTTTTGCATCTAGCGGCATTCTATTTTTTTTGCTGGATGTATTTCTTTCTGGTATGTGTTTGTCTGTAGCTTCTTCGAGTACTAGGCAGAATCTCTTCCACTGGATGTTGATGTCGTTATTACAGTCCTCAAATACTCCTTTCCAGTCTATCTTCCCAACTTCTTCCCTCATTTTGTCATAGTTTCCTGCAGCATATTGTTTCTTCTTCATTCCTTGTTTTTTTACGCTATAGCATTTATAGTAGAAACTAATGGAGCAGTGATCACTCTTCCCTAGGGGGTTCCCAATCTCCAGATTTTGAACCATATTCGCTTCGTTGGTTAGGACTAGATCCAGTACATTTGCTTTCTGTCCATGTCGATATCTTGTTGCCTCCTTTACGTGTTGTGTTAGGTAGCATTTGTCAACTGTCTTCAGGAATACTTCTCCTTTCTTGTCTGATGACGTATGTTTTTCCCAGTTGATAGTTGGGTGGTTCAGGTCTCCCATTATCAGTATATGGGTGTTCTTCTTATCATTGCATATCTTCTTCAGCACCCTTTTTAGTATTTTGTCCTTTTCCTCAGTGCTATTATTTGGGCTTCTGTATACTGTGCCAATGACAAGTTTGTCTTTATTTTGTAGTGGAATTTCAACCCATACTGTCTCATTGTATTCTTCTATATATGATAACTCCTCTGCTTTGATTTCTTCTTTTACATATATAATCACTCCTCTCCCTTCCTTTGAAGTAAGATTCATGTGGAACATCTGATAGCCATCTATTGAGTAAAGTGCAACCGGTAAGATCTCTTTGAGATTTTTTGGCTTTGCTTCGGTGATGCTAATTATGTCGTATTTTTCTTCCTCAATTATGTGTCGCAGCTCATTTAGTTTGTTGAGAACACTGTCTGCATTTAAGAGTAAAATCTTCAGTCCCTCCACCTTGTGCATTTTGTGCTTTGTGCTTTGCAATAACGTATTTACATTTTGTCTTCTCTGTGGCTTCACTCCGATTCCTTCTTCTTCACTTTTTTCAGTGTCCATGGAGGGCCCCGGACTTGGAAGAACCATTCTGGTGATTCCGATGTTCTTTTCTTGGCCTCCTCGATACACTTTTTCCTTTCTTCTCTATCTGCTTTGCAGAGATCATTTGTGAATGTTGCCCTCTCTTTCTTCTCCTTCAACTTTGCTCCAGCTGAAGTATAACATAACTTCTTTCACACCGTTCAGAATTAACCCTGACAGCATGTCAAATGCACACGGCAAGAAACTTATGCATATTTGTGATTGTATGAGCATGTTAATTTTCAGCGGGAGAATCGGAGAGAGCTCATCGAAATGCACATGTAAAAATGTTAGCGTAATTGATTATGCTATCGGCTCTCCTAGATTCGCCAAAAATGTTGTTTCACTTGTTGTGAACGATTTTGACGAAACGCTGTCTGATGCACATTGTAGTATAGTAGTAAGTTGTAATATACAATCTGTTGATCACACGAAGTGCAATCCACCCGTCAAAACAAACAAACCCAGACAAAACAAACGATCAGCCAATCGCAAGCCTCCCCGCAAGATTGGTGATAAAAGTATATTTCAACAAAGCATTGACGTGCGCGCGATTAGTCAATTGAATGAGACAATAGACTTTATTTCAAACAACAACGCATGTCCCAAAGACATTGAGAACGCTACTCAGTCTCTGTCAAGTATTATGATAGACGCAGCGGTAAACTTGAACAGTGGTCGAAATTATGATGACCGACAACATCAGCCTGTTAGTAAGACGAACTCACGGAAATATGTGAGTCCCTGGTTCACACGCGACTGTAGATCCACACGAACACTTTACCGCAAAGCAAGGAAGACTTTTAAGAAAACCCCTTCAGTGGCGAATAAACAAATATTATTAGACAGACGCAAAATGTACAAAGAAAAGATTAAATCAAGCCAACATCAATATAACAGAAAGGTAAGCTCCGAAATACATAATCTTCGTGTCCGATCAAGCAAAGATTTTTGGTCATTTATTAAAAAACTGGACACCCGCAGAGCCGAAAAACCGACGCCGGAAGTAGGCGATTTCAAAGATTATTTCGAATCTGAAGAATTTTTTTCAACTGAAATACCATCAGAAACCGATGTAGTCGAAGATATACACATAGATATTAACGATATTGACACATCGCCTCTAAATAGAGAAATAACAGCATCTGAAATAGAAAAGGCTATCAAAGCCTTAAAGTTAGGAAATCGCCTGGATACGACAATATAACAAACGACTATCTTAAAGGGGCTCTTGATATTTTTGGAATAACGTTTCAAAAATATTTCAATCTGATTTTAAACACTGGAATAGTACCCGAAAGCTGGAGAACTGGAATTATACGACCACTCTTTAAAGGAAAAGGGGAATCTACCGACCCTAATAACTACAGGAAGATAACTCTTTTAAGTTGTATGTCAAAAGTATTTGCTAGCATTGTTAGTGAACGCATTAGCTCATTCCTCAGTAATAATGACTTGCAGTCAGAATGCCAAGCGGGATTTCGCAAAGGATATTCCACAATTGATCACATATTTTCACTTTACTCTTTATCACAAATCTTGAAACATAACAAGCAGACCTTATATTGTGACTTTATAGACTTTTCTAAAGCGTTTGATTCCGTCTGGAGAGCAGCGCTTTGGAAAAAGCTTATTAGCCATAAAATCGAAGGTAAACTCTTAGATGTAATACGATCTATGTATAATGACATAAAACTTTGCGTACGCATTGGAAACGAAGATTCAGACTTTTTTCCAAGCAAAATTGGCCTAAAACAAGGAGACAGTCTTTCGCCGATACTATTTGCAATATACCTAAACGATCTTGAAAATCATCTTCGTGAGCATGGATCCAATGGAATCGACATTAAAGTTCCAGAAGAATTTGATACCGGACTTTACTTAAAATTATTTCTCTTAATTTATGCAGATGACACTGTACTCCTCGCTAAATCACGTGACAGCTTACAGAACATGCTTGATAAATTTTCTATATATTGCAACACGTGGAAATTAAATGTCAATACATCGAAAACCAAGATACTTATATTTGGACGAAAAAACAAAAGTCTGAATAGCGGTAAATTTTCAATAATTGGACATGAACTGGAGATAGTAGATAGTTACAAATACCTAGGTACGACATTCCATAGAAATGGACTATTCACACTAGAAAAAAACACAAGGACTAAAAGTGCTAAAGTGGCAATGTACGCCCTCCTTAATAAAGTACGCGTGAATAAACTAACTATAGCCACAACCCTTGATATCTATGCAAAATCGATTATCCCAATCATGACATATGGAGCCGAGGTATGGGGACACGAAAACACGACATGTTTTGAAAAACTCGAAATTTGGTTTTTGAAATACACCTTAAAGCTTAAAAAATCTACACCTAGTGCATTCATATATGGAGAACTCGGCATGTGTCCCATATCAGTAAGAATAAAAACATGTTACTTGTCTTATTGGGGCAAGCTCAACACAATGACGACAAATAGAACGCCACTCGCATTGTATTATATTATGCTGATGTATTATTATGATAATAAGAAGTTCCCATGGATTGCTGGGCAGCATAACACCCTTAACGCAATCGGCATGGGTAACAGCTGGACCTATCAGCTGGTCGATAACCTCAATCAATTTCGCGACTCTGTCAGAATGAGACTACCTGATATATACTCACAACAATGGAGAACCGCAATAGCTGTATCAAACAAATTTACCTTTTATCGAGTCGTGAAAGATAACTTTGTCCGCGAACAATATTTGTCATCCAGCGATACATCTATGATACACGCTCTCATGAGATTCCGGACAAGAAATAATAAATTACCAATCGAAGAAGGATCATGGACAAATCGAGACTATTCGGAAAGAAAGTGCTCATTATGTAACTCAGAGTTAGGAGATGAATTCCACGTTATTTTGAAGTGTGAAAAATTAAAGGGATTGAGAATAAGATACTTCAAACCATACTACTTCAATAGACCAAACACTTTGAAGTTGAACCAATTATTCAATCAAAATAGCGAGCGCAAAACAAAAAACCTTTCGGTATTTATTAAAAAGATTTTGGAAATTTTCAGAAACTCTTGAGGCTTACGCGCATGTGTGCGCGTTCACATTTGTAGGTGCTCGTGTACACACATGTATATTAGTAAATATAAATTCGTTGATACACACCATATATTGGTAAATATATTATCTGATTATGATGAGTAAACAAGTATACACCCATTAAACGCGACATCGATGTATTATAATATTTATCATAATGATTTTATGTGTATGTATACATGTACATGTATTGATGATACGTAATTGTGTCATATGTATTGTCTCTGTAATGTCTTTCATGATGACCAGAGTTACTATTAAATTGAATTGAATTGAATTGATTAACTGCATCTTAATGGAGGTGTTAACTTTTCCGAAACCATATAAAACACTACTAATATAATTCCATTGTAATAATTCCCTAAAATGAATGGTATTGATTGACCTATATTTTTCAACTTTAGTGAGGAATTAAAAAGTGACTTGCCAAAACTTTTGCCAAATGAATTGTTTTTTGCCAAATGTGAATTATGTTTGCCATTGGCAAATTTGGCAAGTAGCAGCGTGAACCCTGCATGCAGCTGACCATTCATCAATAAATGCTAATGGGATTAAACGGACATGGCTCATTCGAACCTCCAAATATTTTTATACGTAATTTGGACCGACGGATACGATAGGTCGATACATATACGAACTATTGATATACTAGCTTCATCATATGCTCCGAAAAAACACTCGCCAAAGTCACACAAGTCAGACAAACGCTCTTTATTTCTTCCATACCAGGAATAGACTACAACGGAACGCTCTTCTGTACCATGTCGCGCAAATGGATATTTTGTGTTTGGGACCCAAACACCGTATTCACAGATATATTTTTCATTACTTCAATGCGTCTTTTTTGGGTTACATAATGCTCGTAGAATGGTAGTTCCGATATTTATCGACCTATTTCGATACTGAGAACAATTCAAAAGCGAATACTATTATGTGTGTTTTGGAGCGCAAACCGCCATGTGGCTTTAAATGGCAATACTCATTAACATTTTATACTGAATGGAATCTCCCATATAGTTATACAAGTATACAATGGAATGATATATAGCCTATTATGCATTTGGTGTAATGTTAAAGATACGGGCGGCGTTATTTTGAAAACAATTAAAGGCAAGGCTCATTTGCGCATTTGTCGACTTTGAAACATCTTCGGATAAGGTGTGGGTTCCCGGGTTATGGTCCAACCTACTGCAATATGGAATAAGTGGAAAAGTCATCAAAATAGTCACGAATATGTACATAAATATACAATCCTGTATTCAGGTTAATAGGAATAAATCTGATTATTCCCGATGTCTTTCTGGAGTCAGATTGGGTGGTACTGGTCCCCTCTATTATTCTCCCTTTTTCTGAATGATCTTCAAACGTTTATGGATAGTCAAAACGGAATAAGTCTGAAAAAAAATCGGTAGAGAATTGTAAACTGAACTGGGTATATTACTAAATATAAATATTTTATACGCAGACGATACAGTTATTTCATCAGATGGCCCCAGAAAACTCCAGAAACACCTGGACAAATTTAGCGAATATTGCGAAAAATGGAATCTAAGTTAGTGTTGAAAATACAAAATAATTAGTCCTTTTAGAACGCAGTGTACCAACAAATCGTGAATTAAAATGTTATGGAAAAATCATTTATTTCACTTATTTAGGAATAAACTTCAGACGATCTGGTTCGTTCGCAGCAGAAAAAACAACTATTGTAGAAAAGGCAACAATAGCTATGCGCGCATTAATTGGAAGAGTTCTTCATGGTCTCCATCTGGGGAAAGTATGTTATATACAACATTATTTACAAACACAGAAAAAGGGGAAAAAATAAAAATAAAAAATCTCAATTTGCCAACGCGAATCGTGTGAATGTTAGATATGCTGTGTTTGTAATTAGTCTGCACATAGCCACGAAATACGATGATGTTACATCAATCATCAAATTGTGGCATCTTTGGATGGGGGAAGTTAAGTGTGGGTCCGCTGACCAGAGTACTATATCAAGAAGATTATCTCTGGGTAGACCGTCCAGGTAGAGGAACACGCCAATGCCTTGATGGTTTCATTATGTCTCCCATAGACGGTTCCTCAGCAGTAAAATTGAAAGACCTGTACAAGAGAACAGTAAGTGATAGAGTTCGTTATCGTATGTTTTCTGGCATTGATAGCACATCAGGTTATTTTGGAAAGTTGTTTGTTCAATCGTTTCGCCAAATTGAAGAATTTGTCCACTGCATTCAGGTGAGACTGAAGAAGCCTCCAAATTTTCCACCCAGAGAGAGGGTCTCGAAGTACTTTAGTATCAACAAAAAAATTCTTATCACTGGACATGGATTGATTCCGTTGTGACATATAGGTGACCTTCACAACAATTTTGACAATTGTCTTACACGAATTTTGATCGGGGAAGTCGCCGTTGATTACAACATTATCTACATAATCCAAAAGACTATACTGCTCGAGTAAGGGAAAGACATTCCGTATGTGCACTTCACGCACGAGCGCAGACAACGTTCTATCGCATAAGCGGATGACTGATTTTGCAGTGAAATAATGTCAGCGTTCACATGAAAAGTCGTGAGTTAGCTTATTAGTGTCATTGTCCGCACATCATCTGCACATTATCGACTCAAAAATGAGGCGATGCTAAGCAGATTATCTACCTAAAGCAAGTTATATTAGAAGCGGATAATGTGCAGTTTTCGTGAGAACAGGCTGAGCCTTTGTGTTGCTTTTGCGACGACTGCGTCAACGTGAAGATCAAATGTTCAGGTTGTGTCGTTCTATGTCTATTACACCACCCGTCCGAGAATCCGCGTATTAAAACATACTTATATATGGTTAATTCAGGCACACACATACACATAGCTTGTTTTGTCATGTGTAAGCTTGTATTCTATAGTTCCTGTTTCATGGTTTCAAGCGAGCGTCATTTATGTCAATGGGGTGCGCATGGAACTCGTGTTCCGTATGGATTTGTAAACATGGAACAACAGGGACACTAGCATTCCAGGAAATGCCCAGTTTATAGCGGAAATTACAAAACTCGTCCAGTAAATTATAGATATGTCCAGTTTTGGTGCAGGAAATATACGTAAACACGTCGCATTTTTGAAACGACTTGCAAATGTAACTTTGTAACCCTTTTTTAACAAGGATGGGTGAAATATTTTAATTTTTCTAGTTGGAGTTGTTCTCTGCCAATCATTTGTAACCGTAACCGCGAAAACACGTCGCATTTTTGAAACGACTTCCAAATGTAGCCGTAACCGCGAAAACACGTCGCATTTTTGAAACGATTTGCAAATGTAACTTTGTAACCCTTATTTAACAAGGATGGGAGAAATATTTTCATTTTTCTAGTCGGAATTATTCTCTGCTAATCATTTGTAACCGTAACCGCGAAAACACGTCGCATTTTTGAAACGACTTGCAAATGTAACTTTGTAACCCGTTTTTAACAAGGATGGGTGAAATATTTTCATTTTTCTAGTTGGAGTTATTCTCTGCTAATCATTTGTAACCGTAACCGCGAAAACACGTCGAATTTTTGAAACGACTTGCAAATGTAACTTTGTAACCCGTTTTTAACAAGGATGGGTGAAATATTTTCATTTTTCTAGTTGGAGTTATTCTCTGCTAATCATTTGTAACCGTAACCGCGAAAACACATAGCATTTTTTAAACGACTTGCAAATGTAACTTTGTAACCCTTTTTTAACAAGGATGTGTGAAATATTTTCATTTTTCTAGTTGGAGTTGTTCTCTGCTAATCATATGTAACCGTAACCGCGAAAACACATCGCATTTTTGAAACGACTTCCAAATGTATCCGTAACCGCGAAAACACGTCGCATTTTTGAAACGACTTGCAAATATAACTTTGTAACCCGTTTTAAACAAGGATGGGTGAAATATTTTCATTTTTCTAGTTGGAGTTGTTCTCTGCCAATCATTTGTAACCGTAACCGCGAAAACACGTCGCATTTTTTAAACGACTTCCAAATGTAACCGTAATCGCGAAAACACGTCGCATTTTTGAAACGACTTGCAAATATAACTTTGTAACCCGTTTTAAACAAGGATGGGTGAAATATTTTCATTTTTCTAGTTGGAGTTATTCTCGGCTAATCATTTTTGTAACCGTAACCGCGAAAACACGTCGCATTTTTAAAACGACTTCCAAATGTAACTTTGTATTTCCTAATGTAAAAAAAAAAATAGGGCGCTTTTGTAACCGGGTTACTGGTCGCAGCAAACGTACGAGCAAACGTTGAGTCGACTCGGAAAAAAATGCACGACGTATTTGTAACCCAGTAACTGGTTACAAATGCGTCGTATTTTTTTTCTGCACCAAAATCTGCCATATATGGTAAATTAGGATTGGACCAAGGCTTTGGCGATGTCCAGACCTAATTTACTGGACGAGTTTGTAATTTCCGCTATAAGCTGGGGACGAGTTGTAGATTCTATGTATTACTTGATTCAAAACCTCAACAAAACATATTTACAACAACAAATGGGACGCGAAACTAACATCGGCTTCAATAAGACACGCGATGACGTTTCACGTAACTATGCGTTGTTTCCCCGTAGTCTAGTGGATCTGGTGTTGAACCGTAAACAAATTGCAATACAAATGATTTTTACTGGAATACATAGCAATAGGTCATACATATGACATCTGAAAATGACCCATCTCTATGTTGAGCGGAAATTGTCTTTTTTAGGGTTTTTATTATTTAGAGAGCGTTTGACGATAGCGATATTGAGTATCGTGTCTAGTTTCAATACTAATTGCAAATTTGGTGCTGTAATCGGTTAACACCCAGCTGAGACACTGTGTGAATGTTAAATCATTGTTATCGTGCCAATTTTTGCGACGAATCAGCGATATTGTGTAATTTAGAGAGCGTTTAGTGACAATGATATTGAGTATCATGTCTAATTCCATTACTATTGCAAAATTAGTGTTGTAAACGATTAAAACCCAACTGACATACTATGTCAATGTTAAATTATCATTAGTATGCACATTTTTGCGAAACTATATGTGATATAAAGAGCGTTTCATGATCACAATACATCACTAAATGTACTCATTCGTCCAGGTAACTGTTTAGGGTGCGCTGTCTCCACTGATAAATAGGGACACTAGTCGATATGGAACCGACTTATAGCATATCTACAATATAAAACTCCCATGTAAGTCCTACTCAGTCAATTAGTGAGTGATCAATGCACGTCCAAATTGGAGCGGATGCCTGCAAACTATACATGCATTGAACAGGTCCGAATGACGCAAATGATGTCTCTTCCGTGGTGTTTCTACCTATTATAGATATGAGCCCCAGTGATTGGTCGTGCATCTTATCCACACTCGTGTTTCTGCATACTTTAGCTCAGAAGTATGAAATACCTACCATAATCACATTTGATCAACCACTGTTTTGGAAAGCGAGTCAAGTAATAAACAATTACCCGGAACTCAGCGATATATTTCTGTTACTTGGCGCATTCCACACAGCTATAAATGTGCTCGGTGCCATTGGAAGTTTGATGGACGGGTCTGGCTTGAGGGAAATCTTAGAGACTATTTATGCCGAAAATGCAGTGATTCGTATGCTATCGGGAAAAGCATACACCAGAGCTATGCGCGGACATTCAATCGTTTCTTCATGGTTAAATATGTTATTGTTCGAAAATATTCTTGGACGTCCAGCACTACCCATGGTGGAATCACTATCGAATTTATCGGACATGTATGAGAATATAAAATCGGGTGACTTAGATGTTGGAATGATCGCATACAACAAGTTCATGATGGACGTGGAAGTTTTGATTTCTGCGGAGAAAGCGTTTCTGAAACAAGGTTCGGAAACATGTGAATTGTGGTTTGAATATCAGGAAATGGTATCTGTTTTAAGAAAGCTGATTCGAGCAGACCGACTGAATGACTTTGATATGCACAAGGAGCCCATGTGACAAGTTCTCCCAATCTTTGCTTCTGTCGGTCACCAGAACTATTTAAAATCGGCATATCTGTATCTTCAGAATCTCAACAAACTTGAATCCACACATGCAACAATTAATGCCCAGTTTAAAGATCGCGGTAATGTTGTCTTTAACGTTCGGCAAGAAATTGGGCTGGACTGGCTCCCGATCTCGTAATTGAGCAAGTCCTGATGAGGTCCGTTAAATCCGTCGGGGGCCTTACGCGAGGTAGTGGTGTTGCAGAGTCAAATCGCGCTGTTTGGCTTTCCTCAATGCCTGTTTGTTCGGAATATAACTTGGCAATGCAAACATTCACCGGAGTTAAATCCGAAAAAAGTGACCAGCATAAGGACATATCCGTAGCCAGAATGAATCGGGATCAAACTGACAGTAATACGGTTCAAGAATTCATCAGGAAGCATTCTCCATTCACCGGATACGATGGATACGAGCACCCTAACACCAAAGATGTTACCCATACAAGACGAACAAAGAAATCAGAGTGTACACCTGTACATTTTGACGATGACCTGATATTCCACGGAAAGAAGGATGCATTCATTCAGAACACCGAGAACAAAGTTAACATTCTGAAATTGATTGCAAAGAAGTTAGAAGATATCGGATGTCGAGTTATACAGTGCAAAGGTGATGCAGATGTCGACATCGCAAACACTGCGGTTGAATCAGCGAAGACTGTATGTACAACATTGATTGGTGAATATACAGATCTTTTAATCCTTCTGTTCTACAAATCTGATGCCACTGGACCTGGTCTATTCTTCAGGAGCGACCGGAAGCAGAAAAACCCACCTCTATACAACGTTCGACATATTCGAGAAATCGTAGGAGATCAGCTGTCTCACAGTTTATTGTTTATGCATGCATACACAGGCTGCGACACGATATCTCGGATTTTCGGTATTGGCAAGCCGACAGTTTTCAAAAAGATGGTAAATGACAGGTACCTGCAAGAAATCGGGCACAGATTCACGGAAACGATATCACCAACAGATGTGGAGCAGTTTGGTCGAGATGACATGATCGCTATTTTTCGGAGGAAAACCTACTGATACTTTGACATCTTTACGGCATAAAATGATAATATATCCAAAGTGGCATCGGCCAAAGTCTTTGTCAAACCCGAAACGCTACCGCCCACGGATTCAGCTACAAAGCACCACAGCAAACGAGTATACCATCAGATACAGACTTGGATCGGGAATACTGTCGAAAACGAGATCAACTGGGGTTGGACAATCGATGATGGCAAGTTTGTTCCCGTGGCTACAGACTTCACACCTGCACCAGAATGCCTCTTGAAAGTAATCAGATGTACTTGCAAGACGGGTTGTACCACAACAAGGTGCAGTTGCAAACGTAATGGACTGGTGTGCACGGTAGCCTGTGGCAATTGTCAGGAAAATGTGTGTTCCAATTACAAAGAGGACACAAATGTAGATGAAGATGTGTAGATCAGTCATGTATTTTTGTATGTATAAAAGAAATATGTGCACAGTAATTGGTATAAAATTATATCCAGATCTGATTATTTTCGGTATCTGCCACGCCCATTTTATCCGTAATTGGAATTAAATTGATACCATACCATATGTATGTCATATACGATCATATACAGCATTTAGAAACATTTCCACACAACGCCCGATGCTTATTTAACATTGCAAATATGTTCTGCAACATATATCCAAGAATTAACGCATCAGACGCGAAATTTGTGTAATTACTAAACGCTCTCTAAATTGACAATAATCAAAAACGACAATTACTCAAACACATATGAATATGGGTATTTTCACATGTCATAGTGTATCACTACTGCAATGTACTACACTAATTACAATGCCAAATTTCCAATTACGAATGGAACTGGACCATTATATCCATTATCACAATCACGAAACGCTCTCTAAAACTTTCAAATGTTAGGCTTGTCCAACGCCCAAGATGATTGGGTCATTAACATATGTTATTAGAATGCCGTTGCACATATTACAACGAGCTAATGTTCATTGTTAAGATGTATTCATGATTTATGTGCTGGAATTCCAGATTTCACCAGTTTTTCGTCGAAAATGTGAATTTTATCCCAAAAATTGACCATTTTTGCAACTACAATGAACGTATCATACATGCATTCCATAATGGATCCAAATACCCATCTCATCTATGGTAGATAATAAATGTATATTATGTATTTTAGCGAGTATGATGGAATTCCAGAAATCACCAGTTTTATACAAAAAACGGCATTTTATCCCCAAAAATGAGGCATTTCCGCCACTCCTATCAATGGGTCATTCTAGGATACTGTTGGTGACACCTATACACATCTTATAACGAAAGAAACTTTTGTATTGCAATTTGTTTACGGTCCGGTGGTTTATTTGGCCATATCCACTGGACTACCGCGTAAAGAAATAGCCCCAGATAATTAAAAACTCTTTGGCGTATTTAATGGCGTATTTTAATGACATAACTTTTCAAACTCTCATTCATTATAGTTTGTTGGAAACATATTGTAAGCCATGGTGTTTTGAGATGTAGCGTACGGAATGTAAACAGGCGACAAACCGGAAGTCACCTGACACCATTTACTGTTATTAAACGAACGTTTAATATCATCATTTATAGAATGGGTTTATTGAATGGAATAGGTGTGGGATCATGTAATAAAGAATTGTTTTAAATATACCGCTAAAATACCTTTCAGCGGAGGTTTCTATCTCTATATGTTCAATTATCCGTTGTGTTGATATAGGTCGTTTGTAGAAGGTATTATCTAAATATTTCCCACAATAAATAGGACTCCTTCTGTACATTTATGTATCTGTCGTCTTTACATTCCTACAAATCAATAATAGACCATTCAGATGTGCACGTTTTAAGTGACTGTGCGTATCCATTTAGTATAGAATGGTTAATTTGCCCCTGAGTATGATCTAAATATGTTTCTGTATTGAACACCTACTAGTGAATTTATACATGCATGTTTGGAAACGAAAATGTTTATTTGGGGGAATCCTCTGTAACTGAAATCAATATCCCTCTGTTCCAGAAGCTGTCGTCCACTTGACATTTAGCAAGACTGAATGTCAGGGGAACTCTAGTCATAATGTATACATAATGTAACGATACGATCATCGCAGTCAGGGCTAGACGAGGTTGGCGCGGGTTCTAACCCCGACATGGGCGAACATGATTAGCCACATAATTATCTACCATTTACGTGAAAGTTAACTGGTGACGGACATAATTTAACTGCGTCAAACTCCCAGTGGGCATCCTACTCAGTATCGAGTTGCAATTTGGTGTATAACTTTGCATTCACCTAGATTACAACAAATAATTGACATACAGTGGTCAGCGTGATTTACATGCATTTACAACAAACGGATATTCACATCACTAGGGGTATATACTTTTAACATAGTTCATTTCACTTTATATAAACCTCCTGTAAATATTAGAGATCGTCACTCGCTGAATTCGGAATATGCATGCCCGTGTGTTGAAAATAGTCGAGGCTTTCTAGAATGTTATTTCTGTGTACGATGTGCTAATACACGTTACATTAGTACACACCACCTGCGATCCAGTCCTCGAGTCGCACGTCCAGCTGTGGTTCTGATGCATTTGCACTCTTATCAGACACCCAATCATGATAATATGTGAAGAACAGAGGAAACTCAGGCTATTCATACTGGCCCAGCATTGCTGGGTATAATGTTAGTAACGAAACAATCCTGCTCGATATTGAAAGTCCCGAGGGGGTACGGCAATTATATGCCTCGCATTCCGAGTTAACGTTACTGTTTATCAACAAGGAGGATACGCCCTTGGTGGGCGGAGTTGCCGTCGTGGTAACATTAACATATATGAATTGAAATTCAATTGTATGTGCGAAAAAAGAACTGAGGTGACATCAAAATTCTCGGCCGTTGTGCCACTGAACGCCGTTTTGTTTGGAATTATATTATTGAAATAAATATTTGTGTTCCTGTTGTGTGGGATATTATTTTCCATTGAATGTAATCCCACAGTATTGAGACGAGTCGCATATGAACAGTTTGTCGTCATCCCCAGTAAAGGTGAACCTTCATACAAATAAATGAATGTCAATCAACTAACTATGCGTCATCGAGTATTCTGTCATAAAATATTGGATTGAATATATGCCGCAACAACCCATAATAAGTGGTTGTCGCATTTTAGCCCTCATCACAATTTGGGATAATATGAGCAATACTGTGCATTCTGGTCCACATGACATTAACAGTGCCAGCTTTTAAAATTGATCGCAAATGTAGCCAGTTTGTCAAATGCGATCAAATTCGTAGCCAGCTGTTCATATTCACGTGGGTCTTATGATCGAGGCTATAATTGTATGACTAATCACATTCTTGAGTTGATGAATGAAAATCAACTTTCATATTTGGGAGGAAATAAATTAAATATTAGTTAATCATTTCTACACCGAATGTCATGAAATTGCTCGAGTTCTATTCCTGTAACTGAATAAAAGAACCAATATTTTGGAGCATGCCGTCGCCATTTTGGTCGCCTGTTCACGCGATCTGCGAGAAACCTATATCCCGAAGTATTACTGAGAAAATCCTAACAGAAATACATTCTACAGATTGCTGTCACTGCTTAATATAAGTATATTGAAAAGAGTAAGCATTTTGTTAAAATTGGCGTTTACAAAGTTACCATGAAGCATATGTGTGTGTGTGTATATTTGTCCTCTATATAATCGAAAACGGCTGGCTCGATTGAGCTCAAACTTCCCATCTAAGGGTAAAATCCACGGGAATCGTCGTCGCGGCGTTTTGGAGAAGCTCTGAGCACTCATTCTCCACTCCCAAATCACACAAAAACGGCACTGTGGGGGGTTAATCACGTGATAATTTAATGAGCGTTTGTATATGACGCGTCGCTATAAAAGAGCGTTTGTTTACAATTCAACGCAACGTTATCGCTCGAAATTTAGCATCGAACAAATTTAATTTCTTTCATCAAAAACATAATTACGTGTTGGACTCTGTCATTTTAAGAATATGTAAGTATTACACACAGACACACCAAGTCTCAGCTTAAAATTTTTAAAAATAAGAGTTTTATAGACATAAATCGATTTTAATGGGAAATCCTATGTTAAAATTTAGCATCGAAAAAAATTAATTTCTTCCATCTAAAACATAATTACGTGTTGAACTGTGTTATTTTAAGAACATATAAGTATTACACGCAGACACACGAAGTCTCAGCTTGAAATTTTGAAAAATAACAGTTTTATCGACATAAATCGATTTGAATGCGAAATCCTATGTTAAAATTTAAATATTACGCCACTGGCGGCATTCGTCCCATGAACATTCTATGGAAGCAAAATGGTCAACTCGGGACGGGTCAACCGATTGAGCCCAAACTTGCTACCTATGGGTACTTTTGTCCCGAAAGTGTCACGGACGGGTCAAATCGTGACCCCGACGTGACATTGACCTTCAAACTGGTCAATTCAATGTCAAATGGGGTTAAATTGGCGGATTTCTGTACTTTTGTCCGGGGAGTGTTTTGGACGGGTCAAATCACGACCACGAACTGACCTTGACCTACAAAATTGTCAATTCAAGGTTAAATCGGGTAAAACTTACTGATTTCGACGAAATTTGGTGCAAATGCAGCACAAGTGTCTCGGAACCTGTTGCAATTGCTTTTTCGAACAAAGTCATGGGACGAATGCCGCCAGTGGCGGGCTAACCTGCTAATCTATCTATACTATATATTTTGAGACTTCCGTATATATATATATATATATATATATATATATATATATATGTATGTGTGTACTTTATAGAATCGAAAACGGCTGGCTCGATTGAGTTCAAACTTCCCATCTAAGGGTAAAAACCCACGAACACCGTAGTTGTCGCGTTTTGGAGAAGCTCTGAGCACCCGTTCTCCAACTCAGTCACAAAAAACGGCACTGAGGTGGTTAATCAAGTGATAATTTAATGAGCGTTTGTTTTTGACGCATCGCTATAAAGAGCGTCTGTTTACCATTCAACGTTATTAGCATCTGCAGAGAGGTATACGGGAACATTGAGTGGTTTCCTATGCGGGGAGATTTATTGGATGCCATAGTACTCTTACAACATCATTGTTATAGTATGTATGACACTTAGGTCAGGGCTTAGGGGGGGGGGTAGTTAGAGTGGATATAGGCATAATGCTTCTCAGAAATCCCGGTTACAAACCAACACTCACAATTTCGTATTTACGCAAACGCAACGTTATCGCTCGAAATTTATTATGCAGAGAGATATACGGGAACAAGTGCTTTCCTATTTTTAGAACGCAACACATGATACCAAACAAAATTACGTCGCGTTGGTGATGGGGTTCACGACGGGATTAATTGACTGTCCGCTCTTTGCGAGGATGGGGTTCACGACGGGATTAACTTTGCGGGGACTATTGACCATCTCGTAAGGGTGGACAACCTCTGTCAGGGGCTGCTCAATGGCCACGGGCAGGTTAAAACAAATCATACCTCTTCTGGGTCTGGGCGTGTATAGACATGAGCGTGTTGTGTTCCTAAGAACGCGGAGCGTGTTGTGTTCCTAAGAACGCGGATCGGGTAAGTTTTTCCGCCCTAGGTGAGCTCAAACTTCGTATATAAGTGTAAAAACACACGGGGATCGTCGACGTCGCATTTTGTGAAACATTCTTATGTCTGTCGTTCCTAGGAACGGGGGAATTTTTCATCGGGTCAGTCTTAACCTTCAAACGGGTACCCACAAATTATATATTGTGACCCCGACATGACCTTGACCTTGAAAATGATCAATTCAAGGTCAAATCGGTAAAATATTGAAAAACCCAATATTAACTCATTGAAAAACACAAACAAAACATAAAACATTGTCATGTTTCTGACCAAGCACGCCAGTAGCGGGCTAACCTGCTAGTCTACTATATAATTTGAGAACTACGTATATATATATGTGTGTATGTGTGTATATGGGTACTTCATAGAATCGAAAACGCGTGTACAGATTGAGCTTAAACTTCCTATGTAAGTGTAAAATCCCACCGACACCGCCGTGGTCGCGTTTTGGAGAAGCTCAGAACACCCGTTCTCCAATCTCAGTCACAAAAACTGCACTGCGGTGGTTAAGACATCAACGATCTTTATATTGACCTTATACGGAGGTGTTAACAATCAACGCTCTTTATTGCAATGGACGTGGCTAAACGACTGACCCCATGCGTCCGGAATACGGATGCGGATTCCAATGGACGTGGCTAAACGACTGACCCCATGCGTCCGAAATACGGATGCGGACGAAATGCAATTATCTCGACTTTCACGACGGGATTAATTGACTGTCCGCTCTGATGTTTAGGACGGGGAGGACGGGTACCATGAATTAACTCATTGAAAAACAAAGAATGCGTTATCTCGGAAACGGTGGAGCTATCGACTTGAAATTTGTTATGTGAATGTATCTTGCCCCGGATACAAAGTGTATCGGGTCGCCGAGCCCGTGCGACGCCAGCTTCGCGCATGCGCAGACGAGATCTCGGAAACGGGTGGAGCTATCGACTTGAAATTTGCTATTTGAATGTATCTTGCCCCGGATACTAATTTTATCGGGTCGCCGAGCCCGTGCGACGCAAGCTTCAAGCATGCGCAGATCAGATCTCGGAAACGGGTGGAGCTATCGACTTGAAATTTGGTTAAATTAAAAAAATGTCATGTTTCTGAAACAAAGCCATGAGACGAATGCCGCCAGTGGCGGGCTAACCTGCTAGTCTATTATATATTTTGGAAGATCTGTCTGTCTGTGTGTGTGTGTGTGTCTGTCTGTTTCCAATGGACTCAAAAACGGCCGAGCCGATTTCGATGAAACTTACTATGTGGGGGTATTTTCGGCCGGGGAGTGACATAGGCCTGTTAATTTGCCCGTGCGACGTGACCTTGACCTTGAAATCGGATCATTTCAAGGTCAAACGCACGAATATCACGGGATTTCGATGAAACTTGGTATGTGGGGGTATTATCGGCCGGGCAGTGCCATAGGCCTATTAATTTGCCCGTGCGACGTGACCTTGAAATCGGGTCAATTCAAGGTAAAATCGCCAATTTTGATGGGATTTCGACGAAATTTTATACATAGGGTTACTTTTGTCCACTGGGTGTTTTGGACGGGTCAAATTGTGACCCCGACCTGACCTTGACCTTCAAAATGATCAATTTAAGGTTAAATCGGGTAAAACCGGATGGATTTCGACGGGTACTTTTGTCGGGTACTTTTGTTCGGGCATTGTTTTGGACGGGTCAAATCGTGACGCCACTTGACCTTGGCCTTCAAAATAGACAATTCAAGGTCAAAGCCCGGACGAAGTCGGGTCACCTTCTAGTACTATATATTTTGAGACTTCCGTATATATATATGGGTGTACTTTATAGAATCGGAAGCGACTGCACCCATCGAGCTCAAATTTCGTATATAAGTGTAAAACCCCACGAGGATCGTCCACGTCGCATTTTGGACAAGCTTTGACCACTCATTCTCCACTCCCAATCACAAAAAAACGGCACTGCGGTGGATAATCAAGTGATAATTTAATGAGCGTTTGTTTTTGACGCATCGCTATACAATTCAACGTTATCGCTCGAAATTTAGCATCTGCAGAGAGATATACGGGAATAATACTTTTGAGTGGTTTCCTATGCGGAGAGATTTATTGGATGTCATAGTACTTTTAGACGCAGTTGATTTACAATTATTTGTGAATAGCTAGACTGCCATTCGTTCGAGTTGTTTTAGATCAAACAATATTCTCTGTCGCACTCATATTTCGTCATGAACGAATCCACTGTATTCGACCTATATTTAGAACAAACAAAATTACGTCGCGTTGGTGATGGGGTTCACGGCGGGGTTAATTGACTGCCCGCTCTTTGCGGGGACTATTAACCATCTCGTAAGGGTGGACAACATGTAAGGGGCTGCTCAATTGCCATGGGCAGGTTAAAACAAATCATACCTCTTTTATGGACGGGTATCATAATTTCTCTTGATTAAAAAGTCTGTCGTTCCTAGGAACGGGGAAGTTTAGGACGGGTACCATGAATTAACTCATTGAAAAACAAAGAATGCGTTGTCTGTCGTTCCTAGGAAGGGGGGGGGGATTTCATCGGGTCAATTTTTCCGCCAGAAAAAGGCACAATTAACTCATTGAAAAAAAAAAAAAATTTAAATTAAAAAAATATATATATATAATAATAATAATACAAAAAAGTCATGTTTCTGACCAACCACGCCAGTGGCGGGCTAACCTGCTAGTACTATATATTTTGAGACTTCCGTATATATATATATATATGTGTGTACTTTATAGAATCGAAAACGACTGCACCCATCGAGCTCAAATTTCGTATATAAGTGTAAAATCCCACGGACACCGCCGTGTTCGCGTTTTGGAGAAGCTCAGAGCACCTTTTCTCCCTTTCCAATCATCAAAATCACCGCAATCAGCACTTCGGGGTTAATAGCGTTGATATATAAAGAGCGTTCGTTTTCCGCAGTATCTATATAAAGAGCGTCGTTTTCACTATCTACTTATCTGTATGACGGGAGTCTGATTGCCATAGCCTGTCGCTCGAAATATTATGCAGAGAGATTTCACGACGGGAAGCGTTTGTTTTCAATTCAATGCAATGTTATCGCTCGAAATATTATGCAGAGAGATTTCACGACATTAGGACGGGTACGGCAGACTCGAAATATTATGCAGAGAGATTTCCCGACGGGAAGCGTTTGTTTTCAATTCAATGCAATGTTATCGTAGAGAGATTTCACGACGGGAAGTGTTTGTTTTCAATTCAATGCAATGTTATCGCTCGAAATATTATGCAGAGAGATTTCACGACATTAGGACGGGTACGGGCAGGTTAAAAAAAAAGAAAAAAAAACAAAGAATGCGTTGTATGTCGTTCCTAGGAAGGGGGGATTTCATCGGGTAAATTTTTCCGCCAGAAACAAAAAATTTAATTAAAACAATTTAAAATTATAAAAATAATTAAATTATAAAAAAGTAAAAAAATTCAGAAAAAAAATATATTAAATTTAAAAAACATTAAATAATATTAAAAAATAAAAATAAAAAAATAAATAAAAAAAAAAAAAGTAAAAAAAATGTCATGTTTCTGACCAACCACGCCAGTGGCGGGCTAACATGCTAGTCTCCTATATATTTTGAGACTTCATATATATGTGTGTACTTTATAGAATCGAAAACGGCTGCACCGATTGGGCACAAACTTCCCATATAAGGGTAAAAACCCACGGGAATGGTCGTCGCGGCATTTTGGAGAAGCTCAGAGCACCCGTTCTCCCTCCGTATATAAATATATATATGTGTGTACTTTATAGAATCAAAAACGGCTGCACCGATCGAGACCAAACTTCCCACCTAAGGGTAAAATCCGACGGGAATGGCGTTTTGGAGAAGCTCAGAGCACCCGTTCTCCACTCTCAATCACATAAAAACGGCACTTCGGCGTTAATAGCGTTGATAGTTAAAGAGCGTTCGTATCCGCAGTGTCTTTCATAAAGATCTTCCCTATTTGGGTTCGTCAACCGGTTAACGATCTTTATTCCCTTCCGTTTTCGCATACGGCGTTTGTTTACGTTATCTGGAACTCGCTTCCTAGGAACGGGGACATTTTCATCGGATTAGACCCCCACGGCATCCCCACGGCATCCCCACGGCAATTTTAATTCACATTCCCAACACCTAGCAGGGACAAATATCTATTAGCCAGCATCAAGGCGAGTCTTGTGACGTATTAATTCAAATGCTTTTGATCAAACAATATTCTCTGTCGCACTCATATTTCGTCATCTCGACCAAAATTACGTCGCGTTGGTGCTGGGGTGCATGGCGGGATTAATTTAAATATGACCTCCCCATGAATATCTTCTGGGAAATTCAAGGGAATGCCGATTGAGCTCAAACTTGCTACCTACGGGAAGTGTCATATATATGTGTGTGTCCTTTATAGACTCGAACCGATTGAGCTCAAACTTGCTACCTACGGGAAGTGTCATGGACGGGTTAAATTGTGACCCCGTCCTGACCTTGACCTTGAAAATGATCAATTCAAGGTCAAATCGGGTAAAATTGAAAAACAAAAATAAAATTAAAAAAAAAAAAAAAATCGGGTAAAATTAAAAAACAAAAAATTAAATTAAAAAATTAAAAAGGCACAATTAACTCATTGAAAAACAAAAAATCGGGTAAAATTGAAAAACAAAATATTAAATTAAAAAATTAAAAAGGCACAATTAACTCATTGAAAAACAAAAAATTAAATTAAAAAATTAATTAACAAAATTAATTAACAAAATTTAAAATTGTCATGTGTCTGACTATCGCCGCCAGTGGCGGGCTAACCTGCTAGTATTATATATAATGTAAATATTATATGAGTTATACCATTTAAGAAAACATATTCCTAAATGTATTAGCATTATTTGTATTTATTATTAATATCATATAATATGATGAACTCATTTATTGATGTACATGTATGTTATATATTGTTTGTATATATGTATATAAGTTGTATAGAGCGTTCTTAATCACGTGATTGGATACGGGACGCGCCGCCATGTTGGAAGTACAGACACCCATAAGCAAGCACTGAGTTAATAGGATTAATTAAGAAAGCTACTTTTAAAACCTCTCGTTATGGCTTCGACGGAATTAGTTACAATATTTGCCAGCGCTATTTATAAGCATGAACAACAATTCTAAAAGAATACATCGAAATGTTAGATAAACTTATTATAGGGGTGCGATATTTATTAAAGGAATGGAGTGCATATCCATACATACACCATTACATTCGTGTTAATCACAGTTATGTTTTGAAATAAACTTATTACAGGCTTACCTAATTAGTTTTCAATGAATGATAATGTAGTCCATGTATTATCGAAACAAATGAGCTCCCCGGTGTTGAATTTAGGCATATGTGCGTTTTAAAACGCTCCATGCATGTAACACGACAATATAGCTTCTTTCCGATGTTTTCAAGCAAGATGGCTATGTGTGTGTAGAAGCATCTTGTAAAAGTGACAATCATTTGATAACAAAAACAAATAGAGCAACAAAAGAAGAGCGATTTTATTGGAACAGTGCTAATTTATAGCTCCCACCTTGATGAAATAACTTGAAGCCGACCGGAGGTGTACATGTCGTAATTAATCTATAATCTCTCATTTGCCAAACAGTACACCCCAGGCATCAAATTTAATGTTGGCAAAAATAAATATAACGATATACATATAACCGTGGCTGAGTCACATTAAAGGTGTCAACAACTTTGCGACCGGATGCAAAGGATTATCAAATAGGTTTTTTTTTTAATTCCACAGCTTATTATCTTATTCGGCCATCATTAAGTACATGAAAGAAAAACGCCGATGATGGAGTCAGTTACTTGTCGTGTGGCAACAATAGCACAAAGTGAACTCGTTCGACGAAGATTGCATGTACACAGCGCGAATCACGTGCAATGTGTTAAATTTCTTGTCATTCTCTTGGAAAACTTGTTGATTCCCATTTACACGTGTGTATTGTCGCAGCCATGTGGAGGAAGCTTTAGATTCTCAAACGGATTAACTTCGATTAAGTTAAACGTTCGCAGAAGATCATACACTATACAGGTTAGCATGGCATCTATCCTGTCTATGCTACATGTATAGATGTAGGCCCTACTTGTAGGCCCTATACCTGTACGGAACTATACTTGTATAATTCTCTAAATATGCATGTTTAAAGTTTGAATAGCAGAAATTTGAAGTCAATATCACCACGGTGTTATAGCAGATTCATGTACATATATAACGAACACTTCACATAAAAAGTACTCGCGGCGCAATTAATATTCATAACACATCATCGATCGGGACTATACTATTTCGAATTTTTAGTTTGTAATTTTATATGTGCGCACAACCATTAACAAAACAATTGAGAGGCATGATACATGAAAGAGATACACTTGATTATAGTGAACTCCGCACACACGTGTGTTTGTTTATATTCGTTGCTACCTCCAACATGGCGTCCGCAGTGCATGCGGGGATTAGTGACGTCTCCTGGAATCGCTCTATAGCATGTTGCAACTTAGATGTTGACTTTGCTAATAAACCCATCACCATCAAAGAACCAATATTTTGTTAGCTACAAATGTGATCCCCTGTGAAAAGTTAGCTACAAATGTGATCCCCTGTGAAAAGTTAGCTACAAATGTGATCCCCTGTGAAAATCTAGCGGCTACACTTTCTGATCGCTTTGAAAAACTGGGTACGAATGTGATCCCCTGTGAAAAGCTGGCTACATTTTTTGATCGATTTGAAAAGTTGGCTACGAAAGCGCTGATTCTTAGCAAGACACTGGGTATCTACTAACCGTGCATTAGTACAGCTAAGGGGAGGGGGTGAAGTTGTTACAATTAATCATCCGCGATAATTGTGTAATTGCCATACACTCATCACCATGATCACTGGCTTTTTTCTAGGTGGGGTGTCCAACCCTCCAACCGAGTGATTATGTCAGCGTGGTTTATGGTGGAATAAGCGACTTTAAAATGTATTAAAATAATCCACTGTCAAAGCACGAAAGCACAGTAATATACAGTACCATCCCAACGATATATATGAAGTGTGTAATTGCCATGAATTTACAACTGACTTTTTCTCGGTGGGGTGTCCAATCCGTGATCCGAGTTATAACAGTGAGTTGGCTGATGGCCAGTCATTGCTAGGCACTGTTAACGTCATGTATATAAGAGAATGCACTGGCTTACAAGGGAAATATTGTTGGGCCAATGTATTCTCTTATATGAGCGAGCTCCCTATATGGGAGAGTCCCATCTATACGATAATGCATTGGCACAGGGTTATCGCAAAATTCCAGAAAGTTCCAGTTATGAAAGGGTTAATATTTCCGCACAACGAGGGTACAACCGCGAGTATCTTATTATTTACACATTTGGAACAATGTACAGGTTTAAATGGTGACTGTACACTAAATCCGCCCACATTGGGACCATCTCCTATTTAGTCAGGAGGCAAGCAACCCCCCCCCCCCCATTTTTTGCTAAACATTTTTAGTACCATATGCCAACATATGGTTGGTGGTAGAGTTTGGTCCGCTGATTAAAAAAATCATTGTTGGCAATTTTCTATTCCAATGTTAGAGGTCAAATGTCAAGGTCAAATGTGTGTGCGCCTTTCTGTCCCAGTCTGAATTTTTCAACATATAGAATGATATTTTTTTTAATAAGAGCTATTTTAGGAATGATGTATTGTACCAAGGACCAATGAGGCATGGTAATCTGATTGCTGATGTGTCTATGTTCTTGTGTGGTTTCCTTAGCAACCGTTGCTATGAAATTGTTTTTCCATAGCAACCAGCCTCAAACGATCGTTTTTTATCCATGATATGGCATCTAACACTGAAACTATGCGAATAATTACACTTTGTGATGATCTTGAGTGTGCGTGCATGATAATGCATACATTTAGAGCACAATACAGTGAATAATGTGGAGTGTACGGTATGGCCCAACATAGTAGGCCTATACTGTTACAATATCAAATTGGCTGTAATTTGGCACTAAATGCCAATAGTGGAGTCCCTTAGGGGTTGATTCGTGACTTTAGTGACTAAAGCATAAAACTTTAAAGATAAGTTGCTTATTCGTAGGGAAAACCGTTTGGAGGGAGATGCCCGGGTGGTTGCTGTGTCGGGATAAAATCAGGTTTCCATGGCAACGGCATAAAATATTTGGAGAAAAATTTAAAAAGGCCGCTGTTGAGAATCAACGAGCCTTGTGTTTGAAGAAATGATGTCAACTCATAGTGCCAATAATGGTCCATCAAATGGATTGAGCCACTATGACATATAGGGTCAAGGTCAATTACCTAGGTCAAGGTCATTCGAAAAAATGTGATATTTGTTTTTAATTGTCTCATATTTCGCTACCCCTAGTGCGTTAGTCATAAAAGCAATCTTCACTATAATGCACAAAAAGTAGGCCGCAATCACTGTTCAATTTGTTATATGATGCATTTGGTATAATACGGTCACTGTCACACGTGATATCATTTAGTTGATACAGAGTCACATATTAAGTACTAATTTTTAAAGTATTTGTGGCAGTACATAAGTCACGATACATTACCCTTAAGAGACCATCAGACCAAAATAAATCTGATTTTGTGACTTTAGTAACTAAATCATGATATTGACTGCATCATATTATTATTATTATTATATATTCATTTAAGAAACGCATTCTACAGCAATTAGTTTCAATGCGCAATTACATACACAAATATACACAAACAAGATAACATCGCGCACATACACAAAAAGCAATACAAGCCTCGCCGATATCTATGGCAGATAACTCGGAAAGATGACTGAAATTGGATCTACAATTAACAATAAAATATCCAGTATATTAAAAGACCTGATTAAAATATTAAGTTTAATATTAATTTCCAACTATAACGGATAATCCTAAAAAAAAGTTAAAATAACAGATGGTGCACTTATAACGAATAACACATTCTGAACAGGTGAATTTTAAGAGCTGTTTTAAAAGATGACACTGAGTCAATCTTCCTCATATCAACGGGTAGGCTGTTCCAAATGGAAACTGAGACATTATGGAATGAGCACTTTCCATAGTTCACATTTAGTTTATTTGGTATATGAGACAATTGAACTCCACTTCGGCCATTTCGAGTAACTGAGCTGTGTTTGGTAAACATTTCAGAAATGTAAGATGGTGTATCTCCGTGCAGAGACTTGAAAACAATTAGGGCACATCTGTATTTGATACGGTACTCAAACTTCAACATGTGTAGTTCTTTCATGACATATGTTATTCTGCTGTATCTTGGTACATTAGAAACGAGACGAGCGCAACTTTTCAATAAAATATCAATCCTCCGGACACTTCCCGTTGTAAGGTGTGTTAATAATGGATTAAAAGTGTCAACTTTAGAAACAACCAGATATAGAATGGCATGTTTCATCGCACTTTGGCTTAGATGACATTTCACTCGCCTCAAGGCTCTCAACTTCATGTAGCTCGAGCGTAAAACATTCGAGACCATAGCATCCATCTCCATAGTACTATCAAAGTACGCTCCTAGGTTACGTATGGAGGAACACGATGTTACATGACTATTCGCAAGCAGAATTTTGAAAGTTCCATCCGAATCACTGCACCCATTGTCGTGAAGTAGACTGAGAGAATATTTGGAACCAATAACAATGTATTCAGATTTATTATCGTTTAGTTTCAACTTATTGCATTGCATCCATTCTTTGACATCCGTGAAACAGTTCTCCAATTTCGACCTCGCTGTTTTATAACCGGCTGAGTCATTTCGAGGAAAATCTTTATAAATTTGAGTGTCGTCAGCGTACATATGGTATCGCACAGAGTGTCTGTTTAAAATATCTGCTAGTGGTATGGTGTAAATTAGAAAAAGTAGAGGACCCAATATTTATCCCTGTGGCACTCCAACGTCAAGCTTAGTCCCAACAGAACAATAATCTCCCATCAACACCTTCTGAGATCTGTTGCTTAGGTGTGATCTGAACCACACAAGAGCACTTTCTCGCAAGCTAGTTATGTTGTGTAGACGCGCCAGTAATATGTTGTGGTCGCGGTGTCGAATGCTGCATTGAGATCAAGCATCAAGAGCAGCACGATGTTACCCTTATTCAGAGATAAATCAATGTCATTCTTCACCTTTATCAATGCAGTCTCACATGAGTGTTTCGATCGTTACGCTGACTGGAATTAATTGAAGAGTCATGTTTATTTACGTGTTGCAATAATTTTTCACTGATGACTTTTTCTAACACTTTTGCAATACATGGCAAATTAGATACTGGTCTATAATTTTTATATTCTTCACTGTCAAGCGTAGCCTTTTTGATGATAACAGCTGTTTTCATCTCCTCAGGAACAACCCCATCACACAGAGAATTATTCACGATCCTAGTCAGTACTGGAACAACATATTCTGATATTGTTTCATGTTTCAAGTATGTAGTGGGAATGTGATCCAAAGAACACGATTTACTTTTCATTCTACTAATGAGTCGCTTTATTTCAGTTTCCGAAACAGCATCAAACAACTTGAGATGGTGTACGTTCATTGCTCGGTCAACATCAACCAAATCATCATCTTGAAAATGTTGTCTTATAGTCACAATTTTATCAGAGAAAAATGTAGCAAATTTTTCTGCCAGTTCTTTGTCAGAGTCATGGGTGGGAACCTCCGTGACATGTTTGTCCATGAGACTCTTGACACATTCAAAAATTTGCCCATGCGATGCATTGAGAAGTTTTTGTTCATAATAATCATCTTTATCTGTTTTCACCATTTTCACCACAGTTTTAGATTGTTTAACAAGAGCATGTTTGTTATCGTCAGTCTTATGTCTGGAATATTTAATAGTCAACCTACGTCTAAGTTTTTTGGCATTATTTATATCATCGGAGAACCAAGGATTATGTTTTCTCCCAGTACGAATGGACCGCAACGGAATAAGTTCATCTAAACAGCTGGTTATAAAGGAATTATAGTCCGAATCGCTGGTGACCGTGTGAATGCGAGATCATATTTTGATGCATAGGTCAATAACATCCAATGATTTGAAAGATCGCCTGCGAATCACACGCGAATGGATATTGGTTGAACGATTCACACCTAAACTACATGTAACACCATGATGGTCCGAAGGGAAAAACGATCGATCAAGAACCTGAACATCAGTCACAAAATTATTTTCTGCAGAAATGATGTGGTCTAATGTGTGCCGATGTGAGGAAACACCTTTGAGCAGCATGTACACACAAAAACATACTGTTTCAAACCAACAGCTTTCATCGCCGCTGAATATGACCTGCCATTGTCATCAGAATTATCATCAATCCAAATATTCATGTCACCAACAATAACGAACGGCATTGTTTGACTAACATAGTGAGAAAACAGAGTTTCAAAATCCGACAGGAAACCATATTTCTCAGGAGGTCTATACACGACAGCTATCCTAAAACTTGTCAGACCCGAACTAGTGTCCACTTTACACATCAATGAAAGTATTTCGAAACTATCATAGTCATCCGACGTTTCCTGTGTCACTTTAATATTTTTGGAAAAGAAGCGAGCCACACCACCTCCTCTGCTCTCCGAATTACGATTACAAAACAATGAGTCATAATTTTCTGGACAACATGCGATCGAAAGCGGTGACTCCTCGCCTTCCAGAAGCCAAGTTTCACATATGGCCAGTAAATCACATTTCGTTAATTCAATAAAGTCGCATATACTGTCAGCTTTATTTACAATGGATCTTACATTTAAAATGCCCATCTTAAGTGTATGTTCTTTGGCATCAATTGTATTACCATCATGCTGCGATTCGTCAATGTCGGCATGAGGTGTGCTTGACAAGCTGTCGGTGTGTCGCTGGTCGACATATAATCAGAACGCTCATCACAATGACTGCTTCTAGTAATGACGGATATGAAGCGTCTTTTGCCCTTTTCCGACGGCCCCCTCTAGATCCGCGTCTGTGTTTGGATCGACGACGTTTTCTCTGGTCGGTATTCGCCCAGTGAGTAGAACTAATTGGCTGTACCCCTAGGGAAACAATACGAGCCAAAACGTTAAGTCTGAGTGGTTGGAAGCGACATGCACTCTGTTGCCGCAACATATCGGGAGAGTAAGTAATTAACATGTCCGGGTGATATGAATTTGCATCAGCTGATCTGCATGAGTGGTATATCCTTGTATTGGGCGGGTCTGTAACACTGTGAAGACAGCGGACTTCGCTGCGTGGTCTGATGGGTTCAGGACTGGGCGCAGATTGAAAGTCTCTAATAATCCAGAAAATTTGTAAAAGTCCAAAATTCCTCACAACGGTAGAAAGTTCAGCATAATGTTGTGCCACACACGACAACAACCATGAAACAGAAAGGTGCAACCAGAATTTCAGCTTAATTTGAGAAAATAGCGAAAATCTTGAGAGGAGAACAAATTCTGCAGCCTGTTAGGCGCATGAATCCTCTACGATTCCAATGTGTTGCTTAGTTATAGTGGAAATTTTTAGGAGGTGGTGCCCAGGTGAGGGGTCATGTGTCAGTAAATAATATGGTTTCCATGGCAACGGCATCAAATACTATGTATTTGCAGAAGAGTTGAAAAAGTCCACTGTTGGCAATCCGATTAGCCCTGTGTTTGAACAAATTATGCGAACCAGTAATGGTCAATCAAACGCACTAGGCCATATGACATATAGGGTCACAGTCAATTGCTAAGGTCAAGGTCATTGGAAATTTTATATAACTTTTATAAATTGTCTCCTATTCCACTACCACCAGCGCATGTTCAAATACCCAAGCAAGCCATGGTATGATGGGATCTGCTATTAAATGACAATGGGGTATAGCAAAACAGCTGCGACATCAGGCAGTGTGCAATATTGTGAATGTAGAGTGGCCTATGGCACCATGGATTGAGGGAATATGATGCTTTGAGACTTAAGATTTGGTGAAAAGGCCGCTGGCGTAATGTGAGGCCGCAGCCGTGGACTATTTATACAAGATAGTCAATTAATGACTGTTGAGTCGCTCACACGAAATTCAATGCAAAGACTGAGAAGACTCGGACTCTGAAGATCACGACAGTTAGTACATGTCGATATCACTTAAGAACAAGTAGTGCTAAACAGGGACGTCTTTAGAGGGTCTCCATTGAGCATTGGGGTGTCAACCTTGAAACTTTCAAGTTGCACACCCGACCCCCCCCCAACATAGTCCACAGGAGGTCCCTCCCAATTGAAACAAACATGCTCCCAAGTTTGTAAAATTCCTTTTCATGTCCCCCTTACATTGGAAGTGATGCCTCCAACCTGACATGCCCCTTCCTTTTTTAATGGCCGACCCCATTCAATCATATTTGATTCCCAACTATCCATGGACCCTACACACCAAAACGACATTGTTTGACTGGTCGGACCCATTATAACAAATCTAACCCAAGGACTTTCCAAACTATATATAGGCTAAAAAGGACTGATCGCTCTTGAGAACATTTTAAAGATTAACCATTGATGAAAATAGTTATGTCCCAGGCTTCGCCAATATTGGACACCCAATTTGAACAAATAACACAAAGACCTCCTTGCGAAACATAAGCATAATAGGCCTTATGGTTCTAAAGGTGTTTTATGAAATACTATAGAGGGAACGAGTTATGTCCCTGTGTCTACCCCTATTTGACCTGGTGACCCCATTTGAACAAATCTGACTCACCGTCACACAATGACTCTCCATACCAAATATAAGCTGAATATAGGTCGGATGGTTCTCGATAAGAAGACATTTTAACAATTATTATTGATAGAAAAGTTATTGTCCTGGCTCCGCCCTTGTTGTATTCCTGTCACTCAAGGACCATCCATACAAAATATAGGCTAGATAGCCCCGATGGTTCTTGAGATGTTTTAAGAATTAATATGGACGGAAAAAGCTTGACCCATTTTTGACCCGGCGACCCAATTTGAACAAATCAGAAACCCAGTCACCAGGGGACCATCCACAATATATATAACTCAAATTTGACTTGAGGTTCTTGAGAAGATATTGACGGATGTGTAGTGGCGACTATAGCTACACTGGATACTTTGTCTCGCGTGAGCTAAAAGTCACCACCCCCATCTAGTGTCTCATATGTAACGGCCCGATAACAGAGGAATTTATTTTTAATGGCATGACTGTCAGATTCACACTTGAGAGAAACATTTACATGAATATACCAATATTGATAATTTAGATTGAAGCTAGTTAGTTATAATACACCATTCAACATGGCTGTCACACACAGCCGATTTAATTCCAATTATAACTGCAATGCATTGTTTTGTTAACACTGGATAATCATTGACATTAGAATATCATATGATGAAAACTGCTGGTTCTAGGATATGAGAAGGGATTTAGTTTGCAAAGAGTAGAATCCAAGATGGCTGCCGGCAGCCATATTTTTGGTCGAAAATCGTTCAAATTAGACGGCTCCCATCTACACCCCGGTGTACGTGCCAAACCATGCAGACTGAATGGGAAAGTCATTTTCTCGTATTATGATATGGGAATATGTTTGTTTCTCATCGTAAAGCAGACAACGAACAACGTATGTATACGTCCACACGAAGCAGGAGTATTTACCCACCCGCTCTCAGTTCTCCCAGATCAAACCATTTAATAATATTTGGCTTTATCTCACTCAAATTTTCGAGAACATCCATCCACTAGTATAGTTCCCGGCCTTCCAGGCTGTCAAAACAAATGCCGGTATATAGCTGAATCTGTCAATGAAGCATAGGATTGAATAGAATTTTAAAAATCAGTGTCATTACGCCCCCGGTGTATTATATCATACAGTTTATTGGTAAGCTATGTGCGCATGGGGGTTTTATTTATAGAATTGGGCTTTTAGGGACGGATTAAAAGTCGAACTGCGACCCAGAGGCCGAGTCCGGTAAAATTTCGTTTATTGTCGTTTACGTTATTATTTCATGCGGCGGGCGTCTCTCGAGACATGCTTGATTGACCCATGGTTTGTTATTCGGATGCCAAGAAGAGCAAGGCGATTAATTCTAAAGTGAATTCGTGCGTTAACCACTAGCGCGCTGCGCGTTATGTGTTTCTATTGTTCTTTAATCTGCTTTGTTGCATTGATATTTGAACATCTTTCGTTTATTTTCACGTGACATAAATCTGAATGCTATCTACTATTATACTGTACGGGGATTTGACGACTGTATGAGAAATTTAATTCGAACATGAATCCTACGAGGTGTTTGTTTATATCGGTGTTTAACATGTTATTTAATATCGTTTAGTGAACTTTTTCACTTAGTTATACGCGATTATTCCACCAACATTTATGGTGATATCGATAGCATATCCCTGTCGAATGTTCTAGACTTCAAATAGGGATTGGGTGTCCCCTGAGACTGTGAAAATTAGCCTTTTTCGTTGCCACCCTCTTTTTGTAAAGTTCAATAGGATTTCGTGAATCACCCCATCTATACAAAAAAGTGTATTTCCTTATATAATACATTTTCCCACACCATCAGCTAATATGGAAAGCATATCATTTCAGTTCGTGGTGTGTTTAAGACTTCAAATATGATAGTGGGGTCCTCAAAACAGAACATTCTCCTTTCGTATTTGCCAGCCACTTTTTATAAAATGCCCCAGGATTTCGGGGGGACCAACCCACCCATACCAATTGTATGTTCCCCAATAGCACTACCTTTCATTCACACAGCCAGCTAATTTGAGAATATATAACTTCAGTTTATCGTGCGTCCAAAATATTAAATGGGTTAGAATGTCTTCCAATAACAGTGAGAATTCGCCTTTCTCGTTTGCCAGCCGCTTTTTGTGAAGTATCACAGACATTCTGAACATCATTTCAGTTCGTAGTGTGTAGATTTCAAATGGGGTAGTGGCCTCAAAACAAAAAAAATTCACATTTCGTATTTTCCAGCTGCCTTTTGTAAAGTGCCCTAATTTTCTGGAACCACCCATGCAAATCTACTATATAGTTTGAGACTTCCGTATATATATAATACTAGCAGGTGACCCGACTTCGACCGGACTTTGACCTTCAATTGACCATTTTGAAGGTCAAGGTCAGGGTAACGATTTGACCCGTCCAAAACACTCCCCGTCTAAAATTACCTCTAGGTATAAAATGTCGTCGAAATCCGTCCGTTTTACTCGATTTGACCTTTAATTGACCATTTTGAAGGTCAAGGTCAGGTCGGGGTCACGATTTCACCCGTCGAAAACACCCCCCCCCCCCGACAAAAGTATCCATAGGTATCAAATTTCGTTGAAATCCGTTAAATTTTTAATTTAATTTGAGTTAATTCTGCCTTTTTAATCAAGAGAAATGATGGTACCCGTCCCGTGATGGTATCCGTCCCTAAAAGCTCATGTCTGGAGACAGACACACTCACGGCTGGCCCCAGACATAAGAATCACACTACACGCATACGCTCTTTATCAACGACACTGCGGATACGAACGCTCTTTAACTATCAACGCGATTAACCCCCAGTGCCAAGGACGGTTATTTTGGTGACTGGTGTGGAGAAGGGGTGCTCGGAGTTTCTCCAAAACGGCGGTAAACACTGCCGTGGCTTTTTAACCTTAGATTGGCAGTTTGAGCTCAATCGGTCCAGCCGTTTTCCCGGCCATAGCTAACAGACAAACAGACAGAAGTCCCAAAATTAGATATATATAATATGTATGTGCGCTATAGACTCAAAAACGGCTCGACCGATTGAGCCCAAACTTGCTATCTAAGGGTAAAAAGCCACGGGAAGTGTCATCGCATCGCTTCTGAGAACGTCCGAGCACTCCTTCACCCTTCGTCCTGCCACCGTCGTTGGAATTCATGGGTTAAATGGTATCTTTGATGTGTATGACCCGATGCAGGAAGGACAACTCTAAATTCACACAACGTATTGAACGTTAGGATATACGTATCACTTACGAACATTTCGTCGGGCCAAGCGCTATAGACTCGAAAACGGCTAGACCGATTGAGCCCAAACTTGCTATCTAAGGGTAAAAAGCCACGAGAAGTGTCATCGCACCGCTTCTGAGAACGTCAGAGCACTCCTTCACCCTTCGCCCTGCCACCGTCGTTGGATACACGGGGATTGCCGAATGAAAATACTTGCCGAAATTTTAGAGTAACTTCGCCTACATCTTACAGAAACATTATCTTCGATACACTGTTAAAAATTCTATGGAAGCAAAAATGGTCAACTCGGGACGGGGAATATTTTTGTCTGGTTATATGATAGCATGCTGTCGGCGTGCCTGTACGGGGTTACATTGAAAAACAAAAATTAATGGATCGACCAAAGCCATGGGACTAATCTGCTAGCTCTATATAATCCATGACAACACTATCTTTCTTTCGTTCACTCATTTAATATTGGGAGCATATAACTTTCAGTTTGTGGTGTATTTAGGACTTTAAATGGGGCAGGGGGCGTCAAAACAAAGAAAATTCAACTTTCTTATTCGCCAGCCGCCATTTTTAAAGCGCCTATATGATTTTATTACATTTTGTACTTGACAAATAGAATCAGAATAATGACACGAGTTAATCAAAATGGATGGGAGCACAAGTTATTCAACTTAGAGTATTGCTCCTCCCCATTAACAATATTGAAACGCATAATAATAGCAACCACCCCAGTGGGTGTTTATACCTAAATGCATGTGCATTATGACGTCATATAATTTTTATATAATTTTTATATAATTTTTATATAATTTTTATATATTTCTATATACCATGAGAGAAAGTACCGGGTACGTTTATTTGTGAATTTAACACGTGACTTCCGGTGGTGACTGCGCAGAATCCAGCAGAAACTATAGGGTGCTCCGATTTAACGGAGGAATATGCAGACAACAACAACAACTGATCAAATTAATTCCCAGATTCTAGAATGTACCCGACTTTCAAGTTTACCCTATTCAGTTCTTTCTGAGGATTAATTACAGCCTTTTCATCTGATAAAAATCATTGGTATATCATTAGCATAATAATTAATTATCCCCAGTCAAGCGACCGTCCTGTCAGTGTCATCCGGCTTACGGCAGTTACTTGATCGGAATTTACTTCCGTATATCCCGTAGACCGATAAGGCCTTCACCTTCGCTTCATGGCAAACAATATTCACAAATGTACGAGTGTACGTAGATTAATTAATCGCTTGATTTCGTGACAATTGACAGTTACTGAGTTAGGCTTCACTGTAAACTGTTACAGACAACAATGATCAAGATTCCAGAATCATTCAATCAACCAAAAAGTTCGAAGTTCAAAGAAAGATAAAAAAAATGAAAGAACGAATTCTGTGTTACGTATAAATTGTGATACTAAAATTGTAGTATGTTTCCTAGTTACCATCTTCAACTTCAACTTAAGTTCAAGGAATTGATATCTGATGAGGATTCTGGCGGTGTTGTGAACACAACAGCACAATGCGTGCTCCTGGAGGCATTTTTCTCCAAATCCAAGATTTTTTTAAAGCAATAAAGGTAGGTCTGTTTGCTTTAAATTAAAAATTAAATTTTGATTATTATTTCATTTAATAATTTTTCATCATTTGACAATTTGTCGTTGTCATTCATTGGTCATCACTGTCACAGTCAGTGTGTTTGTCGTCATTCGTGTTTGGTTGTCGTCTGTCGTTTGTCGTCGTGTTTATTGTTGGTCGTTTGTTTTCATCCTTTGTTCATTTGTCGTCAGTCGTGGTTTTTGTGGCAATGTAGTGCATTTCGGCCGCAGTGGCAATGCTAACTGCACCGTGGTCAAGTGGAAACTTGTTTTGTCCAGCAGGGTACATTATACATGTATCCCGTAGATTTGGACTAGGATTACCAGGCGAAAAAAAAATACATGTACTGTAGGTTACACATAATTTTGAAACCTGCAGGCCTGGGTCGATGTGTTTGTCATCAAGACATTTTTCGTCGTCGATCATTCGACATCGTGTTCATCTTTGGCTGTTTGTTTTTCGTCATCAGTAATTTTTCGTCATCGATTGTTTGACATCGTGTTAGTCGTTGGCCATTTGTTTTTCGTCATCAGTCGGTATTTTACTTCGTTGTTGTTTGTTGCCATTTGCCATCGTCATCCTCGTCATTTATCTGTCATTTGCCACCATTCGTCAGCCGGTGTGTTTTTTCGTTGTTTTTCATCATCGGTCATTTGTTCATCGGTTGTTTTTCGGAAATTCTGTCTGTGTGTGGGACCACTTAACTGCGGTGTGGTTAGCATTGCCACCGCGGCTGAAATGCAACTACACCGCGGCGCCACCGGCTAACTACAGTTGGGTCGTGATGTAATTGCCATTCGGCATGGTGTATTTGCCACAGTGTACTTTCATCAAACTGAAAAAAGACAATACAAACCAGAAATCTAACCACGGTGTACATGCCATTCGACCGTGAGGGTAGTTGCCTTTCGGCCGTAGTGAACTTGCCGTTTGGCCGCAGTGTACTTGCCGTTCGGCTTTGGTGCTCAACTGCAGTTACAAACTCTGACACCGCAGCCGAACAGCAAATACACTGCGGTGCCAATGGATACTTGTTTTGTCCAGCGGGGTATATGTATTGTATGTCTACTTTGATCCCGGAAATGGGCGGGTCCAATTTCATGAGTGACCATGTAGGTATATGCTCATATACTATAGGCATGTGTCTGGACCTCAACCAATCGATTGGTACATGTACATGTACATTGTATGCACGGTAGGCTTCTTTCATCCTGGAAACAATATGGGAGGTCTAATTTCACATGCGACTGTCCTTGACATTGACCTACCGGTAGCGCACATATACACTCATCGGTTTCTGGACCTCGACTGATCGTTTTTCCACTGACCAGATGCTGTATATTTTGTCCAAACGGAGGCGATCATAGAGAAATCCCTAAATAGCGCGGACGAAGTCAGGTACATCATTTGGTCTATTATGTTATATTTTAGAACTTCTGTCTCTGTGTGTTATAGACTTGAAAACTGCACGACTGATCGGACTTAAATTTGGTATTAATTTACCAAAGGCCTACTTTGATCCCGGGAACTACCGCTATTCTCAAAGTAATTGACCAGAAAAACGGGGTGATACCCCGGTCATGACCGCGGTGATACCGGTAATAAACGGTAGCGGTATCGAGACGGTCATGGCGTGGAGTTACGGTATTGGGCGATAATGATACCGTGGTCTTTTAGCGGGCACCGCATTAATTTTGTTGAATACCGCGGTGATTTTCATGGAACTCTTTTAGGGGAGGTATTTACTCACACATACTTGTTCGCGTTAACAAGCGGTATCAGTACCGCGGTATTGGAGGATACCATGGTATAGTACCGCCATATTAACGGGGTGACACCACGTTATTGGTGGTCAATTACTTTAAGTATAGCGGTATATGGGTGGGTCCAATTTCATATGCGACTGTGTCCTTGACTGCGACCTCGATATATACTCATACATTGTACATGTATACCGGTTGGCAACGTTGTTCCCTAAAGAGCCCGGATGAAGTCAGGCACATCAGCTAAGTGTACCGGTACAGACTTTCATTTTTGAGGCGCGCGATCGCTCTTGCGCACCATCGCACAGCTAAAACTGAAAACCAGCGAGCGATCGATTGCGCACCTAGGCCAAATACAGAGAGCGAACCTGATAACGCTATTATTAGTGTCTACCCAGACGAGGTCACACGGTGTGACGTGTCAAATGTACTATCTGTCTGAGACTGAATGAATCGAAGCTAAAAATACATTTCTATGTACCGGTATGGCTTATGACGTCACATAAATTCCTCGAAAATCAAAGCGAGACCACGTGGCTGGGAGATGTTGATATTTATTCTGTCAGCTTGGAATTTGAGTATTAAATTGATTCCTTATTAATAATTATGAATTACATTTAATATAGGAGCATGTAGAATATAAAACATAGTGTGTAACATTCACTTGTGCTTATGGATAGTGGATTAAGCAGTGTTAAACCATCAAAGAGATTCAATGGACATCGATCGTGAGTAAACAAATTCAATTTACGTGGCATTTATGAATGTATTTCCGCTGTTTATTTTATCTTGATAGAAACCGCGCGCCTGGCCAAAACCCAGCGAGCGGGACTCTGCGCGCCTACATTTTCTAAAAATGAAAGTTTGCCGGTACATGTGTACATGTACATACATGTATGTACATGTAATAAGTAATAATTTAGAAATAACAGTTACCAAATTATGAAAATTTCCTCAAAAATATCCTAATAGTATACCGTACATGTAGAATAATGAAATATATTAAGAATGCGTTATTTTCCGCAAAACACTTTGTGTGAGCGGAGCGTTTGTATATATACAGCATGTAAATAGTGAGCGATAAGCAAAACACTGTGGCGATTGATTAGGTTGAGAGTGATTCATGGTGACCCATTCAACACCAAAATCTGAGATTTAGCTTATTAAATGGCTATACCGGTAATGCGGTATGTTGTAAATAAGTTCATGATTCCACTGAATTGTAGGGGCTATGAATCATTGCTGCCTTATCGTAGCGAAAATTTGATATAACCCTTTCTTTACTAAATGGATTCTCCCACCAAGTAAAAAAGAATTTATTTGAATGATCTATTATTCATTCAGAGGGTTGTTCAGGAAATGCAAGCAGATGACAACAGATAAGACATACATGTACATGTGTAGAAGGATATCTATTAATTGGTTGGAAATGTTCAGAAAAGTTCAACAAACGACTTTATCTGAACACTTCCCACAACATCTACTTGTCAATAAGCATTTAGTAAAGGAAGGGTTAATATATGATTCTCAATAGAACTAGAGGTGGGCGGTCCCCAAGTCTGAATTTAGTGTGGCTGACATTTGCGGAATGAGGTCCCCAGAGGGCTAGCATCACCAAATTCACCCTCTGGGAACCTCATTCAGCTTAGGCCTCTCTGTATGGGAGGCATTGGATCAGATTCCACAGTTAAAGATGGTGATGTTCAGCCATTAATTACTTTGATTATGCGATTTAACTTGGATTAAATTTAATTTTAATTGGAAATACCCATGATCAGTGTGTTGGTGAACTGCTTGGTGAAGTTTCAAGCACCATACATCTATAAAATTTCTTTGTTGATGTCAAATGATCCAATATTCCCAATATTCAATAAATTGTTACCTACAAAACTTGAAAATATAAGGGTACATGTAACATAACTTGCTGAATGCTGATATAAGCCCAAGTTGCCAGGAAATGATATGGGGGCCATTGGTTCATTTCTTTCACCTTTCATATGCTTCAGAACAACCAGACAGCCCCCATTTTCGGTTTACTTTAAAAAGTACCCCCAATAGTCACAAGGGGGTACCCCCCCTCACTCAAACCTATCACCTCTGTCCCCCAAATTAGCCTAATCTAAAGGCGTGAAATAACGGTGGCATTTCTAAAAAAATTTCATATACATGTATATGCAGTGGGGGTCTACTCGGTGTTGAGTGTTTTTCTTATCGCATACTCTTTACTTACATGTACATGTACTGTTTGTTTACATAAGATGACGTTTGCTTACATACATGTAACACAAAGTACTAACATAACAACATGCTGAAATTAATGTGATACATGTATTTATGATTGGTATAAGAACAAGGTTTGTTTATAATATTAATTCTGCTTATGGCGCTTTTAACGGATGTGACTGTTTTAACAGCTATACCCAGCGCCAACACTTACCCAATTTTTAAAAAGATCCTCATGGACATATATCATAATTTTCTTCAACATCTGGTGTGACAACCCGCTAATACCTGTAGGGCTGTAGACCGTGTATCATAACCTAACGGCATGTATCGTAACTCCACCGCAGTGACAGTTTCCATACTGCTGTCATTGCCAATTCATTAAAAGCGACACATCACATATTCATTATTAGCTCAACGACGTCCATGTGTGCGTGTGTGTGTCCGTCAACAATTTTCTTTGGTGCGGGCTACAGGTCGTACCTTTGGTCTGATCTTTATAACATTTGTCATGAATGTTGACATTGACATGTAGATGGGAACAAGTCATTTTGGGGTCATTGGCCAAAAAACATGGCGGCCGACAGCCATCTTGGATTTCAAAATTAAATCGATTGGCGCGGTCTACATGTCTTACTGTTTATCTGATCATCATGAAATTTGTCATGGATATTAACGAGTCATTTTGGGGTCGTTCCACCAAAAAACATGGCCGCCAGCAGCCATCTTTGATTTTACTCTTTGCATGACTAAATCCTTTGGCGCCACTACAGGTCGTAGCGGTGGTAGGATCTTCATGAAATTTGTCATGGATGTTAACAATAACATGTAGATTGGAAAGAATCCTTTTGGGGTCATTCAGCCAAAAATCATGGCCGCCAGCAGCCATCTTGGATTTCGCTCTTTGTATGACTAAATCCTTTGGCACAGGCGACAGGTCGTACCTTTGGTCAGATCATTATGAAATTTGTCATGAATGTTGACATTGACATGTAGATGGGAACGAGTCATTTTGGGGTCATTCGGCCAAAAAACATGGCCACTGGCAGCCATCTTGGATTTCAAAATTAAATCGATTCGCGTGGTCTACAGGTCATACTGTTTGTCTGATTATCATGAAATTTGTCATGGATGTTAATAATGACAGGCAGATGGGAACGAACTATTTTGGGGTCGTTCGGCCAAAAAACATGGCCGCCAGCAGCCATCTTGGATTTTACTCTTTGCATGACTAAATCCTTTGGCGCGGGCTACAGGTCGTAGCTTTGGTCGGATCTTCATGAAATTTGTCATTGGTGTTAACAATGACATGTAGATGGGAACGAGCTGTTTTGTGGTCATTCGGCCAAAATACATCTTAGATTTTACTCTTTGCTTGACTAAATCCTTCAGCACAGGCTCTAGGTTGTACATTTGGTCAGATTATTATGATATTTGTCATGGCTATTGACATTGACATGTAGATGTGAACGAGTCATTTTGGGGTAGTTTGACCAAAAAACATGGCCACCAGCAGCCATCTTGGATTTTACTCTTTGCATGACTAAATCATTTGGCGCTGGCTACAGGTCGTACCTTTGGTCTGATCTTTATGAAATTTGTCCTGAATGTTGACATTGACATGTAGATGGGAACGAGTCATTTTGGGGTCATTCGGCAAAAAAACATGGCTGCCAGCAGCCATCTTGGATTTCAAAATCCAATCCATTTGCATGGGCTACAGGTCGTACTGCTTGTCTGATCATCATGCAATTTTGCATGATGTTAATATTGACATGTAGATGGGAACGAGTCATTCTGGGGTTGTTATGGCCACCAGCAGCCATCTTAGATTTTACTCTTTGCATGACTAAATCCTTTGGCGCGGGCTACAGGTCGTGGCTTTGGTCAGATCTTCATGAAATTTGTCATGGATGTTAACAATGACATGTAGATGGGAACAAATCGTTTTGGCCAAAAAACATTGCCGCCCAGCAGCCAATTTGGATTTTACTCTTTGCATGACTAACTCCTTTGGCACAGGCTACAGGTCCTTACTTTGGTCAGATCATTATGAAATTTGTCATGAATGTTGACATTGACATGTAGATGGGAATGAGTCATTTTGAGGTCATTTGGCCAAAAAACATGGCCGCTGGCAGCCATCTTTGATTTCAAAATTAAATCGATTGGCGCGGTCTACAGGTCGTACTGTTCGTCTGATTATCATGAAATTTGTCATGGATGTTAATAATGACAGGCTGATGGGAACGAGTCATTTTGGGGTAGTTTGGTAAAAAAACATGGCTGTCATGAGCATCTTGGATTTTACTCTTTCCATGACTAAATCCTTTGGCGCGGGCTGCAGGTTGTAGCTTTGGTCGGATCTTCATGAAATTTGTCATGGCTGTTGACCTTGACATGCAAATGGGAATGAGTCCTTTTGGGGTCATTCGGCCAAAAGACATGACCGCCAGCAGCCATCTTGGATTTTACTCTTTGCATAACTAAATCCTTTGGCACAGGCTACAGGTCCTTACTTGGTCAGATCATTATGAAATTTGTCATGAATGTTGACGTTGACATGTGGATGGGAGTGAGACATTTTGGGGTCATTTGGCCAGAAAAAATGGCAGCTGGCAGCCATCTTTGTCTCTTTGATTTCAAAATTAAATCGATTGGCGCAGTCTACATGTCGTACTGTTCGTCTGATTATCATGAAATTTGTCATGGATGTTAATAATGACAGGTTGATGGGAATGAGTCAATTTGGGGTAGTTCGACCAAAAAACATGGCCGTCATGAGCATCTTGGATTTTACTCTTTGCATGACTAAATCCTTCGGCACAGGCTCTAGGTCGTACCTTTGGTCAGATCATTATGATATTTGTCATGGCTATTGACATGTACAATGTAGATGGGAACGAGTCATTTTGGGGTCGTTTGACCCAAAAACATGGCCGTCAACGGTCATCTTGGATTTCAAAATTCAATCATTAGCACGGGCCACAGGTCGTATCTTTTGTCGGATCATTATTAAATTTGTCATGGATGTTAAAATTGACATGTAGATGGGAAATGAGTAAGTTTGGGGTTGTTCGGCCAAAAACATGGCCGCCAGCAGCCATCTTGGATTATACTCTTTGCATGACTAAATTCTTTGTCAAGGGCTATTGTCGAATCTTTGGTCCAATCATCATGAGATTTGTCATGGATGTTAACAATTACATGTAGATGGGAAAAGATTCATTTTGAATTGAACTAAGAAACCTGGTCGCCAGCAGCCATCTTGTATTTTACTCTTTACACGAATAAATCCTTTGACACGGGCTACAGGTCGTATCTTTTGTCGGATCATCATGAAATTTGTGAAGGATGTTAACAATGACATGTAAATAGGAAGGAGTCTTTTTTGGGTCATTTGGCAAAAAAACGATGGCTGTCGAGGCCATCTTGGATTTTAATCTTTGCATAACTAGGCCTTTCAACTTTCCACATTCCTAATCGCTCCATTAACTGTAACACATGAAATTATGCCCTTTCCTCGTTGAGCTACAGTGTCATTGACACTTTCATAATTACATTTCAGTCAATTCACATTTTCAGCTGCATATACATGTATACCGGTATGTGAACCAATTTCATCATTACAGAAATTGCAAATTCATCGTTGATTCCATCATCTCAACATTTCATTAAAGTGAGACTTGATGTTCACACATCGATTCATTCAGGCAACATTTTTTTTCCATTTCTACACTGGTCATTGCATTGATCGTCTTCAATGGGGATAATCTATAATTATATATGTATATCATCGTTAACTATTAAAGTGACATTTCTCTTCCTCCCATTCGATATTGCATTAAAATGACGCTTCATATTCATTTAATACACTTCATTCAATAATTTCTGTTTCTACATCACTTATTGCATTGATTGCCTTCAGGTAAGGTAAGCTATGTCTGACTCAAATATTAAAGTGACGCATCATATTCACTACACTTTATTCAATAATTTCTTTTTCTACATAGTTTACATGTATTGCATTGATTTCCTGCAGCTAAGGTAATCTATGTCCGACTCAAATAATACAAATATTAGAGGCATTCCATTTCCATCTATTAATTCTAAGGAAACTTCTGCTGTGATATATATATATATATGTATATATACATACAGGGTACTACATGTGCTACACCACTCGGAGAAATGTCTGTGTCATCACACTAAAATACCATGTTAGAACTTGAATTGATATATTCGTAATCGTATATAGTCACCAATAACCGGGTTACTACCGTAGTACCTGACATTGCCCATCTAGTGAACTATTCAAACCCAACAGGCCTGGTTGATTTCGCTGTGGGATGATGGTTCACTTCCATCCTCAAGCTACGGTACTTATGCCATTTCATGGCATAATTCTGTTCTGACGTGCAGGGGTAGATATGCTTGAGGCCCCACCACAGTTCAATTCGCACCAGGTTCTCAGCTATTATTATCTTATGTTCGAACTTTACTCATATGTTTGGACTGATCATTACCATGATTTTAATGCTGGGTTTTAATAGTTCACTAGATTCACAATGTCCGTTACTACGGTAGTAACCCGGCTATTGGTGACTATATACGATTACGAATATATTAATCCAAGTTCTAGCATGGTATTTGTGTGACGACACAGACATTTCTCCGAGTGGTGTAGCACATGTAGTACCTACCCTGTATGGTACATCCTATAATTATTGTAACATTGAACTTAATGATCAACTTGGTGGTTGCTCCATTACGTGTCACGTACGATCATATTATTTATGTATTGTATTATGTTTGGTCTCAAAGTTTGCTTAGTTGAAATGTAAAACCTAAAAAGGGGATCGAGATTCAGGGTGAGGTCTGGAGGCTTATTGGGATTTTGAAAGTTTTCCGTCAATAAGATCTACCTGCGTGCTGCTAAACAATTTATCATTTAGAGTATTGGATAGGTTGCTTTGACCGAAGAGGATATCTTCAACCCTATCAATAAAAAAATTCATTTAGCCATTTCCTCAAATAATTGGCACTGGAAGAAATAGTGCAAAGCGTCGTCAATATAAAACCCACATTGACAGTGGGCTGTTGTGGAAATATAGTTTCCAAGTTTATCAAAATTTAACATATCTATTGTGACCCATTATATAAATGAAGAATAGTATGCACACCGGGTTACATGAAATATGTTGAGCGCATATGCACTGCCTCCCAACAATGTCACAGCAATAATGTTTTAACAGCCGATTGGTTGTCTGATAAACAAATCAATATACAAATTCGCAACCAGTATAAACATACGGAACAAGTAGACAATTGTATAAATGTTGGCCAAGTATCAACAATGTGTCTACTGAACAGCCTCTATAAGATATCTCAACACAACTGTAAAAGATAACTTCAATTTGCTCAGTAGTTCTTAACATGAATAGATATAATTTAAACATTATTACACGAAGCAAAATTCCGTGCAGTTGGTATGTAGATGGTATTTAAGAATGCACAATGTCAAAATCGAATTTGGTCCAATGATTTTTCACAGAGCTTTGCTGATTGTTCAACTTATATAATAATTCGCAGGTAACAAGTGCCAACAATTTGTCTACTGAACAGCCTCCATCAGATATCTGAACACCACTTTGAAAAATAACGCCAATTTGCTCAGTAGTTCGCAACGTGAATAGAAATGATTTCTCGTAAATATGTTCAAGTATGAACACAGCCAGGAGGTCGATGACTTACATACACTCGAGCCAAAACGTCCGCTATTAAGACGTCTGAACAAGGAAGTTCATGATACTAAAGCAAAATAATTGTTGCTTGATTTATTGAAGCGGCATTCAAATTGACGTATGTGATACTTGTGAAAATGGGAGTCACTCGTTTCTATTCCCAAACGATTTCGTTAAAAATATGTGATTCAGACTCAAAGCACTCTTGTGTCGAAGTGCTCCAATCCTAATCATCACGCCGGTGGTTGCACTTTCTTTGAGTCATAGCACATATTTACTATACAATGGAGATAATAGATCCGTAAGTTTTGTGCCCCTGTCCTCATCCCTGACGGGGACGACGCCACAATGCAACACATGTATCCTTAAACCACAGTATTATACTCTTACCTATACCATGGAGATCACCACACATAAGTTTGGTAGAAACCACCAGCAATAAAAGTGTTCATTTAATAACTCTGGGGCAATTTTCCCCATCGTCCCTGATTCGAGCGGTGCGCCATTTATGTATCTGTAAACGACGTATTAAAATTCATGTACTAGAGACCTTTCGCAAAATCACGAATACGATTACGGATATCACGCCAGTATACGGCCAAAATTTGAGTTTTACGCACGGGGACGTAATATACCCCACTCAGTTAATTATGTGCAGATGTGTCAATAATTAGCTTTGGGACGCTCTAACATTCTCCGTTCATACAAAATTACCTGCTATCAATAAAATATGTTGTTGTTGTAACTGGGGTATGGAAGCCAAAACATATCTGTAATCAATCAAACAGCATCTCTGGACACCCCTGTCAGTACACGATTTTTCAGCAGAAAATAAATGTTTCGGCTCCAAATGGCAGGAAAATCCAATTTACCAAAACTTTTTTCCTATAAAGTAGAGATATGGTATGATATGGCAATATTAACACAAACAATCTTGGCAAATAAGTTAGAACTTTGCCACAGCGTTCGCCTGACCAAAATCTTTAATTTCTGGAAAAAGTGACTGGTGGGTATCTTTCATCGTCGATTTGACAATAGCCACCACCAATTCCGATATTTTTCACTATCAATTTCGTGAACAATATATGTTTCTCTTAAAAAACAAATTGGTTTCAACTTGTTCTACCGTGTGTAGGGGTACCAGACCACTTATGGCGTTTGGCCGAGGCACTATTTAGTCTCATTATATTATAATATTACTCTCGACATAAGCCAGGGGCCCGTGTATGTGTTTAGGGGTGACGCATATTGGGAGGGGGTCAAGTTACAAGCCCTTGTGGTTCATAGTTTGGGTTAATTTATATTAGTTTCAACATTATTATGAATATTCCAAATTCCAAAAGTTAATTTATTTCATCAATTATTACAGCATTATATGCATGCATGCGTGTATTCATGTTCCCGAGTTTGTTGAATAAAATAATTTGTCCGCAATTTTGATAGTTATTTAGAGTTGACGTGTTTTCACGAAAATAGTAATAAAATTAGGGAAAATGCAACAGAACAGTTCTTAGTCAAAGGTATATAACTAAGAGAGGAAGAGAGAATGTATTCATTAATATATATGTTTTTGACGCACATATGCCAAGTAACAATTAAATTGTGAACAATATACACAGTTTGGTATATTTGGCATAAAAAGTAAATGATTAAAGTTAGAATTTGGTCTCGTTGGTATGTTAATTTAATTCCACATCAATTATTGTCATAGACAACACATTTGACCTAATCAACGTGAGAGGAATGGGGAGGAAGCCTTTAATGTGGACACAAAGTTTCAGGCAGTCTTAGCCCTTTCACTCGAAAATGTTATAAAAAATGTTTTTGAGTCCAATTTATGCAAATTTGGCATATCTAATTTGATCTTGACATTTGACCTTGACAGAGGTAACTAGAAAATTGCCAACAATGATTTTATTTATCGGGGTATCCCATAGCACATTATTAACATTGTTGGCATGTGGTATTAAAAATGTTTAGCAAAAATTGTTCTAGCCACCTTTTCTCTGACCTGCCTCCTGACTAATTATACTCACCAGAATGTATGCAACAAATGAATGAATTTAAGCCATGGATGAGTGCAAAATACACTCATTTACTTTATGAGCGATGTAAAACAACATGGTAATTATAATGAAAGTGAGTTTATGGCTCAAGTCATTAATCATTTTCATTATAATTACCATGTTATTTAGTTCGTTCATAGAACACATGAGCGTATTTTACACTCATCCATGGTCCAAATTCATTCATTTGTTGCATATATTCTGCTGAGTATAATAGGATATGGTCCCATAAATGGCCGGATTTAGTGTACTGTTCTCCTTTAATCAATTGATTGGGATGTGGATAGTGCTATATATTTCCAATTGAACATTACCTTTACTCACTCTATGTCAAATTTATAACCGACAGCAAATCGTCCTCGTGGTGCGGAAATGTGTAAATACAAATGTGGTTCATGCAAACATTATGACAAGTAAAGAAAGACCACATCTTTGCTTAAGACATTGTTTATACTTATGAGAATAACATTATATAGTAAGTATACTACCTTACTCGTATTTAAATTCGCGCAGTCCTATGAGCGAAAAATAGTACGACTGCCAAGTTTAATCTAATCGCAGTCCATAGGAAATACAAGAGGGCTATGTGGATGAGTTTACAAATATTATGAACGGTTGAATAGACAATTACGCCTACACACGTATGCACATATTTACATTCTGCCAACCGATATCAAGATCATATATAACTCACAATGCCAAGCGACAAATCATGGTAACATAGACATTGTTGAAATGCTTATACAAGAAATACTAATATTCCAGGTCGCCACAAAATTATGATGTATGTAGTTACTAGTTTATTGTCTACACGATGTAAATCCACCGCGATGGTGTTTAATATACACATATACTATCTTCAGCAATGACTAAGAACCGAAACTGTCATCAGCTCCAAGATATACGAAAATATCACAGAAATATTACGAAAATATTTTTGTCAGTTTTGAATTCGCGCAGCTAGGTGCGCGAAATTAAAGTGCGCGAATTCAAAACTGAGCGAAAAATAGTACTGCGCGAATTTAAATACGAGTAAGGTATATACATATAGGGACTACGTGATGATTGAACATGAAGAAACTCTGCTCAAGATAATTCAGGTGTTTATTCTGTAACTGATCAGAGGTGAGAACGGCAGGGTTAGAACTATTAGAAGTAGAATAGAATAGAATAGTTTATTTTGTCAATCAAGACGCCATGACGGGCAGTGTAATTACAGTATAATAACGTAATACAAATTTGTTTTATTTTGTTGATTTATGCGATAAATAATAAAAAAAATGAGAATAAGATATAATAAAATATAAATAAAAATAAGTGAACACGTGACCCATTCCACATGTAAGATTTCATTTTAGATTGTATAGATTCAGTGATACTGTTGGTAATGATGTTTAGCTGTTTTTGCAGTAAGACGAAAACTTTAATGAGTCAAGTAATTTCAGATTAATTGCTTTCATTGGGACTATAGTCTATACATGAATATATATGAAAATATTTGAGTGATATCCAATATATATATACCGTTGTATTATAGTACAGAATGATACATTTATAAATTACAAAAGAAAGGACTGATATATGCAGCGTTTGACTCATATGAAGTAAGTGGTATGGTAAGTGAAAGACACCAGACTGTTTTCAACGATCATCATTCACGTGAAACGAATCCTTCGTTATTTATTACACACTTGTTTCTAGCCGTACAGTGTCCTTGGTGTGCCGTATATACAATTTTGCATGCCATATGTATTCCATACGGACCCCATTGACGTCACACGACGTAAATAATGTTCCCCTCAACAATAAAACCGGAACTATAAAATAAAATAATCATCACACATGAAAAAACAAGCTCTGTATGTGCCTGAATAAACCATGTAAGTATTTTTTTAATAACACGGATTCTAGAACGGGTGGCGTGTAACAAATACAGAACCACACTCGTGTTAATGAGTCTGTCGATACGACAATTGTGCCATCGCGAAAGGATTATAACTCGAGGCTGCGCAACTCGTTCTATCCCCCCGTACTAGCACTCGTGCCGTACCAACACACACTGGTGTCGTGCTGTGTATGTCTGTTACTTATGGAACTAAAATTATTCGGCTTATTTTATTTTAGTTACACATTTATTATTGAGTTAGACCATGTGAATTAGGTGTTTTTTATTTTTGTTTTAAATTCTTCGAATATTGATATATTTGTTTTTAGACATGTAATGTCATGAACGTTTAGAAACATATTGACGGGAATGCTAATTTTAGTTAGGAGTTTACCAAGGAAACTGAATTAATGGATAAAGAACTTGCATCTTCAGGCTTGTTGTGTCGTCACCATTAATTAAGGGATGTCAGTAGTTGGGATATTACCAAGACCACACCTTTGAAACTAACTTGGCGAGACTTCTTGATTAAATTTTGTTTTGATTATCTCTCAAAGCAATAGACAAATGCAAATAAATATACTTTATTCATGATGTGGTTGAAGAGACAATAAATGGATCGGAACACAAGCTATGGCAGCCCCTATCAATTATATTCTGTGTACATAGAATATTGATTCATTTCATTCTGGGGTCAAGATGAATAGTAATGAAGATATCGAACAAAAAGGTAAAACAGGATAGAGAAGTTTGATTGTCATATTTATATCGAGTAACCAAAGTTTAAATCCAATGGGAGAGGAGAAAATATAGTTCTGGAGATGGAGATATGAATTTATTTCAAGTTGGGTATGTGCTTTACTGTGGTTTACTGCTCAGTCTTCAATCACTATCAGTGTTCACACGGGCCCAAAATTGTCTTGAGCCACCACCGCAGCCACTTGTGAATATTTTTGAGCCACATTTCAATTACTTGAGACACATTTTTTCAACCCATATTTTTGGAAGCCACTTTGATTTAAATATATTCAAAGAACAACACAGGCTAATTAACTCAATATTTATTCCAATATAATATAACAGGTTCTGGTAGGTAAAACAACAACAATATTGAATAATCAAACATTTAAAACTTCCGCGAGATTTTGCATCTGCCCATTTATTAAATGCTTTACCAAAATTAAGTCTAACTTTGGAGGGCCTTCAGTTGCAATTTTCATTAAAAAGTTTAAATTTGGAACAGAATGTCTGTTTCGCCATTTATCTTTGATTAAATGTTGGTACGAAAAGGCCCTCTCATATTCCAAAGTAGACACGGGTACACAATATAGTGTTTATGCAAAGTATGATATTATAGGATATGTCTCCTTTCTTTGTTTCACTAATGTTTGGCGATGTGATAGCAATACAATGAATATGTGTTTTTATCGAGTAGAAATAGGAAACCCATTCATTGTACGTGATATAATTACAACCAGTCGTTGTGGCAAAAGCCGAGAAATATCTAGCGAGCTTTCATTCAGACTGTCTCATGGCGGGATAGTGTTGCCTGATTGTTAAACTTAATATGTCGGATGCCAGTTAATTTAAGAGCCACGCGCCCAAAGTCTTTGACCCTCTTTGGCCACTAGCCCATTTTGTTGAGCCACTTTTTTATATTTCGTTTTGGCTTTTGGTTGAATAATTTAATCTGGAATTATTGGAAATTGACTGCTTGTCTAACAAAAGATACTTTGATACTCTTTTCGGGTTATATGTGAGTGAATGATGTGTTCCAATTTGAATGTTTAAGGTGCGTGGCTGAAAATAGCACAGAGGTGGGTTGATTTGTAAGGGACATACAATCGATTGACTACATGCATAAGGTCGTAGATCTCAGTATCACACAGGCATGTCGAAACGACACTGAATCACCCATATGTAATGCGTTCAACACGATTACAAAAGCTAATATTTAAAATCAGGTTTTTCTTCAGCTTGACACAATAATTCATAACATGTTAAAAGCTCCTCTTGCGAGGTCGATATCCGGCTATCAAACATTCATATCAATGTGCACATGTGTACGACCTAAATAATGTATGTGCAGAATACGTACCGGTGGCAGTTTATGATGTCAAATCCAACCAAGGATTTTAAAATCGACACGCCATATATAAGAATACAGACACCGAATGTCGATCGTTCGCATATAACTACCACAGAACGCACTGTCCAATACGACGGACGACAAACAACCCCGCGCGTTATCGGTAATGTTGTTTCATTTATAAAGAATTGACTCACGAACATTTCCGGAACTTTCCGGTCAACACTAATTTCCATTTTTTCAGACGGACATATATAATGTCTTGGAAGATACATACTACGACATCAATCAAGCACTGTGCGCCAATGTGGCTAATCTTGGCTTAGCATAGGCACGTTCAATTGAACTTTGTAGACAACAATTCCGTTTTTATTCTTAAAAAAACTGACAAAGGTAAGGTTTCTTTCCAGATGCAATGCTGTCAGCCATCAGATAATGTGTGCCATTGTGTCTTATCTTGAGCCAGTCATATCCATTTCCTTTTGGATTTCCCGGCAACCAATCCTCATAACTCTGTACTTCTCCATCCCATGTGTATATCGTGTCGTTATTATACGTCTTGTGTCCGTCAATGTACAATTGATCTGCAAGAAATATTAGCATGCTGCATACATGTTAACTTTCTTTTTTTTGTTTATATGTTGTCAAGAGGGCGTGGGACATACTCTCATGTTTTACGTTTTGTATCAGTAAAATATTAACATGTGGGCAAAATGATAGTTTTGTTTGTTTGTCGTTTCACATTTGTCAAGAGGATATGAGCCGAATAAAAAGTGCTGAAATTGATATAGTTTCTAAAATTGACATCACACGTATTCCCACAAAGTCTATGATAGGTATTGTATGTAATATAGTTGGGTAATCTCAACAAGAATTATATAGCAACGACACTGGGCAATAGACTTAAAAAGCGGATTAATTCACCATCTTAACGTCGCCCAGAAAGAACACTTCACTCAAAGACGCCACGGTATTTGTGGTCCTATCTGTTCTTTGTAGTGACGCCAATGCTCCATAGTATTATTAAATAACATCAAAGAGGATAAGCTCATTTCTTCTTTCTTAACGCGAGCGACGACCACAAATACCCTGACTCGTGAGTATCTCGTGGTATAAACCGGAGACAAGATTTACATTGAAAGTACCTGATCCATGTCCGAGGGTGATGAGCAGTTGTTCTAGGTCATCTAGCATCTGCCGACCTGTGACCTCAATGAGATGTGCACAATGATCTCGACAGGCAGATATTGCGTCTTGTATTTTTAGTTGAGTTGCGTCATACTTCAGACAGTAATCAATCCCGCCCAGTGTATGCACACTGTATCCCAATGAGACCGGACACGCTGAAAACATGGGAATATATTACAATGGCAAATTCATTTATTGAAGTTCAACGAAGAATTGTATCGGTAAATACGGACTTGACATAAGTTATTGGATGTGTGTTGGATGTGCATGGGACAGCTGGGTGATTGACAGGAGAAAATGACGCGTTATAAGCATCTGCATAATATGGCTATCTGGCTATCACTATTTTGTCACAACACTGAGTTTATTATCCACTGTGTCTCAATGGTTAATTCTTGTGACACCTCCTTAAGCATTGGTTAACCTTTGCGGTAGAAGGCTTGCTTTGATAAATACAATGAGAAACCAACGTCAAATAATTGACAATAGATTACTATAATATATCACTCTTATGATCATGTTTCATCATCTCCATCTGTTATGGTACATGTATATATGCTATGGTAGAAATTCATACCAACCATTGCTAATGCTATCGACATGTCTACAAAAAATCTGGCAGCATTTTAATTTGCAGCAAGACACATCGTGTCATATGAAAGCGAAGTGCAAACTTTGCCCAACTACAATATCCAGTTCCAAAAAAGTTACCTCCAATTTTGTGACACATCTGAAGGTAAGTTTCCATTTCTATGTATTAGTTTTGTTTAATTCCATTGACATACTACTTCAGTCATATGGTGGTATTGGTAATACCAAGTTGGTATATGCATTGTTTCTTGTGCCTTCTAATTTGCAACTGAATGCCAAAGTGGGGACAAATAACTGCCTCAATAATCCCCCAATTAGCACTGTCTAGTGGAGGCATTGTGTTACCAGTAAGCTGGTGGCCACAAAGGCTAATTAAGTTTATGACTCTAATTAACAATCAGAGTGTTGATTATCTCATTGTCCTTTACAATTGGACTGGCTGTGTGTCTGACTTACTGAGATAGTCTTATTCCCTTAATAATTAAATGATGGATACATGTGTGTTACTAAAATACTCTATTATTTTCATTTATAGCGAAAGCATCAAGATGAATCCACATTCACGCAAGCACCATCAGCAAGTGATCAACAACCTACTAGGATCTTTCAGTATGCAAAAGCATCGGGCAAGAATGCCAAAGCATTGAAGATAGTTAGCAAAGTTCATAAATCTCTGACATAATTCCAATTTCTAGAAGATCAACCCCGACTACAAGCTGCCAATGCAACACGCTGGAATTGCCAGCAGCCAGCTATAAATCATGATTCGCTCAGTTCTACGAATACATATACTGGACTTATTGCATTGGCTGTTCTGTACCAAGTGTGCTTCACTGTGTATTTCATCTTGCTTGTATTAAATTTATGTTTTGTTATCAAATAGAGTTTATATAAATAAAAAGTGTTCCTACTTCAATGATGTGCTGAAATGTAATTGTAATTGTAATTGAATTACATTTCAAAGTAATTGTAATTAATTACATTGTTAAATAGATGTAATGGGAATTGTAATTGTAATTGAAAATGTTGAAGTAATTTTAATTGTAATTAATTACATTCACAAGTAATTGCCCCAAGCCTGCTGCATATATTGCATAGTATAAGAACGTGCTCCATTTGTGAATTTTCAAATCTCAATGTCAAACTAACAATTTTAAGGAGAAAATTATTATCCTCTATAACCAGTGTAGTAGAGTGTACTTTGCTATATTACTACATGTTTATAACAACATCTGTTATACCCTACACTATGAGAGATACGTTCTAATTATGTAAAAAAAGTGGTTTAAACAAAATGAAAACAAACATCTTCAAGACTGGTGATTGGAGACTTTGACGGATATATTTATAACAAACATACACAAGTTTTGTTTCGCTTTATCGACTTTTCTCAGCCTTTTCTCTATATTGGCATTTCCTTATTTATTTCGTGGAAAGTATTTAACTTTATTCTAAAAGTATTATTTAGCTTATTGCATAGTTTTCCTCCAGAAAGTGTTCGCACAGTAACATTACCTAGACCTCGCACTTTACTGTTGTTGTTCGAGCTTTATGGAAACAGATAGGTCGGCAGAATAATTATACCATATATATGACTTTCATCAATGTCATTATATTAATAAATTCAACGGAAGCTGTGAATTTCACCAAATGTGTATTTTTCGGTTAAGCAGATAATTCCCAAGAACTGTTTTTGTGGAATTCCATATAGTGGAATAATGTAGAAATTGTGCATTGACGTTCCAAACAAGAAAGAAGAAAGGCTAGTTTGGTGAATCCACAAAGAATTATATTATTATTTACAGAATATTGGCAATACATTTCAGCTAAACTGTTATCGAACTATGACTTTTGTTATATTTACACGTGGAAACTCAGGTGTGAAATTATGAAAATAATTATATCGGCACAATAACTATGTCTTGTGCACATCCATGTGTACACATGACGTTTATTGAGAGATATGCCTATTTTATATTCATATGTGTAGAGTACAACAATGTAAGTGCTGTGTGGATTCGGATGACCAAAATGCGATATGGAGAACATTTGACATATGAATGGACATGAATGCATGGTATTATTGCTCATGGTGATAATGTAAACTCAATTTATAATTTGTAGTCAAATACTACTAAGCTGTGTTCATAAATTAATGACCATTTGCTGTGGAAACATTAATAAATATTATAATATATTTGTGCAGGTGAATGTGTATCTAAAGTATAGAGATATTGACAGATTCCATGATGAATCTAACAATTTATGATATAGGCGTCTATGATGATCACACTTAGCTGGATTTATTGAGTCTCTAGGGGCAACTGTCGTATTATTTCAGGAATGATTTGTTCTAGATGCCAGGTTGCATATACACTGTATAAACTACTACATGAAAGTGTACTTATATTAAGACATTTACCATTGGAAGCCTTGAACTGCGTGGTTTTTCGTTTGCCAATGGAAGCCTTGCGCTTCATGATACGGATCACTAAACCATTGGAAGTCGTATATTTCGTGGTATTTTCCCGCAATTCTATGTTATTTGTTGGGCAGGAGAATTACTTAAAATGTTAGATCTGAGAAACAGCATTTGCCCGTCTTGCATTTAATTGCTAACTGTTAACAGCTGCTGTTGGGAAATTTCTACCTGATGGTCATTTCAGTATACAATGTAACAGTAGATAACTATTCTAATCGCGGTCCAACAACGACATAACATACATTACACATTGGTTGGAAACTCATACTATCGGATTTTCAGACCTGGAATTTCGAGTTACGATCAGTTTAAGTTCGAAATATTCAACTGTTGAAACAACCTGTTCACCCAAAAAACCAGCACATTATCTGCTTATAATTTAGGTAGATAATCTGCTTAGAATTGACTCATTTTGAGTCCATATTGTGCTGAAAATTAGTCACATTATCGATTCTAAGTGAGCCGATTCCAAGCAGATTATGTGCCGACAAGGACACAAATAAGCCAACTCACGACTTTTGAAGTGTACGCTCTTTAACATGTGTTTTCACCATCGCCCGCGAAATAACGGATATGACTCCACTATCTGCATATTTCAGAATAAAATAATTACAAATATGTATCCATTTCACTGTATAGGTCAATTATGTGCGTATTTGCGCGAGGATATGTTGGTTGAAATGTTTTATCAAAGTTGAGATGAAACACTCCACCCTCCGTCACCATGACGTCGTGTATGAATGACTGCTTGATTCGTATGGTTTATGCTATTACGCGTTCTTAGGAATTCGTAAGCGATGAGTTACAAAGACAGCAGGATATTCGGTCATTAGGAACACACATTTATCATTGCGATATCGTATTTGGGGTCGAAATGACATCTCTCAATTCAGAGGTCTGCACTACAAAATATATCTCAACACATACAATTGACGTAACTAGAAGAGTAGAATGGGCATGGAACACCTTTACCATTTTATTTCTAAACAGCACACTCGACTCCGAACATCATAATGGAGATAGATAAATCCCGAAAGGTCAAACGACAAAACAAACCCGCCTACCTGTGGTCCTGGTGTTAAACCTATGACACTGGTACCCAAGATCTCCCAGATGCGTTGGCAAACACGTTGACTGCGTCTCACATGGGTTCCCATAGCACGGGTGGGACGAGTCCTGAAGACAAATGAGAAATAAATATTGTCTGGTTGATCTGTATTACACATGTATATATATATATATATATATATATATAAATCATTGAGAAACTACGACACCAAAAGTAATGACGTCGAATTAGTGTACTTGCTCGGACATTTTCTATAAATAACAGTCCACGTTCACCTTTCTTTGTTAAGTGAATTCAATAAAATGAAAAATAACCAGCCAAAGGTAATTCCAATATATTCGGACGGGATTTGGACACACTGAGAAGAAACCACTGTGTAGGAACTGTTACATTGGAAGTCGTTATATCGCCGGTTTTGTGATGGTTCTTGACTGATTTGTTACGGTTCCTTATGATTAAAAATAATCATTTTCGGGACAAAATCACGCATAATTAGAGATATCTTATATTATATTATACTTTCCTGAATTAATAGAGGCTGCAGAAGTGCCGTATTATCGAAACCTGAACTATACATCACACTTAACTCAGAATTGGCGAGTTAACGCGTAAATATCACTGAAAATCAAGCCACGTAAACGCAATTCCTTTGTTTTTGGTAGCGTATAAAATATGAAACGCATTAATTTTGAACACGAAAATTAACTGTTTATGCTTTTGTTTACATAACAATGGCCAAAAATATGACAATAACATACTGTTTATGCGATATTTCTTATTTGTATACGGACAAAGTCTGTCTACATTTTGTTGTTCTTTCTGTTTGTGGCGGCTTTTGACGGGTGGAAATATTTTCACAGGATACCCACCGCCAAGGCCAACCGTACCTTTAACACAAAGATACTCCTATTGCGTTCCTACTTTGTCAATTACCACGCTCTCGTTGTGCTTTCTATAGTCCTTGGTACGCTCAAGACGCTGTTGTTGTGTTGCTAGTACGTTCTCAATAAGTTTGGGAAACGTTCTCTGCGCGGCCGCGGAGAATATAAATACCGTCTAAGCAAGATATAAGAATTTATGGTGATCAGACTCAGATGGATTGAATCTATAGGTGCAATAGTCCTATTAGTTGATGAATGATCTTATCAACAGGATTGAATCTCTAGGTGCAATAGTCCTATTAGTTGATGAATGATCTTATCAACTGGATTGAATCTCTAGGTGCAATAGTCCTATTAGTTGATGACTGATTTTATCAACTGGATTGAATCTCTAGGTGCAATAGTCCTATTAGTTGATGAATGATCTTATCAACTGGATTGAATCTCTAGGTGCAATAGTCCTATTAGTTGATGAATGATCTTATCAACTGGATTGAATCTCTAGGTGCATAGTCCTATTAGTTGATGAATGATCATATGAACTGCATGAACTTCTACATAACAGTGTAATTCATTAAGTCCCGTTAGAAGCATTGTCTAGTAGAGCTGATTTCCGTGTTGTAGATTTTCAATAAGACAGATCAGAGTCGGGGAATTAGTCATTTTAAAGTGTACATGAATCAACAGATGTAACAGCAGCAACAATATATATATATAAATATACAATATGTCTAGCACAACAAACGTATATCAGAATCTAAATGGAGACCCTACCGGACCGCATAGCATGCAGCCCGACGGGTAAACGTGTCAGACAGCAGCAACTTCTAAATTCGAATTCCATGTATCGAAAATTACCGTAGCTCTTTATCCATGTGTGTTTGTGAGAGTTTCAAAGTTACAAACAATGCTAGAGGCATGATTGAACTCGATTTGCGTGAAGAGCATAACTATATACACAGTATAATTGAATATGACTGTAATTAATGCCACACTATTAAACTGGATTGAATCTCGAGGTGCAATAGTCCTATTATAGTTTTCTCCAGTACTCGTTTTCGTTTGTCGCTGTTGGGTATATAACATATATTTCCTTAAGTTTCTTGACCAGTTCGCATGCCGAAATGTAGCGTACACATCAACCACATTTAATTCAGCAGTGATTTTGGATTATTAGGTCCCAGTACTTTTGCGGCAAAAAGTCAGTTTGAGACAGTGGATCTGCAGCATGTGGCTTGTTTCCTCGACCCATATATTTTAACTGCTTCTGTTTGTGTTTTAGTGTTTGTCGGCATTTGGCAAATCTGTGGTCAGTTATGAGTGACGCTTCATAATTCTTACTCCTTAAATATCGATCAAAAGATGATATGTTAGCGCGCAGGTTTGTTGGCTCAAATTCGCAGACGTCCTTCTTCCGCACCGACAACAGGAATTCAGATATGAGTTCAAAAGTTAATTCGGTGGAATTTCCTCTATCATTCTGGTTTCACCACTTTATAAAGCATATACAGGCTCAACAAATTCAAGTCATACTCAGTCTTTCTTTTGTTGTTCACATTCTGTACTCTTGGTTGAAATTATCAACATAATCTCCAGACATTTTTACAAACCTCAGATTGTCCGTTCTTCTCTGGTTTCCAACACTGTTGATAGAATGAGCTGAAGCTGAACTTGAAGGTGCAGTGATGACAGGGTTAATTCCGTCGATTTCATCAAACAAAATGCTACTGCTAGGCTCAGGGTCCAACTCAGTTCCACTTCCAGCATCACCAGCACAAGAAACTGTTCCTGTTTTGACGAATTTTTATCAATCTCCTTAAATAACTCCTCAAGTGAAATTTCTTCATTTAATTGGAAATTTCCCCCAAGATAATCTCCGACGAGTGTTGAACGGCCTTCCACATGTTTCGCAAAACGTAAACAAAGCAGACGTACACAGAATAGAAGAGGAAATATAACTCTACTGATGCGCCTGGATTTTGAAATATTCCGGTAGCGCATTGGTACACGCAAGTGAATCGGTTGCACGCGCGAGAAAGTGTGAACGAATATTCTATATCCCCTTCTGGGTGATATCGATGTTTATCTAAACGCGTTTTTGTCTATAATTCACTGTTGGGCGTATAATAAATATTCGTTCATATATCCAATGATTAGTTCATGTGTATTTAATCACTTAACATGGTACGGATAGGAGGACCTCAACGCGTCACTCTTATGCAATGACATTATTTGTAGGTGCAAATATTTAACGTTTTATACTAATGCCATAGATGCAATAATATCTCACAATATAGATAAGTCAATAGAATTCCCATGAAGCAAACATATATTAGTATTGCATTTCCGCTTTGCCCATTCCCGAGGAGATGTCAGTTTCTGATGTAATATATAGTGAAATTGAGTGGCTTGTGAAATTGATAGTATCCAGACCCAAATCACAGCTATTCCTGACATATAGTGGGTAAATTGAAAAGGAACTTTAAAATGAGATCATTGTGACATATTGCACCCATTGTGTTGGAAATTGCTAACTGATACCAACTGTTTAGTATTTCCAAACACCCAAAGGTTCGCAAATTTCCACCTGATGCCCATTTGAGTCTAAAATGTTAACTGAAAGTCAGCGTTTGTCGGAAAACAATGACGATTGGTGATTGTTTACCTTTGGTATCAACCACCTATTACAAATTTGTGTATGTGATTAGCTCAATTTGGCGGTGATTGCTTAGGACAGGATATGATAGGATATGATATTTTATTTCAATATACACATATTAAGACATAGTACATTTACAAATAATGTATGTATATTCGATGGGGTGGCATAGTCAAGCTAGACTGTCTTCCCGTCGTCCCGTTAACGATGAATATAAAATTATGTTATGCTAGGCGGTCAACGTTTCGTGTACGATGTACGGCTATATAATTATGTATCACACACTGGTTGCATTTAAATGAATTATATGCCTGGAGAGTTTTTGTATAGGTAAATATCTTAGGGGTACTCGATGGCTTGTCTATTTCTAGTTAGTGGCTATTATGCTCCTTAAACACAGTGGCTAAACCGTACAAACATATTATCGGAAGTCGCTTACGCCAAGACGAAAAATTCTATTTTTAGAACATAAATACTACAGAAGGATCAAAAGAACACCATAAAAAACACGTCAGACCGGATAGACGGTATCCCCACATCTATAAACGTACGTATAAATTGTACAAACACTTTTGCCGACCGCAAGCGGCTCCATTCGAGCGAAACACTCTTTTTTATAGATAAAAAAGGCATTTGATCACTTCAGAAAATAATTTTCTCGCACAAATTCCATCTTCAAATGTCATTTTAACACATATACAGCATCTGTCGGAAATCCAGCTATATCGCAACGGAACGGCCGTTATGTGTACACCATACATTGACATTATCGTGGCTCGGGTGTATTAACAATCTGAGAGTAGAGACTATCTATTTGGACACCCAACTCGTCAGTCTCTGTACGCCAACTTGTGTACGACGACAATCGCCAGTTGCGACGTTGTACAGGAATCGTACAGTAATGATATCTTCCTTTCGACCCATTTAAACATAACTATTTATTACATATCTATCAACGTAATTCGCATGATCGCACGAGTTTCCAGGCGTGTGATAATTCTCAGAATCGCACTAGTGCAATCTGTCCACGGAACTATTTCATTCAGTGTTGTTAGACTGGTTCTCGCCGTTACTATTTTAACTTTTTCAATCACGACAATAAAGAAACAATAAGCGATCAATCGATGAGATGATTCATTTAAGTAGTTTCATTTCAGGAATATGTTTGTCGAGGCACAGAATTTAATTTCAAACGCATCATTAAAGATGGGTCAAGGACACTCGCGGATAGACTGTCTGATTGTTGCGTTAACTCTAAAATGCCGTTAAAACTCAATTAAATTCACATTTTCTGTACCGGAGATATACGATCGTGATTACTATGATACGGAGATATGTAATAAAAATAGAACCGCATGAGTATCTGGATTTTGACGAATTATCGCACTCGATTTGTTGGCTATCGCGATACCTCTCGTGCGGGACTGCGTCCCGCACTCGAGGTATCGCTCCGCCAACAAATCTCGTGCGATAATTTCGTCAAAATCCAGACACTCATGCGGTTCTATTTATATCTTCGAAATGTAACGTCATTGAACGTATAGACTCTGTCTGAATCAAATAAGGTATTCTTATTAACATTTAGCGACTTTTATTCGACTCCGTAAGTTAAAAAAAACTGTATGTGGGGTGGGGTCTGTATGTTATATTCTGTGATGAAATTGTGTATACGTGGGACTTTACTAATAAACACTACAGGTCGTATGGACACCATTGGTTTATATTTACTGTGATGTGACGAAGGCTTCGTGCTGCGGGTACCTCCTTGGGTATCACTACATGAATATATGCTGGCCAGTCCCGAAAAGACTTACAAATGCTAGCTTCGAGTTGCACCTCTTGTGTTGGAATTTTCCGACAGAGACTCGCAGACAAACGATTGGAGAAAATTATCCCCAACCCCATCCTGGCCATTGGTAGTTCGATTTAGATTCATGTTGAAAACCCAAAACAATGGGGGGTAGATAGCACATTACAAAGTCTCCGGATGCAGGACTAAATATGCCAACATTTTTGACACATATGTCCACATAGGTAAACTTGGCTAAGATATGTGTGGATAAGACATATTGTGTCACAATTGGGACGACAATATTGAAATTGTCAATGTTCGTTAACCGGAGAAACAACGATAGATAGACTGCATTTTATGGTTCACTGTAACTAAATATGTCTTCTGATCATAATATCGATCTGAAAAAGTGTGTTACGGAAGTACCCCGTTAAAAGAGATATCATGCGATGTCGAGTTTGGTTGTACATGCATATTTCAGTTTCATGTCGCTTAAAGCAACAAATCACTCCAAGTGTTGATAATGAGCTTTCAAGACTTGAGGTTCTATGTTTTTCAATAAGTATTCTACATTATTATATTATGCTTACTTAATTTTATTTGAAATGCTTTTGGTACTTATATTGAAAAGATAGAGTTTCATCTCTTGAGTCACGGGAACACTTGAGAAGTAATATGCATGATACGTATTACACGTTGAGCAGAAGTATTCAATTGCGTACCATGCTTTTCCATGGACTACATCATGTAATTCAATAGTAATGTCATAATTCATTTTAAAATAGATCTCAAATATACTTAAAACTTTCAGCACGGTATCTATTAATAAACATAGTTACGTTCGGTGATTGATAAGAACACATTTTATCGAGAAATCGGAAAACGGATGTGGAACAAAACAGTGCCTTCGTTGTGTGATTGAAGGTTAATAATGACCACCGGGAGGCGGAACATGTCTAATATGGAAACCTAATCCATGCACACAAATCCCATCATCACAACTTGACGTACATATTTTTGACAACTAGTGATCAGCAACTTAAAAAACTAGGCGTACATAGACTGATGATTGGGGTGTCCAAATAAATAGTCTCTACTTTCAGATTGTGAATACACCCGAGCCCAGTAATGACAATATATGTTGCACACATAACGTCCTTTCTGCTGCAATATAGTGCGATTTCAGACAATGATGTATATGTGTTAAAATGACATTTGAAGAGGGAATGTTTGCGAGAAAATTATTTTCTGAAGTGAACAAATGCTGTTTTATCTATAAAAAAAAGTGTCCTTCGCACAAATGGAGCCCGCTTGCTATCGATTATATGTCTGTACGGTTTAGCCACTGTGTTAGAGGTCGAGTAGGATTGTATTGAGTGAAGTTGTGGATTGCGATGTTGGGGATGCCACTCAATTGAGCCTAGCTGATCACGCAGTCGGGACATCTTTGATTGTTTAGTTTAATAGTTGCAGAATACGTGTTTATTATCTGCGAATGATTCTATTAACCCTTTACCCAACAAACCGGCCAAAACCGGCCAAATAAAGCTTCAACAGCCTAAAATATCTTCGGTCTGTCTCAATAGAACCATACAAATATGGATATCATTGGAACCGGCTCCTTGACCACATTGTGATAGTTACAGTTATGCCCTGTGCCAATGCATTCTCTTATATATGCGAGTCGACCATAGGTCGCCTCGCATATATAAGAGAATGCATTGGCCTAAAAAAAATCTTTTTTTTACCATTTTTTCTTACATTCTTTAACAATTTTATAATTTTTAATGTGTTAAGCCAATGCATTCTCTTATATATGCGAGGCCATAGGTCGCCTCGCATATATAAGAGAATGCATTGGCACAGTGCCCTTCTGTTGGGTAAAGGGTTAAGCGCACATAATACCAATCATGCATAGATATCGAGTATATTTTTAAAACAGAGGTTATGTGCGGCTTCTATGTTTCTTATTAGATACAACTCGTATCGCGCGTTTTTGAAGCATGAGCAGTTTTTTTTTACCACAAACTAGATGGCTTTGTATTAGAGCATAATATGTTTTATGTGCGCTATCAGGCAAGAACTCTCTTGATATGGTACATGGCATTCTCCATTTTTGAACAAACATGTTTTTTGTATATTGATATACTAGTATTGATATTTTTTATATTGATTCCTAAGAATTTTGTGGAGGATTTGTGCTCAACATATCCTATCTTGTTTAATTCCGTGTCAGTTAAGTAAACCTTAATAAAGTTCCATTTGTCATCACTATTCTCTGGGTGTATTTGCATATACTTGCGTTTTTAGTATTGATCACTGGCTTATTGCTACAGTTCCAAACATAGCTATGTTGATTAAATCATTACTCACTTAACTTTCTACAAGGATGAATTTTGTCCACCAGTTACTAAAGTCGTATCGTCGCGTATGATTAGATATCCATGGTTGTCGAATTTGACATATCGTTAACGTAAATTAAAAGCAATATTGTCCGAGAATGGAGCCCTGGGGCATTCCACTTCCATTAAATTAGATTTAGTGCCATTTAGTCCTTCATATTTCCCACGTTTTAATTAAGTTATTTTTATATACTTCTAGAATATAATGTATAGTTTTACTTACTCTGATTATTTTATTATATAGGGTACGATAACTCAAATATTTATATGGGTTCGTTTCCATAGGTCTATTAAATTTTCGTTATTATAGCTGAATTTTAACAATGCCTGATTTAATCCAGATGTCATCCAGGGTTTGCGTTTTATAAAAGTTTTGGGTTTATGTCGACTTTTGACGAGGAAAGCTAGTTCACATGCATCCATATAGATATCTAAGAAGTTATCGGTTGGTCGACATTTCTATCAGCTGTAACGGAGTCAAATGTACAAGAGCTGAAAAGATGTTTGTAATCTATTTTTGTTATTGGGACTAAAATGTATTTGATTAATGGTTGTTTCGTGATTATTGTTCCTGTTTTAGATAAATAAGCCGAAATGAGCGGATACATCGCATGTAATTATACCAAACTTGCATTCACATTGTAGATTATTAGTATATATATATTATTAATAAGTGTTGCTGAGTGATCAGTCATACGAGTAGGTTTAGCTAAACCTTCTATTGAAAATGTTAAGGTTGGGGCCGAATATTGGAAATTTAGGTTTTTTATTTGACTGATCTGTAGCATGTGTCCATGAAATGTATCCACATTCATTGTACGTATTAATATATTAATTTAAATAATCATTATTTTCCTTCTCCGGTTCGTTCCAATTCTCATTTCATTGTAAAGTTATATTCATCAGAATCCTGAACCTCACTCAGATTTCCGCTAATTGCAGCCATAGATGCATATGATATATAATGAAATGAATGAAAAGTATGCCCTCCACTTCAGGATGAATTAAAGATGCAAGCATGAATATGTAGTCAGTGCATTGATACTGGAGCTGATCGTGATATGATATACGTATCATTTTAATGATGTGTCATACTAATTGCCGCAACTTCTGAAGTTCTCCATCTATGTGACCTTTTGAATGCGCGATGGCGGAAACGGGTTTCCTGACATTAGTCAAACAGTCTTGATGCCAATGGCCCAGAATTTAGTTTTAAGCAGATTTTCACTGTTATAGGTGTGGGGTAGCCCACCCCGATAGATGTGTTACCTGATATGCCACCCACTTACCTGTAATGCTTAAATATGTTATTGGGTCAGATTATGCACCCAATTATGCCCCTCTCAGTTCAGTTTCAGAGTTCTGCTCATTTCCGTGAAAAATATGGTTAGAGTCCGATAAGAAGTTTTCAGCTAAATTTAAAACTATCATTGAAAATGAAATTGTCGTGTCGCATAAGTTACTGGGTCAACCAGAATAGAACATTTAGTTGCCAGTTGATTAAGTAACATGTTTAATAACCTAGTAAATCACACTTTGCTACCTTTATAGAAGAGCAGATAATAATGTTCGGGATATATGTGAAAATATCAACTTTTCTACAAAAAGTTGTGAACAGTTTGCAAGCCATTTTGAGTATTTTTTATGAAAACACATCAATGTGATGCTTTTAAGATGGATCAAACAACAAACACCAAAGATAGATACATCAACAACAACTTTTGAGCGATTGCATTTACAATTTTGGCCGCCATTTTGACAACCAAGTGACAATATTGGTTCCTTTGAGTTGAAATATTCACCAGTATACCTTACTTTTTTTTGCATTGTTCCGTTCATGTTAATATATGACTAGAAACCCAATGGTGATTTTTTTTACCGTGTTCTGTAAAATCGAATTATTGAGGGATCATAAGGGGTTGGATCCCACGAATGGCACTGTTCATTGCTCCATTTATCATTTAAAATGAAAAATACAAGATAAAGTCACATTTTCGAACCAGATTCATACAGCAGAAACTGATCTAGAAGATATTAGTGAAAACACGTTTTCCACTTACGGCTGCCATTTTGACGGCCATCGGATGGCGAGTTCCGATTTCGCCCTAAAAATGTGTCATATCTCGCAGTCATATTTACTATATGCCTAATCTTAAATCGAATATTCCATGGTTAAGACATTTATTAGATTATATAATCACGAAACGCTCTTTATATAACAACGAAACGCTCTTTAAATTCGGAAAACCCCTTACAAGAGGGATTAAAGTGAAAGTTAAACGTGGATCCACATCTTATCAATTAGTATGCGAATATGTACATATTTCATAACGTCATCTGTGCATGCATGGTAGTGGAGTTGTCTAAGTCAAGGGCAAGGCTGTAGAAACGGTGTCACGCACGTACACCTGTACCAATCATTGCCAAATTACTAGAATAACTTGAGACGGTACACGTCATATGCCAGTATTGAGACATGATGGTATAATTACACTAAGAAGACATTCGGAAGCATATTATGTGAAATTGTATCGCATTTAATGTGTGGAAAATATTATTGTTAACCCTTTCTGTACTAAATACTGATGGAGGTGTTTTTTTTGGGTTGAAATTTTTTTTTTGGGGTTGAATTTGTTTTGGGTATGCTTAAGCATGCTATAGCGAATTTAAAAACAAACTGGATAACACATTAGGGGCATGTTATAACTCAAAACTATCACCAAGTATTCATAGTAATAATTTTGATGCCCATGAAAAACGTAAGATTCCCTGGCACTAAACCTACAAAATAAGTCTGTTAAAGAATATAAGAAAAAATTATTAAAATTGTAAAAAATAATAATAACAAATGATTAAAAATTGTTAGGCCAATGCATTCTCTTATATATGCGAGGCGACCTATGGTCGACTCGCATATATATATATATGAGAATGCATTGGCACAGGGTATTGGAATCCGTCTGCATCTGTTTTATTGTTTGTTTTGTTTGTTGTCTGCGTATATGTCCTAAACTTGATCATGTTGTGCATCTTTACTCCAGCTACGCACGTCGAGATCACTTTCCAGCGGTACAAAATCTGGGAACTTATTGATATTGTGACAGGGAAGTTTACAACATTGAAAAAAAAAACTCGAAGTTGCACTAAATAACAATAATAATCTATACTTGAATCATACATTGGATTGATGGAACATCGGTTGACTGATACCGATAATATTCAGATATTACAAAAACCTTTACCACGATTTGAAAATATATATAAGAAAGACATTATAGGGCGTAATGACACGATCGAGAGCTCGGTGGGGAAAATCCAACTAAATATTTTCTTGACTCGGGGGGAGGGGAAGGACATTATATGAATAAAGCCCTTCTTCGGATTGAAAAAGATAATGGTAAAATTGTTATAACAAAATGATATTCTCGAAGGGGCAAAACTGTATTACGAAAAATGCACGAAAAGAACACATATGTAGCTGATATTGAACAATTTGTTCACATGCAAAATGTAGTTACTGGTAACACGAACACACTCCTAAAATTTCTCACACTCTTGAATCGCGTATCTCCGAAAAAGAGGCATCACCACTTAACACGTAGTAAGAATGATATAAGCCCTGGTTCCAGTGGCTTCTCGTGCGACTTTTATCAAATGTTATGGAACAAAATTGGTACATTCGTACTGAGGTCCTTGAACTACGGCTTAAATAAAGGTGAATTGTCGGTTACACAAACAGGGTATCATCACTCTGATGCAAAAATAGTGCAGCGGCCAAACGCCAAAAGTGGTCTGGTACCCCTACCCACGGTAGAACAAGTTGAAATCAATTCTTTTGAAGGATAAATATATACTGTTCACGAAATTAATAGTTAAAAATATCGGAAATGGTGGCGGCTGTTGTCAAATCGACGATAAACGATACCCACCAGTAACTTTTTCCAAACTTTTACGATTTTTGTCAGGCGAAACGTAGCGAAGATCTAACGTATATGCCAACATTGTTGGTGTTTATATTACTACGTCATACCATATCTCTACTTTATAGAAAAAAATAGCTGGCTAATTTTGATTTTCCTGCCATTTGGAGCCGAAAAAATTATTTTCTGCTGAAAAATCTCTTTTTCACAGGGGGGGGGGGGGGGGGGGGGGGGCAGGAAAAAATTTGCATACACAACGCTGAATTTTTTTTTGCGGCACTTTGGACCACCACCCCCTCTTTGTGCAAAAAAAATATTTTTTCCACTCATGGTTTTGGGACCCCCCCCTTTCCAGTCACATTTGAATGCAATTTATCAAGCTGGAGAGCCATTATAGGCAAAAACATCAGGGTGTAGAATGTCCAGTGAAGGTGGCTGATGTTGAGAAACAGAGAATGGTTAAATTAGAATGAACATATATAATAATTATCAGTCATTCGTAATTTGACCATTCTATTTTTTCAAGCATCATCAAACTTCGGTGTACTTTCGCCACCAGTTAAACTCAAATACTAATGAATTATAACTATGAGCACAAGCAATACACTCCTCATGAGATTAAAAACATTTATCATGAAAAACTCAACACAACCAGCTGACACAACCAGTGAAACAACTTTAAAACAATATTTTATCTAATTATTTAGTCCAGTCTTTGCACTGGACTTTGTGTAATGTGCATTTATCCATGAAATGCACTCGTGCTTACTTTATATATTTTTAAAAGTTGCTAGTTAAAGTGAAGTTGTAAACACACAACACACCGGAATATTATATGCTGCCCAGGTTGAGATGGGGTTTTCTAGATAAATGTTTTAAATCTCAAATGAGTGTATTGCTTGTGCTGAGACAGTTCAGCTCTTTTTGTTATGCAGTATTTCATAAAGTGTATATCCTATATATTTCCATTGGAAGTGTGTCCTTATAAGTGTTTTGACTGGTGGTATTAATATAGTTTCCTATGAACGATCCACTCCGATCTTATTGGATTTAATGGAGTCAGGTGTAGCAGTGACTTTCTATGCAAAATGTATCAGATATATTCATTTTCATTTTATCATCGATGTCGTTCAACTGACATTTCTAAATTGATTTTTGAAAAACGTTGAAGCTGATTGAAAAATTATTTAAGTTAATTTAAACTCAGGTGAAGTTTCAATTATCGTTGTGCAAAGTGACTTACAAAATCTTTATCTAATCTGGATTAAGACATGAATGAGTTTAACAAGAAACTTTGGTTACATTTTCTGGTACAAAATTACCCAAGTATTTCAGACTAGACACTTATCAAACTGTTTATTGCCAGTTTCACAATATGCAGTGTACGTGGTTAGATGGATCATTTTAATATTAACAATAGCTAAATGGTTGTAGAATAGCGCATATAAATAAATAATATCTCATTATTTCACAAGTGAAAGACAGTCATGTTTTACTAAGAAAATGCTATTGAGACTGATAGAGATCCATGTGAATGTCTGTTCATTAATAATTGGGTATGTAACACTGTAGCACTTTTGTCTTTTATAGTATTAGTAACTTTGTGCCAGAAACATGTTTATAGATTAGAGAACAGGCATGTTCTACATTTATTATACACATTATTTCAGTTTCATGTATATATATATATCAAGAAACTTCTAGCTCAATTTCATCAGATATTTATCACGGTCATGCAACTACTATTTTCAGCATTCTGTGTTAGAATATCATGTACCGTGGTTCTGTCTCCAGTTTCCAGACATTAAGACCACCTGCAATTAACAGATTCGAACATCTTACAATGGGGATGGGGCATCAGTGCTAAATTGAGTACTGGTCAGTACATACACCACATACCAATACATTAGTTATATAGCCTAAAATGTTGGAAGCATCATAATTACATCGACGCGTCATCGGTTTCGGAAAGAAGAACGCGTAATGTTTTGGGCTCATTTGGACTCGCGCAGGATTGACTTAATAAATCATCATGTTTCAATATAAAGAGCCTCTTTGTTCCTGTTAACTTTGCCAAGGGCGCTATGGGATATTTTGGGCTGGTTTTTGTCACGATACACTTTTCGATTTAAATACATTTACCAAAGGTGCTTTTTCGCTAAATGTATATAAATATAAGGATTAACTGCCATGTGGAAAACAGTCCACATGACAGTTAATCCTTATACTAATCTGAATTATTGTAAAACGTGCGTATAATTCCCATATTCACAGAGAGATGAAATGCGCTCGAATATTTGTGATCTTATTGAGAACTCATAATTGACTGGTCAATCATTGCTGTTAAATTCAATTCAATTGAATTTATTGTATAACTCATCGTCGTGTATTGACATAATTGAGAGTAATATAATAAATACAATTAAAATATTATAAATTATTGCATTGCACATGCTTGGTGTACATTTGAAATATAAGTATAGTGTTTTTGACCAAATATATATACACGTGTATATAATAATTATGTGTACATAATATGTGTATATAGTCATTTCAATTTGTTTGTTAATTTTAAATGGGGGGTGGGTAGGATAAAGAAACAAATAATAATGATGAATTATGATCCGCGGGATATGGACGTTATATTTTGGACTTTTTTAATATACAAAGCGAGGTTTACCAGTGTTCGTCTATTGCCACAATTAATCAATTCGGCTAGTTTAGATATGTTCGGTCTTCTGTAGTAATAGGGTTTCAAATATTTAAATATCAGATCATTCAGGCATGGGCATACTAGAATAACATGCAATTCATCCCCTAAAGCATCTTTACATAGAGTACACACTCGTTCGTTGTATGGGGTATCTGTCCATGAGCCATTTCGACTGGCAGTCGGTGGTTTCTGATCCTAAATCTTATAAGAAGGACCACAACTGTATTAATAAGAGTTTGCGATGCCCGTCCGCCGGGATCGGTTACGTGTAAATCGGTGAACTTCGGTCACGATCACTTGCGTACTTTCAATGCAGCACATACAACTATATGTTAGTGAGTGTGAGTTAGAACGGGCAGATGTCTCCCATTGATCGATAAGTACATGAATTCTATGAAATAGCTGTCAGCTACGCATTATCCTATTTATTGCAAGAAACATCTGCAAATCGCATCGATAAAGTTGTCATTTATAAGACATATAAGTTTTATGTTCAAACTCTCGAGGCGTTTTTTTCTAGCACTTAGCTAACTACGGAAACCCAATCGTTTCACTGAAAACTGTGTTTTCTCCAGTAATGACAGCGGATACTCATTTGTTCGCCGCGTGCGGTTAATATTGTAGGATAATGGATCCTACACTATTTTACGCCGATCCATTATTTTAATAACGGATGCTCAACATCGAACTTAATGGAAGGTTATTTCAGTGTGAACGATTCCATTTTATATGACTTGTAAGGAGCTACCAAAAATATATCCATATATATATATCTATACTAGACGATGTTGGCACGGGTTCTAATCCCGACATGGGCGAAAACCAGGACTGCTTTTCAAGCTTGTCTGGGTTGAGGGTTTTCTCAATGTGCCATTCCGATCGATACCTGACCATTTCGATAATCTTTTCACTGAAGCAAGCACATTTGAAAAATGAACTCCCATACTGAGTCCGTAATTCCTCCATAAAGCTCATATACAATGATTTTCAAGTATAACGGTGCTCTGACTGACAACTGGAAGTATATTAGAAGGGATATTCATATAGCCTCTTCACTCCTCACGGTGTGGGTGTCTAACTTTGAATTACAGGCAATGAATTTTCATACTGTTAAAATTTGCACTCGATTTGTTGGCGTCCCGCACTCGAGGTATCGCTCCGCCAACAAATCTCGTGCGATAATTCCGTCAAAATCCAGACACTCATGCGGTTCTATTTTATTACATATCTCCGTATCATAGTAAGTTGACTCATAGTCGTACATCTCCAGTACAGAAAATGTGAATTTAATTGAGTTTTAACACTGAATGAAATAGTTCCGTCGACAGATTGCACTAGTGCGATTCTGAGAATTATCACACGCCTTGAAACTTATGCGATCATGCGAATTACTTTGATAGATATGTAATAAATAATTATCCGTGTAGATGTAGTCGTACTCTCGCGATCGAAATAAACGTACCGTGCCTATACGCTTATTTATTTCCAAAAAAAAGTACGGTGCTTATATTTGGGATCCTTACGATTTTTTAGCCGGGAAATTAATAAACGTAAGTCACTAGCAAAATCCGAAGCAAAATGTGTATATTTTAAACAGAATTCGCCGACGAATTGTAATAGCGCTGGGCTTCCCACATCTAACAATGATTAAATATACTGAAGTTTTATTGAGAAATCGAAAATGAAAGTACAATCAGCCAACAGAGTGCATGCATGGACCTACATTATATGACCCCGCTGCCATCTGGACTGGTAACGTGCATGGACGCGTCCGAACTTTTGGGCGAATAGTTGGCTATTTACTTGAGTGATCGATTCCATTTTTAACCAACGAGGGGTAGGCCTAGGCCTATATTCATATGATATCGCATATGGTTATCATTGCGAACTTGAACAGGTCTAACAAATACACGTGTTCCGTACATTGGGGGCACATAGGGTGCTAACTAGTATGAAGCGTATTTTGTTCTTTATAAATAAATAAAAATGAATCGCTTTGGGTTGGCCGAATGTGCATGTATCAATAATGCTGCGGCAATGCTGGGTAGAAATAATATATTGATTGATCGTGATCCTCGCCAGCCGACCTTGTAAATTCCATGCGCGGACTTTTCAAATCTACGTATTTTGATTAGTAGCTGGGGTTTTTTTTAAATCACATGGCTCACAATAAAAATGTAAAATGTTTTCCGCGATAGGCATAAAAAAATACTCATTGAAACAAAAACAAAAATTAGCAGATAAATATGAGAAAACAAAATATGAAAATGAATTGGCTGAAGCGAAATTTTTTACGGAATAAAACAAAATTGTGAAGCCCCCATGCCTCAGAGGAATATATCGCAAAAATCATTGAAAAACGCCTAATCTAGTGATGCCAACTTGATGATAAAAGCTGATCGAGTAGTCCCATGAGAAATTAGTTAAACAACAGAGGGACGGTGATTGTTCATAAAGCCCCACAAACAGTACAAATAATGTTCAGATATTGTACTTATAGGGCTTACTACATAGGGCTAATATTTATAATGGCCAACAAATGTGGACTAAATCACGAAAAAGTACCGTACCCAATATTCTACAGTGGTTGAGGTATCAATTAGTTATGGTATCAATTTATTTCTCTGAAAGATGTGGGCAACTGGGTATATCAGTCTATCAGAAACACACACAATCACCCTGTACTATTAATATCGCGCCCCGCACTCTTATTTATATGGACCCCCCCCCTGTACTTTTATTTCACCCCGGCTATTATTTGGATCCCGATCGAGAGTAGTGCTACAATCTCTCTGCACCGTCCAAATGATTTCTAGAATGTTACATTGTTGCCGGAATTTGGTGGATCTGTGACATTTGATAAACAATTATGACAGTTCAAACTCTGATCGGTGAATTGTCGATATGTACGGTAGAAAGTCTATCGTAAATCCGAAATCCCAATGTCGCAGACAAAAACAAAAATAGAACAGCTTAACAATTTTAATCAACGTTACACAGACAATGCAGCCTTCAACTTATGACGTCACAAGTGCGGAACGTCGCTTTTCATGGTTTCGCCGATTCAAAAATATTTTTCCGTGACGTCGTCTTTGATGACGCGCTGTATCAAAACAGAGCCAGCGTTTTGCAGAAGCGACTTTTACTTAATGCGCGCATATAACCGAAATAGTCGCGACCTACACTTAACTTCTTTCTACATATGCTTTTTAGATAACTACTACTAGTGGGGCGGATAGATGACAAAATCGTGCATTTTATGGTAAAAGCACCAAACTGGACACGCATGTACTACATATAAAAATAAGACATTTTGGATATCATGCCAAGCTGGAGAATGCCCATGGTTGCCATGGCAACCGTTTTGACAACAAATCTTGTTTTTTTCTCAATCCCAACAAATATGCATCGTTATGACTCAGTTTCTGAACGAAAAACAATGTTTTATGTACTTGTACTGAAAAGGGATCAGGCTATATATCCATTGACTCATGTGTCCGTTATAGTTGGGTAGAATCAAACTGGCGGATAAAATGGCCGCCATTTGTTTGAAAGCCCCTATTATTGGCTGCATGTATCAACATTTTATTGAGATGTGTGTACATTTTTTATTATAAAATGTACTTTGACAAGAAAATATAAACTGATAAATCACTCTGTATATATATAACAATTCTAAGGATTGCAAAACAACAAGAATAGGCTAGAAGATGATGGAATAGCGTAAATATAATGCAAAAAAACAAACAATGGGTTGTTTGTTTTGATTACTATAATTGATGGTTACAATGACACGAGAAGCATTTCTATGATATAAAACTATCTGAAAGTTGATTATGACAATCTTTCGCGTTAACTTTATATCATATCATTTTAGCGAGTGTGTGTGGACAATATTGGTCTGGTACAAAACTGCTTGGCAACCGTTGCTATGGAGCTACGCGATTACCTTTGTGCAGCTATAATTACACTTACTCACAATTTGACAAGCAGCTAATCATTGTGGTATTATATGCGCAACATACAAGTACCGCAAGGTTTACATATTTATTATATTAACTATAATTCTTCCAAATAGAGGTAAGCAAATGTTTTTATTACGAGCGTAGGTGCAAATTATGTGCGACAAGGTATATTAATTGTTTACATTTGCAATAGCAATATCGTGAGATATGTGTAATTCCCTATATAGTTGTTATACATCTGAAGTGTGCTAAAATATTATAATATATTATGAGAATCAATCGTGCAATAACTCGTGGCATTTCGCCGCTCCAATATGGGATAAAACATTTGAAGACACTCATTCTGCGATAAGTGACATTCAAGAATGTGCAATGGATAGTCATGTATGAAGAATTCATGACAAATCGCCAGTCAATTCTGCTAGTTGTGTGAACGCACCCTAAAGAGTTGGAAAAATTTGCATACATGTCACTGTTGGCAACACTTACAGTAATGTCCTAAGTAATCGACATCTTAACCACAGCAGAATTATGGGTAATTTTCAGGATTTAGTCGGAAAATATGAATATTTATTTCCGACTAAATCCTGAAAATTACCCATAATTATGATGTGGTTAAGGGTCGATTACTTAGGGCATTACTGTATTTGCAATTGCAACTGCATAGAGCAGTACAGCGTAATGATGCCCTCGAGAATTTACACTTGGTTTTGCACCCATTCTTGCAACCACTTCGCAATAGTTCTTGGCAACCTTTGGATGCTCCAGGAAGATCGGTCCATGTCACACTCCAACTTCCTTCATAGTAGCCTGTCATTTGTATAAAAAATGGGTTTCGTAAACAAAATTGGGGATTTTGGGCAATGTAGTAAATCGTAAATCCCATATACTGGAGACATTGGAAACCATTGTTGATAAGCTTCTTATCGATTAGTAGCCTCAAAAAATGGCGTTACCATAGCAACAATATATGGTTTCTGACAATTCTGGAAAATGATCCTATATGAACTATTTTAGTGAGAACGGTGGACTTGTTGGTGGATATAGTTATATAATAATACTTGTATGCATACATTCTCCAACACGAACCGCCAGCACTGATCTCAAGAGTCAAGGTGACTATGAAAGGTCAAGTGTGTTTATCACTTCATGTGATATTACCATAGGCTGATTATTACTTGTGTGAGAGATTTTACGAAACATGTGACCGGGCCAATTGGCGACCCTTAAAATTAGAAATCGCTCTTCCCGATAGACCATGGCCACACCATTAGTTGGGTGGAAAGAGGACACAATCGTCAATTTTATGTTAAAAGCATCGCAGTTAGCACACATGTATATCACACAATTATATATCACTTTGGATATGATCCGAATAACGTACACCGTTGGCATGGCAACCATTTTGGTGTAATCACCTGTTTTTTGCCATACTCTATCCATTATGTATTGCTAATGACCAGCAACCTCATATAAACTGTTCGCTGTGCATCTATTTTAATTGGGTCATATACTTGTAAGAACATATAAATTTTATATATGGGTAGATTCAAAATGCTATCCCCAACAGTATGGTAATAGGACGCATGTACGCCAATAATAATAATAATAATAATATATATTTAACAACAGTTGAGCATTGATGCTTTTATTTATTTCAAGATATTGTCGTAGAACAGGGATCAGTTCAGTTGAAGTGCTTTAAAGTTATCGCCCTGGGATTACTCAAGTACACAATTTAAAATCCATATCTCAGGTAAAACATCCGCTTTGCGAAAACGACCGAGATGTTGCTATGAAAAATCCGTTTATCAACTATGCATCAAATCGGTCGACGTTTGTTCAAGTTATATATCGCGATAACGACACATAAAGTTTTTTTAAATAGACAATGGGCCTTTTGTTTCTGTCTGATTGCTTTGAAAAATTCGACTGACTGAATACTAGGAAAGGATAGTTGAATACTATTTCAATAGAACACAAACATTATATGTAAGACAGACGTAGAAAGAGAGATAATATAGAGTGGAAGACAAGGTATATAGATAGAGAATGGAGAGAGAACGCGGGAAGGGAAATATGCTTCTTTTATATTTATATTTTGTCTAATAGATATATAAGGTTATTGTTATTACTTTCGGCGTAATGGTTGCGTGTTCGGTCAATGGATATGGATTTTGAATGGTTTAAGTGATTAATCCTCAAGAGGAATGAGATTGTATTACTTGTTGTGCTTATCAAATAAGCGCATCTGCAGCCATAAACTATTATATTGGTGTTGGGGTCCTTCTTCATAAAATGTTGGTACATGTGGAAGAAACAAGTATATTATAACGGTATATTTTGAAGGGGGGGGGGGTTACTTGTTTGTCCGAAAATATAGTCTCAAGAGTTCCGAAATATATCAATGACCTTTTTTATAAACACTGAGAGATTCTTGGTAATTCTTCTGTTGTGGTTATTGAATAGTGCTGCTAACTTATGGTCCCAGGTATTGTACGCGTATGTCTTGGGGTTCAATACATTTAAGGATGACATGGTACTCGTCGCCTATTTCTGAGTTGCCGAGGGCATATAATCTATCCGAATATGGGGCATTGGTCCACGTGCCATATTCTATTGGGAGTCTGTGGTTCCTCGTTCGGAAGAAAAGGATGCTTTGCACGACTCGGTGGTTTGTTATTGATAGGTAACTTTCTCGTTCAAATGAGGTCTTGATAATACGATAAGAGGCGAATTTACTGGATGTTGCTATCGATTGTGCATGGCATGATCATCGATACTCATTCTCATGATAGCATTATGTATTCAAGCAAGTGTACTAGTCATCATAATTATAAACCTGTGGATATATATACATAATCATAATATTTAATGAACATTGAAGTAACTTCCGACATATATATTAGCTTACCACTAAATCCGTTTATGTTATTGTTCTAATTGGACGCTATGCCATTGGAAATGCATACATGGATGCTCATGCAGTGCCATATTCGTCAAATGTGTTATAGTTCATGAATAACTGTTCGGACGTTAGAACGATCAACCAATTAGTTTGTAAAAGTGGTCAATATTGGCCAGTTTCTTTGCAAAAGACGTAAGCCTACATTCTTCCCGAAATTTGAATGCCATTGTGCGCAAATTTCATCGTTTAATCTTCTAGTCTATTCCAGACAAAGCAATTTTCCAAGTAGATCTGGAGAGCTTCTATGAGTACTATGGCCTTTCCTATAGAACGTTAATGTCAATAGAACGTTGTTTGATAAACCAATCGCTAATTATGGACCCCTCCAATTCTGATCTCTCACGATAATCCAGCGACAAAAACGGCACCAGTCTCATAAGAGACATATACAACATCACAAAACAGCAGGTCTGTCTTGGACAGTAAACGCCCTTTGTGCTTGTCGTGTTTAGTAACTCATTCATCGTTTTTTTTAAATATTTTAGAGTTTGTGAGTTGTTAGTCTTGGATCGGATGTTAGAATAATGAACCAATTAGTGTGTAAAAGTGGTCAATATCAGCCAGTTTCTTTGCAAAAGACATAAAGGCTACATCCTTCTAGAAAATTGAATTGTCATTGTGTTTCGCAAATTTAACGGTTTATTGTTCTAGTTTATTCTAAGCAAAGTCATTATCAAGGTAGACCTGGAGAGCTTCGATAGGCATTATGGTATTTCCCATAGAAATTTAATTTCAATACAACGTTGTTTGATAAACTAAAGGCTAATTTTGTACCCCTCTCCAAATCTGACCTATCACGATAATCGATCGACAACAAAAGGCCACCAACCTCATATGAGCGATCTACAACATCACAACACAACAATTGTGTCTTGGAGATAGTAAGCGCCCTTTGTGTTTGTCGTGTCGAGTTACTCATTCAAAGTTTTTCAATTAAACATTAAAAGTTCTCTTCCTGCTGGATTGGTAAAAAGTGACACTTGCCAGTCAATATAGGTGATCGTGGCAGTGAGGCTCAAGTTGCCTCTTCTCATATCGTTAAGGCTACATACACATACAGACAATACGTTCACAACTTAAAGTCTGCAAGTAACGGTATGACATGTTCAGACTAAAACCGGACCATTGTCATGTGCAAATAAATTATAAGTACTTGTATTAGCGTGTGTACCCCTCCCTTCTCGCATCCCTGAATCGAACGGCAATTTGATGGAAACAATTTGATGGCGACAAAATGTTTTACCAAATGTTTGGTCGGTATCCGTGGTGCATGTCATATATATATATATATATATACCAGCCAGATAAACATGTATCACTTAACATGGCCTATGAATAAACCCACTTGTATGACATGATATACTCGATATATACAATCAAATACATACAACTGAGCAGTATTTGTTATGTGCTCCATTTTTTACGTATGCATATACATTGTATATTAGCAGTTATTATGTATATATGCAAAATTATGATGTTGGGTTTTATGTTTGAACATATAGGCCGGAGTCATAATATCAAGTTTAAACCTCCGACTTTAAACCTGGTTTAGACCTACATTGGTGGTCAAAGAGCGCATCTTGTCGTTCAGTTGTCATTTAATTGATAACTATATTCGGTGGTATGAACATGCAGTCAAACTACCTTGTTAACAATCGGAACAATATGTAGGCCGATAAAACGCTTATTGACACGCCATAAATTATCGCGAACGCGTGCAGGCTCTTGGAATGTATTCATTGAGAAACAAGTATCGCTCAAGGACCACTAATCCATTCGTATTCTGCGTTTAAACAAACCTGACAAAGGGCATGTCTCTCGACGCGAGTTTCAAGTGCTGTTCACCACTTTGTTTGTGGTTTTCCGCAAGATGCTTTATCCGAAAAGACAAAAGTTGGTGTGTTTACATGTATGTTTATATAGACAGATTATGAGATCTGTATAACTATCCGTCCGTCCATTCGCAATTTGTTGTCCTAACCCCAGAACCGCTGTTGTGGGTTAAGTAACTAGATAGAACAAGTTGTAACGAACACATTTGTTTATTGTTTCTTGTCTATTGTGTGTGATTGAAGGATCGACTAATCTAATGTACAGCATAAGAAACTCATCTGACATCCAAGTATTAAGAATAAAGTTATTCACCACCCCGCCAACCCACCAACCAATACATAATTTCAGATCGCAGATTTTTATTCGCAATTCAACTTCCAGTTCTATAAAATGATTGTTTATGAATGAAGGATCGTCTAATCAAATACAAAAATTAGAAACTATCTACGTCCGAGTTTAAAGACTAATGTTATTCGCCACCCCAAGTTTGAAGAATAAAGTTATTCGCCACCCCACCCAATTCAGAAGATATTTGTTCGCAATTCCAGTTCTAAGAATGATTGTTTTTGATTGAAGGATTATCTAATCTTATGCACAAAATAACAAACTCATATGACATCAAAGTATTGAGAATAAAGTTATTCGATACCCCACCCCCAGCCCACACCCAACCATCTTACAGAATTTCTTATCGCAGATTTTTGTTCGTAATTCCACTTCCAGTTCTATAAAATGATTGTTTATGATTGAAGGCGTCTAATCTAATGCACAAATATATATAACGACCATATATACGTGGAAGGATTCCCTTGTGACTGCCATGGTTCGGGCAACGCAGCCGATTTAGCAACACAAATTGCAATGTTGAGCTCCGTGCACGACTTCAGCCCAATTATCTAAAATTTGGAAAGGGTTATATGGTTGCGTCCCTGTCCTATAGACGCCCACCAAGTGGGCGTGCATGAACATGCAAGGATTCCCGGGAGGCCGCCATGCTTCTAGCTACGTAATCATGTTTATGGGCTGCGAAACGGTTTTCAAAAGCATTTCTTTGTTTTTTGTAACATCTCCCAGTCTGTTGTTGAAAATACGTATGAGTTTTAGGTCCTGATGGATCTGGGGTTTCTCTATCCATATTGTCGATTTAATTGTTTAAATACCAGAGGAGCAGATGGTGGCGATTTTCGGCAATGTCTATATAGTGGTATAAACGATACGGCGTCACGATATCGGGAAGAGAAGTCCCAGAACCCAAGACACTGGCAGGTATACCATGAAGAGATCAGCGATCCTAAACGCTCTGTATAGTCACACCGACTATCGACCCATTGGCCAAACCAGGGACTATAGCCTATAGTACATGTACGAGGCGGCGCGGCATTTCCAAATTAATTGTCAACACACCTCATACCACCCGGACAGCATCTTCATGTATACGGTATTTTTATTTGTTTATATCTGCATTAAGTATACACTAATACTATAAAAGTCTTGACTTCTTGTTTACATTCAGACAGGATGTCACCCGGAAAACTAGCAATTGATTTGTGCCTGATATTAAGCCAACTTAAGTCGGACAACGATTCCAATATTTATAACCAAAATATGCAATATTATTATGTATATAGTCATTCTCCAAGACAATGCCAATTTGTATTGTAATATTTTTAAATCAATCGGATAGGAATTTCATGAAAGCATTGTCATTCTGTGTACGTGGCATCATTTATAAGACTGTAGCTAGATTTCAGCCTTGTCACTACATGCCCAGCGTTACCTATATCGATTGGCATGTCTGTGTCGCTCGTCAAAGTTTCAGCAGGAAGTGAATTCTGACGTTTAAATGTAAACCGTTGAAAGAAGCACTCAATGTGATAAATACAAAAGGCTTTCTACCACCTAAGGCGCACCTGTTATTCTGGAAATCCATATATTAATCTTATGAGACTGGTTGCATGTTGTGGTCGCCTGCGAACAGAATTGGAGAGGTGATTAAAACTCACTCTTTAGATACTGACACACAATGTTCTGTTGAAATGAATCTCCTAATTGAAAATACCGCTAGGTTTATCGACGCTCCGTGTGTCTACTTGGATAGATCTTGAAACTTATGATGCAGAATAGCTTTTACCTCCCTTTAACCCAATTGCAAATTAATTGATTAATCTTGGCATCTATCACAAAGAAATTGGTTCATCGTCCGAACAATGACTAAAACGCACACTGCCATACATATTTAATAGAAAACATTTTTGAAATAGCATGATACATCCTAGGACCCAACTTTATCCCGAGCCTGTGTACATATTCCGTCATTTTCCAGTCATTTTTTAAAATTTGGCACAGATATTAAACATCGTTGGAACCTGCAATTCTGAGTTTGGTTGGAACAATTTTTGTCGAGTTCTTGCCATTTTTGCCGACTTTTCTAAGCTCGTTAGCGCAATAACTTGAACAAATATTACCGATTTTAACAATGTTTTGCGTAAGAGCTGTTTTTAAAAAATATTTTGAACGAGTTCGAAAACCAGACTTATGTGCCAAGACAACCACAGGGACATAACTTTCAACCCGGGAAGAAGATAGGAAATCTCTGTCAGAGGGGCGCTCGATTACCACACATATCAGCGTCGCTGTTGACCACATCTAGATCACAAAAGTACTGAGCACCAAATCGAATTAGCGAGCGTCCATGCAATAACATAGGGAAATGATTTGTGGAGTAAACAGAACACGGTCTTGAGGATTAGCAAGACCAGATGTATCGCCTAGAAAGCTACTGAAACCAGGAGAGTTAATAGGACCCATGGGGAGATGACGATAACTCAATTACCCTAAGTACGATGAACCGACGCGCCGTGAAAATACACATGGCCGTCATTAGCAGACACTGGGTATTTTAGGAAGAAGAAGCCGACATGAGAGGAGAGTTCTAACCAGTTTCTATCTGACCAACACAAGCGATCATCACGAACCCTCGGACGCTTAGAAGAGCAGAGTGGAGCAATGGACGGAAATACAAGGTAAACATTATGCTCTTGTATTTCTAACAACGCCCCACTGATGCGCCGACGGAGGAAGAAGAAGAGCAGACGACAGGAAGACGAACTCAACCGGAACTCAACCGAGTAGAAGACAAGCAGACACACACAACCTATGAAGACGGAAGAAGATCCCAACCCAAGCAGACGACAGGAAGAGAAACCCAGATACCGATGATTGAACATTATTGACTTTGTTATATATAAATAATCAAACCGTTCTGATAGCCTTAAGAGTTATATGTACCCGTATTGGCACATATCTCTTAACTGGTGCCTTCGAGCCAGGATCTGAACGCTAATCACAGACACAACGTGAAACCAGAAGAGGAACAGTGTGCACAGAAACAGTGTGGGAAAATTCGCAAAACGTGAGTCTAATTGTTTATTATCATAATGGCTACCCAACAACAACAATCAGCTGGTGTTCTCGCCCCATTGACAGAGTCTATCAATTCTCAAATTGCTGCAATGGCCATGACTACGGTGACACAGGTAGTGACGTCATTTGACGGGGACCCCACGAAATACCACGGGTGGGTCAAGTCGATAGAAAAATGCGCGATCCTAACCGGCGCTAACGAAGCAAAGAAGCCCTATATGGCATTCCAGAGCGCGACGGGCCCCGTATCAGATTTTTTACAAAGATATTTGGCCACGAATCATAACGCCACGTGGCAAGACACAAAAACTGAATTATCTAGTCGATTTGCCGAGATAAATGACATTCAATTCGCCTTTTCGATGCTAAGAAAAATCAAGCAAAAACAAAACGAAAATTTACATGTGCTTGCCGAACGGATTTTGGAGATCGCGATGATAGCATACCGAGAGCAGCCCGGCGGGATCAACGCGGTTGAAGGCCAACTCGTAGGGTTTTATATTGACGCTTTAAGAAGCGACAGTTTGAAAATGAAGTTGATCAGGGATGCGCCGAAGACACTAAAATTGGCAGCCGACATCGCCATGCGGGAAATGGGGATCCGACGGGTATTCAACCTACGAACGGGCCGCGAAAATTACAACGAAAACGAACCGGAAGCAATGGAAATCGATAGTTTCAGAAACAAACGCGCGAGAACAACCTGCGAGGTGTGCGCAAGCGATAATCACACGACCCGAGAACACAGATCACGCCCGAGACAGGTGCATGTCGATGCGGTGGTTAAACCACGAACGGTCGAATGTTGGACGTGTCAAGGTGATCATTTCGCTCGCGACTGCCCCTTTAAGACCGAAAACCGGAGGCACGTATCTTGCTGGGTTTGCGAAGGTAACCACTTAGCTAGAAATTGCCCCTCCAAATCCGGAGGTTCGAAGCAAAATCAATGGAACGCGCCGGTAACGCCACCTAGGGGAATCCGCCGAGATCAGCCGAACCGATCACGTGACATATCCCATGATACACCGCGACACAGCCGGAGATATCCGACATTAAACGAACCGCCACGAATGATGACCCCGCCCACATATGCAAAAAACTAAGGAATCCTCTCATTGAGGCCACAAATGGGAGGAAATATAACATAAATATTGTAGGGAACCCCAGCTCCTGTTTAGTTAGAATAGGTAAAAATAAATATCGCTCATTAGTGGATAGTGGAGCGGAGGTATCATTGATTCACAAACGCGTCTATGACGCATTACAGTTCCGACCGAAACTAACTAGGGAACACATCAACCTTAGCTCCGTGAATGGGAAGTCACTGGGCGTACTTGGTAGCGTGGAACTGACCTTCAGAATGGCGAAACTAAAATTAACCCATAAATTTTATGTGGCGAATGATATGACCCGGAATATGATCTTGGGGAGGGATTGGTTGACCTCTCGGGGGGTCAGACTATATTATGATCTGGGATGCCTCAAGGTCAGTGAGGTGTACGTCCCATTGGAATCGGACGCGCACATAGCTTCCCTGCTGAGATTGACCAGCAAGGTTAGCTTAAAGCCTCAAACATCAACTTTATGTATGGGAAAATCAAAAAACTTAGCTTCTCTTCGCAAGTCGACATTAGTAGAGGTGGCCCAAATCGAGACAGGCTACCTAGCGTCAGAACCCGGTCTGGAAATCGGCAGCTCCATTTCTGGGGTGGGCAAGAGGAACAAGGTCCCGGTATTACTCGTCAATAACACCAACAAAACGTTTCGCCTACGACGGGGCAGTGTAATCGGCAAGACGGTAGTGTGTGACCATGGAACCAGCCGCGAAATTAACTCTTTGTCACAAAGCTCCCAGTTCCCGACGACCCGTAATTACCGCGACGATGGCTACGCCCTTAGACGCGCCGGCCATAACAGGGGAGACAACTCTAGGTCAGCGCGCGCTACCGGCGAGAAAAGATTAAATTTGGCCGAAGTTTCGTGCCCAGAGCGATACCGAGAAACACTGATAAAATTGTTGAAGTCCAACTCGGACATCTTTGCCGACAAAGATACCGAGCTGACACAGACGAGCACAGTCAAAATGCATATCGACACGGGAAACCACCCTCCGATAAAACTTCGCCCGTATCGCACCCCTTTGAATAAACGACCGTTGGTTGACGTTGCCATAAATGATATGCTAGAAGCAGACATTATCAGGCCGAGTTCGAGTCCTTACTCAAGTCCGATTGTTATGGTTGATAAGCGCGATGGCACCAAACGATTTTGCGTCGACTTCAGGCAATTAAATGCCGTAACCAAACCTATGTCATACCCACTTCCGGTTATCGACGATATTTTGGCACTTCTTGGAAAATCTAAATTCTTCACCGCTATCGATCTCAAAAGCGGTTATTGGCAGTGCCAGGTCGCAGAGGAGGACAAGCAAAAGACGGCATTCGCTTGCCACCGAGGTCTCTTTGAATTCAACTCCATGCCTTTTGGGCTCCGGAACGCCGGAGGGGTTTTCTCCCAGCTGATGGCCCAGGTGTTATGTGGGATGGGTGATTACGCCATTGCCTACTTAGACGACGTCCTCATCTACAGCGAGTCCCTAGAATTACACTTGGAACATATCCAGAAAGTCTTTGACAAGTTGCGCCAACATACACTGAAATTAAAATTAAAAAAGTGCCAATTCCTAAAGCAAGAAACACGGTATTTGGGTTTTATAATTGATACCGACGGCGTCCGACCTGACCCCGACAAGGTCAAGGCCATCCGGTCGCTTGTGCCCCCAACATCAGTAAAAGAAGTACGTTCCTTCATTGGCATGAGCAACTACTACCGCAGATTTGTCCCCTCATTTTCGCAAATCGCTGAACCTTTGGTACCAAGCTTGCCAAATTTCGTTTGACAAACTAAAAGAAAATCTCACGGCAGTGCCTCTCCTGGCCTACCCAAATACGGCCACGCCCTATACATTGTATACTGATGCAAGCGACCTTTGCATCGGTGCCTGTCTGACCCAGTTGGGCTCAGATGGCGTTGAAGAACCAATTTATTATCTCTCACACAAACTTAGTGATACTCAAACCCGATGGCCAACTGTGGAGAAAGAGGCATATGCAATTCACTTCGCATTACAAAGGTTGGACCATTACCTTCATAACGCCACTTTCACGATAAAAACAGATCATAAACCATTGAAGTATCTCTTGGAATCCCCCATGCAGAACAAGAAAATTCAACAGTGGGCTTTGGGCATAACTGGATATAACTGTAACATTGAGTACATAGCTGGACCAGATAATCACTGCGCAGACCTGCTCAGTCGAACGCCACCTAATGCTTATACGGAACAAGAGAAGGCAGAAGTAGAGGTAGATATCAACGACAATAACCTTACTGTCGCCGAGACCCAAGCGGAAATCGCCGCCTTGAATTCGTCTCGATTTAAACCCAAAGACTTCGCAAGCTGCGAGGTAACCCCAAAGGAACTGCCGAATAAAACTCAAATTGGTCAGGCTTACCAACCTACTAATCTACTGTTCAACAAGCCAGGCTTCAACATGCTTGAGGAACAAAAGAAAGACCCGGAAATTGCGTCAGTTCTGGAGGCCCTCGACAAAGGCGAGGACACCCGGAATGACAAACACTTGATGATTGACGGGGTACTCTATTACCTCTCGAGTGCTGACGCAGAACCGACCCCACGCCTTTGGGTGCCCGCACATCTTCAAACCAACATAATCCAACAATACCACGATGATAACGGCCACGTGGGAGTAGACAAAACGCATGATGCGATTAGGTCGAAATATTTTTGGCCCAGACTGTACAAGGAACTAAACTGTTACATTGGAAAGTGCGTGACCTGCCAAGTCAGGTCTCTGCAAAAACAATCCCCTAAAATGCAAATAACGGACACGCCCCCCTACCCTTTTGCCAAAATTGGGTTGGACCTATCAGGGCCCTACCCCACGTCGCTATCGGGTAACCGCTACATTATCAGCTTCATAGACTTATATAGCGGGTGGGCAGAAGCGTTTCCGGTCAAGGACAAGTCGGCCGATAACGTTGTTCATCTCTTGATCGACGAGATATTCCCGCGACATGGATGCCCTCTAGAAATAATAACTGATAACGGCAGTGAGAACATTAATTACAAGGTCAGGGACACTCTGAAGGCCTTGAACATTCACCATGTGACTACGTCTTATTATCACCCCCAGAGCAACAGTAGAGTGGAGAGATTTCACAGGACTTTTAAAGACATTGTCTCAAAGAAAGTGGCAGACCAAATAAACACGTGGGACGTCCATTTAAATCAAGCACTACACTGCTAAAAATTTGAAGATATATAAACGTGTCACATGTTTTATTAAAATTGGTAGTGTTTATAAATATACGGATCATGTGTTTATTTGTAACATATGAAATCGCTAGTGTTTATAATAAAACACTCGACATGTTTTAAACAGTTGCATTACTATCTTCGACAGTGCAGCACTGTAATTTAAAATCTGAATACAATTGTCCAATTTATTAATTCAACTACAAATTAACTTTAAAATAAATATATGTGGTAATAAATGTTCTTAAACAAATTTTTATGGCTAATTGCACTTGTTGCGTGTGGTATAAAACGCCAGCGTTTATATATTGATGTATGTCTAAAAACACCAGCGTTTATGACTACGCGCGAGCGACTTCCCCGACATGTATCATGCTGTGATTTGTCTATCAAATAGTCTGCTGGTGTAATACAATACCATTGATATGGTAGATTTCGGTGACTTTTGAATGGAATAACATCTGTGCTAAGTTACCACGAATGGAAAGCCAGTTAATTTTGGCCTCATTTAAATCACACTCTGCATTGTGTCTGTTTACTGTATCTATTTGTCTGTGATGTTTATAACTCAATGTTCAATCAATTCTTCATATAATAACAGTCTTCTTTGGATTTTGTGGTATCGTGAAATTGAGGTAAGTTTATATCTATGGTATTAGCAAGAAGTAATGCAGATATAATCGATCTATATCGAAATGAAAAGGATATATTGTAGATGTGCATGTCATCTGAAATGGATAGGGTGACACTATCTAAATCTCAAACTCTCTCAGTTACGCGTGTATCTGTTTGAGTTGCAAGAATATAGAATCCGTTTTGGGGGCTACTCTCACCTGTGGTAAAACAAAATTTAAAGCGGCACATAAGTTTCAAACCCTTTATTCTAAAATCATTATTACTGACCGTATATTATGTATCTGTCTTGCACGTACGGTTGGTGAATGTCCAAGTTCGCGATTGTATGATTTAAGTGACTTTGGTGAGCGATTTTGATTTGCGTCTCTTACAATGATGAAAATTTCCCGTGTATTAATCAATTCAATGGTTCCTGCATTAGTTTTTCAATATTATAAAGTTCGCTGTCAAAACAAGTCAGAATATCAACAAGTATCCGTATTAAACGGTATATAATATGACCGCTATATATACGAATGATCTAAGTTGCTGTTTGCTTTTCAGATATTTTCACTAAAGTTTAATTAATTAATTTTAAATCTTCATTGTTTCAGGATTCTGAATGACCAGGCAATATTACAGGAGACGGGAAAGTTAAGGAACTGGCGAGATATAACGCAGTTAGTGTACACAAATGGAGGACTGACGGAGCACACGAGTTGTATATTAAACGGCACGAGCTGAGATTTGAAACCATGATTTAAATATTATGAAGAGCATGCAGTGATAAACTGAAACACAAGCTTTCCGTGCACATAGATTCCATCAGTGATCTGATGATCAGTCATCTTGTACTCAAAACAGAGCCAGAAGATTAAACTACCACTTCTCTCCAAAACCTCGGAGATGGTCCCAAATATGGGATTCAGAGCCATTATACGGGATATACATGGATTCTACATACGACGAAATATAGGCTATATATATATATATATATATAGAAGTTCAACATACAATATGGTCTATACCGTATAACTAGATATACAGTATATGGAACTGCACGGCATTGGACTACACATAAAGAATCACTGGATTATATCAGGAACTATATACACATGATTTATCAGAACATGTTTTAATTCACAGCATTGGGTTAAAAGAAACAACGTGACTTTTAATATTATCACAATGGATTTATCAGAAACCACGTGACTTTAAATATTATAATATGGATTTACAAGAAACCAACGACTCGTACCATTATACGACATTTGAGTAATTTATGGTTTTTACCCTAATTCCATGACTGGAGCTTCCTGAAGTTTTGCGAAAACCATATTCCAATGCATTCTCTTATATATGCGAGTCTCCCATAGAGAGCCTCGCATATACAAGATAATACATTGGCCAATCAATATTGATCTTGTAAGCCAATGCAGTATCTTATATATGCGATGCTCCCCATGAGAGACTCGCATAAGTAAGAGAATCAATGGCACATGATATTTAATGCTGCAACAGCGCAGCTCCCGTCATGAAAGTGTTAAAGGCACGTGAGGCCTTAGTTGTCAAAAATATTCATATTTGTTCCAATCACCGTAACAGAAAAAACATTAAAACGCATACAGTTTCGTTCATATATACCATGACCATCGCGTAAACAGCATGTTATCATAAAGATTTACTATATTTTACCTAAGCAAGAGCCTGATTGTGTTACAGAAGACAGCACAATGCTGCTGGCTAATCACACACAAATGGCATAAACGCTCTTTATTCGTTCCATATCAGGAATTCACCAACAAAGAACGCTCTTTATGTTTACCATCATAATATAAACAAACACCAGAAAAGTAACTTTTTATGCTTTTGTTTACATAACAATGGTCAAAGATATGACAATAACATACTGTTTATGCGATATTTCTTATTTGTATACGGACAAAGTCTGTCTACATTTTGTTGTTCTTTCTGTTTGTGGCGGTTTTTGACGGGTGGAAATATTTTCACAGGATACCCACCGCCAAGGCCAACCGCACCTTTAAGAAACAAGGTGGATTCAAAAATGACAATTAATAACAATTATAGATAAATATAAAAAAAATCTCAATCTCCGCAAACAAATCCGTCTTTAATTCTAAATGTATATAATATTCTACATTCATTCAACGTCGACCAGTTATTTGCATGCACATGCACGAGGATCACATCGAACTAGTTCGAAACAACCTAGTTCCATGAGTTTAAGAACATTTTGTGTTCTTATCAAATTGACGACCAATCGAAACACTAGTTAACCAATGAACATTTTGAAGATGATGTTGAACAATTTGTTGAATTGTACAGAAATTTGTTTTTGAGAATAAAATATTTATAAACACATCGGGTGTTTTATTTTCATAATAATAAACACGTCATAGTGTTTATAAAGTGTGTCTGGAAAATCAACACGTTGTGTGTTTATCATAAAACGCTATGACATGTTTTAATATAAACACTAGTGTTTATTCATAATCCGATAGAGTGTTGATTTTAAAACACTATGACGTGTTTTTATATAAACACTGGTGTTTATTCATAATTGGATGGAGTGCTTATTATAAAACACTGTGACATGTTTTTATATAAACACTGGTGCTTTAATTATAAAACACGTGTGTTTTTACTAAAACAGACCACATGTCTTATAAGTGTGTCTCTCAGGTGTTTTTAATTAAACGCGTTTATAGGAAATTATTTTTTGCAGTGTAGCTGCGATTCGATTTAACAAAAATGAAACTTCAAAATTCTCCCCCTTTTTCTTGTTGTACAATCGAGACGTCGTGTTCCCAATAGACAATCTCCTAAAACCCAGGCGTAAATACGCGGGAGAAGATTACCATCAGATAGCGCTGCAACAACAGCACAAATCCTTTATGATGGTACACAAACACGTGAAACAGGCGAAACGCCAACAAGCAGCGAAATTTAACAAAAAGGCCACAGACACCAATTTCGAGATTGGCGAGGCCGTCTATGTGAAGAATCATTTACGAAAAAGCAAACTTGAAAGCAAATGGAAACCCTACTTCCGCATAACCAAGCAAATAACGCCCGTTACTTTTGAGTTAAGGAATCAATTAACTGGGAAGGTCACACAATCCCATGCTGAACATATGCGCCAAGCCAACCTGGAATGGGAAATCCCCAAAACTGACAACAACAAGCGTGCTCAAACGTATGTTGTTCCCCCCGAAGACGAAGATAGCGACGTTCCTGCCCCTAACCATGTGGGTGGGTCTTCTGGCGATGAAACAGAACCATTACCAGATGATGTAATCGCTCGATATCGGAGACAATGTTCGGACTCCGATGACGAAGACGTCCCTTTAAGCGAGCTTAAGATGCGCTTACAGCGTAGAAAGACGCGACTCGCGCGCTCAGAGCCGCTACAAAACCCTGACTCGTCCATGGACGAGAGACCAGACCCGAGTGCCAAGGCACGACGCGCTCCAGCGCCTCGTCGACACGGGCGCAAAGTAACAAAGATGGTTACGAGTGATGACAGCTCAGAGGATGAGTTAATGGAAGTGGCCGCCATTGAACAAAACCCTCGTGAATGTAGGCCCGTACCGGCCCCTCGCAAGTGTAAGCAGCTCATGAATGGAGCGAGCAGCAACTTAATAGATAAACCGTTGTTTAAAGCCGTGCTATCAGCAATAATAATAGAGTGCTCGAAACAGTGACCTGGGGTCTATTACAGAAGAATGCGACCCTACCCTTAACTGGCTTATTGGCAAACCTAACCTGGCTTCGTAAATGTTGAAAATAGTTAGCCCAACGCCCCAGACCGAATCGCGAATAAATAGTCATGTTCGGATCAATGACAGGTCGCGCGCCCCATGAAACCCGGCACGTGCGCATGACGATTTAATAAATAAAGCTTTGAACTTTGCAATCGCGCACCGAGAGATAACGTGCACGCCGCCACCCTTAGGGTTACTACGTTTGAGCGCACCCCGCTCAAATAAACACGATCGAAAATATGCTCACGACTGACTTAGTGAACGAAAAAGTATTACCCCAATGAATGGTAGAGATGGCCAGGGTGGTATTTTGCCCTAGTAACGTAGTTACAGTAGTAATTTTCATTATCTTGACCCACCGATTCTGGTGGAAATTTGTTAAACATCAGTTGCCAAGGTTAGCCATTATGTACAGTAAGCAGTTAGACCAGCGACCTGAGGATATCCTGAATGCCGTGTTCAAAGAACCCATCGACGAAGCAATGGAGACGGATGCACCAAAGCCGTCTGCGCTATTCCGGGACAACACTCAGGAACGCCTACATGTATATCCAATTATAGCCGTCAGAGGCTGACCACATCTGTGGCGGATTTGGATTAGTATTAATTATGTATCGTATATTAATGTATTCCGAATTTCCTCCGTAATTATTGTTGCGCGGATATCAGAATCATTTGCATGTATATAGACATTTATGCATTTCATATATTTCAAATATTAATTGTTGCATAACGATGTCCAGGGTATTATAGTTGTATAATCATCAGAATGATTATAGCAAGCGTTGAATAGGGACTATAAATCCCGACATTCAGTCATACGTTTTGATAATTGAAATCAATCACCCCGACTTATCTGGTGTTTAAACTGTTCGTCAACAAATCCATCTATATAATTAGTTGTAAATTCCATTTTCGTATTGGGCCGATCTGACGACCCTCAAGCGATACCGATAAATTGGAAAATTAACCATTGTGTATTCTGACTGTGTCATTTGTTCTCAAACCTCACACAAATATCCGTTTGAGTATTACAGGCTGACCATGGCGGTGGAACAAGGGTCGACCAGTTGTCAGAACCTACCCCATACTCGGACATTGAGGACGAAAATACCTCGACGTCCGATGATGACGAAAATGACGACGCCATGAAATTTCAATCATAGTTTTACACCGAAAGAGTCACAGCCAGTGGGTCGGAGTTGTCTGAGAGACGCCCAGACGACCCGATCTACACGGAGACGACCGACATCGAACCAGCTATCCATCGCCGATGCCGCTGTTGCGAAACACTTCGACGAATCATCGACCTGCTGCGCAGCGACGAATTGGACTTGCGATTTCAAGATCAACTTTAAATCGAAAAAGTGAAGGAGTAATGTGCCAAGACAACCACAGGGACATAACTTTCAACCCGGGAAGAAGATAGGAAATCTCTGTCAGAGGGGCGCTCGATTACCACACATATCAGCGTCGCTGTTGACCACATCTAGATCACAAAAGTACTGAGCACCAAATCGAATTAGCGAGCGTCCATGCAATAACATAGGGAAATGATTTGTGGAGTAAACAGAACACGGTCTTGAGGATTAGCAAGACCAGATGTATCGCCTAGAAAGCTACTGAAACCAGGAGAGTTAATAGGACCCATGGGGAGATGACGATAACTCAATTACCCTAAGTACGATGAACCGACGCGCCGTGAAAATACACATGGCCGTCATTAGCAGACACTGGGTATTTTAGGAAGAAGAAGCCGACATGAGAGGAGAGTTCTAACCAGTTTCTATCTGACCAACACAAGCGATCATCGCGAACCCTCGGACGCTTAGAAGAGCAGAGTGGAGCAATGGACGGAAATACAAGGTAAACATTATGCTCTTGTATTTCTAACAACGCCCCACTGATGCGCCGACGGAGGAAGAAGAAGAGCAGACGACAGGAAGACGAACTCAACCGGAACTCAACCGAGTAGAAGACAAGCAGACACACACAACCTATGAAGACGGAAGAAGATCCCAACCCAAGCAGACGACAGGAAGAGAAACCCAGATACCGATGATTGAACATTATTGACTTTGTTATATATAAATAATCAAACCGTTCTGATAGCCTTAAGAGTTATATGTACCCGTATTGGCACACTTATCCGATCTTTTCTACCGCAGTTATGGCCCCTAGTTTGACGATTTTTCTTGATTTTCAACATTTGAGGTTTCCGGATGATGACATTTATTCCGGACATATCCAATCCTTCAGTTAGCTACCGTCTCCAGGGACATTGTGGTCGGTCGACCTTTTATTTAATATGATTTGCGACTGTCATATCAGTGTATTATTTCTAGATGAAGACAATCCAACTCGACCACCCATCGGACACTTGAATTATTCTAAACCACACAACAATCGGCCGCGCCGTATATATCGGTACCAGATTCCTAGATTATATCCACGGTTCCCACTCTACTTTCCCACCCATCGGAAACATGAATTATCAAAAAAATGCTCTTCATTGTTCGGTCCACAAAATTTTAGGAGACAACGATACGATTAGGTGCCATTAACTTAGCAGGTATAATTCCGTACGTTATGACGCATTAAGATTCGTCGACTAAGATTGTTAAAAGTAACATCAGGGAGGTACAGTTTCACCTATGTAGCCTCTGATGTCTACATATACAGAGTACATACAGTTTGCATTGGTGTGTGGTACGGTATATATCATCTAATTCAAAACCAGCTAAATAATCTTTTAATTCTTATTTAAAAAAAACCCACAGATTCACCCATATTAGCATTGCACTGTATCAACCCAATTTATTGTGCTGTAATGCCGTTGAAGGTTGTTTGTGAGTTTGTGAGTAGCTTCATATCTGCCCTTACATAAATTCCATGAATTCCGTTACTAGTTCCCAGACCAATCCCAGTTTCTAGTTCCCAGTTCTCATAATATAATAATAATCGTTACTGAATCGCCCACATGTATGTATGCATAATCACAGCAGCTACGGTGCCATCCTTTCTGGATTCTTCTTGTCCATCTAGAAATCACAAACCAGGTCACATACGCTCGTCCAGCTGTTCAAAATTGGGCGTAGGTCGTGCATGGGGTCAACATAATGAAAAAATGTCAGTTTTCGTTGTTAAATCGCCTGCGTAGGCATAACCATAGCAACCACTAGGCTACTGTTCTGGATTCGTTTTGTGCCGCTACTAGTCCATCTAAAAATAAAAAACTAGGTCACAATTAACCTGTCCATCTGTTCAAAAATTGGGTGTAAGTCGTGCGTGGAGGAAATTAACAATTTATCGTTGCCAAATTCCAATATATTATGCATAATCACAGCAGCTACGGGGCTATCCTTGTGTGTTCTTGTGCTGCCATCAGTCCATCTAGAAATCACAAACTGGGTCACATACGCCCATCCAGCTGTTCAAAAAATCGCCTTTGTTCTGACAACACTATTGTTTGTAAAAGAGCAGACAAAGGAGGTGCACTGGTGATTATGGAAGTGACCGACTATGCCAACAAATCGGAAGATACACACTTGGACGATCGTTTTTACAAGAAACTTCCTACAAATGAGGAGAAGTTTGTCACAAGGTTCTCTAAATGCCTATCTGATAAAGAAGCCGAATATCTCACAAAATTTGAGATGAAATGCAGCTCTTATGGATTACCCAAAATTCATAAAAGTCCCACAATCCAACAGGCAATTAAAGAACAGAATTCCGCGTACATCCGAGTGCCCAGGTGTGGATAATATGGTCACTGATGTTAGTCGGGAAAGTTTCTTTTGCATGTATATACAGTTGGTGTTCGAGATAAATCAACCAAAATATCGCAAAATTTCACTGAGTGAACATTTGGATGAATGTGGAAAGAATCAATATTCGATCTTCCCATTCCAAAAATTGTTCTAAGCAAACAGAATACGCCGAACCCGGAAGGAAGATTTCTACGTTGATCACTTCCGATGCAAGCTGAATGCGCCCAGGAAATGACGTTGCATAAAACCGCCGATTTCCGCAAAGTTGATACAGTCTTCTCCGTGAAACGAGGAATCTAATCGTGTGATTTCAAGATGGCAAAAGTGGCGCTATTTGAGTCAGGGGTGCAGTGCAGGGAGAGGGGCACCAAAATCGCCCTTCCGCAAAAAGCCAATTTGGCATTTTTGGCGGCCATGTTTTTCGGTGGTTACCATGGCAACCATGGGCTCTCCCTAGCTTGGCATGATATCCAAATCCACAAAATATCACCTCAGGATGTTGTATACAAAGGTTGTTGCTTTTACCATAAAATGCACAATTCACCCTTTTTTTTACACGGAGCCGCCCTACTATACACCAAATGGATTCAATAGTTTTGCTTTATTGCAATATCAATGTGCTCGAGATGTGTTCCTGAGTAAACCTTATTTTCGGTGGGAAAACAAATTTAAAGTATTTTTTAAAATTACAAAGGTTGTGATATCCAGAAATTGGAATGAGGAAGGCGTAGTGTGCTACTATTTACAGACAAACAAAATAGTGAGTCGATCTGGAACTACTTCTTAATATATCAGTAATTTGAACTATCAGAATTTGACTCGCCTGTTTTCGAGGTACTATTGTTGACATTATCACTGGTATGTGTGATGGCAGAAACGAATAAACGCCATATTGTCTCACCAGTAAGCAGCGCCGACTAAAGTATGTCAGACAAAAGCAAATCTTCTAAACCAAAGAAAGTTGTGCCAAGTAAAAAACAGAAAACAGACAGTAATGAAGTTAAAATTCCTAATCATCCACTAAAATTCCATCCTGTTTCAATAGAACAGACATTGGTAGAAAACTGGAAACTCTGGCGACAAAAAGTGACCTTGAAGTGAGTCTGAAGGGAATGGTGAAAAGTGAAGACTTGGAAAACATTATATTAAAGGTGAAAACTGAATATGACCAGAAAGTGGACAACATAAAGGATGAATTAAATGGGAAATTGTTTGAAATTGAACAAAACATAGATAAGCTAATGGTTACAACAAATACTCTACAGAATGATGCCAAAGCAAAGGATGATGAAATCGAACAATTAAAAAGGCAAAATTCCAAACTGATTGACACAATCAATAATCTAGAACAACAAACCCGCAAAGAGAGTGTGCGCATATATGACATTGCGGACAAAACTAATGAAACTTCAGATGAGACTGAACAGATAGTTGTCAACTTCTGTAATGACAAACTGAAGATGAACCTCAAACTATCTGACATCAGTATTGCTCATAGACTTGGACACTATGCACAGGGACAACACAGGGGTATAATTGTTAAGTTTGCTCTGAGAAGAACAAAAAATGATGTGATTAAGGAAAGAACGAAACTAAAAGGACTCAAAATTGTAATTAAAGAAGATCTCACACAAATAAACAGTTCTTTCATCAAAAAGGCGAAAGACACGACTGGAATTGATGATGCATGGAGCATGGGCGGTAAGGTCTTTGTGAAATACATAGATACAACTAAGAAGAAGAAGACCATCAGCAATGTATCTGAGATATAATGAACTTGTCTGTGATATTGAAACATGTAGGTGTATAACATGATATATTATGTGAGTCTATACCTACTGGTTCTATGAAGTATTATCAAGTATAATAGGACATATTATAATCGAGTATGTGAGTCTATAATGACTGATATATTATAGTCTAGTATGTGAGCTTATACTGACTAATTATATGAAGTATTATTGAAGTATAACATGATATATTATAATTTATTATGAGAGTCTATACTGGCTGGTTATATGAAGTACTAGTCCAATTATAAAACGACATAATATATAATGTGTGTCTATACTGACTGATTATATGAAGTACTATTCAAGTATAACATGTTATATTTATAATCTATACTGACTGGTTGACTATTCACATATAACATATATATTTATTGATGTTCGCCAACGTGTGCATAGTGCACGGCCGGTAACGAGTTAACGAAGTTGTCCAGTTTGTTTTGGTCATTCAAACTGGGTCAATACCGCGCCGTCTGAACGATGCTCAAGGCAATCGTAACGACGAGCTCGTGTGAGCTTATTCACACGACTGATTTTGCATTGGTTTAACTCGCTTGACACGGTGGTCAAGCTTCATTCTACTCTTGAAGTTTTGCGTTGTATCGTTCGCTTGTTTTTGCTGTTCGTCACATGGTTATCTGATTGCGATTTCCAAGAATCTTCTGCTGGGGAAAAGAAGTCACAGTGATGTTAGTTACGAGAAACATTATTATTCAGAGAAGAAGCCCTGATGTATGTTACACCAGTATACGTTCTTGAAACAAAGACATATCAAACAGGCATTAAGGATGTGGATTTCATGCACGGTTAACCGGGGAATGTTCTTAGTGTGATACCACTGTTTCCGGACAATAACACGTGCAGCAAAGAGGGTGTCGTGGAAGTCCTGAATGATGTATTTAAAGTAAACGGAATAATTATCGGATTCGAAGAGACAGAAAAGCAGACATCACAGATAGTAATAGCTGCTTGCGGACATAAACATGTGCAACAAAGAGGGTGTCGTTCAAGTCCTGAATGTTGTAGTCAAATCAACATAACATTTCTCGCATTCGAAGAGACAGAAAAAGCAGTTATCACAGATGGTCAAGCTAAGTAATTTTGTCATGGCGAAATTATTTTCTCACCGTTCTGAACACGGAAATCAGCCGGTACTTTAACAATATCACGAGTAGGCAATTACAACAGTCTAGATGTAATCATTTTACAACCAATTCGTCGAATTTGGAGCAAGACTACACTGAAAGTCCTTTTCGAACACAATAATCGGTGATATGGCTCTGCGATTGGTCGCTCTTGTCAGCCTTAGAGTATATTTATATAATACCTAATACTCGATAATATGCATGAGATCAATTACGTTACGAAATTAATCCATGTTGGATTTCCCATGCCACTTAGGTCATTTAATTTTCTAGAAATACCTTATGCTGCCGTATAATTGTTGTGAAAAGAAAATCGATTGCTGTTTAAAAAATAATAAATACAGTATCTATCATATCGGCACGCAACAAGTTAATCAATTAAATCATAAGGTATCGCAAAATAAAGAGGTAATTAATGCATCAAAATTAGTAGCCCGCAAACTATTGCGAATATATATATTTTTAGCATCTTGCATTGGAATAATCATTTTCGTATATGTTTATCGGCGACATTTCGCACTGTATATAAATGATTACTGATGTTACGCCCATAGTATGGGTGTTTACTGCGTCGATGTCCTGGTCGTGCCAATGGAGCGACGGTGATATCTGACAGGACAACACATTTCGGGTTTCACTACAATTTTTTGAAATATCACGATTGGCGTGATTAGACGAAATTTTTGGGTATTACTAATTTAGTGTCACACTCTTTCAGAAGCCGAAACATTTTGACATTAAAGAGGTACTGTAGTCCAATGTGGTTGTTGGTTTCTACATTAATTGTTTCGCAGAACAAGTCAAACCGTTTGACATTCTTTGCCTGGCTGCCGAGTACGAAGTTATGTTATAGATGGCAGATAAGCCTGAATGCAAAAACAGAACTTTTTTCACAGATAAAATGTTTTTGTAGAGTTTCAGGCATATGTATCATATTACATGTCATTATATAGTACCGGTATGCATAATAGTCCCATATATTCCTTAATGTTATTATACAGTCAATGAGGGGCTCGACTTCATGCCCGTATCAACATAAGTTTTACACGTTGGTGCCATGCGTTTCCCATTCCACTGTCCGTTAATTACTTTCATTACGAGTTATACATAGATTCGTAACTTAGTTTATGACTGGAGACATAAAGTAACGCTAACTTAAAATTAACACGTTTGAGTTAAAGTGATCTGACACACTTGGGTAAGGTTGTCAAATAGAATGGAGATCTTGCCGATATGAATTATGTTTACGAATATGAATTCAAATTGACAACTCATCACACTGTCATTCTGATATATTAATTAAAAGCAATGACTCTCGACGTCAAAATCATTTGTGTTTGTTTATCGCCGATATTTGCGTCCCGAATCCAGATGTAAATATTTATATTTGACCGCAGTTCAGACGAATATTTCTATGGAGTGGTATGGTCGATTTCTTTGAAATGTTTGGCGATGTTAGTAGAATGCTACATTCCCCAAGTTGGCATAACGATTGAATACTATCTTATCAATTGTATACACCCGAACAAGTCCATGGTATGTCTTTAAGATAACTTGTTAACCTGAACGTTTAGAGAATGCATCTTTGACACATGCTAATTATGATTCTATATATCTGTATTGAAGTTATTACCTGGAATCTATCGAAATTGATGTACATTCTCCCTTTAATTTGTCAGTTTGATTCAATTAAATCAGAACATGATGCGTATTTAAAGGCTAATATGTTTTTTCGTAGCTTTACCATTCATTGATATTACGTTGTAATTTCCAGTGTGATACAACCACCGATGGTAACACTGAGTTACGTTACAGAAAGCGAAATTCCTTTGATTGAATGAATAGTGCATGTAACCAGAAACCGTATACAAGTCATATTCTTTTATAAAAGTTAATATTACACAATTTATCAAAATGAACGATGAGTTTGAATATTTATTCATAATTACACGTATATATAACAAGGTTTTCTGTGATACTTCTATTTAGCCTGTGTTTTCACAGCAACGTATTTTTGCTTTTTGCAGGTCATCGACTGTTATACTGGTGCGGTCGAGCATTCATTCTGTGGACGAGCTTTGATTCGACGGACATAGTTGCGGATGTCCACCATACTTACACAATGTTCCAGTGTTGGCATCTGGTTCAGGGTGTAATACGAGATATTGATGCCACCATTGTTAGTTTAGTAAGGACCTATTCGAAGCAGTTATATATATTCGTGATATGCTTTGTTCGATGTACCGGATGTTTAACCAGGAGGAGAATGCATGTCATGGCCCAGATGCGGTCATATGTGTTCGTACGGATGGGCATTCAGTTGGTATTTTGTGAAATGTTGTACCAGATGAGTTTCAGTTAGGACACAGATGTTTCAATATTAATAGCCCTGATGCGGCTATATGTGTGCTTGTCCGGGTGGACATTTAGTTCTCTTGTGAGTTATTGCGACCAGACGAGGCGTTTCAGTTATGCATGGCTCATATGTGGCTATATATGAGTACATGTACGAACAGTTATTGTTAGTTATTTTGTGAATTGTTTCGCCCAGAGGAGGCGTTTTATTTACGGCCCAGATGTGGCTCATGTATGGCCCAGATGTGGTCAGTTGATCCAAGGGATCATGGGTGCATGTGCGAAAGGCACTTAGTTGTTATGGTGTTACTTTTTTCGCCCAGAAGAGGCGTTTTATTTACGGCCCAGATGTGGCTCATGTATGGCCCAGATGTGGTCAGTTGATCCAAGGGATCATGGGTGCATGTGCGAAAGGCACTTAATTGTTATTGTGTTACTTTTTTCGCCCAGAAGAGGCGTTTTATTTACGGCCCAGATGTGGCTCATGTATGGCCCAGATGTGGTCAGTTGATCCAAGGGATCATGAGTGTTTGTGCGAAAGGCACTTAGCTGTTATTTTGTGAATTGTTTCGTCCAGACGAGGCGTTTTATTTACGGCCCAGATGCGGCTACATGTATGGCCCAGATGTGGTCACTTGTAATGTATGCAGGATCATACAGATCTTTGTTCGTAATATTAATTGATTAGCAATAAAGTCAAAGCATCTATGAAATAACATTAGCTCACACATAGTGACACTTGTTTAGCGTTGCTAGACAGATATACGTCAATATCAATACGGTACTAGTATAGATTTTACAAATGAGACGTCGTGTCGCCTACATTATTTCCCCTAACTTTGTTGGTCTATCGCTACACTTCACGTTTGTCCATTAAAGTTTACATTTAACATCATGCATTCGTTGTAGTTATTCCATAAATACTTTATGTTCGTTCGAGCTGCAAGCGAGTTAGAACATAAATATATTTATTGATGTTCGCCAACGTGTGCATAGTGCACGGCCGGTAACGAGTTAACGAAGTTGTCCAGTTTGTTTTGGTCATTCAAACTGGGTCAATACCGCGCCGTCTGAACGATGCTCAAGGCAATCGTAACGACGAGCTCGTGTGAGCTTATTCACACGACTGATTTTGCATTGGTTTAACTCGCTTGACACGGTGGTCAAGCTTCATTCTACTCTTGAAGTTTTGCGTTGTATCCCCCCACCCACCACCCCATGATTGGGAGATGCTTGTAACACTATAATATTCATCATTTCATGTCTTATTTGTTTATGACTGATACACTTCACGTTTCTCCATTAAAGTTTACATTTAACATCATGCATTCGTTGTAGTTATTCCATAAATACTTTATGTTCGTTCGAGCTGCAAGCGAGTTAGAACATAAATTATAATTCAATCTATTATGTGAGTATACTGTCTGGCCATATGAATTACAATTCAAGTGAATATTTAGGTACATAACATGATATATTATGAGTCTATATCTACAGGTTAGTTGAAGTACTATTCATTATTCTAGTATAACATTCACTATTCTAGTATAACATGACATATTATAATATATTAAGTGAGTTTATACTAACTGGTTATATCAGATACTGTCCAAGTGGAACATTATATATTTTAGTGTATTAAGTTGGTCTAGAATGCCTATGTTGTAGTATATTTGGTCTGGGTTGACTGGGTATATAAACTACTATTCAAGTACTATTACATGATGTATTATGGTATACTATGTGAGTCTATATTGACTGGTTATAATAAGTACAGTTCAAGTATAACATGATATATTATTATATGTTATGTGAGTCTATACTGACTGGTTATATGAAGTACTATTCGAATCGTAACATGATATTATCTATTTAGTGAGTCTATGCAGAATGGTTATATGAAGTACTATTCAAGTATAACATGTTACATTATAATCTATACTGACTGGTCATATGAAGTACTATTCAAATATAACATGTTACTAGTATATATCAGATAATGTCCAAGTAGAACATGATATATTGTAGTATATTAAGTTGGTCTAGATTGTCTATATTGTAGTATATTTGGTCTAGATGACTGGGTATATAAAGTACTATTAAAGTTGGTCTTGATTGTCAATATTATAGTATATGTGGTCTGGAATGACTGGGTATATCAAATACTATTCAAGTACCATTACATACTGTATTGTGTTCTATTATGTGAAGCTTTACCATACTGACTGGTTATATGAAGTACTATTCAAGTATAACATGTTATATTATAATCTATACTGACTGGTTATATGAAGTACTATTCAAATATAACACGTTATATTTCAATCTATTATGTGAGTATACTGTCTGGTCATACGAATTACTATTCATGTGAATATTTAGGTACATAACATGATATATTATGAGTATATATACTGGTTATTTGAAGTACTATTCATTACTCTAGTATAACATGACAAATTATAATATACTAAGTGAGTTTATACTGACTGGTTATATCAGATACTGTCCAAGTGGAACATGATATATTGTAGTGTATTAAGTTGGTCTATAATGTCTATGTTGTAGTATATTTGGTCTGGGTTGACTGGGTATATAAACTACTATTCAAGTACTGTTACATTATGTATTATGGTATACTATGTGAGTCTATACTGACTGGTTATATGAAGTAAAGTTCAAGTATAAGATGATATGTTGTAATCTATTATGTCTATACTGACTAGTTATACGAAGTAGTAGTCAAGTATAACATGATATATTATTATATGTTATGTGAGTCTATACTGACTGGTTATATGAAGTACTATTCGAACCATCGAACCATAACATGATATAATCTATTTAGTGAGTCTATGCAGAATGGTTATATGAAGTACTATTCAAGTATAACATGTTATATTATAATCTATACTGACTGGTCATATGGAGTACTATTCAAATATAACATGTTACATATCAGATAATGTCCAAGTAGAACATGATATATTGTAGTATATTAAGTTGGTCTAGATTGTCTATATTGTGGTATATTTAGTCTGGAATGACTGGGTATATAAAGTACTATTCAAGTTGGTCTAGATTGTCAATATTGTAGTATATGTGGTCTGGAATGACTGGGTATATAAAGTACTATTCAAGTACCATTACATAATGTATTGTGGTCTATTATGTGAAGCTTTACCATACGGACTGGTTATATGACATACTATTCAAGGATAACATGTTATATTGTAATATATACTGACTGGTTATATGAAGTACTATTAAAATATAACATGTTATATTTCAATCTATTATGTGAGTATACTGTCCGGTCATATGAATTACTATTCATGTGAATATTTAGGTACATAACATGATATATCATGAGTCTATATCTACTGGTTATTTGAAGTACTATTCATAATTCTAGTATAACATGACCTATTATAATCTATTAGGTGAGTTTATACTGACTGGTTATATCAGATACTGTCCAAGTTGAACATGATATATTGTAGTGTATTAAGTTGGTCTAGAATGTCTATGTTGTAGTATATTTGGTCTGGATTGACTGGGTATATAAACTACTAAGTACTATTACATGATATATTATTATATGTTATGTGAGTCTATACTGACTGGTTATATGAAGTACTATTCGAACCATAACATGATATAATCTATTTAGTGAGTCTATGCAGAATGGTCATATGAAGTACAGTTCAAGTATAACATGATATATAGAGGATATCCACACTTTTTCAGTGGATATGGGTTATATCTCATGAGTGATGACAAAACATTGAATTTCCACGAGTGGCTTTAGCCACGAGTGGAAATTCAAATGTTTTGTCATCACGAATGAGATTTAACCCATATCTACTGAAAAAGTGTGGATATTCTGTTTATTATATACTTTAATTACTTGCCTATGGCCCCCAATGAATGTCAATACATCAGAAATTTCACCAGTGGGATATCACTTATATCTCACTAGTGGGATATCACTTATATCTCACTGCTAAAACCTTATAATTCATGGGCAAGTATATAATAAATTATTATATGTTATGTAAGTCTATACTCACTGGTTATATGAAGTACTATTAGAACCATAACATGATATAATCTATTTAGTGAGTCTATGCAGAATGGTTATATGAAGTACTGTTCAAGTGTAACATGTTATATTATAATCTATACTGACTGGTCATATGAAGTACTATTCACATATAGCATGTTATATATCAGATAATGTCCAAGTAGAACATGATATATTGTAGTATATTAAGTTGGTCTAGATTGTCTATATTGTAGTATATTTGGTTTAGAATGACTGGGTATATAAAGTACTATTCAAGTACCATTACATGGTGTACTGTGGTCTAATATGTCAGGCTTTACCATACTGACTGGCTATATTAAGTACAGCTCAGGTATAACATGATACATTATGATCTATTATGTGAGTCTATACTGACTAATTTTATGAAGTACTATTCAAGTATAACTTGGAACATGATATACTGTAATGTATTATGTGAGCCGATACTGATTGCTAATATACAGTACTATAACATCCCCACATATATGGATAAAATCATTTGAGTATTTATATATCTTATGGTACATTGAATGCATTTTCTTTTCAGTTAGGATCAAATGTATATAGTGTCCAGGTGTGTGCTCTTACTTGAATAATACAAAAACAATGTTCACCACACAAGCTTATGCACTCATAGCATAAATCTGTACCATCAATACTTTGCATGACCTTTAGAGATTACATTTTGCTTTTGTTTTTTTATTCAAAAAGACTCTGAATTGACTCAGGGCTATAAAATACTTTATTGTTGAATAATGGAGACAAGCTGGTTAGTATGACTTCAGTCTAAAAAAAAAATTCAGCTTACACAATCCTGGACAGTAAGCATTACTATTTAAAGATTGCTACATTTTTTTTATTGAAATGCTAATAAAATAGATATGCAAACACAAGAAAACAAGAACAAAACAAAAACAAACGAAAATAAAAAAATAAAAAAACTTGGGACACGAAATGTTGCTATTTATAGATTATTACAACATTTTTGATTGAATACTGGAAAAACTAACAATAAATAAACAGACAAAGAATAAATAAATAAACAAAAAGTCCTCTTTCAATAAATATTCTGTCAGCATAACAATATAAATAGTTCGCTTGTTATGGAAGTGGTGTAGGTAATACATAAATCATCTCTAAGGGTCCGCCAATTACTCGCCATCATGAACAGAGATTTATAAGAATTCACAAGGATTGTATAGTAGCACATAACTCACATTAGGCTATATGTGTATATGTAGCTGTTATATGTAAATGTTATAGGATTCACATGATGTACACATGCAGCCTAAAACTAAACTATACTATATATAATGTACTGTGATATACTATACTGTACTTTACTATAGCATACTGTGCTATAGTATGCTGAAATGTACTGTAATATACTATGCACTATACCGTGCCATACCATATACAGTACTGCGGTGTAATATACTATGCTACACTATACCATACTTACACTATACTGCTCTGTACTGTATTGTAATGTACAGTACTGTGTTGTATTGTGGTATACTATGTTACACTATGCTGTATTGTGCTGTACTGTGGTATACTATACTGTATTGGGCTGTGATATGCAGTGATGAGCTATACTATGCTGTGCTGTACTCTATACTATGATGTGCTATACTGTGCTGTATTATACCGTGCTATACTATGATATACTTAACTACACTATACTGTATTGGGCTGTGCTATGCAGTAATATGCGCTGTACTTCGCTGTAGTTCATACTATACTATGCTATGATGTTCTTTATATTATACTATGGTGTGGTGTGGTATAATATACTATACTTTACTATACTAAACTATGATGAGCTTTGTATTATACCATGGTGTGTATACCGTGGTGTACTGTATTATACTAGACTATGCTATGCTAAACTATACTATACTATGCTATACCATACTATACTAACAGGGTTGTCCCCTCTATTTATAGTGATACACATACAGAAACTCCCATATTAAACTATGATATTTCTCTATAAGATAGTTATTAAACTGTCCCATTTTATAAGTAAAAATGTATTTTTAACTAGCCACTAAGTACACTTCAGTGTCTCATTCTGTACATACCATGGGTAAACAGTCACATGGTTTATAAAATCCATGGTATAAAATCTCTACGCCTGGCTACTGTATAGCCAGAATGGAAATTAATGGTTTACATTTAACTTGTATAGATTGGTACAATCCGATGCCTCGCACACTGTGCAAACCACCACTATATCACTACCATACTCTATTGCAAATAATGTTACGGTTTTTGAAACAATTTGTACCTATCACAGAGTACCACCCTATGTTACCTATACCAGTATAAATTTTGATTATACCCCATTATTTTGAATGTCCTGATGTGTCCACACAAAAATTCAGTTAAATGTCATTATTGCTCGAGATTGAAATTAAAATATGCCGTTCTAGGTGTAAAAATGCATTTGTATCTAGCCACATAGTATAAATCAGTGTCTCATTCTGTGTATGCCATTTGTAACTAGTCACATTGTTTATAGATCCAGTCCAGAATCTCTCATCTGGCTACTGTATAACCAGAATGGAGATTCATGGTGTACATTCAATTTATACAGCTTGGTACAATTCAGTGCCCCTCATGTTGGGAAAACCAGCATCACTTCTACACACCATTGCAAATAATGTTATTGTTTCTTAAATCATTGGTACATATCACAGTTACTTTATACTGGTATATCTGGCATACCACCGTATGCTAGATATACCAGTGTAAAGTTGGTTTATCCCCCATTATTTATGCGGTCCAGATATGTCCACACTTATATAAGTCATATGTCATTATTGCTTGAGATGGACATTAAGATTTATCATTCCAAGTGTAAAAATCCATTGGGAGCATAGCCACATAGTTTATAAATCTAGTCCTAAATCTCTACTCTGGTTACTGTAGCCAGAGTGGAGACACATGGATTGATCTAGGTACATTCCCAATCTCAATACAGAATAGACAAATTAAATATTAGAACATTATTAATTCACGCAAAAATGCTTCTTACCATCCAATATATAAATGTCTGTTGGATAAATCATGTTTGTCACATAATTATTCTTATGTACACTGTAGTCAAATATTATTATTAATCACTCAATCCTCGACATGTACACTAATCATCGAACATAACCTAGTGAATTATATATTCCAATTAAGAATTATGCTAAGCACATAAGATGATACACAGCAAATTTTCGAGACAGCCAGTCGGCGCAACAGGTCTTCGCCGTGTCTTCAATTCACTGGTCCTGTCTGTACGATAAAAACGTGCACCAGGTGACGACACAATCATAATATTTTTGGAACGATTGGACATCATCACGGTATAATACAGTGAGCGCCAAAAACAGTCCGCCCTTCATGTCGAACTATTGACATTATGTTTTCAGTATATCCTTCAACAGAGTTTAGACCAATTTCATCAATCAGTGATAACTGCATGACAATATAAGCAGTTAATTACAAGGGTTAACGTGAGACTCATTTTCTAAACGACTGTAATTGACATCGTTCACGTCGGAGGCTGCCTGTGTTCACACCCCCTGTCTCCACTGTTTGGTCTCACCACAGTGAACATGACTCCTTCTGTACAGGTTGTGAATGGGGTGGATTGGGGTGCTAACGCGGAAACTCAATAATGGGTCTTGATCGCCATGTATACATAACGTATGCATATACCGGTATATGTTTATTTGTGTATGCATATACATCTATACATTTTAATGCATCTGTAATTTCTCTATGTATATGAGCCAATGTCCTCCTTGTTAATAATTATTTCATCTATATAATTTGTAATTGATAACAAATTGACTCCATGTATGCTATACTTATACTTTCATAAGCGTTTCACGGATAAACTTCCTATTGCTATAATCCCACCAAAAATTTGAATTGATAATAGTAAAATGATATTCGTATTAGTTTCCACGCATAAGTACCGATTTTCCGCACGACCAAATCATATGGCGACAACCAAGGGCGCATATTACAGCAATTTATAAATTTTCAACTTCGCCTGCAAATAGCATAACTTTGAGTGAGGTTGTGGATACACATGCACACGATTTCGCGGCAAAATGGTCTCGAATAGAAGGAGATGAATTCGATCCTGATAGCATCCAACTTTGGAACCAAAATACAAGCCAATATTTCTCGCCTACACAGGGTAAAAAGGTGCTCTCAAATAATATAAAATTTTCTATCTTCGGCTTAAATTGAAGAAGCCTTATCGCAAATTATGGAGATCTAAAAAACTTACTTTGTGATTTGAAAACAGAAGAAAATTTGTTTGATGTTATCGCCCTAAAACAGAAATATTCAAAGTACATAGTTCCTCAGATTTTTCACTTCCCGGATACCGGATATAACCCCTTAGAATTCAAATCTCGACCTGACGGCGACGATGGCAGAGGCGGTGTTGGTATCTATATAAAGGAGAATCTTCAATATAAACCCAGACCTGATTTGACAATATTTATACCACCCGTAATAGAAACATTATTTATAGAAATACACCGAGGGGCGAACGATAATTATATAATAGGATGTATTTATAGACCAAACACAGCTCCAAAGGCCGATTTGGACAAATTTATGTTAAAATTCGATAATATATTAGAACAAGTGAACAATACAAACTAACGATTTCATTAACAATGTACTCAGTAGAGGATTCGTACCTACAAGAATGACTGAACACTCTGCTACCCTAATTGATCACATTTATACCAACAAAGTACAAGGTGGCCACCAAACAGGGATATTTACCTGCGACAACTCCGATCATTTCGGCATATTCCTCTCCGAATCAAACAAACACAAACCCATAAAACCCTCTAATAAAAAAGTCACGTATAGGAACTACAACCCAAATAATGTCAATATTTTCAAAAACTTGTTAAAATCATGTAAATTCGACTCAGTTCTCAATTGTAACTCCCCCGATAAGGCATATGAGTTGTTTTAGACATATATATGAACGCGCATGATCTAGCTTATCCACTAATAACACGAAATGTACCCAAAAAATATATAAAGCGCGAACCATGGATGACATCTGGACTAATCAAATCCTCTATTACTAAGCAAGAATTATACTGCTTTAATAAACTAAAGGCACCTTCAGAAACAAATAAAATCACCTATTTAAATTATCGTCAACTATATAACAAACTAATAAGGAAATGTAAAAATAATTATTATTGCGGTAGTCTAGAAAAAAATAAGAATGATTTAAAAAACACATGGAAAATTCTTAAAAACGCCATCAATAAAACTAAAAAATCATGTAACTACCCACAGACATTTAAAGATAACGATACAGAGCTATCTGACCCGAACATAATAGCCGAAAAACTCAATGACTACTTTTCAAATATCGGTCGAAACACCAGCGACTCTATACACACTGGAAATGATGCAAATTTCACTGATTACCTTCGAAATAGGCGAACAAAGGAATTCGAAATTGAACCAACATCGATACAGGAAATAATATTGACATGTTATACTATGAAAATGAGCAAAGATCACAACAGAATATCGACCGCACTTATGAAAGAGAGTATCTTTATAATAGCCCCACCACTTAAGCATATATTTAATCTATTGTTTGAAGAGGGAATATTCCCAAGGAAAATGAAAATTTCCAAAGTAGTCCCCATTCCTAAAATAAATAATTCTAAGGAAATAACAAACTATCGCCCAATCAGTATCCTGCTTGAAAAAATAATGCAAAAACGACTAGTAGATTTTCTAAATAAACAAGAAATCTTGTATAAACACCAATATGGATTCAGACCAAATCACTCAACATTTCATCCAATAATGCACCTTCTAGATCATGTCGTTAAAAATAATGATACACCGTCACGGGATTCCACATTAGCTGTATTTATTGATTTACATTCGATACAATCGACCACAACATACTTATATCGAAACTTGACCACTATGGCATCAGGGGTGTAGCAATGTCATGGTTCCATAGTTATTTGAATGAGAGGAGGCAATACGTTGAATATAATGGAAGTACCTCTAGCCCAATGAATACATCCTGTGGGGTACCCCAAGGCTAAATTCTTGGGCCGATTATTTTTTTAATATACGTGAATGATATGGTAAATTCTACAACAATGGACATTTTATCGTATGCCGATGACACCACACTGTTCACAAGCGGTAAAGATGGCGAACTAGTACAAAGTTATGTCAACAATGAATTAGTCAATGTATCCGATTGGTGCTGCTGCAATAAACTTTCAATTAATATTAATAAAAGCAATTATATGCTTTTACACCCACACTGAAAACAATGACAAAAAATGGAATACTTTGAAATTAAAGCTAAATAACACTGAATTGAACCGAATAGGAAATATTGGGCGTGAATCCTCGACAAAATTCTTAGGTATCCACATTGATGAGAACTTGACATTCAAAAAGCACATATCCATAATCTGCTCCAAAAGATCACATGCAATCTACTGCATCAATAAGGTGAAAAACATTTTCCCAAGTAAAGCATTGAAAACATTGTACTATGCACTGATTCAAAGCCACTTAGTTTATGGTATCCAAATATGGGGTCATGTTCCGGAAGTCAAGAAAATATTCCTACTACAAAAACGAGCATTGCATATAATATGCAATAAGAAGTACAGGAGTCACACAGATCCACTCTTTAAAAGAGAGAATATCTTTAAAATATATGACTTACACACTTTCAATTTTCATGCATGACTGGTGTTATAACCGTCTGCCTGCGTCTTTTGGAATGATGTACAACAAACGAGCAAAATCAACCCCAAGACACCCGAATCCCGTACTTTTGGAACTTCCTAGAACTAACTGGTCAGGAAACCTATCCCATCACGCCTTCCCCACAACATGGAACAATATGGAAAAAGTCTATACTTCTTGCCAAAGCAGGCACACATTGAAGAAGCGCTTACAGATAGCCATGCTGAGAAATTATCCAGAAAATGTACGCTGTAAAAACAAAGGATGTCCCGATTGTGCTCTATATTACTACGAACATTAATTGCCATACGCGATGCATAATCCTAACTCTACTCGAATAATGTTCTTCACACCTGCAAGTGGACACACATCTCGTTCCTAGCATACCCATACACTACCATACATCATAGATGCTACCGTATATTATTATGATTATTCTAACGTGGCTATGACCCTATACCGCTAGACATACACATAACATTAAATATATGTAATATTGTTAATCTGAATTATCCCAAAACCTCACTCAACAAAGAGACTTTCCGGCGATCTTTATAGATCCTCATTGTGTTTACCGAACTAAAGATGGTGGTATCTCTCGCCTGAATCCGTTGTAGCGACAAAACACTAACTGTTTAGTTCCTAATAAACCCATGGAACTGGAACTGGAACCGAAACTGTCATATGTTTAGAAAATCTGAACAGTTCAAAACATTCATATGGAGAGATAATACATTTTCGATCTTATAACTCGTCTGAATTGGCTCACAACCACACCAATACTTGTTTTTTGATATGCCCTAAGTACTGGATTCTACAAAGTTGTATATATGATTACAGTCTGTACGTGTGCGTGGATATGGATACAAGCATCTATTCTATTATTTATACTGATACCTGTTTTAGGGGGTAGCAGGAAGATAGCCCGATAGGGCTAGGCTACCCCCGACAATATACTGCTTTACCTTATGTATTTCTGCCATTGTATAATTCATGTATATTGTAAATAAATTATCCTATCCTATCCGTTTGAATGATAATGTTGGAAAAAAAATATTTTTGTGGAAAAAAGAATATTTTTCAGCAAAAAATGTTTCGGCTCCAAATGGCAGGAAAATATAAATTAACCAACACCGTTTTCCCTATAAAATAGAGCCATGTTATGGTGTAGTAACTTTAGCACCAACAATGTTGGCAAATAATGTAGGACTTGGTCACAGGGCTCACTTGACCAAAATCGTTAATTTCTGGAAAATGTCACTGGTGGGAATCGTTCATCGTCGATTTGACAATAGCCACCACCAATTCCGTTATTTCTCACTGTCATTTTCGGGTACAATATATATTTCTTCTTTAAAAAAATTGGTTTCGACATGTTCTACCTAGGGTATGGGTATCTCGAAAACTAAATCTCTTTGGCCGCTGCACTAAAAGAAAACAAACCAAAACAATTCCTTACAAACTGGATACCTATTTCACTTCTTAATGAGTCATAACAAATTTATATCCGGCATACACTCAGAAGACTGAAATGTTTAATTCAAGACCTTATCTACCATCAGTGTTCACGCTGGACCGAAAAAAACTTTAGCCAAAAGTTTAGCCAAATGAAAATTTTATTAGCCAAATGAAAAAAACTTTAGCCAAATGTTTTTTTGCCAAATTAAAAACAATTTGGCCAAATTAAATCATCGTTTTCTGGTCGGTTCACAATTAATGACTAAAATATTTGTTTTCAACTTTATTTGTTTTACTCAGAATGAAAACATAATTAAAACAACACAAAAACAACTTTAAAATCAATATTATACGAACTATCATCACATAACACACAGGCAGATCAATTTAGAAAACATTAATATAAAATACGACGGGATTTCACGTCGGACCATGCGCACGGACCACGGCCGCTAACAATGGCTTATTATAGTCAGGTGTTAACTGGTGAATATCTATTGTATTCAAATCTTTTATGAAGTTAAGCCAGGGATACATTTAATGACACACATTGCGTAACCACTGAGTTAAGAACTGCTCTTCTATCACGAACAATGCAGACGGCTTAATTAATTACATAATCAGTATACAGCTTATACGTTTTGATGATTAGATGATGGAAGTTGTGAATGATGGATACTATTCCGATCCGCCTATTTATTGGACATTACAAAAACACCTTAAAACAACAGCGTCACCACTAGGTATTCACCTATTAATTGTGCTCACTGATAACAACTCTCTTCAAAGCATATATATAAACAAAAATACTGATCAGATGTCAATCAGTTGTATAATGTTCCCTTTGTACAGCCGCCACACGGAACGATATTTCATAAGTACGAAAATAACGAAATACCGGTACTTTCGTCACCTAACTTCGTCTTGAATGCCGATCTATTGAGCGCTTTTATTAATTAGCTTTCTGACTCCATGATTTCCGTCTCCATTTTGGCTCAAAAAAAGTTTAGCCAAAAGTTTAGCCAAATGAAATTTTTATTAGCCAAATTCGAAAAAGATTAGCCATTGGCTAATTTGGCTACCGACAGCGTGAACACTGTCTACCATGACCAGAAAGGTTTTTAAAAGGAAGATTTAATAGCGAAAATATACCCATATCCACTGAAAAAGTGTGAATATTCTGTTTATTATATACTTTAGTTACTTGCCTATGGCCCCCAATGAATGTCAATACATCAGAAATTTCAAGCTTATATACCTCACTGCTAAAACCTTATAATTCATGGGCAAGTATATAATAAACGACTAATATCAGATATCTTGACAACAACCAAATATTCTGATATTCCTGAACTTAGTATACTCTTAGACTTCGAAAAAGATTTTGTTTCGGTCTCATGTCATTCTTGTCCTCAGATCTGAAACACTTCAACTTTGGGATGATTAAAATTAAAATTAAAATTGCTCAAACGGTATATATATATATTAATATAAATGGACATGTGTCCAGTAGCTTCAGAATCTCAATGGGCTACCGCCAAGGTGATCCAATTTCACCTTACATTTTTTATTGTGTGCGGAAATATTAGGTATATGATTCCGTGATCGGATCACTATAGGTAATTCCGAATTTAAACTTTCCCAATAATGATGCTGACGATACTTCATTATTTCTTGATATTGACCATCAAAGCATTAAATTGACAATGCGTTCGATCTATTACCTGCATTCTATCTTATTTCAGGACTTAGCACTAATAATGACAAAACAGTTATGTAGTAACAGTGCTATCAAAAATGGGTAGATCTATGGGCGGGAGAACCTATTTAGTAAGAAAGGATTAAAGAGGATTACACATGCATTTTAGTAGGCACCACATACATACCAAAACCGCTTTATTGGCATATATCCAGGCAGGCGCCATCAGAACGTGTCCGCAGCCAATACCAAGAAGATGACACGTCTTGCGTCCTCCATTGAAAGCAACCCGTTCACACCCATTTGTGTAAGCGCACATTCTCTGACAGCGCAACATATTTCGGCTCTGTTGTGTGTGTATAATGGCCATCTCTTCCACCATGTTCCCTGCACTGATACATGGAATAGTTCCGAGTATAAAGGCGACTATGCATAGCTTCCACCCAAAGAAGCCCTTGGCCATAATCAATGTTTCAGTGTTGATTTCCGGTTGTTTCTGTAATTATCGGAGTATAGAACGTGAACCAGTTCCACACGAGACTGGGGTTCTGTCGTCTCGAGCAGGCAGTATATAGAACGGCTGTACTACTGATATCTACTATCGGTGTCTCAATTACCACACATTCAGTGCACCCACTTGCGGGCCGGAATCCTCTTTCGTCCAGAAGAATCCAGGGATTGGTTATAACACCGGTGCCACCACCAACTACTACCTCCGCCCAAACAACCGATGTGAAATGTGTCTCAATCTGTTGGGTCTCTATATGAACACCTCGCTGCATGGAATTGACGTTGAAGTTGACAGGAACAATCGATTGCTGTGGTACTGCCAGCATATAATGCGCCAATTATCCGCCCTATGCGACTAGCGAATACGATAGAGCGTTAACTGATTTAAGCAACCCTGAACATTGCCTATATATATATATATATATATATATATATATATATATATATATATATATATATGGTCAACGATACGCAGTCATGCATTCGGCTAAGGAATACATATTGATATTTAAAGCCTTTGAAAGACTATACTGGTTCATTAGTTGGCTGTATCATATACTTAATGCGTGGGTACATAATCCGGTAAATCGTGATGCAAGCACGGAAAAGGTAGGCAATTGTTGTCATTCAAAATCATTAGCATTTTATTACATCAATATCGCAACGGTAATATATAACAATGCACTAACATTGTCTCGTGAATAGGAAACAAGCGTTACTTAGTGCCACCGCAGACACTGCGATTTTGAATCGCATGTGTGGAAAATCATTGACGGGGCACACACTGCGCATTCTTACGACAAGACTACATGCATATCGTAGCGATCAAGCATGTTCATTTTTGCTAGGAACATCGTGGCGTGCCCTTGTCAATACGTGCAAACAACAAATTCAAACCATGAGACTACTTCAAAGGATACACTTTTAATTGAGTTGAGGCAGAAATGGGGGGGGGGGGTGGGTGTATATATAATGTTTCTACCCGCGGCTACACCGACAGAGGGAAAATTGCCACGGTCCCGGTCACCGCAATCACTGACATTACAAAATAACAAAATATAAACAAAATTATTTATTAATCAAGTTCAACTTCAACTTCCATGCATCTACATGTATAGCCTAATTGCTTAACAAGGGGAATGAAATATAACCCTTTGCCTTTTGGCTTGGTTTTCACACTAGAGACATATATTTAACTTCAACTAATGGAGGGATCTAACATAGCAGCGTCCTCCAAATTCTATTTCCCCCATTTTCTATATAATATATAACATAGCAGCGTCTGTGGTGGCACTTGGAATATATTACACACATTGTGTGCTCATTTCAGTGAATGGAACCAACAAATAAGTACCCAGGCAACTTGGCCATTGAAATAATGTAACAGGGAACTAATATTATCTGAAATTGCAGCTCGATTTACCTGATCTAGTGGCGTACAATAAGTACCCAACACTATTAAATTATCACATATAGTACTCGATACTTTCTGCGTGGTTCAAATAACCGGATTTGTAATTTGTGATTGTATAGTGTAGGGCCCCGCATATATTCAAGATGAAGCATTAGATTATGGGCGGTTGACTTGACCTTACTAAATCACACCTCTACGTGAGCCCGGTTGCACGTTGACCGTAAGGTTGCATTTGAAATGTGTATAGCGCAACCTACTGATCCAGTCATACATGACTTGACATAGTTTTATTGTTTCACAACAGGTAATCTGCAACACGAAGAAAACCAACCGTGATCGTGTTCCCATTGTAATGACATATCACCCATCTACGGTCAAATTCAATCGCATCCTGTGGAACCTCTAGCCAATGATTGAAAGTGACAAATACCTCAATATAGTTTTCCCCGACTAACCTGTTGTAACTACGGGGCAACTACCTACTTTAGGCAGAAGCTTATCTCGAGCCAACTTAAATCATCCATATGTCTAGAGCCAACTTAAATCATCCATATGCTATGCACACCATATAAATGGTTTGGATACACCATTTATGCATTTTCTCCTTCATATTTTCATGTATATTATATTTAGATGTTACTATACTTCACGCTGTAATTTTACTATTTAAGTTTCATTTCCAAACAGGGGCGGCAGGAAGACGGCCTATTTGGCCATGCCGCTCCTGTACAATATAATCATGTTTATTTCTGAATATTTCACTGTCAGCATTATGTTTGTAAATATTGTACAAATAAATAATCAATCAATCTATCAATCAATCCATTGAAGAATATGGTACTGTACCGTGTCGTACACCGAGGTGTGGGACATGCTCCCTCATCTCAAATATGACACTTACAACCAACGATGCATGCCGCGCCTTTAAATTTAAAGTTTCGTCCAACTGCAATTCGAATTGGCTATATATGCCGTCATGTGTGCTAAATGCCCATATGCACATTACATAGGGGAAACTGGACAGAAATTACGCTTGAGGATAAATTGCCATCGACAAAATATTAAAAATAAGGACAATTTGCCTATGGCTAACCACCTTAATCCTGGTGGGCTCTCACAAAGAGATATCCGTGTTCACGTGATCCGTGGTAGATTGCCATTTACAGAGGAGACCGGTTGTGTTGCAGAAGTATATAGCGAGGTTCAATAGTTTACATGATGGTATCAATCGTGATGCAGGTTTCATGTCGGCATGGTTATAACGTTCCCGTGTGTTCGTCACGATAAACACATCTTTCAAGTTCACCGCAAAACTTGTTTACTGGGAACCAACGTGATTGCGTCACTACCAACCCCAGTGCTTACGTCGTGAACTGTAACTTTCTTCTTGTTTACTTCATTGTTGTGTTATCTACCAGCCGACAAAGGTTTAAAACCGAAAGCTCATGGATTACACACTTGATAGGTCTAAAAGGTGTTATTATATCTTACAATTATTATACGATTGACCAGACATCCAAGACTACTATATATTTATATATAATTTATTTGAAACAAATCCAGTTTAATGGATGTATGGTTCCAATTATACGGAAAAAAAGAGGATGCATAAAGCTAAAATAATGTTCATCTCCTACATGTTCGGTATTACTTATTCGGATCGCACTGGAATTGTCAGATTCTGGTGTTTGTCCAGGGTCCGCGCTGGACTGAAATTAACTTTTGCCAAATCATTTGTCAAATGAAAATATTTTTTGCCAAATTATTTTAGCAATTGCCAAATGCTATCCCCGATAGTATCATGTTCTGCAACCGTAAGTCTTCTGTTTCGACACTCGCGGTTTGAACGACTTTTGATATCTATAGAAAAGCAGTTAGTTAATAATTAATTATATATATTCTCATCTCTATTGTGGTTTATCATACAACAATAAGCCGATCATCGAACAATACAATAGTAGAAGGGTTTCTCCATCAGATTGGCACATCACAGGAGGATTAGTAATCCCTCCAACCATCTGTACTAAGCTATGAGATTAACTGCATATCAATAGAGGTGTTAACGTTCCCTAGACCTCATAAAACACCACTAATATAATTATGTTGTAAGAGTTTCCTGAAATTAATGGTATTAGGGCAGCGCCAAACGCCAAAAGTGGTCCGGTACCCCTATCCACAGTAGAACAAGTTGAATCCAATTTGTTTTGAAGGAGAAACATATCTTGTTCACGACATTGATCGGAATTGGTGGTGGCTATTGTCAAATCGACGATGGAAGATACCCACCACTTTTTCAAGAAATTAACGATTTTGGTCAGGCGAACGCTGTGGCGATGTTTTAACTTATTTGCCAATATTGTTTTTGTTAATAATACCACATCATACCATATATCTACTTTATAGGATAACAGTGTTGGTTAATTCGGATGTTCCTGCCATTTGGAGCCGAAACATTTATTTTCTGCTGAAAAATCTCTTTTTTTACGGAGTTTTTTTTATTTTCAAACATTATCATTTAAACGGATATTGTAATAACGCCAACATATTTAATCTATATGGTCTAGTAGTTATCTATTAAGAATACGGAGAAAGAAGTTAATAGAAAGTTTGAACGGTTTGCGAGATACTTGATTTTAGCTACCCGTCCCCAAACACGTTTTGGTCGAAAAATTACATATTTTGTATATCGACTTTACAACAATTTTCTAATTGATCTTAATGTGACCCGATATGAATCGTGTACTGACAGGGGTGTCCCGAGATGCTGTTTGATTGAATACAGATATGTTTAGGCTTCCAGACCCCAGTTACAACAACAACAACATATTTTATTGATAACAGGTAATTCTGTATGCACGGATAATGTTAGAGCGTCCCTGAGCTAATTATTGACACATCTGCACATAATTAACTGAGTGGGGTATATTACGTCTCACAAAAGTTTTTTGGCCGTATACTGGCGTGATATTTCCATATCCGCAATCGTATTCGTGATTTTGCGAAAGGACTCTAGTACATAAATTTATACGTCGTTTACAGATACATAAATGGCGCACCGCTTGAATCAGGGACGGTGGGGCAAATTGCCCCAGAGTTAATGAACACTTCTATTGTTGGCGGTTTCTACCAAACTTATGTGAAGTCATCTCCATGGTATAGCTAAGAGTATAATGCTGTGGTTTAAGGATACATATGTTGCATTGTGGCGTCGTCCCCGTCAGGGATGATGATTGGGGCACAACAAATACCGAGCTATTATATAGGAAATATGTGTTATGATTCAAAGAAAGTGCAACCACCGGCGTGAGGATTAGGGATTGGAGCACTTCGATACAAGAGTCTGAATCACAGTTTTTATTAACGAAATCGTTTGGGAATAGAAACGAGTGACTCCAATTTTCACAAGTATCCACGTATGTCAATTTGAATGTCGCTTCAAAAAACCAAGCAACAATTATTTTGCTTTAGTATTATGAACTTCCTTGTTCAGACTTGTTAATAGCGGACGTTTTGGCTCGAGTGTGTATAAGTCATCGACCTCCTGGCTGTGTTCATACTTGAACATATTTACGAGAAATCATTTCTATTCACGTTGCGAACTACTGAGCAAATGGGCGTTATTTTTCAAAGTGGTGTTCAGATATCTTATGGAAGCTGCTCAGTAGACACATTGTTGATACTTGTTAACTGCGAATTATTATATAAATCGAACAATCAGCAAAGTTCTGTGAAAAATCATTGGACCAAAGTCGATTTTGACATTGTGCGTTCTTGAATACCATCTACATACCAACTCTACGGAATTGTGCTTCATGTAATAATGTTGAAATTATATCTATTCATGTTACGAACTACTGAGCAAATCGACGTTATCTTTTACAGTTGTGTTGATATATCTTATAGATGCTGTTCAGTAGACACATTGTTGATACTTGACCAATATTTATACAATTATTGTCTCTACTTGTTCTGTATGTGTATTCTTGTGGCGAATTTGTATTTGGATATGTTTATAAGACAACCAAGCGGCCGTTAAAACATGATTGTTGTGATATTGTTGCGGCAGTGCATATGCGCTCAACATATTTAATGTAACAGCCCACTGTCAATGCGGGTTTTAAATTGACGACGCTTTGCATTTTTTCTTCCAGTGCCCATTATTTGAAGAAAGGCGGTTACTATTCCTCCAACACCTTTGGCTAAATGGAATTTTTTGTTTATAGCGTTAAAAATATCATCTTCCGTCAATACTCTAAATGATAAATTGCTTAGCAGCACGTAAACGTTCATTGCATCGTAAGGTAGATTCTATTGACGGAAAACTTTCAAAATCCCAATAAGCCTATATCTTCGCCTATGTATTCGCCCATATTATTATCAAAAGTCTCGGCTCATCTCGCCATAGGATCTACATCCCCTCCGTGATATCTGTCCACTCACGACTCTAGACCTCACCCTGAATCTCGATCCCCTTTTTATGTACTGCATTCCAACTAAGCAGACTTTGAGACCAAACATAATACAGTATATACATATTAGTATGCGTTTCAGTATTGTCAAGGGAGAGGAGCAGTACTCTATGTTGAATAAATTGTGCTCCCATCCCTTTTGATTAACACATGTCATTTTTCAGATTCTATTTGTCAAAGTATAAAATGTAATAAAATCATACAGGGCACTTTTTAAAAAGGCGGCTGGCAAATAAGAAAGTTGAAAACGTTTTCTATTGTTTTGACGGCCCCTACCCCATTTAAAGTCTTAAATACACCGCAAACTGAAAGGTATATGCTCCCAATATTAAATGAGTGGACGAAAGATAGTGTTGTCATGGATTATATAGAATTTGTATGGGTGGTTCCAGAAAACCTAGGACACTTTACAAAAGGCAGCTGGAAAATACGAAATGTGAATTTTCTTTGTTTTGATGCCCCCTACCCCATTTGAAGTCTTGAAAACACCACAGACTGAAATGATATGCTCCCAATTTTAACTGCGGGTTTAGAGAAGTGTATACTTTATCAGGAAATACACATCTTAATATATTGGTTTGTTCCGAATGTCTGGGATACTTAACAAAAAGCGGCTGGCAAACGAGAAAGGCGAATTCTAACCCATTTAATATATCGGACACACCATAATCTGAAGTTATATATTCGCAAATTAGCTGGGCGTGTGCACGAAAAGTAGTGCTATTGGGGAACATGCCATTCGTGTGGGTGGGTTGGTCCCCCCGAAGTCCTGGGGCATTTTTACAAAAAGTGGCTGGCAAATACGAAAGGAGAATGTTCTGCTTTGAGGACCCCACTATCCCATTTGAAGTCTTAAACACGCCACGAACTAAAATATATGCTTTCCATATTAACTGATGGTGTGGGGAAATGTATTATATCAGGAAATACACATTTTTATAGATGGGATGGTTTACGAAATCCTATAGAACATTACAAAAAGGGGGTGGCAAACAAAAAAGGCTAATTTTCACTGTCTCAGGGGACACCCAATCCCTATTTGAAGTCTAGAACATTCGACAGGGATATGCTATCAATATCACCAGAAATTTTGGTGGAATAGCTGTTCTATCAGAAAATATATCAGAGAATTTTCACGGTTTTGATGGACCCTCTACCATGTAAACGATTGAACCCGTCATAAACTGAATAGATGTGCCCCAATGACTGTGTGTACACATGACAATTATATAAGGTAATACACAATTGTTGACAGCCAGGGATACATTACAAAAAGCGAACGCCAATATAACATGTGATTGTTTACTGTTTTAGGATACTACCCAATGTTAAGACTAGAACACACCACGAACTGGAATGACAGCCTGGATTTGGTTGTGAAAGCATTGGCACTTTACGAAAAATGGCTGGCAAATAAGAAAGGCAAATCTTCTGTTTTGAGGACCCCCTACCATATCTGAAGTCCTGACAACACCACATGCTGAAATTATATGCTCTCACTGTTAACTGAGGGTATGACCAAAGGTTAATTTGTATCAGGATATATACCCCATGTATGTGTCGGTTCCCGAAAGCCTGCACCATGCGACACTTCACAAGCGGCTGTCAAATAATACAGGCGAATTTTCTTTATTTTATGTACTCTCACCATTATATTGAGTATTGAACACATAAGGTACGGAGGGATTATGACCTCAATATCAACCCATGGCTATTCTATCAGGCAACATACGATATATAATTATGTGTTGATTTCCGACAGCCTGGGACAATTTACAAAAGCGGCTGACAAATAACAAAAATACAATTTTAACTGTTTTTGTGTGTGATCATCTACGCTAGTTTAAGTCATGAAAACACCACGAACTGAAGGTATATGATCTCATACATCTTTAAATACATCATTAATTTCATCCACCATCCTTTTATATATCTCAATACAAGGGCAACAGGAAGACGACCAACCATGAGCATGCTGATCCGGCCTGTACAATACGTATCATCTACTTGTCCTTTTTTTTATATATCATTTATTATTTTACAAATAAAACTCAATCAAGCAATCTCAGTATTAACTGAGGGTGTGGACAGATTGTAGTGGTCAGGAAGTAAATAATTTATATTGATGGGCTGGTTCCGGAAACCTGGGACACTTTGCAATAATTGGCTGGCAAATACGAAAGACGGATGTTCACTGTATGTGAGACTCCTACCCTATTTTAAGTCTTGAACTATACGAACTAAAATTATATGCTATATATTTTAACAGATTTCGTGGAGAAAATGTTATTCGATCAAGAAATATACAATTACTAATGGATTACTATGGATGGGATCGTTCCTAAAAGCCTGCAGCACCTTACAAAAAGCAAACGGTAATAAGAAAGACAATTTTAATTTGCTCGATGGTTTGGAGATCACCTACCCTATTTTAAGTCCTTAACGCCCAACGAATATATGACAACGTTCTCTCAGCTACATATCATAATATTTTGCTTTTGAATTAGACATACCGGTATATTAAACTGAGAGAACTGCCATATTTGTGAGACACTGTAGTGGGGATTCATTTGAACATAATATTTATATTCTATATTTCTTATTACTTTTGGTAACAAAAGTCATTTTGTTTTTATAAATGTGAAACTTTATGTATACATTGTGTCATATGCTGTTGAAAACAAGTATTTTAGTCCTACCATGTCGACGTCGATGCATGTTTATCTTAACTGCATGTTATCAATAAAATGTGTTATTGTTATTGTAACTGGTGGTCTTGAAAACTAATAAGCCTTTTAATCACTTAAACAATGTCCCCGAGCCCAATGTTCAGGATACGAGTCATATTGGGTCCCATTATGATCAATTGGGAAATTTGATAAAGTTGTTATAAAAAATTCGACCAAAAACGTGTTTGGGGGTGAGGTAGCTATAATCAAATATCTCGCAAACGGTTCAAACTATCGGTTAACGTCTTTCTCCATATGCTTGTTAGATAACTACTTCCCCATTTGCATTAAATATTTGGGCGTTATTACAATATCCGTTTGAATGATAATGTGTGAAAGAAAATATTTCTGTGAAAAAGAGAGATTTTTCAGTAGAAAATAAATGTTTCAGTTCCAAATAGCAGGACAATCTAAATTAACTAACACTTGTTTCCTATAAAGTTGAGCTATGTTGTGATGCTGTAATTTTAACACCAACAATGTTAGCAAATAATTTAGGATTTAGCCACATGGCTCACTTGACCAAAAATCGTTAATTTATGGAAAAGTGACTAGTGGGTATCGTTCATCGTCGCTTTGACAATAGCCACCACCAATTCCGTTATTTTTCACTGTCATTTTCGTGAACAATATATATTTATTCTTCAAAACAAGTTGGTATCAACTTGTTCTACCTTGGGTAGGGGTATCTCGAAAACTAGAGCTCTTTTTCGATTTGGCCGCTGCACTATATTGATTGACCAGTATTTTTCAAATTGTTTGAGGAATTAAAAAGTGACTTGCCGAATTTTTTTTGTCAAATGTGAATTATTTTTGCCATTGGGAAATTTGGCAAGTGGCAGCGCGACACCTGTGTTTGTCGAATTTAGTCCTTGAGGTCGTGTACGAATATTTGTGGTGCTAAACGAAAGTCAATGATTTCTTTGGAATTTACTATGTTGACGACTGAACTACGTGGTGGGGGTAGGCTGTTCCATTCTGTGCATACTCGCTGTGAGAATGAGAAGTTCTGCACATCTTTAGACCTATGCTCCACTTGTAGTTTGAATTCTTGCCCACGTGTTCCAACGTAGGTGTTATTCTTAAAGAACTGTGTGGGATCTATGTTGTACAACCCCTTTAAAAGCATATAAGTTTCGATCATGTCTGCTCTAAGTAGCCTGTATTTAATCGAAGGTGAGTTCAATATTAGCAGTCTCATGGCGTAACTATACTTCCTCAAACTATGTACCATTCTTGTTGCTTCATTCTAACTTCTCTATAAACTTATGTAATAATACCACAAAGTGTCGATTGAAATACATGTACATGGCGGGGGCTATTTTGTTCCATTCTGTGCATACTCGTTGTGAGAAATCCATGCGACATCACAGTATTCTTTATTAGGTTGTCCTAGTATCCGCGCATCAAAACAGACTTATAAATGGCTTATTCAGGCACACACATAGCTTGTTTATGCCGTTGACGTCAACGGGTTGCGCATTGAACGTGTCTTCAAATTGATCGCAAATGTAGTTAACTTGTCAAAGGCGATCACATTCGTAGCCACCTTTTCATATTAAAGAGGGTATAATTGTTTGGCTAATCACATTCTTGAGTATATGAAAGAAAAACAACTTGACATCCGAAAAGTGGTTCAGCAAATATCCCAAAATCAATTGATTAAAGGGGAGCTGTACACTAAATCCGGCCATTTATGGGACCATCTCATATTATACTCAACAGAATAGTTGCACATAATTCACGCGAAACGAACCTCCGTTATTTATTACACACTTGTTCCTAGCAGTTCAGTGTTCTTCGTGTGCCGTATTTACAAATATACATGCCATATGTATTCCATACGCACCCCGTTGAACACGATTACAAAGGCTCATATTTAAAATCAGGTTTTTCTTCAGCTTCAGCTTTCACGTGCATCTTTTAACATCAATGTGTGCATGTGTACGATCTAAATAATGTTTGTATAGAATACGTACCAGTGGTCGTTTATGATGTCAAATTCAACCAAGGATTATTAAATCGACATGCCGTATATATGAACACAGACAACGAATGTCACTCGTTCGCGTATAACTACCACGGAACGCACTGTCCAATATGGCAAACGGAAAACATTTCCGCGCATTATTGATAATGTTGCTTCATTTAAAAAGCTTGACTCGGGTACATTTCCGGAACTTTCAGGACAACACTAAATCCATTTATTCAGACTGACAGACATACTACGATGACATCAATCATGCACTGTGTGCCAATGTGGCTAATCTGAGCTTAGCATAGTCATGTTCATTCATTTGACATTTGTAGACAATAATTCCGTTGTTATTCTAAAAAAACTGACAAAGGTAAGGTTTCGGGTGAATTGCCGTGACATCAACCATCAGATAATGTGTGCCATTGTGTCTTATCTTGAGCCAGTCATATCCATTTCCTTTTGGATTTCCCGGCCACCAATCCTCATAACTCTGTACTTCTCCATCCCATGTGTATATAGTGTCGTTGTTATACGTCTTGTGTCCGTCAATGTACAATTGATCTGCAAGACATATTAGGATGCTGAATAAATGTTAACTTTCTTTTTTTATGTTTATCTGTTGTCAAGAGGGCGTGGGACATACTCTCATTGTTTACGTTTTGTATCAGTCAATGTACAATTCATCTATAAATATTAAAATATTAACATGTGGGCAAAATGATAGTTTTTGTTTGTTTGTCGTTTCACATTTGTCAAGAGGATATGAGCCGAATAAAAAGTGCTGAAATTGATATAGTTTCTAAAATTAACATCACACGTATTCCCAAAAAGTCCATTATATGTATTGTATGTAATATAGTTGGGTAATCTCAACAAGAATTATATAGCAACGACACTGGGCAATAGACTTAAAAAGCGGATGAATTCACCATCTTAACGTCGCCCAGAAAGACCACTTCACTCAAAGACGCCACGATATTTGTGGTCCTAGCTGTTCTTTGTAGTGACGCCAATGGTCCATAGTATTATTAAATAACATTAAAGAGGATAAGCTCATTTCTTCTTTCTTAACGCGAGCGACGACCACAAATAACCTGACTCGTGTGTCTCTCGTGGTATAAACCGGAGACAAGATTTACATTGAACGTACCTGATCCATGTCCGAGGGTGATGAGCAGTTGTTCTAGGTCATCTAGCATATGCCGACCTGTGACCTCAATGAGATGTGCACAATGATCTTGACAGGCAGATATTGCGTCTTGTATATATAGTCGAGTTGCGTCATACTTCAGACAGTAATCAATCCCACCCAGTGTATGGACACTGTATCCCAATGAGACCGGACACGCTGAAAACATGGGAATATATTACAATGTTCAACGAAGAATTGTATCGGTAAATACGGACTTGACATAAGTTACTGGATGTGTGTTGGATATGCATCTGTATATGTTGCATAGTATAAAAAAGTGCTCCTTTTGTGAATTTTCAAATCTTAATGTCAAACTATCAATTTTAAGGAGAACATTATTATCCTCTATAACCAGTGTACTTTGCTATATTACTACATGTTTATAACAACATCTGTTATACCCTACACTATGAGAGATACGTTTTAATTATGTAAAAAAAAAGTGGTTTAAACAAAATGAAAACAAACATCTTCAAGACTGGTGATTGGAGACTGTGACGGATATATTTATAACAAGCATACACAAGTTTTGTTTCGCTTTATCGACTTTTCTCAGCCTTTTCTCTATATTGGCATTTTCTTATTTATTTCGTGGAAAGTATTTAACTTTATTCTAAAAGTATTATTTAGCTTATTGCATAGTTTTCCTCCAGAAAATGTTCGCACAGTAACATTACCTAGACCTCGCACTTTACTGTTGTTGTTCGAGCTTTGTGGAAACAGATAGGTCGACAGAAATTTGCCAATAATTATACCATATATATAACTTTCATCAATGTCATTATATTAATACATTCAACGGAAGCTGTGAATCTCACCAAATGTGTATTTTTCGGTTAAGCCGATAATTCCCAAGAACTGTTTTTGTGGAATTCCATGTAGTGGAATAATGTAGAAATTGTAAATTGACGTTCCAAACAGGTGGAAGAAGAAAGAAGAAAGGCTTGTTTGGTGAATCCACAAAGCATTATATTATTATTTACAGAATATTGGAATTACATTTCAGCTAAACTGTTATTGAACTATGACTTTTGTTATATTTCCACGTGGAAACCCAGGTGTGAAATTATGAAAATAATTATGTCGGTACAATACCTACATGTATGTCGTGTGCATATAATATCCATGTGTACACTTGGGGTGTATTGAGAGATTTGTTGATTTGATATTTATGTGCGTATAGTACAATGTAAGTGTTGTGTGGATTCGATGACCAAAATGCGACGTGGAGAACATTTGACATATTAATGGACATGAATGCATGGTATTATTGCTCTTGGTGATAACGTAATCTCAATTTAGAATTATGTAGTCAAATACTACTAAGCTGTGTTCATAAATTAATGACCATTTGCTGTGGAAACATTCATAAATGCTATAATATATTTGTGCAGGTGAATGTATATCTAAAGTATAGAGATATTGACATATTCCATGATGAATCTAACAATTTATGATATAGGAATCTGAAATTACCAGAACTAGCTGGATCGATTGAATCTCTTGGGGCAACCGTCGTATTATTTCAGGAATTATTTTTCTAGATGCCAGGTTGCATATACACTGGTATTTCCCCGCAATTCTATGTTATTTGTTGGGCAGAAGAATTACTTAAAATGTCAGATATGAGAAACGGCATTTGCCCGTTTGCAATTAATTGCTAACCGTTAACAGCTGCTGTTGGGAAATATCTACCTGATGGTCATTTCAGTATACAATTTTACAGTAGAAAACTATTCTAATCGTGGTCCAACAACGACATAACATACATTACACATTGGTTGGAAACACATACTATCGGATTTTCAGTCCAGGAATTTCCAGTTAACATCAGTTTAAGTTCGAAATATTCAACTGTTGAAACAACCTGTTCACCCAAAAACCATAATGTGCTGAAAATTAGTCACATTAACGATTATAAGTGAGCCGATTCCAAGCACAAATAAGCACAAATAAGCCAACTCACGACTTTTCAAGTGTACGCTCTTTAACATGTGTTTTCACTATCGCCCGCGAAATAACGGATATGACTCCACTATCTGCATATTTCAGAATAAAATAATTACAATATGTACCCATTTCACTTTATACGTCAATTATGTGCGTATTTGCGCGAGGATATGTTGGTTGAAATGTTTTAACAAAGTTGAGATGAAACACTCCACCCTCCGTCACCATGACGTCGTGCATGAATGACTGCTTGATTCGTATGGTTTATTCTATTACGCGTTCTTAGGAATTCGTAAGCGATGAGTTACAAAGACAGCAGGATATTCGGTCATTAAGCACACACATTTATTATTGCGAGGATCGTATTTGGGGTCGAAATTATATCTCTCAATTCAGAGGTCTGCACTACAAAATATACCTGAACACATACAACTGACGTAACTAGAAGAATAGAATGAGCATGGGACACCTTTACCATTTTATTTCTAAACATCACTCTCGACTCCGAACATCATAATGGAGATAGATAAATCCTGAAACGTCAAACGACAAAATAAACCCGCCTACCTGTGGTACTGGTGTTAAACCTATGACACTGGTACCCAAGATCTCCCAGATGCATTGGCAAACACGTTGACTGCGTCTCACATGGGTTCCCATAGCACGGGTGGGACGAGTCCTGAAGACAAATGAGAAATAAATATTGTCTGGTTGATCTGTATTACACATGTCTATATATATATTATACCAAAAGTAATGATGTCGTATTGGTGTACTTGCTCGGACATTTTCTATAAATAACAGTCCACATTCACCTTTCTTTGTTAAGTGAATTCAATAAAATGAAAAATAACCAGCCAAAGGTAATTCCAATATATTCGGACGGGATTTGGACACACTGAGAAGAAACCACTGTGTAGGAACTGTTACATTGGAAGTCGTTATATCGCCGGTTTTGTGATGGTTCTTGACTGATTTGTTACGGTTCCTTATGATTAAAAATAATCATTTTCGGGACAAAATCACGCATAATTATAGATATCTTGAATGTATTATACTTTCCTCAATAAATAGAGGATGCAGAAGTGCCGTATTATCGAAACCTGAACTATACATCACAATTAACTAGGAATTGGCGAGTTAACGCGTAAATATCACTGAAAATCAAGCCACGTAAACGCAATTCCTTTGTTTTTGGTAGCGTATAAAATATGAAACGCATTAATTCTGAACACGAAAATTGAGTGTAAAATATACCCGTGTTATTCTTCTGTAAGATAGCCGAGAAAATATCCTGATAGCGGTTGATAATTTTGAGCAGTAGCCTCGTAATCAACCAGTGTGTGTGTTACGGTTCTATTTAAACCCAATCATGGCTATGACGGTTTACAAATGGGATTTATTCGAACGATTTCTGCACTTTGGTCCGAATATTGTCTTGTGTATCTGACATTTTAAACCAGATAATGACTGTAGCTTATGCCATTTATATGATACAACAGGTATATTAAGAAATAATACAATAAATACCTAATAATAATAAGAGTAAGTTATTTTAAGGGGCATAATATCATAATTATGCCTGCCTATATAAATAACCAATGGTAATATAAATCTACTCTCAGGAGATTATGAAATGTTATTCATTTAATTAATACAGGGCCTGGTTGAAAGATCTAGCTAGGACATTGTTTCGATGTCAGCACCTAGCTATTTCTTCCTCGAAAGTCCCGCCAAAGGGACATTTACCCATGTTTGTTGCCCAGACATGAACTTATCTTATGAAATTACGTTCAACTGAATCATTGATATTTAATGGCGTAGCCGAGGATATGGGTGGGGGGGGGGGGAGGTTCCCGGGGATTGGTCAGGGAGGGGTGCTAAATTTTTGTCTGCCCCCAACTTTGGTCAAAATTTTCAACAGTTACAAATTTCATACCTTACACTAAATTGTATGTTTGGAAATTTGAAATTGTTCCATTAGTTTGATTTTACAACAATGACTGAGAGGAAAGTCCCTCCTTATGTGCATAAACACATTTTAATACTAATGTGTTCGTTTAAAGTGTAATTGTCCGCCGCGCTCATTTAAAACAATATTAACAACTTCACTTGTACTCTTTTGACCAATAGCCACATGATTTTGTAAAACTTCCATTGGCTGATTGAGTTACTTTCAAAGGTATTGTATAGTATAGGTATAGTATTGGTACCTGTATTTACATTCCGGAATATCCCAGAGGATGCGTGACTACTCATGCCCAAGACCAGTTGCCCCGGGGTGATCTTATGTGTTCCGGGCGACTGCTATAGTAAGTCAAAGGCGGTTGACCAAATACTGTTTGCTTTCACTTCATCCAATTTTCATTTGATTTAATATTACAAAAGGTAGCCTTTACTAATATAAAACAATTATTCCCCATTACAGGCGAGTGGATACAACTAATTGCGTGATTGGTTGCAATCAGGTATCTCTTAACAGGAATCTGAGTGGCATGGCTTCACTGTCTCAAGGCATAGAAGTTAGAACAAACCCTGAGTGATTGCCGGTCAGATTATCCTGAACAGCAGAACAAGTGCGATGAAGAAATAACGAAGTCTAGCACCTAACCTACATAATCAGCATCCAGCAAGCAGATGACCAACATAACTTTTTAAATTGCGTAATCAAAACAATGTATGGGTGTCAACGAACTTATTTTTTTGCTTTTTGCTGATTAAAATGCGTCTACGAAAATAGACAACATAAAATTACAAGCCAGATAACTCTATATTTCCCGTCTACGCCCACGCTTTCCGAAGTCCAGCGCTATGAAATTGCACTATAGTTAAACGGCTGTTGTTGACTCATGGCAATGTTGTGTCTGCAAAACGCGTTATTTTTCAAACTATCTGGTGATAGGAATGCAGTGTAATTAATAGAAATTGAATACAATTGGTGCAAATTTCAACGTAATGCATATTGTGATGTGTTTATCTTTGGTTAAATTCACGACATGGTCAGTTTGAACCATTATCCTGTCAACATTAGCCATAGTATTACCCGTATAAAACCGATTAAATGGTGAGAGAACCGACTCGATCAGGATATAACCCAAACAAATATAAAAAATTCGCGGTTTTCTTCGTTGTTATATCTCGCACAATGGAATTTTCGTTGTTATTATTACGCTCGTTAGGGCCACCCCCCAGATTGTGAGGGGAACGGAAAAAATAATCTAATTATTAGCTAGGTGGCTCCAAAATTGCGTTTTAACCGTCAAAAAGTCGCGAAAATGTATAATTTCCGATGTAACAGTTCCTAGACAGTGGAACAAACAGGGGTTGATTGATTCACCGAATAAGGTTTATGTTTGTAGGCAGATGTCATGTAACGAGAAAACCCAAATTTTCCTTCTGATATTTCAGTCCATATGCTGTCAAATATATAGTAATTCACATTTGACAGTGTGGTGATGAATTATGTTCTTTTATTCGTATAATAGTTTAAATGCCCACTTAACTTTTGAATGCCCATATCACCATACAACAAGGTCTATATTATATACCATTTGGAATATGAACCAATAAATATATATATAATCTACCGGAATACGGAACCGATGTGGCATGTGAGTGTCCACCAAGATTACTAACCGAGATTATGAGAGTCAATAAGAATTCCACCGTTATTTACCCCAGAATGCATCACAATTCACAACTAATATACAGTTGTTTCCCCTTCCATTGAGATTAATAGACTGGCAGTACAGACCAGACCGAAATTAAGTACAGAACACACTTCGGTACCTTGAGAAAACAGTATGTTCAGTTTATTCGACCGTATAAGTTGATAATACACTGTTTTTGGAGCCTCCTTTTTCAAATGGTATATAACATGTAATATAGAATATGCTGTATGTAATGTGATCTGGGATGGTATATACATGTAATATAGAATATGCTGTATGTAATGTGATCTGGGATGGTATATACAAGTAATATAGAATATGCTGTATGTAATGTGATCTGGGATGGTATATACAAGTAATATAGAATATGCTGTATGTAATGTGATATGGGATGGTATATACAAGTAATATAGAATATGCTGTATGTAATGTGATATGGGATGGTATATACAAGTAATATAGAATATGCTGTATGTAATGTGATCTGGAGGATTCGAAAATCAATTGCAAGTGAGCCTTCAATGTGAAACGCTTCGCTTAATTATCGCTCAAATGTGCCATTTAGTTAATCATATATAGCCCAAATTTCGGTTATCAAATCTAGTATTAACGGTATGGGCGGCGTTCGTTGCAGAAATATTCATATTTCAACGGAAGGAATATTAAAATATATATAGTTTTGTTCATATGCCAAACATAATCAGCGAGTAAATAGTATGTTGTCATAAAGACGTACGACTGTGTACGTAAAACACTCAGGCCGGCGCTTGCATTGCGCTGAAAAGGTTCCAAAAATATGAGTAACACGCAGGAGGAGCGCGGAAAACTGTCCAAAATTGTCTAACTGTTAAAGGCACGTGAGGCCTTAGTTGTCGAAAATATTCATATTTGTTCCAATCACCGTAAACAGAAAAACATTAAAACGCATACAGTTTCGTTCATATATACCATGACCATCATTAAGACCATCATAAAGATTTACTATATTTTACCTAAGCAAGAGCCTGATTGTGTTACAGAAGACAGCACAATGCTGCTGGCTAATCACACACACATGGCATAAACGCTCTTTATTCGTTCCATATTAGGAATTCACCCACAAAGAACGCTCTTTATGTTTACCATCATAATATAAACAAACGCCAGAAAAGTAACTTTTTATGCTTTTGGTTACATGACAATGGCCAAAAATATGACAATAACATACTGTTTATGCGATATTTCTTATTTGTATACGGACAAAGTCTGTCTACATTTTGTTCTTTCTGTTTGTGGCGGTTTTTGACGGGTGGAAATATTTTCACAGGATACCCACCGCCAAGGCCAACCGTACCTTGAACACAAAAATACTCCTATTGCGTTCCTACTTTGTCAATTATCACGCTCTCGTTGTGCTTTCTATAGTCCTTGGTGCGCTCAAGACGCTGTTATTGTGTTGCTAGTACGTTCTCAATAAGTTTGCGAAACGTTCTCTGCGCGGCCGCGGAGAATATAAATACCGTCTCAGCAAGATATAAGAATTTATGGTGATCAGACTCAGATGGATTGAATCTATATGTGCTATAGTCCTATTAGTTGATGAATGATCTTATAAACTGGATTGAATCTCTAGGTGCAATAGTCCTATTAGTTGATGAATGATCATATGAACTGTATGAACTTCTACATGACAGTGTAATTCATTAAGTCCCGTTGGAAGCATTGTGTAGTAGAGCTGATTTCCGTGTTGTAGATTTTCAATAAGACAAATCAGAGTCGGGGAATTAGTCATTTTAAAGTGTACATGGATCAACAGATGTAACAGCAGCAACAATATATATATATAAATATACAATCTGTCTAGCACAAGAAACGTATATCAGTATCTAAATGGAGACCCTACCGGACCGCATAGCATGCAGCCCGACGGGTAACCGTGTCAGACAGCAGCAACTTCTAAATTCGAATTCCATGTATCGAAAATTACCGTAGCTCTTTATCCATGTGTGTTTGTGAGAGTTTCAAAGTTACAAACAATGCTAGAGGCATGATTGAACTCGATTTGCGTGATTAGCATAACTATATACACAGTATAATTGAATATTACTGTAATTAATGCCACAATATTAAACTGGATTGAATCTCTAGGTGCAATAGTCCTATTATAGTTTTCTCCAGTTCTCGTTTTCGTTTGTCGCTGTTGGGTATATAACAGATATTTCCTTAAGTTTCTTGACCAGTTCGCATGCCGAAATGTAGCGTACACATCAACCACATTGAATTCAGCAGTGATTTTGGATTATTAGGTCCCAGTACTTTTGCGCAAAAAGTCAGTTTGAGACAGTGGATCTGCAGCATGTGGCTTGTTTCCTCGACCCATATATTTTAACTGCTTCTGTTTGTTTTTTAGTGTTTGTCGGCATTTGGCAAATCTGTGGTCAGTTATGAGTGACGCTTCATAATTCTTACTCCTTAAATATCGATCAAAAGATGATATGTTAGCGCGCAGGTTTGTTGGCTCAAATTCACAGACGTCCTTCTTCCGCACCGACAACAGGAATTCAGATATGAGTTCAAAAGTTAATTCGGTGGAATTTCCTCTATCATTCTGGTTTCACCACTTTCCAACGCATATACAGGCTCAACAAATTCAAGTCATACTCAGTCTTTCTTTTGTTGTTCACATTCTGTACTCTTGGTTGAAATTATCAACATCATCTCCAGACATTTTTACAAACCTCAGATTGTCCGTTCTTCTCTGGTTTCCAACACTGTTGATAGAATGAGCTGAAGCTGAACTTGAAGGTGCAGTGATGACAGGGTTAATTCCGTCGATTTCATCAAACAAAATGCTACTGCTAGGCTCAGGGTCCAACTCAGTTCCACTTCCAGCATCACCAGCACAAGAAACTGTTCCCGTTTTGACGAATTTTTATCAATCTCCTTAAATAACTCCTCAAGTGAAATTTCTTCATTTAATTGGAAATTTCCCCCAAGATAATCTCCGACGAGTGTTGAACGGCCTTCCATATGTTTCGCAAAACGTAAACACAGCAGACGTACACAGAATAGAAGAGGAAAGATAACTCTACTGATGCGCGTGGATTTTGAAATATTCCGGTAGCGCATTGGTACACGCAAGTGAATCGGTTGCACGGCGAGCTAGTGTGAACGAATATTCTATATCCCCTTCTGGGTGATATCGATGTTTATCTAAACGCGTTTTTGTCTATGATTCACTGTTGGGCGTATAATAAATATTCGTTCATACATCCAATGATTAGTTCATGTGTATTTAATCACTTAACATGGTGCGGATAGGAGGACCTCAACGCGTCACTCTTATGCAATGACCTTATTTTTAGGTGGAAATATTTAACGTTTTACACTAATGCCATAGATGCAATAATATCTCACAATATAGATAAGTCAATAGAATTCCCATGAAGCAAACATATATTAGTATTGCATTTCCGCTTTGCCCATTCCCGAGGAGATGTCAGTTTCTGATTTTATATATAGTGAAATTGAGTGGCTTGTGAAATTGATAGTATCCAGACCCAAATCACAGCTATTCCTGACATATAGTGGGTAAATTGAAATGGAACTTTAAAATGAGATCATTGTGACATATTGCACCCATTGTGTAGGAAATTGCTAATTGATACCAACTGTTTAGTAATTCCAAACACCCAAAGGTTGGCAAATTTCCACCTGATACCCATTTGAGTCTAAAATGTTAACTGAAAGTCAGCGTTTGTCGGAAAACAATGACGATTGATGACTGTTTACCTTTGGTATCAACCACCTATTACAAATTTGTGTATGTGATTAGCTCAATTTGGCGGTGATTGCTTAGGACAGGATATGATAGGATAGGATATTTTATTTCAATATACACATATTAAGACATAGTACATTTACAAATAATGTATTGTATATTCGATGGGGTGGCATAGTCAAGCTAGACTGTCTTCCTGTCGTCCCGTTAACGATGAATATAAAATTATGTTATGCTAGGCGGTCAACTTTTCTTGTACGATTCACGGCTATATAATTATGTATCACACACTGGTTGCATTTAAATGAATTATTTGCATGGAGAGAATATGTATAGGTAAATATCTTAGGGGTACTCGATGGCTTGTCACTTTCTAGTTAGTGGCTGTTATGCTCCTTAAACACAGTGGCTAAACCGTACACACATATAATCGGAAGTCGCTTTCGCCAAGACGAAAAATTCTGTTATTAGAACATAAATACTACGGAAGGATCAAAACAACACCATAAAAAACACGTTTTCAGACCGGATAGACGATTTCCCCACATCTATAAACGTAAGTATAAATTGTACAAACACTTTTGCCGATCGCAAGCGGCTCCATTCGAGCGAAACACTCTTTTTTATAGATAAAAAAGGCATTTGATCACTTCAGAAAATAATTTTCTCGCACAAATTCCATCTTCAAATGTCATTTTAACACATATACAGCATCTGTCGGAAATCCAACTATATCGCAACGGAAAGGTCGTTATGTGTACAACATAGATTGACATTATCGTGGCTCGGGTGTATTGACAATCCGAGAGTAGAGACTCTATTTTGACACCCCACTCGTCAGTCTCTGAACGCCAAGTTGTGTACGACGACAATCATAAGCGATCAATCGATGAGATGATTCATTCAAGTAGTTTCATTTCAGGAATATGTTTGTCGAGGCACAGAATTTAATTTAAAACGCATCATTAAAGATGAGTCAAGGACACTCGCGGATAGACTGTCTGATTGTTGCGTTAACTCTAAAATGCCGTTAAAACTCAATTAAATTCACATTTTCTGTACCGGAGATGTACGATCGTGAGTCAACTTACTATGATACGGAGATATTTAATAAAAATAGAACCGCATGAGTGTCTGGATTTTGACGAATTATCGCACGAGAGTTGTTGGCTGAACGCGATACCTCTCGTGCGGGACTGCGTCCCGCACTCGAGGTATCGCTCCGCCAACAAATCTCGTGCGATAATTTCGTCAAAATCCAGACACTCATGCGGTTCTATTTATATCTTCGACATGTCACGTCATTGAACGTATAGACTCTGTCTGAATCAAATAAGGTATTCTTATTAACATTTAGCGACTTTTATTCGACTCCGCAAGTTAAAAAAAACTGTATTTGGGGGTGGGGGCTGTATGTTATATTCTGTGATGAAATTATGTATACGTGGGACTTTACTAATAAACACTACATGGGCACCATTGCCTTATATTTACTGTGATGTGACGAAGGCTTCGTGCTGCGAGTACCTCCCTGGGTATCACTACATGAATATATTCTGGCCAGTCCCGAAAAGACTTACAAATGTTAGCTTCGAGTTGCACCTCTTGTGTTGGAATTTTCCGGCAGAGACTCGCAGACAAACGATTGGAGAAAATTATCCCCAACCCATCCTGGCCATTTTAGTTCAATTTAGATTCATGTTGCAAACCCAAAACAATGGGGGGGGGGGTAGATAGCACATTACAAAGTCCCCGGATGCAGGACTATATATGCCCACATTTTAGACACATATGTCCACATAGGTAAACTTGGCTAAGATATGTGTGGATAAGACATATTGTGTCACAATTGGGACGAAAATATTGAAATTGTCAATGTTTGTTAACTGGAGAAACAACGATATATAGACTGCATTTTATGGTTCACTGTAACTAAATATGTCTTCTGATCATAATATCGATCTGAAAAAGTGTGTTACGGAAGTACTCCGTGAAAAGAGAAATCATGCGATGTCGATTTTGGTTGTACATGCATATTTCAGTTTTATGTCGCTTAAATCAACAAATCACTCCAAGTGCTGATAATGATCATTCAAGACTTGAGGTTTTATGTTTTTCAATAAGTTTAATTCTACATTATTATATTATGCTTACTTAATTTTATTTGAAATGCTTTTGGTACTTATATTGAAAAGATAGAGTTTCATCTCTTGAGTCACGGGAAAACTTGAGAAGTAACATGCATGATAAGTATACACGTAGAGCAGAAGTATTCAATTGCGTACCATGCTTTGCCATGGACTACATCATGTATTTCAATAGTAATGTCATAATACATTTTAAAATAGATCTCAAATATACTTAAAAATTTCAGCACGGTATCTATTCATAAACATAGTTACGTTCGGTGATTGATAAGAACACATTTTGTCGAGAAATCGGAAAACGGATGTGGAACAAAACAGTGCATTCGTTGTGTGATTGAAGGTTAATACTGGCCATCGGGAGGCGGAACATGTCTAATATGGAAACCTAATTCATGCACATAAATCCCATCATCACAACTTGACGTACATATTTTTGACAACTAGTGATCAGCAACTTAAACAACTATGCGTACATAGACTGATGAGTGGGGTGTCCAAATAAATAGTCTCTACTTTCAGATTGTGAATACACCCGAGGCCAGTAATGACAATACATGTTGCACACAGAACGTCCTTTCCGCTGCAATATAGTGGGATTTCAGACAATGCTGTATATGTGTTAAAATGACATTTGAAGATGGAATATTTGCGAGAAAATTATTTTCTGAAGTGAACAAATGCCGTTTTATCTATAAAAAGTGTCCTTCGCACAAATGAAGCCCGCTTGCTATCGGTAAATGTGTATGTACAATTTATACTTTCGTTTATGGATGTGGGAAACCGTCTATCCGGTCTGAAAACGTGTTCTAAAAATAGAATTTTTCGTCTTGGCGAAGGCGACTTCCGATTATATGTTTGTACGGTTTAGCCACTGTGTTAAATGTCGAGTAGGATTGTACTGAGTGAAGTTGTGGATTGCGATGTTGGGGATGCCACTCAATTGAGCCTAGCTGATCACGTAGTCGGGACATCTTTGATTGTTTGATTTAAACATATTTTATTGTATATCAATTATATACATGGGGATTGGGACACAAGTTTTGTCAACTTAGTGACGCCCCTCTCCCGCACAAAAGGTATAACATAACATTTAAACAAGATGGCAGGATGAAATTGTGAATATTTAAGCAGGGAAACAGATGTGAATATTTGTACAGAGTGTGCTATGAGTGGAGTTTTATTGTGTCCAGTTTTACCCTCACGTTGTCATAAGTTGTGTCTAAAAAGGCCGGGCATTTAAATATTTAATTGTTTTCAATGACAGGTTGACATAACAGAGAAAAATATATGATCGAAGTTACCCAAAACGTTTAGTTGCATTAATGTAGGACTGTGTAATATGAAATAGCAATATATTTCTTCTGTGGTCATTTTCAGAGATTCCACAGAGAAGATGCTTAATATTTTCTATATGAAAGTTATTTGTTTCAAGTTTGTGGTAAAATATTCTTCTCTGATTGGTGAACAATGGACAGTGGAAGAAGAAATGACTAGCATCCTCCTTCGGAAAACCACATTGACAATTAGGACTATCAGCTATGTGATTATTTTGCATGTAGTAGGGCGGCTCCGTGTCAAAAAAAGGGTGAATCGTGCATTTTAAGGTAAAAGCAACAATCTTTGTATACAATATCCTGAGGTGATATCTTGTGGATTTGGATATCATGCCAAGCTAGGGAAAGTCCATGGTTGCCATGGTAACCACCGAAAAACATATCCGCCAATAATGCCAAATTGGCTTTTTGCGGAAGTGCGATTTTGGTACCCCTCTCCCTGCACTGCACCCCTGACTCAAATAGCGCCACTTTTGCCATCTTGAAAGCACACGATTAGATTCCTCGTTTCATAGAGAAGAATGTGTATCAACTTTGTGGAAATCGGCGCTAAACAGGTTTATTAATTATTGTGCACCTCTCCCCTTCCATGCATCCCTGACTCAAATGGCGCCACTATTGACGTCTATAAACCACACCATTAGATTCCTCATGGACTAGTCGCGGCACAAGAAGAATCCAGAAAGGATGACACCGTAGCTGCTGTGATTACGCATACATACATGTGGGCGATTCAGTAACGATTGTTATCATATTATGAGAACTGGGAACTAGAAACTGGGGTTGGTCTGGGAACTAGTAACGGAATTCATGGAACTTGTGTAAGGGCAGATATGAAGCTACTGACAAACTCACAAAAAACCTTCAACGGCATTACAGCACAATAAATTGGTTTGATACAGTGCAATGCTAATATGGGTGAATCTGTGTTTAAAAAAAAATAAGAATTAAAAGATTATTTAGCTGGTTTTGAATGAGATGATATATACCGTACCACGGTGCCACACACCAATGCAAACTGTATGTACCGTACTCTATATATGTAGACATCAGAGGCTACATAGGTGCAGCTGTATCTCCCTGGTGGTGTTACTTGTAACAATCTTAGTCGACGAAACTTAATGCGCATGGAATTATACCTGCTAAGTTAAGCTGAATAGGTCACTCTCATCGGTTTTCTGTGACAAAGTTACCCAGGTTCCTGAAATTGTGATAAAGTTACCCAGGTTGGAGAAGAATGTGATAAAGTTACCCAGGTTAATAATAGTTCATGTTTAGCAACAAATTATTGATTTTTGTGATATGTCTTAATTTATGCTTGATAAGGGCTATTACTTGCCAAAACTGAACAATATTCCCCTCTGTCACTTTTAAATCGAGTTGATATTGTGAGATTTGCTTAACCTGGGTAACTTTATCACAATTCTCACCAACCTGGGTAACTTTATCACAAAATTAGGAACCTGGGTAACTTTATCACAGAAAACCGGTGAGAGTGACCTATTCAGCCTAAGTTAATGGCACCTAATCGTATCGTTGTCTCCTAAAATTTTGTGGACCGAACAAAGAAGAGCATTTTTTTGATAATTCATGTTTCCGATGGGTGGGAAAGTAGTGTGGGGACCGTGGATATAATCTAGGAATCGGGTACTGATATATACGGCGCGGCAATGCCGATAGTTGTGTGGTTTAGAATAATTCAAGTGTCCGATGGGTGGTCGAGTTGGATTGTCTTCATCTAGAAATGATACACCAAATCATATTAAATAAAAGGTCGACCGACCACAATGTCCCTGGAGACGGTGGCTAACTGAAGAATTGGATATGTCCGGAATAAATGTCATCATCCGGAAACCTCAAATGTTGAAAATCAAGAAAATTCGTCAAACTAGGGGCCATAATTGCGGTAGAAAAGATCGGATAAGTCTGGTTTTCGAATTTTTTTTAAATAGCTCTTACGCAAAACATTGTTAAAATCGGTTAATATTTGTTCAAGTTATTGCGCTAACGAGCTAGAAAAGTCGGCAAAAATGACAAGAACTCGACAAAAATGGTTCCAACCAAACTCAGAATTGCAGGTTCCAACGATGTTTAATATCTGTGCCAAATTAAAAAAAAAATGACTAGAAAATGACGGAATATGTACACAGGCTCGGGCTAAAGTTGGGTCCCAGGATGTATGATGCTATGTCAAAAATGTTTTCTATTAAATATGTATGGCAGTGTGCGTTTTAGTCATGGTTTGGACGATGAACCCATTTCTTTGTGATAGATGCCAAGATTAATCAATTAATTTCCAATTGAGTTAAAGGGAGGTAAAAGCTATTCTGCATCATAAGTTTCAAGATCTATCCAAGTAGACCCACGGAGCGTCGATAAACCTAGCGGTATTTTCAATTAGGAGATTCATTTCAACAGAACATTGTGTGTCAGTATCTATAGAGTTATTTTTAATCACCTCTCCAATTCTGTTCGCTGCCACCAGTCTCATAAGATTAATATATGGATTTCCAGAATAACAGGTACGCCTTGGGTGGTAAAAGCCTTTTGTAGTTATCACATTGAGTGCTTCTTTCAACGGTTTACAATTCAACATCAGGATCCCCTTCCTGTTGAAACTTTGACGAGGGACACATGCCAATCGATATAGGTATCGCTGGGCATGTATAGAAAAGGCTGAACTATAGCTCCAGTCTTATAATTGATGCTACGTACACAGAATGACAATGCTTTCATGAAATTCCTATCCGATTGATTATTACAATACAAATTGGCATTGTCTTGGAGAATGACTATATACATATATTGCATATTTTGGTTATAAATGTTGGAATCGTTGTCCGACTTAAGTTGGCTGAATATTAGGAACAAATAAATTGCTAGTTTTCCGGATGACATCCTGTCTGAGTGTAAACAAGAAATCAAGACTGTCACCGTATAATCAACTTGTTTTATAGTATTAGTGTATACTTAATGCAGATATAAACAAATAAAAATACCGTATACATGAAGATGTTGTCCGTGTGGGATGAGGTGTGTTGACAATTAATTTGGAAAAGCCGCGCCACCTCATACATGTACTATAGGCTATAGTCCCGGCTTTGGCCAATGGGTCGATAGTCGGTGTGACTATACAGAGCGTTTAGGATTTCAAGTGGGTTTCACTGATCTCATCGTGGTATACCTGCCAGTATCTTGGGTTCTGGGACTTCTCTTCCCGATATCGTGACGTCGTATCGTTTATACCACTATATAGACATAGCAGAAAATCGCCACCATCTGCTCCTCTGGTATTTAAACAATTAAATCGACAATATGGATAGCGAAAACCCAGATCCATCAGGACCTAAAACTCTTACGTATTTTCAACAACAGACTGGGAGATGTTACAAAAAAACAAAGAAATGTTCTTGAAAACCGTTTCGCAGCCCATAAACATGATTACGTAGCTAGAAGCATGGCGGCCTCCCGGGAATCCTTGCATTTGCATGCGGTGCCACTCGGTGGGCGTCAACGGGACAGGGACGCAACCATATAACCCCTTCCAAATGTTCGATAATTGGGCTGAAGTTGTGCACGGAGCTCAACATTGCAATTTTTGTTGCTAAATCGGCTGCGTGGCCAGAACCATTGCAGTCACAAGGGAATCCTTCCGTGTATATATATGGTCGTGCCCCTGTCATATATAAGATGCCCGCTCGGTGGCACCGCACGGAAATGCCAGGATTCCAGGGTGGCCGCCATGGTTCTGGCTACGCAGCCGATTTAGTAACAAAACGTGCTATTTGGTCTCCATGCACGACTTCAGACCAATTTTCGAATATTTTGAAGGGGCTATATAGTCACGTCCCTGTCCTATAGATGCCCGTTGGGTGGCACCGCACGAAAATGCAAGAATTCCCGGGTGGCCGCCATGGATCTGGCCACGCAGCCGATTTAGTATCAAAAGGGGCTATTTTGACACTCCATGCACGACTTCAGCCCTATTTTCGAAAATATGGAACGGGTTATATGGTTGCCTCCCTGTCCTATATAGATGCCCGCTGTGCGGCACCGCACGAGAATTCAAGGATTCCCTTGTGACTGCCATGGTGCTGACCACGCAGCCGATTTAGCAACAAAAAGTGCAATGTTGAGGTCCATGCGCGATACATATATCATATTTTTATTAAGGTAAAATGATCACGAAACCGTTGGGGTTAAACAAAATTAATAATGATTTCCATATTACTACGGGACATTTACTAGGGTTGGGGCAACTGTTCAAAAACTGGTTCCTTGTATACTTTTTAGTAGAAGCATGGCATGCATATTTTCAACATCGAAATTGCACTCTATTCCAATGTTTTAATGTCACGTGATCTCCAAATCCAAGATGGCTGCCATCTTAAGCAAAAATCAGGATATTTTCGAGGATTTTTGTGCATGTTTTTGACCAAATCTACCCCAAATAGCCGCCATATATCCCCAAATCATCCGGTTCACTTGCCTTTATTGTTTACTGGTTCAGTCGAAACAGCAGATGTGCTCAGGAAGGTTGGACTTAACATTGTGGGTTGTTTAACTCAGACAAAATATAGATTTATAACATTGTACGCAAGACCCGATATAGTTGAAAACGGTCATTGTTCATTTTGCCGTTATAGCTGTATGGCTAGTTAACCTTCATCAATTTTGTTCTAACTCTATGGTTAATTGACATTCATCAAACACCTTAAAGACAATACAAGGAATGAAATAGATTTCACTATGATGTTGGTGTGATTTAATGTGGTTTAATGTCACGTGACCTCTATGGTTGTCAGATAAAATATAGATTTATAACATTGTACGCAAGACCCGATATAGTTGAAAACGGTCATTGTTCATTTTGCCGTTAGAGCTGTATGGCTCGTTAACCTTAATAAATTTTGTTCTATCTCTAACTCTATGGTTAATTAACATTCATCAAACACCTTAAAGACAATACAAGGAATGAAATAGATTTCACTAGTGTGGGGGCAACTGTTCAAAAACTGGTTCCTTGTATACTTTTCTTAGTAGCAGCATGGCATGTTCATTTTCAACATCAGGATGGGTTGTGCTAAATAATTGGGCTCTATTGTCAATCGACTAATGTAATGTACAGCATAAGAAACTTATCTGATATCCAAGTATTAAGAATAAAGTTATTCACCACCCCGCCAACCCACCAACCAATACATAATTTCAGATCGCAGATTTTTATTCGCAATTCGACTTCCAGTTATATGAAATGATTGTTTATGAATGAAGGATCGTCTAATCAAATACAAAAAGTTAGAAACGTATCTACGTCGGAGTTTAAAGACCAATGTTATTCGCCACCCCAAGTTTGAAGAATACAGTTATTCGCCACCCCCACCCAATTCAGATCGAAGATATTTGTTTTCAATTCCAGTTCTAAAAATGATTGTTTTTGATTAAAGGATTATCTAATATTATGCACAAAATAACAAACTCATATGGCATCCAAGTATTGAGAATAAAGTTATTCGATACCACACATTTAAAATCGGATGGTGGTCATGTCATTCCCATGTATGGATTTTGTCTTGGAGAGATCAACAGGAAGTTAACGACAAATATAACTGCACTGTGGTTCCCCGTCTGCATTTAAATCGTCAACACACCTCTGTAACTGGCTGAACCAGTTTTCATTGTTTTCAAAAATAAAAACACGTTCTATACTAAGTCCCCGGAAGACTGCTAATTTCTGAAGTTGTCATATATTACAATCCTACCCCAACAGCGTGAATAACCGGGACAATTGTGTCCTCAAGAACAAAAAAACATTGCAGGAGGGCAGTCTTCGATTTTTTATTGGTTATGGCACAGTATGGTGTGGACGGCTGTTTCCTAAGTGTTGCAAGTGACACGTTAACGGCTACTCTTTTGGCGGCGATCAGTAGACACAAAACAATAAACAAATGTGCTCGTTACAACTTGTTCTATCTAGTTACTTAACCCACAACAGCGGTTCTGGGGTTAGGACGAAAAGTTGCGAACGGACGGACGGATAGATAGACAGATCTCATACTATGTCTATATAAACATACATGTAAACACACCAACTTTTGTCTTTTCGGGTAAAGCATCTTGCGGAAAACCACAAACAAAGTGGTGAAACTCGCGTCGAGAGACATGCCCTTTGGCAGATTTGTTTAAACGCAGAATAAGAATGGATTAGTGGTCCATGAGCGATACTTGTTTCTCAATGAATACATATCGCTTGCGATAATTTATGGCGTGTCAATAAGCGTTTTATCGGCCTGCACATTGTTCTGATTGGTAACAAGGTAGTTTGACTGCATGTTCATACCATCGAATAGAGTTTTCAACTAAATGACAACTGAACAAGATGCGCCCTTTGACCACCAATGTAGGTCTAAAACCAGGTTTAACTCGGATGTTTAAACTGGAGATGATGACTCCGGCCTATATGTTCAAACATAAAACCCAACATAATAATTTTGCATATATACATAATAACTGCTAGTATACAATTTATATGCATACGTACAAAATGAATCACGTAACAAATACTGCTCAGTTGTATGTATTTGATTGTATATATATCGATTATAACATGTCATACAAGTGGGTTTATTCATAGGCCATGTTAAGTGATACATGTTTATCTGGCTGGTATATATATATATATATGACATGCACCACGGATACCGACCAAACATTTGGTGAAACATTTTGTCGCCATCAAATTGTTTCCATCAAATTTCCGTTCGATTCAGGGGTGTGAGAAGGGAGGGGTACACACGCTATTACAAGTACTTATAATTTATGTGCACATGACAATGGTCCGGTTTTAGTCTGAACATGTCATACCGTTACTTTCAGACTTTAAGTTGTAAACGTATTGTCTGTATGTGTATGTAGCCTTAACGATAGGAGTAGAGGCAATTTGAGCCTCACTGCCACATATTCACGATCACCTATATTGACTGGCTAATGTCGCTTTTTACCGATCCAGCAGGAAGAGAACTTTTAATGTTTAATTGAAAAACTTTGAATGAATAACTCGACACGACAAACACAAAGGGCGCTTACTACCTCCAAGACACACCTGTTGTGCTGTGATGTTGTAGATCGCTCATATGAGGTTGGTGGCCTTTTGTTATGGCTCGATTATCGTGAAAGGTCAGATTTGGAGAGTGGTCCAAAATTAGCCTTTAGTTTATCAAACAACGTTCTATTGAAATTAAATTTCTATGGGAAATACCATAATGCCTATCGAAGCTCTCCAGGTCTACCTTGATAATGACTTTGCTTAGAATAAACTAGAACAATAAACCGTTAAATTTGCGAAACACAATGACAATTAAATTTTCTAGAAGGATGTAACCTTTATGTCTTTTGCAAAGAAACTGGCTGATATTGACCACTTTTACACACTAATTGGTTCATTATTCTAACATCAGATCCAAGACTAACAACTCGCAAACTCTAAAATATTTAAAAAGAACGTTGAATGAGTTACTAAACACGACAAGCACAAAGGGCGTTTACTGTCCAATACATACCTGTTGTTTTGTGATGTTGTATATGTCTCTTATGAGACTGGTGCCCTTTTTGTCGCTGGATTATCGTGAGAGATCAGAATTGGAGAGGGGTCCATAATTATCCGTTGGTTTATCAAACAACGTTCTATTGACATTAACGTTCTATAGGAAAGGCCATTGTACTCATAGAAGCTCTCCAAATCTACTTGGAAAATTGCTTTGTCTGGAATAGACTAGAAGATTAAACGGTGAAATTTGCGCACAATGGCATTCAAATTTCGAGAAGGATGTAGGCTTACGTCTTTAGCAAAGAAACTGGCTAATATTGACCACTTTTACAAACTAATTGGTTGATCGTTCTAACGTCCGAACGAGTTATTCATGAACGCTAACACATTTGACGAATATGGCACTGCATGAGCATCCATGTATGCATTTCCAATGGCCTAGCGTCCAATTAGAACATTAACATAAAACGGATTTAGTGGTAAGCTAATATATATGTCGGAAGTGACTTCAATGTTCATTAAATATTATGATTATGTATATATATCCACAGGTTTATAATTATGATGACTAGTACACTTGCTTGAATACATAATGCTATCATGAGAATGAGTATCGATGAGCATGCCAAGCACAATTAGTTGTCATCGATAGCAACATCCAGTAAATTCGCATCTTATCGTATTATCAAGACCTCATTTGAACGAGAAAGTTACCTATCAATAACAAACCACAGAGTCATGCAAAGCATCCTTCTTTTCCGAACGAGGAACCATAGACTCTCAATAGAATATGGCACGTGGACCAATGCCCCATATTCGGATAGACTATGTGCCCTCTGCAACTCAGAAATATGCGACAAGTATCATGTAATCCTTAAATGTATTGAACCCCAAGACATACGCGTACAATACCTGGGACCATACTATTATCGGAGACCAAACGCTAACAAGTTAGCAGCACTATTCAATAACCACAACAGAAGAATTACCAAGAATCTCTCAGTTTTTATAAAAAAAAAAGGTCATTGATATATTTCGGAACTCTTGAGGCTACATTTTCGGACAAACATGTAACCCCCTTCAAAATATACCGTTATAATATACTTGTTTCTTACACATGTACCAACATTTTATGAACAATAGTTTATGGCTGCAGATGGGCTTATTTGATAAGCACAACAAGTAATACAATCTGATTCATCTTGAGGCTTAATCACTTAAACCATTCAAAATCCATATCCATTGACCGAACACGCAACCATTACGCCGAAATTAATAACAATAACCCTATATATCTATCAGGCAAAATATAAATATAAAAGAAGCATCTTTCCCTTCCCGCGCTCTCTCCATTCTCCATCTATATACCTTGTCTTTCACTCTATATTATCTCTCTCTCTACGTCTGTCTTACATATAATGTTTGTGTTCTATTGAAATAGTGTTCAACTATCCTTTCCCAGTGTTCAGTCAGTCGAATTTTTCAAAGCAGTCAATCAGAAACAAAAGGCCCATTGCCTATTTAAAAAAACTTAATGTCGTTATCGCGATATATAACTTGAACAAACGTCGACAGATTTGATGCATAGTTGATAAACGGATTTTTCATAGCAACATCTCGGTCGTTCTCGCAAAGCGGATGTTTTACCTGAGATATGGATTTTAAATTGTGTACTTGAGTAATCCCAGGCCGACAACTTTAAAGCACTTCAACTAAACTGATCCCTGTTCTACGACAATATCTGGAAATAAATAAAAACATCGATGCTCAACTGTTGTTAAATATATATTATTATTTTTATTGGCGTACAAGCGTCCTATTACCATACTGTTGGGGATAGCATTTTGAATCTACCCATATATAAAATTTATATGTTCTTACAAGTATATGACCCAATCAAAATAGATGCACAGCGAACAATTTTTATGAGGTTTCTGGTCATTAGCAATACATAATGGATAGAGTATGACAAACAACAGGTGATTCACCAAAATGGTTGCCATGCCAACGGTGTACGTTATTCGGATCATATTTTATCCCCTTAAAATTGACGATTGTGTCCTCTTTCCACCCAACTAATGGTGTGGCCATTGTCTATCGGGAAGAGCAATTTCTAAGTTTAAGGGTCGCCAATTGGCCTGGTCACATGTTTCGTAAAATCTCTCACACAAGTAATAATCAGCATATGGATAAGATATGTGTCTAAAAATAAAGGCTATGATCTCCAGAATGTAACAGAATATCAATATGATGCAATAAATTGAGAAAGGTTCCTCATAAAGACAAATAATAGCACATGAAGTGATAAAACACTTGACCTTTCATAGTCACCTTGACTCTTGAGATCAGTGCTGGAGGTTCGTCTTGGAGAATGTATGCAAGCAAGTATTATTATATAACCATATCCACCAACAAGTTCACCGTTGTCACTAAACTAATTCACATATGATCATTTTCCAGAATTCTCAGAAACCACATACTGTTGCTATGGTTATGCCATTTTTTAGGCTACTAATCGATAAGAAGCTTATCAACAATGGTTTCCAATGTCTCCAGTATATGGGATTTACGATTAACTACATTGCACAAAATCCCCAATTTTGTTTACGAAACCCATTTTTTTATACAAATGACAGGCTACTATGAAGAAAGTTGGAGTGTGACATGGACCGATCTTTCTGGAGCATCCGGGGCCTCGGTGGCTCAATCGGTTAGGGGTACAACTCCAAGCCGTTTCGCCCTCCAGCGCTGGCGATAAGGGTTCAAATCCTCATGTTTCCGTCGTGGACTTTGTAGCTCGAAATCATTATCTGGTGGAGATACCAGTTACTCGCCGATGGCCGGTGGTTTGCGGCGCATGGTTGACGAGTTTATCAGCCATTGAAATCACTGTTAGATTAGTCGCAAGTGTGCGGTTTCCTCCACCACTAAAACTGGCAATGTCGTGATATGGCCTTAGTTGCTAAAGCGACAATAAACCCCAATCAATCAATCAATCAATCAATCCTGGAGCATCCAAAGGTTGCCAAGAACTATTGCGACGTGGTTGCAAGAATGGATGCAAAAACAATTGCAAATTTTCGAGGGCATCATTACGCTGTACTGCTCTATGCAGTTGCAATTGCAAATACAGTAATGCCCTAAGTAATCGACCCCTTAACCACATCAGAATTATGGGTAATTTTCAGGATTTAGTCGGAAATAAATATCCATATTTCCGACTAAATCCTGAAAGTTACCCATAATTCTGCTGTGGTTAGGATGTCGATTACTTAAGGCATTACTGTAAGTGTTGCCAAAAGTGACATGTATGCAAGTTTTTCCAACTCTTTAGGGTGCGTTAACACAACTAGCAGAATTGACTGGCGATTTGTCATGAATTATTCATACTTGACTATCCATTGCACATTATTGAATGCCACTTATCGCAGAATGAGTGTCTTCGACTGTTTTATCCTATATTGGAGCGGCGAAATGCCACGAGTTATTGCATGATTGATTCTCATAATATATTAGAATCAATTTGTTTAGCACACTTAAGTTGTGTAACAACTATATAGGGAATTACATATATCTCACGATATTGCTATTGTAAATGTAAGCAATTCATATCATACATTGTCGCACATAATTCGCACCTACGCTCGTAATAAAAACATTTGCTTACCTCTATTTTGAAGAATTATAGCTAATATCATAAATATGTAAACTCTGCGGTACTTGTATGTTGCGTATATAATACAACAATGATTAGCAGCTTGTCAAATTGTGAGTAAGTGTTATTATAGCTGCACAAAGGTAATCGGGTAGCTCCATAGCAACGGTTGCCAAGCAGTTTTGTACCAGACCAATATTGTCCACACACACTCGCTAAAATGATGATATAAAGTTAACGCGGAAGATTGTCATAATCAACTTTCAGATAGTTTTATATCATAGAAATGCTTCTCGTGTCATTGTAACCATCAATTATAGTAATCAAAACAAACAACCCATTGTTTATTTTTGCATTATATTTACGCTACTCCATCATCTTCTGGCCTATAATTTTTGTTTTGCAATCCTTAGAATTGTTATATATATACAGAGTGATTTATCAGTTTATATTTTCTTGTCAAAGTACATTTTATAATAAAAAATATACACACATCTCAATAAAATGTCGATACACGCAGCCAATAATAGGGACTTTCAAACAAATTGCGGCCATTTTATCCGCCATTTTGATTCTACCCAACTATAACGGACACATGAGTCAATGGATATATAGCCTGATCCCTTTTCAGTACAAATAGCGATCAGAAACTGAGTCATAACGATGCATACTTGTTGGGATTGAGAGAAAAACAAGAGTTGTTGTCAAAACGGTTGCCATGGCAACCATGGGCATTCTCCAGCTTGGCATGATATCAAAAATGTCTTATTTTTATATGTAGTACATGCGTGTCAAGTTTGGTGCTTTTACCATAAAATGCACGATTGTGTCATCTATCCGCCCCACTAATGTCACTCTTTAAGTCGCTACAATAGTTTCGGAGTTTACAATGGTTGACACTAACATTCCGATGACCTGTTCTATAAAGTGGATAGGGTTTTGGAGCAGGGGCGATTATGTTTAGGTGAGTTTTAAAATCGGATATATTTTCAGAATCTATGACAAACGAAGGGAGCTTATTCCACTCATGAGTTGTGTTTAGGAAGAATGATTTCCTATAATGTGCTGTTGTCCACGGTACGAGTAGAAAAAACGCGGTTGTCTAAAGTTGTACCGGTTGTTTGATACATGTGCCGCCCGGGCTGGTAGAAGAAGGGTGAGATATTCTGGAGTTTCTTCGTTAGTTATTTTAAAAAGTGTTTGTAGGTGGTGTTTCTCCCTGCGCTCCCTAAGGTTGGACCACCCCACTTCGAGTAAAACATTTGTATTGGAGACAGAGCGGGTTAACCCGGTCACTATTCTGGCGGCGTCCACGTGTATACGTTCAAGTTTGTCCAACCAGTATTGTGGTGCACAGTCCCAAACTACATCTGTATAATCCATTATTGGCTGAACGTAAGTTTTGTAATTTTTTTCTAACGTGTTTGCACTTAAGCTGTATTTGAATCTTCTTAGTTGTGAGATGCGGGACGAAACTCTCTTAATTATATTTTCGATGGATTGAAATTTACCAGCCATTTGCGCGCCCAATTTGATATTGATTCTAGGTCTTGATTTAGATCGAATTCTAGGATGGTCAGGTCGTAATGAGATGCGATAATGCATGTGTCGTCGGCGTACATTCTAGTTGTTGAGATAAGGTTATCCGGGAGATCATTTATGTAGGATAGGAACAGAAGAGGTCCGAGTATTGACCCTTGAGGCACTCCAGCGGGGACCAATTCGAACTGGGAGTATGTATTATTCACCAAGACTCTTTGTTGTCTGTTAAAAAGATAGTCCTCCAACCAAATGGACAGCTGACCAGAAATTCGTACTTGTCTAATTTATGTATCAAACCCTTATGCCAGACCCTCTCGAACGCCTTTGAGATATCACAAAAAATAGCACAGTTGTGCAAGTTGTTGTCGAGGCTCTGACATAAGTTATGATACATATCCAGAAGTTGATATGTTGTATTATGTCCTTCAGTAAAGCCGGATTGGTGTCGATATAGGAGGCAGTTCTCGTCGAAGAATACATTAATATATTTTAGTACCGTTTTTTCGAAAACTTTTCCAAGGATAGGTGGAAGTGAAATTGGGCGATAATTTAAACAGTCCGCGGGATCTCCTTTTTTAAATATAGGTATTACGTTAGCTTTCTTCCAGTTCGACGGAAATTTGCCCATATTTAGCGATTTCTTGAAGAATAATAGAAGCGGAGTGGCAACAGCAGTTGCCGTTCCTTTCAACATTTTAGCATTAATTCCATCGTAGCCCTGAGGTTTATTTGTTTTGAGGTTTTCGATTACTGTAACAATATCTGCGTGTGAAATGGGAATATCAGTGAGTTTATTGCCGCACCTGAGAGGAAAATCTGGTAGTTGATGTCCTTTATCGTTTATAGATGAATTTTGGATAAAGTTTGCGTTCAGAAGTCTAGCTTTATCGATGTCATTGCTGGCGTATGAAACTCCATTTGCTATGACTTCGCCGTTAGCCGAATAAAGTGGTGGTATTTTGTTTGTTTTCTTCTTATTCAAAAGGTAATTGATGATTTGCCAAAAATCTCTAGATGATGGCGAGTTATTAACTCTTTCATCGAGATGTTCTTCGAATTTTGCTTTCTCATGTTTTTTCATGTTGTTTACTCTATTTCGTGATTTTTTGTATTTTTTCCAGTTTAGATCGGTACTACGTTTAAGTGCAATCGATCTGAATCTATTGCGTTTCCGTAGCTCGCGACGAATTTCTGAGTTGAACCAGATTTTGTCTTTAGTTCGAATAGTGACTGTCAAGGTCGGGATGGTTTCGTGCATAATTTCAAGGAATTTATCATAAAATACTGCTACAGCTGTGTCAACGTCCGCCGTTGGTCGGAGGAGACTATCCCAATTTATATCATTTATTAAGGAGGTAGCCCTACTGAATTCGGCGTGTTTGTAGTTCCAAATAGTTCTTTGGAAGGATGGGGTGGCAGAGTTGTCGTAAGAAAGAGCCGCATAGACACCATAGTGATCTGATACTTCGAAGTCTATAATATCTGCATCACGGACACTTAGATCTCCACATACAAGAATTGGGTCAAGTAAGGTCTGAGAGTCTTCGGTAACTCTTGTTGGAGTTTTAATCACATTTCTAATGGAGTAATAATCGATAATTGTGCTTAGTTTGGAATTGGGGTCCAACATATTAGAGTTAAAGTCACCAAGCATGACCATATTTGGTGTAATTTCCAGAGCTTCATGAATTGCGTTGTCGAAAAGATTCCAGTAATTTGTAGCACATAACGCATCGGACCGGTATGATAATGCCAAGATGATATGACATCTTGCCGAGTGGATGTCGAACCACATTATGGACGAATCGAATTCTAGGACATCCCGACGGGAGTATACTAAGTGTTCTGCAAAATATATGCATATACCACCGCCATATTGATCACGATCTTCTCGGATGGGGGTTCTGAAGCCATCTATTAGCAAGTTTGTATGTGAGGGTATGTGACATCAAGATGCGTTTCGGTAAAACATAGAACATCATATTCACTGATAAGATGTTTTACTTTGTCGGGTTTATTTCTAATACTTCGAATATTGTGATGGTATAATGTCAGGGTGCCCAGATCGTGGCTATTTGATTTGTTGTTTCGATTGACATTCCTTGCACCGTCGATATGTGTTGGGCCTGGGTTGGGATGGACCGTACCGGACAGCACTAGTAGAATGGAAATAACCAATAAGATTAATGGAAGTCGTATGCTCACACCTCTTAGAGTGGTATGTCTCTGTTTATGCTTGCTCTGTGACGGCCAAATTAGTTTCTTATTTATATCAAAAAGTCCCGTGGCCGTGCGATGCTGTATAGCTGACGTACCCATTTATTTGCCGGGCACACCAAAGAACAACATCGCGCGGCCGTGGGTGATTTTGTTCCTGCATAATGACAAGAGGTGAGATATATGGGCACAAAGAGACTCACTGACGCCGGATGAAGTGCAACTGTGGAGATTTGAAAATAAGGAGTAACAGTTGATGTTGGTGAGATAGCAATAGGTGAATAGGACTTGCAAAAACATGAGAACAACATGCACAAATAATGAAAAACATATGTACAGGTGATGTTCGGATGGTGACATGTATGCAAACATGTATGTAATGATGATGATTTGGTTTGAATAACCAAAACTAGACTGGGGCAATCTTTGATTGTTTAGTTTAATAGTTGCAGAATACGTGTTTATTATCTGCGAATGATTCTATTAAGCGCACATAATACCAATCATGCATAGATATTGAGTATATTTAAAAAAAGAGGTTATATGCGGCTTCTATATTTCTTATTAGATACAACACGTATCGCGCGATTTTGAAGCATGAGCAGTTTTTTTTTACCACAGGGACTTGTCCCCTTATATGAACACCGTAAACTAGATGGCTTTGTATTAGAGCATAATATGTTTAATGTGCGCTATCAGGAAAGAACTTTCTTGATATGGTATATGGCATTCTCCATTTTTGTACAAATATGTTTTTGGTATATTGATATTTTTTATATTGATTCCTAAGAATTTTGTGGAGGATTTGTGCTCAACATATCCTATCTTGTTTAGTTCCGTGTTATTTAAGTAAACCTTAATAAAGTTCCACTTGTCATCACTATTCTCTGGGTGTATTTGCATATAATTGCGTTTTTAGTATTGATCACTGGCTTATTGCTACAGTTCCAAACATAGCTATGTTGATTAAATCATTACTCACTTAACTTTCTACAAGGATGCATTTTGTCCACCAGTTACTAAAGTCGTCGCGTATGATTAGATATCCATGGTTGTCGAATTTTACATATCGTTAACGTACATTAAAAACAATATTGTCCGAGAATGGAGCCCTGGGCATTCCACATGTCACTTCCATTAAATTATATTTAGTGCCATTTAGTTCTACATATTTCCCACGTTTTATTTAAGTTATTTTTATATACTTCTAGAATATAATGTATAGGTTTACTTACTCTGATTATTTTATTATATAGGGTACGATAACTCAAATATTTATATAGGGTACGATAACTCAAATATTTATATATGGTACGATAACTCAAATATTTATATAGGGTACGATAACTCAAATATTTATATGGGTTCGTTTCCATAGGTCTATTCAATTTGCGTTATTATAGCTGAATCTTAACAATGCCTGACTTAATCCAGATGTCATCCAGGGTTTGCGTTTCATAAAGGTTTTGGGTTTATGTCGACTTTTGATGAGGAAAGCTAGTTCACATGCATCCATATAGATATCTAAGAAGTTATCGGTTGGTCGACATTTCTATAAGCTGTAACGGAGTCAAATGTACAAGAGCTGAAAAGATGTTTTTGATATATTTATGTTATTGGGACTAAAATGTATTTGATTAATGGTTGTTTCGTGATTATTGTTGCTGTTTTAGATTCTGAATAAATAAGCCGAAATGAGCGGATACATCGCATGTAATTATACCAGACTTTACATTCACATTGTAGCTTATTAGTATATATATATATTATGAATAATTGTTGCTGAGTGATCAGTCATACGAGTAGGTTTAGCTAAACCTTCTATTGGAAATGTTAAGGTTGGGACCGACTATTGGAAATTTAGGTTTTTTATTTGACTGATCTGTAGCATGTGTCCATGAAATGTATCCACATTCATTGTACGTATTAATATATTAATTTAAATAATCATTATTTTACTTCTCCGGTTCGTTCCAATTCTTATTTCATTGTAAAGTTATATTCATCAGAATCCTGAACCTCACTCAGATTTCCGCTAATTGCTCTTGTGGCGCCTGCGCTTAGTAGGGGGTCGCGATACTTGGTTCTCGAGCTGAAGAATCGGCAGGCGTCCAGAACCGTTCGTATTGAACCATTTGCGTTAATCCATTTAGACAATACTTGCATAGTATATACATATGTCGTACACGAACCACCCGTGCAGTGGTTCGATTATAGCTCATGGAAGGGAAATGAAAGTCTGAACGTTTTGTTGTGTGATGAGTCCGTCACCAAGTCATGTTGTGCTAATATCGCCCCATTCAATGCGCTCCCCTCATCAATAATGCCGTTTCAATCACATGACGAACACACCTCAGGAAAAACTGGCTACGCCAATGGCCACACATCATACTATTTTACATTTGATTTAGATATACTGGTATATAAAACTGAGCGAACATCCATCTTGGTGAGACTATAGTGGGAATTCATTTGAACATACTATTTATGTTCTATATTTCTTATTATTTAGAGGGACACTAACAATCACTTAGGCAACAAAGGTGATTTTGTTTGATATTTGTAAGACTATATCTATACATTGTGTGTCATATGTTGTTTAAAACAAATAGTTCAGTCCTACAATGTCGACGTCTGTGCATGTCTATCTTAACTTTTATCAATAGATTTTTTGTTGTTGTTTTAGCTGGTGGTCTGGAAGACTGAACACGCCTTTAATCACTTAAACAATGTCTACGAGCCCAATTTTCAGCAAACGAGTCGCGTTGGGTCCCATTATGATCAATTAGGAAATTTGGTAAAGTTGTTATAAAAAGTATGAATTTTTTTTACCAAAAACGTGTTTGGGGAGGGTAGCTAAAATCCAGTATCTCGCAATCTGTTTGTTAAAGTGCAGGTAGTAATAATTAAGACCACCCGATATATGTTTATTAACCACGCTTAATCTGGTCAATGTAGTCTAGAGTGTTCAAAGAAATAACACCGCAGACGAAGCGGTTGCTAATTTTGCTCCCGACGTCAAGCAGTGCGTAAGCCCTCCTCTTTGCTAAGAATAGTCGGCCGCTTTCGGAGAACTTCGGAAATGACGTCACAAGTTGAAGACGTATTTCCCCCAGTGCGCGAATGTAAACAACGAATGTTTTAAAGATATATTTCGATAAAACACGTTTTCGAGTACTTTGCGTGTAATTTGGAGCCAGAATATGATTAAAGTTTTCTACACGCTGTACACGCAGTGCTTTTCTTGTGAGTAGCAGCTATTGCATTCGTCAGATCGCAACCAAATGACGAAATACTGACATCAATGTGGGAAAAATGTGTTAGTGTATTCTACAGGCCTTCTAATTTCTAAACAGTGATAATTGAGTGATACATATTTTTGAATTAATTAGTCCACTTACCGTAATATAGAGAATAGATGTATTAAAATTTGGATTTATTAAGATCTCAGTCACTGTTTAGAAGGCCTGTACACGTGGTTTCGTCAGAAATAAAAAAAATCAAACTTCGAACAACTGTACAGGCCTATTCACAGTACTGGAAGTTTGCTTTTGGTGTGTTCAGTTGCTCCCAAAAGCATCGTGAGTGAGTTTTTACTTGATGGCAATTTGAATTTAAATCCAGGTGTTGTCACAAAATTATATTAAAAATGAAATGAAATACAATATATAGTGTTCTTAAATCACCCAATTGTACAACTTCAAGCGCATGACTACATGAGTTGGATCTTCAACAGTGACCCGTCCATAGACCTACCCCTATTTCTGAGCATACCCTCTAATATTTCACCCTGTGCATCTTCTTAGCAGGGTATGGGTGAAGGGGTACCGGTATATCATAGAGTGGGCCGCAGATTTGACAGGTTGGGGGGGGGGGGGGTCTCTGAAGAGGATCCAAGGATTGCGGCCAAAGTTGCCTCGGACTAATTAATCGCAGTATACCCGCTCCATTTAACTGATATCCAGGATCCAGCAAATAGCCTGCATTAAATGTAAGCAGCTTTATACCACAACATTCTTCAAACTTTAGATAGTGTTTGGCTCAAATTACAAATATAATGTTGTCGATGTAATTTACCCTTATTGCTCTTGGTTTAATATTGAAGATAAGTATAATTCTTTGTCAACTATATCAATTGCCATGGCATGTAGTGAATATTTTCTTAACTGATATGCATGATTTCACCCCTCCCTCTCTCTTAAAATTAAGTTTCTACACGTAGTAACTTGTGTTTGGGATTCGGGGTGGAGGGGCAGTAGTGGTGGGTATATGTTAAAATGATTGTATTCTCAGTTTTTGAATTCATTTCCCTGAAATTATAAGAAGTTTATGTCCTCAGGTAAATAAATATTTCAAAAAATAAAATGGCACAGCACTTAATCTGCCAAACATTGGTATTTACATGTATATCAAATTCACGGGGCAATACTTAGGTTAAACATGTAGTGAGGCATCCACGGCTAAGCACTGTAAGTGCATGTAGCCATGTTCCTGTTTCACCCTCTCTGCATGCTGGTTACTAAAATAAGACTCATTTAAATTCAAAAACCTTTGTATGACTATATTGTGGCAAATGTGATTCAGTGTGTGATATATTGTGGCAAATATGATTCAGTGGGTGACTGTTCTTCATTTCAAGATCTCTCGCTCTCTATATATGTATATATATATATATCAAGAAACTTCTAGCTCAATCTCATCAGCTATTTATCACGGTCATGCAACTACTATTTTCAGCATTCTGTGTTAGAATATCATGTACCGTGGTTCTGTCTCCAGTTTCCAGACATTAAGACCACCTGCAATTAACAGATTCGAACATCTTACAATGGGGATGGGGCATCAGTGCTAAATTGAGTACTGGTCAGTACATACACCACATACCAATACATTAGTTATATAGCCTAAAATGTTGGAAGCATCATGTATCAAATGTTAATTGATTTGTCCCTATATCAAGGCCAAAGTCAAAATTATTTGTGGTTAAGGTTTTCCTTACCTACTCTATTACCCCCCACTCTTAAGTTTTGTCATGCTTTTCAAGAAATTTGTTCTCAATTTTGTATATAAAAAACAAAACAAACTTCTGTGTCTCAATCTGAATGGGATTTTCTCTGTCAAAGCATTGTGCTTATCACAGTTTATACCAAGAAAATCAAAATTAGGCTGATCTAAATATTTTAGAAGACACGAAAAGTCATATGAAAATGTCAAAGTATAATAAAAAAATAATTAAAATATACCCACAGACCGTAAATTTTACATTTTGTTTTTCTTTGTCATGTAACACTGAATATGTTTCAGACTTAATAGTATCTGAAATGAAACAGTGATGTGAATTAATTGTGTTGCCTTTTGTGGGGCAAAGCAAATCCTGAATTTAAACTAAACAACACAAAAAGAAATGGAAAATCCATTGTCTACCACTTACCTCTACAGGTATTCATTTCTCAAAGTTCTCGTGAAGCTGTCAGTGAGACATAGATATAAATGCATGAGTGTCTGGATTTTGACGGAATTATCGCACGAGATTTGTTGGCGGAGCGATACCTCGAGTGCTGAACGCGCAACAGGTCATAACTGCAGCCCCATAATTACATCGACGCGTCATCGGTTTCGGAAAGAAGAACGCGTAATGTTTTGGGCGCATTTGGACTCGCGCAGGATTGACTTAATAAATAATCATGTTTCAATATAAAGAGCCTCGTTGTTCCTGTTAACTTTGCCAAGGGCGCTATGGGATATTTTGGGCTGGTTTTTGTCACGATATACTTTTCGATTTAAATACATTTACAAAAGTGGCTTTTTCGCTAAATGTATATAAATATAAGGATTAACTGCCATGTGGAAAACAGTCCACATGACAGTTAATCCTTATACTAATCTGAATTATTGTAAAACGTGCGTATAATTCCCATATTCACAGAGAGATGAAATGCGCTCGAATATTTGTGATCTTATTGAGAACTCATAATTGACTGGTCAATCATTGCTGTTAAATTCAATTCAATTGAATTTATTGTATAACTCATCGTCGTGTATTGACATAATTGAGAGTAATATAATAAATACAATTAAAATATTATAAATTATTGCATTGCACATGCTTGGTGTACATTTGAAATATAAGTATAGTGTTTTTGACCAAATATATATACACGTGTATATAATAATTATGTGTACATAATATGTGTATATAGTCATTTCAATTTGTTTGTTAATTTTAAATGGGGGGTGGGTAGGATAAAGAAACAAATAATAATGATGAATTATGATCCGCGGGATATGGACGTTATATTTTGGACTTTTTTAATATACAAAGCGAGGTTTACCAGTGTTCGTCTATTGCCACAATTAAACAATTCGGCTAGTTTAAATATGTTCGGTCTTCTGTAGTAATAGGGTTTCAAATATTTAAATATCAGATCATTCAGGCATGGGCATACTAGAATAACATGCAATTCATCCCCTAAAGCATCTTTACATAGAGTACACACTCGTTCGTTGTATGGGGTATCTGTCCATGAGCCATTTCGACTGGCAGTCGGTGGTTTCTGGTCCTAAATCTTATAAGAAGGACCACAACTGTATTAATAAGAGTTTGCGATGCCCGTCCGCGGGGATCGGTTACGGGTAAATCGGTGAACTTCGGTCACGATCACTTGCGTACTTTCAATGCAGCACATACAACTATGTGTTAGTGAGTGTGAGTTAGAACGGGTAGATGTCTCCCATTGATCGATAAGTACATGAATTCTATGAAATAGCTGTCAGCTACGCATTATCCTATTTATTGCAAGAAACATCTGCAAATCGCATCGATAAAGTTGTCATTTATAAGACATATACGTTTTTTGTTCAAACTCTCGAGGCGTTTTCTAGCACTTAGCTAACTACGGAAACCCAATCGTTTCACTGAAAACTGTGTTTTCTCCAGTAATGACAGCGGATACTCATTTGTTCGCCGCGTGCGGTTAATATTGTAGTATAATGGATCCTACACTATTTTACACCGATCCATTATTTTAATAACGGATGCTCAACATCGAACTTAATGGAAGGTTATTTCACTGTGAACGATTCCATTTTATATGACTTGTAAGGAGCTACCAAAAATATATCCATATATATATATATCTATACTAGACGATGTTGGCACGGGTTCTAATCCCGACATGGGCGAAAATCAGGACTGCTTTTCAAGCTTGTCTGGGTTGAGGGTTTTCTCAATGTGCCATTCCGATCGATACCTGACCATTTCGATAATCTTTTCACTGAAGCAAGCACATTTGAAAAATGAACTCCCATACTGAGTCCGTAATTCCTCCATAAAGCTCATATACAATTATTTTCAAGTATAACGGTGCTCTGACTGACAACTGGAAGTATATTAGAAGGGATATTCATATATAGCCTCTTCACTCCTCACGGTGTGGGTGTCTAACTTTGAATTCCAGGCAATGAATTTTCATACTGTTAAAATTTGCACTCGATTTGTTGGCGGAACGCGATACCACTCGTGCGGGACTGCGTCCCGCACTCGAGGTATCGCTCCGCCAACAAATCTCGTGCGATAATTCCGTCAAAATCCAGACACTCATGCGGTTCTATTTTATTACATATCTCCGTATCATAGTAAGTTGACTCATAGTCGTACATCTCCAGTACAGAAAATGTGAATTTAATTGAGTTTTAACACTGAATGAAATAGTTCCGTCGACAGATTGCACTAGTGCGATTCTGAGAATTATCACACGCCTTGAAACTTATGCGATCATGCGAATTACTTTGATAGATATGTAATAAATAATTATCCGTGTAGATGTAGTCGTACTCTCGCGATCGAAATAAACGTACCGTGCCTATACGCTTATTTATTTCCAAGAAAAGTACGGTGCTTATAGTTGGGATCCTTACGATTTTTTAGCCGGGAAATTAATAAACGTAAGTCACTAGCAAAATGTGTATATTTTAAACAGAATTCGCCGACGAATTATAATAGCGCTGGGGTTCCCACATCTAACAATGATTAAATATACTGAAGTTTTATTGAGAAATCGAAAATGAAAGTACAATCAGCCAACAGAGTGCATGCATGGACCTACATTATATGACCCCGCTGCCATCTGGACTGGTAACATGCATGGACGCGTCCGAACTTTTGGGCGAATAGTTGGCTATTTACTTGAGTGATCGATTCCATTTTTAACCAACGAGGGGTAGGCCTAGGCCTATATTCATATGATATCGCATATGGTTATCATTGCGAACTTGAACAGGTCTAACAAATACACGTGTTCCGTACATTGGGGGCACATAGGGTGCTAACTAGTATGAAGCGTATTTTGTTCTTTATAAATAAATAAAAATGAATCGCTTAGGGTTGGCCGAATGTGCATGTATCAATAATGCTGCGGCAATGCTGGGTAGAAATAATATATTGATTGATCGTGATCCTCGCCAGCCGACCTTGTAAATTCCATGCGCGGACTTTTCAAATCTACGTATTTTGATCAGTAGCTGGGTTTTTTTTAAATCACATGGCTCACAATAAAAATGTAAAATGTTTTCCGCGATAGGCATAAAAAAATACTCATTGAAACAAAAACAAAAATTAGCAGATAAATATGAAGAAAAAAAATATGAAAATGAATTGGCTGAAGCGAAATTTTTTACGGAATAAAACCAAATTGTGAAGCCCCCATGCCTCAGAGGAATATATCGCAAAAATCACTGAAAAACGCCAAATCTAGTGATGCCAACTTGATGATAAAAGCTGATCGAGTAGGCAGGCGGTCCCATGAGAAATTAGTTAAACAAAAGAGGGACGGTGATTGTTCATAAAGCCCCACAAACAGTACAAATAATGTTCAGATATTGTACTTATAGGGCCTACTACATAGGGCTAATATTTATAATGGCCAACAAATGTGGACTAAATCACGAAAAAGTACCGTACCCAATATTCTACAGTGGTTGAGGTATCAATTAGTTATGGTATCAATTTATTTCTCTGAAAGATGTGGGCAACTGGGTATATCAGTCTATCAGAAACACACACAATCACCCTGTACTATTAATATCGCGCCCCGTACTCTTATTTATATGGACCCCCCCTGTACTTTTATTTCACCCCGGCTATTATTTGGATCCCGATCGAGAGTAGTGCTACAATCTCTCTGCACCGTCCAAATGATTTCTAGAATGTTACATTGTTGCCGGAATTTGGTGGATCCGTGACATTTGATAAACAATTATGACAGTTCAAACTCTGATCGGTGAATTGTCGATATGTACGGTAGAAAGTCTATCGTAAATCCGAAATCACAATGTCGCAGACAAAAACAAAAATAGAACAGCTTAACAATTTTAATCAACGTTACACAGACAATGCAGCCTTCAACTTATGACGTCACAAGTGCGGAACGTCGCTTTTCATGGTTTCGCCGATTCAAAAATATTTTTCCGTGACGTCGTCTTTGATGACGCGCTGTATCAAAACAGAGCCAGCGTTTTGCAGAAGCGACTTTTACTTAATGCGCGCATATAACCGAAATAGTCGCGACCTACACTTAACTTCTTTCTACATATGCTTTTTAGATAACTACTACACCAAATGGATTCAATAGTTTTGCTTTATTGCAATATCAATGTGCTCGAGATGTGTTCCTGAGTAAACCTTATTTTCGGTGGGAAAACAAATTTAAAGTATTTTTTTAAATTACAAAGGTTGTGTTATCCAGAAATTGGAATGAGGAAGGCGTAGTGTGCTACTATTTACAGACAAACAAAATAGTGAGTCGATCTGGAACTACTTCTTAATATATCAGTAATTTGAACTATCAGAATTTGACTCGCCTATTTTCGAGGTACTATTGTTGACATTATCACTGGTATGTGTGATGGCAGAAACGAATAAACGCCCTATTGTCTCATCAGTAAGCAGCGCCGACTAAAGTATGTCAGACAAAAGCAAATCTTCTAAACCAAAGAAAGTTGTGCCAAGTAAAAAACAGAAAACAGACAGTAATGAAGTTAAAATTCCTAATCATCCACTAAAATTCCATCCTGTTTCAATAGAACAGACATTGGTAGAAAACTGGAAACTCTGGCGACAAAAAGTGACCTTGAAGTGAGTCTGAAGGGAATGGTGAAAAGTGAAGACTTGGAAAATATTATATTAAAGGTGAAAACTGAATATGACCAGAAAGTGGACAACATAAAGGATGAATTCAATGGGAAATTGTTTGAAATTGAACAAAACATAGATAAGCTAATGGTTACAACAAATACTCTACATAATGATGCCAAAGCAAAGGATGATGAAATCGAACAATTAAAAAGGCAAAATTCCAAACTGATTGACACAATCAATAATCTAGAACAACAAACCCGCAAAGAGAGTGTGCGCATATATGACATTGCGGACAAAACTAATGAAACTTCAGATGAGACTGAACAGATAGTTGTCAACTTCTGTAATGACAAACTGAAGATGAACCTCAAACTATCTGACATCAGTATTGCTCATAGACTTGGACATTATGCACAGGGACAACCCAGGGGTATAATTGTTAAGTTTGCTCTGAGAAGAACATAAAATGATGTGATTAAGGAAAGAACGAAACTAAAAGGACTCAAAATTGTAATTAAAGAAGATCTCACACAAATAAACAGTTCTCTCATCAAAAAGGCGAAAGACACGACTGGAATTGATGATGCATGGAGCATGGGCGGTAAGGTCTTTGTGAAATACATAGATACAACTAAGAAGAAGAAGACCATCAGCAATGTATCTGAGATATAATGAACTTGTCTGTGATTGATATTGAAACATGTAGGTGTATAACATGATATATTATGTGAGTCTATACCTACTGGTTCTATGAAGTATTATCAAGTATAATAGGACATATTATAATCGAGTATGTGAGTCTATAATGACTGATATATTATAGTCTAGTATGTGAGCTTATACTGACTAATTATATGAAGTATTATTGAAGTATAACATGATATATTATAATTTATTATGAGAGTCTATACTGGCTGGTTATATGAAGTACTAGTCCAATTATAAAACGACATAATATATAATGTGAGTCTATACTGACTGATTATATGAATTACTATTCAAGTATAACATGTTATATTTATAATCTATACTGACTGGTTCAATGAAGTACTATTCACATATAATATGTTATAATTCAATCTATTATGTGAGTATACTGTCTGGCCATATGAATTACAATTCAAGTGAATATTTAGGTACATAACATGATATATTATGAGTCTATATCTACAGGTTAGTTGAAGTACTATTCATTATTCTAGTATAACATTCACTATTATAGTATAACATGACATATTATAATATATTAAGTGAGTTTATACTAACTGGTTATATCAGATACTGTCCAAGTGGAACATTATATATTTTAGTGTATTAAGTTGGTCTAGAATGCCTATGTTGTAGTATATTTGGTCTGGGTTGAATGGGTATATAAACTACTATTCAAGTACTATTACATGATGTATTATGGTATACTATGTGAGTCTATACTGACTGGTTATAAGAAGTACAGTTCAAGTATAACATGATATATTATTATATGTTATGTGAGTCTATACTGACTATATATGAAGTACTATTCGAATCGTAACATGATATAATCTATTTAGTGAGTCTATGCAGAATGGTTATATGAAGTACTATTCAAGTATAACATGTTACATTATAATCTATACTGACTGGTCATATGAAGTACTATTCAAATATAACATGTTACTAGTATATATCAGATAATGTCCAAGTAGAACATGATATATTGTAGTATATTAAGTTGGTCTAGATTGTCTATATTGTAGTATATTTGGTCTAGAATGACTGGGAATATAAAGTACTATTCAAGTTGGTCTAGATTGTCAATATTATAGTATATGTGGTCTGGAATGACTGGGTATATCAAATACTATTCAAGTACCATTACATACTGTATTGTGTTCTATTATGTGAAGCTTTACCATACTGACTGGTTATATGAAGTACTATTCAAGTATAACATGTTATATTATAATCTATACTGACTGGTTATTTGAAGTACTATTCAAATATAACACGTTATATTTCAATCTATTATGTGAGTATACTGTCTGGTCATACGAATTACTATTCATGTGAATATTTAGGTACATAACATGATATATTATGAGTATATCTACTGGTTATTTGAAGTACTATTCATTACTCTAGTATAACATGACAAATTATAATATACTAAGTGAGTTTATACTGACTGGTTATATCATATACTGTCCAAGTGGAACATGATATATTGTAGTGTATTAAGTTGGTCTATAATGTCTATGTTGTAGTATATTTGGTCTGGGTTGACTGGGTATATAAACTACTATTCAAGTACTGTTACATTATGTATTATGGTATACTATGTGAGTCTATACTGACTGGTTATATGAAGTAAAGTTCAAGTATAAGATGATATGTTGTAATCTATTATGTCTATACTGACTAGTTATACGAAGTAGTAGTCAAGTATAACATGATATATTATTATATGTTATGTGAGTCTATACTGACTGGTTATATGAAGTACTATTCGAACCATCGAACCATAACATGATATAATCTATTTAGTGAGTCTATGCAGAATGGTTATATGAAATACTATTCAAGTATAACATGTTACATTATAATCTATACTGACTTGTCATATGGAGTACTATTCAAATATAACATGTTATATATCAGATAATGTCCAAGTAGAACATGATATATTGTAGTATATTAAGTTGGTCTAGATTGTCTATATTGTGGTATATTTGGTCTGGAATGACTGGGTATATAAAGTACTATTCAAGTACCATTACATAATGTATTGTGGTCTTTTATGTGAAGCTTTACCATACGGACTGGTTATATGACATACTATTCAAGTATAACATGTTATATTATAATCTATACTGACTGGTTATATGAAGTACTATTAAAATATAACATGTTATATTTCAATCTATTATGTGAGTATACTGTCCGGTCATATGAATTACTATTCATGTGAATATTTAGGTACATAACATGATATATTATGAGTCTATATATACTGGTTATTTGAAGTACTATTCATTATTCTAGTATAACATGACCTATTATAATCTATTAGGTGAGTTTATACTGACTGGTTATATCAGATACTGTCCAAGTGGAACATGATATATTGTAGTGTATTAAGTTGGTCTAGAATGTCTATGTTGTAGTATATTTGGTCTGGATTGACTGGGTATATAAACTACTAAGTACTATTACATGATGTATTATGGTATAATATGTGAGTCTATACTGACTGGTTATATGAAGTACAGTTCAAGTATAAGATTATATGTTGTAATCTATTATGTATATACTGACTAGTTATACGAAGTAGTAGTCAAGTATAACATGATATATTATTATATGTTATGTGAGTCTATACTGACTGGTTATATGAAGTACTATTCGAACCATAACATGATATAATCTATTTAGTGAGTCTATGCAGAATGGTTATATGAAGTACAGTTCAAGTATAACATGATATATTATTATATGTTATGTGAGTCTATACTGACTGGTTATATGAAGTACTATTAGAACCATAACATGATATAATCTATTTAGTGAGTCTATGCAGAATGGTTATATGAAGTACTGTTCAAGTGTAACATGTTATATTATAATCTATACTGACTGGTCATATGAAGTACTATTCAAATATAGCATGTTATATATCAGATAATGTCCAAGTAGAACATGATATATTGTAGTATATTAAGTTGGTCTAGATTGTCTATATTGTAGTATATTTGGTTTAGAATGACTGGGTATATAAAGTACTATTCAAGTACCATTACATAATGTACTGTGGTCTAATATGTCAGGCTTTACCATACTGACTGGCTATTTGATGTACAGCTCAGGTATAACATGATACATTATGATCTATTATGTGAGTCTATACTGACTAATTTTATGAAGTACTATTCAAGTATAACTTGGAACATGATATATTGTAATGTAATATGTGAGCCGATACTGATTGCTAATATACAGTACTATAACATCCCAACATATATGGAAAAAATCATTTGAGTATTTATATATCTTATGGTACATTGAATGCATTTTCTTTTCAGTTAGGATCAAATGTATATAGTGTCCAGGTGTGTGCTCTTACTTGAATAATACAAAAACAATGTTCACCACTCAAGCTTATGCACTCATAGCATAAATCTGTACCATCAATACTTTGCATGACCTTTAGAGGTTACATTTTGTTTTTTATTCAAAAAGACTCTGAATTGACTCAGGGCTATAAAATACTTTATTGTTGAATAATGGAGACAAGCTGGTTAGTATGACTTCAGTCTAAAAAAAAAAAATTCAGCTTACACAATCCTGGACAGTAAGCATTACTATTTATAGATTGCTACATTTTTGTTATTGAAATGCTAATAAAATAGATATGCAAACACAAGAAAACAAGAACAAAACAAAAACAAACGAAAATAAAAACAAAAAACAACTTGGGACACGAAATGTTGCTATTTATAGATTATTACAACATTTTTGATTGAATACTGGAAAAACTAACAATAAATAAACAGACAAAGAATAAATAAATAAACAAAAAGTCCTCTTTCAATAAATATTCTGTCAGCATAACAATATAAATAGTTCGCTTGTTATGGAAGTGGTGTAGGTAATAAATAAATCATCTCTAAGGGTCCGCCAATTACTCGCCATCATGAACAGAGATTTATAAGAATTCACAAGGATTGTATAGTAGCACATAACTCACATTAGGCTATATGTGTATATGTAGCTGTTATATGTAAATGTTATAGGATTCACATGATGTACACATGCAGCCTAAAACTAAACTATACTATATATAATGTACTGTGATATACTATACTGTACTATACTATAGCATACTGTGCTATAGTATGCTGAAATGTACTGTAATATACTATGCACTATACCGTGCCATACCATATACGGTACTGCGGTGTAATATACTATGCTACACTATACCATACTTACACTTATACTGCTCTGTACTGTATTGTAATGTACAGTACTGTGTTGTATTGCGGTATACCATGTTACACTATGCTGTATTGTGCTGTACTGTGGTATACTATACTGTATTGGGCTGTGCTATGCAGTGATGAGCTATACTATGCTGTGCTGTACTCTATACTATGATGTGCTATACTGTGCTGTATTATACCGTGCTATACTATGGTATACTTAACTACACTATACTGTATTGGGCTGTGCTATGCAGTAATATGCGCTGTACTTTGCTGTAGTTCATACTATACTATGCTATGATGTTCTTTATATTATACTATGGTGTGGTGTGGTATAATATACTATACTAAACTATGATGTGCTTTGTATTATACTATGGTGTGTATACCGTGGTGTACTGTATTATACTAGACTATGCTATGCCACTAAGTACACTTCAGTGTCTCATTCTGTACATACCATGGGTAAACAGTCACACGGTTTATAAAATCCATGGTATAAAATCTCTACGCCTGGCTACTGTATAGCCAGAATGGAAATTCATGGTTTAAATTTAACTTGTATAGATTGGTACAATCCGATGCCTCGCACACTGTGCAAACCACCACTATATCACTACCATACTCTATTGCAAATAATGTTACGGTTTTTGAAACCACTTGTACCTATCACAGAGTACCACCCTATGTTACCTATACCAGTATAAATTTTGATTATACCCCATTATTTTGAATGTCCTGATGTGTTCACACAAAAATTCAGTTAAATGTCATTATTGCTCGAGATTGAAATTAAAATATGCCATTCTAGGTGTAAAAATGCATTTGTAACTAGCCACATAGTATAAATCAGTGTCCCATTCTGTGTATGCCATTTGTAACTAGTCACATTGTTTATAGATTCAGTCCAGAATCTCTCATCTGGCTACTGAATAACCAGAATGGAGATTCATGGTGTACATTCAATTTATACAGCTTGGTACAATTCAGTGCCCCTCATGTTGGGAAAACCAGCATCACTTCTACACACCATTGCAAATAATGTTATTGTTTCTTAAATCATTGGTACATATCACAGTTACTTTATACTGGTATATCTGGCATACCACCTTATGCTAGATATACCAGTGTAAAGTTGGTTTATCCCCAATTATTTATGCAGTCCAGATATGTCCACACTTATATCAGTCATATGTCATTATTGCTTGAGATGGACATTAAGATATATCATTCCAAGTGTAAAAATCCATTGGGAGCATAACCACATAGTTTATATATCTATGTGGAGACACATGGATTGATCTAGGTACATTCTCAATCTATATACAGAATAGACAAATTACATATTAGAACATTATTAATTCACGCAAAAATGCTACTTACCATCCAATATATAAATGTCTGTTGGATAAATCATGTTTGTCACATAATTATTATTATGTACACTGTAGTCAAATATTATTATTAATCACTCCATCCTCAACATGTACACTAATCATCGAACATAACCTAGTGAATTATATATTCCAATTAAGAATTATGCTAAGCACATAAGATAATACACAGCTAATTTTCGAGACAGCCAGTCGGCGCAACAGGTCTTCGCCGGATGTCTTCAATTCACTGGTCCTGTCTGTACGATAAAAACGTGCACCAGGTGACGACACAATCATAATATTTTTGGAACGATTGGACATCATCACGGTATAATACAGTAAGCGCCAAAAACAGTCCGCCCTTCATGTCGAACTATTGACAATATGTTTTCAGTATATCCTTCAACAGAGTTTAGACCAATTTCATCAATCAGTGATAACTGCATGACAATATAAGCACTTAATTACAAGGGTTAAAGTGAGACTCATTTTCTAAACGACTGGAATTGACATAGTTCACGTCGGAGGCTGCCTGTGTTCACACCCCGTCTCCACTGTTTGGTCTCACCACTGTGAACATGACTCCTTCTGTACAGGTTGTGAATGGGGTGGATTGGGGTGCTAGCGCGGAAACTCAATAATGGGTCTTGATCGCCATGTATACATAACGTATGCATATACCGGTATATGTTTATTTGTGTATGCATATACATCTATACATTTTAATGCATCTGTAATTTCTCTACGTATATGAGCCAATGTCATCCTTGTTAATAATTTGTAATTGATAACAAATTGACTCCATGTATGCTATACTTATACTTTCATAAGCGTTTCACGGATAAACTTCCTATTGATATAATCCCACCAAAAATTTGAATTGATAATAGTAAAATGATATTCGTATTAGTTTCCACGCATAAGTACCGATTTTCCGCACAACGACAAAATCATATGGCGACACCCAAGGGCGCATATTACAGCAATTTAGAAATTTTCAACTACGTCTGCAAATAGCATAACTTTGAGTGAGGTTGTGGATACACATGCACACGATTTCGCGGCAAAATGGTCTCGAATAGAAGGAGATGAATTCGATCCTGATAGCATCCAACTTTGGAACCAAAATACGAGCCAATATTTCTCGCCTACACAGGGTAAAAATGTGCTCTCAAATAATATAAAATTTTCTATCTTCGGCTTAAATTGCAGAAGCCTTATCGCAAATTATGGAGATCTAAAAAACTTACTTTGTGATTTGAAAACAGAAGAAAATTTGTTTGATGTTATCGCCCTAAAACAGAAATATTCAAAGTGCATAGTTCCTCAGATTTTTCACTTCCCGGATATAACCCCTTAGAATTCAAATCTCGACCTGACGGCGACGATGGCAGAGGCGGTGTTGGTATCTATATAAAGGAGAATCTTCAATATAAACCCAGACCTGATTTGACAATATTTATACCACCCGTAACATTATTTATAGAAATACACCGAGGGGCGAACGATAATTATTATATAATAGGATGTATTTATAGACCAAACACAGCACCAAAGGCCGATTTGGACAAATTTATGTTAAAATTCGATAATATATTAGAAAAAGTGAACAATACAAAGTCTTACATAATAGGAGACCTCAACATCGACCTCTTAAATTTCGAGACGCATAAAAAAACTAACGAGTTCATTAACAATGTACTCAGTAGAGGATTCGTGCCCATGATAACAAAACCTACAAGAATGACTGAACACTCTGCTACCCTAATTGATCACATTTATACCAACAAAGTACAAGGTGGCCACCAAACAGGGATAATTACCTGCGACATCTCCGATCATTTCGGCATATTCCTCTCCGAATCAAACAAACACAAACCCATAAAACCCTCTCATAAAAAAGTCACGTATAGGAACTACAACCCAAATAATGTCAATATTTTCAAAAACTTGTTAAAATCATGTAAATTCGACTCAGTTCTCAATTGTAACTCCCCCGATAAGGCATATGAATTGTTTTAGACATATACATGAACGCGCATGATCTAGCTTTTCCACTAATAACACGAAATGTACCCAAAAAATATATAAAGCGCGAACCATGGATGACATCTGGACTAATCAAATCCTCTATTACTAAGCAAGAATTATACTCTAATAATCTAAAGGCACCTCCAGAAACAAATAAAATCACCTATTTAAATTATCGTCAACTATATAACAAACTAATAAGGAAATGTAAAAATAATTATTATTGCGATAGTCTAGAAAAAAATAAGAATGATTTAAAAAACACATGGAAAATTCTTAAAAACGCCATCAATAAAACTAAAAAATCATGTAACTATCCACAGACATTTAAAGATAACGATACAGAGCTATCTGACCCGAACATAATAGCCGAAAAATTCAATGACTACTTTTCAAATATCGGTCGAAACACCAGCGACTCTATACACACTGGAAATGATGCAAATTTCACTGATTACCTTCGAAATAGGCGAACAAAGGAATTCGAAATTGAACCAACATCGATACAGGAAATAATATTGACATGTTATACTATGAAAGGGAAAATGAGCAAAGATCACAACGGAATATCGACCGCACTTATGAAAGAAAGTATCTTTATAATAGCCCCATCACTTAAGCATATATTTAATCTATTGTTTAAAGAGGGAATATTCCCAAGGAAAACGAAAATTTCCAAAGTAGTCCCCATTCCTAAAATAAATAATTCTAAGGAAATAACAAACTATCGCCCAATCAGTATCCTGCCATCCTGAAATCTTGTATAAACACCAATATGGATTCAGACCAAATCACTCAACATTTCATCCAATAATGCACCTTCTAGATCATGTCGTTAAAAATAATGATACACCGTCACGGGATTCCACATTAGCTGTATTTATTGATTTATCTAAAGCATTCGATACAATCGACCACAACATACTTATATCGAAACTTGACCACTATGGCATCAGGGGTGTAGCAATGTCATGGTTCCATAGTTATTTGAATGAGAGGAGGCAATACGTTGAATATAATGGAAGTACCTCTAGCCCAATGAATACATCCTGTGGGGTACCCCAAGGCTAAATTCTTGGGGCGATTATTTTTTTAATATACGTGAATGATATGGTAAATTCTACAACAATAGACATTTTATCGTATGCCGATGACACCACACTGTTCACAAGCGGTAAAGATGGCGAACTAGTACAAAGTTATGTCAACAATGAATTAGCCAATGTATCCGATTGGTGCTGCTGCAATAAACTTTCAATTAATATTAATAAAAGCAATTATATGCTTTTACACCCACAAAACAATGACAAAAAATGGAATACTTTGAAATTAAAGCTAAATAACACTGAATTGAACCGAATAGGAAATCTTGGGCGTGAATCCTCGACAAAATTCTTAGGTATCCACATTGATGAGAACTTGACATTCAAAAAGCACATATCCATAATCTGCTCCAAAATATCACATGCAATCTACTGCATCAATAAGGTGCAAAACTTTTTCCCAAGTAAAGCATTGAAAACATTGTACTATGCACTGATTCAAAGCCACTTAGTTTATGGTATCCATGTTCCGGAAGTCAAGACAATATTCCTACTACAAAAACGAGAATTGCATATAATATGCAATAAGAAGTACACGAGTCACACAGATCCACTCTTTAAAAGAGAGAATATCTTTAAAATATATGACTTACACACTCTCAATTCCTCAATTTTCATGCATGACTGGTGTTATAACCGTCTGCCTGCGTCTTTTGGAATGATGTACAACAAACGAGCAAAATCAACCCCAAGACACCCGAATCCCGTACTGTTGGAACTTCCTAGAACTAACTGGTCAGGAAACCTATCCCACCACGCCTTCCCCACAACATGGAACAATATGGAAAAAGTCTATACTTCTTGCCAAAGCAGGCACACATTGAAGAAGCGCTTACAGATAGCCATGCTGAGAAATTATCCAGAAAATGTACGCTGTAAAAACAAAGGATGTCCCGATTGTGCTCTATAATACTACGAACATTAATTGTCATACGCGATGCATAATCCTAACTCTACTCGGCTTCACACCTGCAAGTGGAGACACATTTCGTTCCTAGCATGCCCATACACTACCATACATCATAGATGCTATCGTATATTATTATGATTACTCTAACGTGGCTATGACCCTATACCGCTAGACATACATATAACATTACATATATGTAATATTGTTAATCTGAATTATCCCAAAACCTCACTCAACAAAGAGACTTTCCGACGATCTTTATAGATCCTCATTGTGTTTACCGAACTAAAGATTGTGGTATCTCTCGCCTGAATCCGTTGTAGCGACAAAACACTAACTGTTTAGTTCCTAATAAACCCATGGAACTGGAACTGGAACCGAAACTGTCATATGTTTAGAAAATCTGAACAGTTCAAAACATTCATATGGAGAGATAATACATTTTCGATCTTATAACTCGTCTGGATTGGCTCACAACTACACCAATACTTGTTTTTGATATGCCCTAAGTACTGGATTCTACAAAGTTGTATATATGATTACAGTCTGTACGTGTGTGTGGATATGGATACAAGCATCTATTCTATTATTTATACTGATACCTGTTTTAGGGGGTAGCAGGAAGACAGCCCGATAGGGCTAGGCTACCCCCGACAATATACTGCTTTACCTTATGTATTTCTGCCATTGTATAATTCATGTATATTGTAAATAAATTATCCTATCCTATCCGTTTGAATGATAATGTTGGAAAAAAAAAAATTTGTGGAAAAAAAATTATTTTTCAGCAAAAAATGTTTCGGCTCCAAATGGCAGGAATATATAAATTAACCAACACCGATTTCCCTATAAAATAGAGCCATGTTATGGTGTAGTAACTTTAGCACCAACAATGTTGGCAAATAATGTAGGACTTGGTCACAGGGCTCACTTGACCAAAATCGTTAATTTCTGGAAAATGTCACTGGTGGGAATCGTTCATCGTCGATTTGACAATAGCCACCACCAATTACGTTATTTCTCACTGTCATTTTCGGGTACAATATATATTTCTTCTTTAAACAATTTGGTTTCGACATGTTCTACCTAGGGTATGGGTATCTCGAAAACTAAATCTCTTTGGCCGCTGCACTAAAAGAAAACAAACCAAAACAATTCCTTACAAACTGGATACCTATTTCACTTCTTAATGAGTCATAAACAAATTATATCCGGCATACATTCAGAAGACTGAAATGTTTAATTCAAGACCTTATCCACCATGACCAGAAAGGTTTTTAAAAGGAAGATCTAATAGCGAAAATATACCCATATCCACTGAAAAAGTGTGGATATTCTGTTTATTATATACTTTAGTTACTTGCCTATGGCCCCCAATGAATGTCAATACATCATAAATCTCAAGCTGATATAACTCACTAGTGAGATATCACTTATATCTCACTGCTAAAACCTTATAATTGATGGGTAAGTATATACTAAACGACTAATATCAGATATCTTGACAACAACCAAATATTCTGATATTCCTGAACTTAGTATACTCTTAGACTTCGAAAAAGATTTTGATTCGGTCTCATGTCATTCTTGTCCTCAGATCTGAAAAACTTCAACTTTGGGGATGATTAAAATTAAATTTAAAATTGCTCAAACGGTATATATATATATTAATATAATGGACATGTGTCCAATAGCTTCAGAATCTCAATGGGCTACCGCCAAGGTGATCCAATTTCGCCTTAAATTTGTTATTGTGTGCGGAAATATTAGGTATATGATTCCGTGATCGGATCACTATAGGTAATTCCGAATTAAAACTTTCCCAATAATTATGCTGACGATACTTCATTATTTCTTGATATTGACCCTCAAAGCATTAAATTGACAATGCGTTCGATCTATTACCTGCATTCTATCTTATTTCAGGACTTAAAATTAATGACAAAACATTTATGTAGTAACAGTGCTAACAAAAATGGGTAGATCTATGGGTGGGAGAACCTATTTAGTAAGAAAGGGTTAAAGAGGATTACACATGCATTTTAGTAGGCACCACATACATACCACAACCGCTTTATTGGCATATATCCAGGCAGGCGCCATCATAACTTGTCCGCAGCCAATACCAAGAAGATGACACGTCTTGCGTCCTCCATTGAAAGCAACCCGTTCACACCCATTTGTGTAAGCGCACATTCTCTGACAGCGCAACATATTTCGGCTCTGTTGTGTGTATATAATGGCCATCTCTTCCACCATGTTCCCTGCACTGATACATGGAATAGTTCCGAGTATAAAGGCGACTATGCATAACTTCCACCCAAAGAAGCCCTTGGCCATAATCAATGTTTCAGTGTTGATTTCCGGTTGTTTCTGTAATTATCGGAGTATAGAACGTGAACCAGTTCCACACGAGACTGGGTTTCTGTCGTCTCGAGCAGGCAGTATATCGAACGGCTGTACTACTGATATCTACTATCGGTGTCTCAATTACCACACGTTCAGTGCACCCACTTGCGGGCCGGAATCCTCTTTCGTCCAGAAGAATCCAGGGATTGGTTATAACACCGGTGCCACCACCAACTACTACCTCCGCCCAAACAACCGATGTGAAATGTGTCTCAATCTGTTGGGTCTCTATATGAACATTCGGTGCATGGAATTGACGTTGAAGTTGACAGGAACAATCGATTGATGTGGTACTGCTGCCAGCATATAATGCGCCAATTATCCGCCCTATACGACTAGCGAATACGATAGCGTTAACTGATTTAAGCAACCCTGAACATTGCCTATATATTTTATTACATCAATATCGCAACGGTAATATATAACAATGCACTAACATTGTCTCGTGAATAGGAAACAAGCGTTACTTAGTGCCACCGCAGACACTGCGATTTTGAATCGCATGTGTGGAAAATCATTGACGGAGCACACACTGCGCGTTCTTACGACAAGACCACAGGCATATCGCAGCGATCAAGCATGTTAATTTTTGCTAGGAACATCGTGACGTGCCCTTGTCAATAAGTGCAAACAACAAATTCAACCCATGAGACTACTTCAAAGGATACACTTTTAATTGAGTTGAGGCAGAAATGGGGGGGGGGGGGTGGGTGTATATATAATGAGTCTACCCGCGGCTACGTGCACCGACAGAGGGGAAATGGCCACGGTCCCGGTCACCGCGATCACTGACATTACAAAATAACAAAATATAAACAAAATTATTTATTAATCAAGTTCAACTTCCAAGTTCAAATAACAAATAGCCTTGTGTTTAGTTTAGAAAGTTGAGATGCATGCCATGCATCTACATGTATAGCCTAATTGCGTAACAAGGGGAATGAAATATAACCCTTTGCCTTTTGGCTTGGTTTTCACACTAGATACATATATTTAACTTCAACTAATGGAGGGATCTAACATAGCAGCGTCCTCCAAATGCTATTTCCCCCATTTTCTATATAATATATAACATAGCAGCGTCTGTGGTGGCACTTGGAATATATTACACGCATTGTGTGCTCATTTCAGTGAATGGAACCAACAAATAAGAACCCAGGCAACTTGGCCATTGAAATAATGTAACAGGGAACTAATATTATCTGAAATTGCAGCTCGATTTACCTGATATAGTGGCGTACAACAAGTACCCTACGCTATTAAATTATCACATATAGTCTTCGATACTTTCTGCGTGGTTCAAATTTTTGTAATTTTTGTAATTTGTGATTGTATAGTGTAGGGCCCCGCATATATTCAAGATGAAGTATTAGATTATGGGCGGTTGACTTGACCTTACTAAATCACACCTCTACGTGAGCGCGGTTGCACGTTGACCGTAAGGTTGCATTTGTGTATAGCGCCACCTACTGATCCAGTCATACATGACTTGACATAGTTTTATTGTTTCACAACAGGTAATCTGCAACACGAAGAAAACCAACCGTGATCTTGTCCCCATTGTAATGACATATCACCCATCTACGGTCAAACTCAATCGCATCCTGTGGAACCTATAGCCAATGATTGAAAGTGACAAATACCTCAATATAGTTTTCCCCGAGAAACCTGTTGTAACTACGGGGCAACTACCTACCTTAGCCAGAAGCTTATCTCGAGCCAACTTAAATCATCCATATGTCTAGAGCCAACTTAAATCATCCATATGTTATGTACACCATATAAATGGTTTGGATACACCATTTATTAATTTTTTTTCCTTAATATTTGCATGTATATTATATTTAGATGTTACTATACTTCACGCTGTAATTTTACTATTTAAGTTTCATTTCCAAACAGGGGCGGCAGGAAGACGGCCTATTTGGCCATGCCGCTCCTGTACAATATAATCATGTTTATTTCTGAATATTTCACTGTCAGCATTATATTTGTAAATATTGTACAAATAAACAATCAATCAATCTATCAATCAATCCATTGAAGAATATGGTACTGTACCGTGTCGTACACCGAGGTGTGGGACATGCTCCCTCATCTCAAATATGACACTTACAACCAACGATGCATGCCGCGCCTTTAAATTTAAAGTTTCGTCCAACTGCAATTCGAATGGGCTATATATGCCGTCACGTGTGCTAAATGTCCATATGCACATTACATAGGGGAAACTGGACAGAGGATAAATTGCCATCGACAAAATATTAAAAATAAGGACAATTTGCCCATGGTTAACCACTTTAATCCTGGTGGGCACTCAATGCGAGATATCCGTGTTCACCTGATCCGTGGTAGATTGCCATTTACAGAGGAGACAGGTTGTGTAGCAGAAGTATATAGCGAGGTTCAATAGTTTACCTGATGGTATCAATCGTGATGCCGGTTTCATGTCGGCATGGTTATAACGTTCCCGTGTGTTCGTCACGATAAACACATCTTTCAAGTTCAACGCATGACTTGTTTACTGGGAAACAACGTGATTGCGTCACTACCAACGCCAGTGTTTAGGTCGTGAACGGTAACTTTCTTCTTGTTTACTTCATTTTTGTCTTATCTACCAGCCGACAAAGGTGTAAAACCGAAAGCTCGTGGAATTACACACTTGATAGGTCTAAAAGGTGTTATTATATCTTACAATTATTATACGATTGACCAGACCTATACGGCTACACCCAAGACTACTATATATATTTATATATAATTTATTTAAAACAAATCCAGTTTATGGATATATGGTTCCAATTATACGAAGAAAAAAAGGGGATACATCAAGCTAACATAATGTTCACCTCCTACATGTTCGGTATTACTTATTCGGATCGCACTGGAATTGTCAGATTCTTGTGTTTGTCGAATTTGGTCCATGAGGTCGTATACGAACCTTTGTGGTGCTAAATGAAAGTCAATGATTTCTTTGCAATTTACTGAACTACGTGGTGGGGTAGGCTGTTCCATTCTGTGCATACCTGCTGTGAGAATGAGAAGTTCTGCACATCTTTAGATCTATGCTCCACTCGTAGTTTGAATTATTGTCCACGTGTTCCAACGTAGGTTTTATACTTAAAGAACTGTGTGGTGTCGATATTGTACAGCCCCATTAAAAGGATATAAGTTTCGATCATGTCTGCTCTAATTAACCTGTATTTAATCGAAGGTGAGTTCAATATTAGCAGTCTCATTTCGTAACTAAACTTCATCAAACTACATGTAGGTACCATTCGAATGTTATCGATTCCTTGTTATAATGACCCCATCGGCGGCAATTAGTGTGTTCTTCGATCTTGAATGTATCGGAACAGTACAATTAAGAGTGATCAGACTCGGTCATCATGTCATACAATCATACAACGCTGGGCCCTGTTTCATGAAAGCAACTTATGACATAGTTGGGACTTAAGATGGTCATACGTTCAAACTTCAGTCATAAGTGCGTTTCACGAACAAGGTCTTAACTTAAGATGGTCTTAACTTTGGTCTTAACTTTAAGACTGCTGTGAGGTGTCATAAGATAATCTTAAAGTTAAGACCCACGTGATAAGTGGCATATCGATTACAAGTATGGCGGCCTATGTTATTTTTTAATTACGGAGATATCTGTACATTGTCTGGGTGGGCAATTCGTTGTCTGGTATACAGGGTCGTGGTTACAGAGTGAGAGGGGGTGTTCGCCTCGAAATGTCCAACTACACCCCTTAAACAACACCAAATTCTCTTTGGGTTTAAACATTCCAACTGGTACCTCAAACTTTCCAAAACCAAAGTTTGGAGATGGCAACCCCCCCCCACCGTATAACATAGGGTTAGTTTGGTAAAAACAATTCAGAGCACATGCTTATCATCAGGGACGAGGCGAATGGGGTTTGTGTGTTGTCTACCCCCCCCCCCCCCCCCCCCACACACACACACTTTGGTCAAAATGTTTAGCAATTGGAAATTTCATGCCTGACAACAACATTAATCGTACACTATATATAGGTTTCAATTGTTTGAATTTCTAACTAGTAAAGGAATGTGTTGTTTTAGACAAATAGCAGCAACCGAAAATCACCAACTTTAGAGATACCAATTGGAAAGTTTAAATCCAACGGGTGGGGTGGACATGGCATTTCGCGAACATGGAAGTTTGGCCCGGTTCAATTAAGGGGCGGGGCAGTTGGAAATTGCACGATGTACCCCCCCCCCCATAGACCAACTAGCCATCCGAGCCTCGTCGAATGTAGGATATAGCCAATTATCAGCTGTGTATGTGACCTATGGATAATATATATTATAAAATTGTATTACCCACGAATTAAACTTTTGATACGAATTATGGCCTAGCTCAAAGCTCACAATCTCCTCTATGTTATTCCATATGTATGTGGGGAGATGGGGTAAAATTAGATCAATTAATGTATTGATTCTTTCCTCTTTCCAAATTTCCGTCGGCTGTTAACAAAGCAGATATGTCATATAGGAAAGGTAACATAAACGCTCTTTATCAAAATATGTTTTAGAAATAGTGACAATTTTCTATAGAGAATATTATTTTTATTGAGTTTATGCCCACGCCCATATGTCGTGATTTTCAAGGCTGTCCAAATTTTTGTCATGTTTTGTTTGCAGGGGTGGGATGACCGTTGTACATCCTACTGTATATATGATATACACACCGTAATGATGATACCCCTTAATACGAGTGTGCTAATGAAAACGTAGTTATATATATATCCATGGTATGACAACCGCATAAAACATCTGCATAAAAATAATATAAAAGTTACTCTAACAAATATTTTTCATTTCCCTTTGAATCGAAAAATGACCTATGTGTGTCCTGATGACATCGCCGATTTATTTTGATTATTGCTACACGTAGAGAGCGGTTGTCGATAATACACGAGTTATGTCGGCTCACATAAAAAAATCGCCGCCTGATCATTGCTCTCAGTGGATTAACTCGGCGTGAATGCATGGTCGCAGTCATGCATCGATCCATATAATTATATTGTCTTATTCTGACACCGCCACTCGTCAGTAAACGCAAAGCTCGTCATTTTAAGATCCTGCGATGTACTCATGTTCGAATTCACATCGGTCATACAATCTAAGATCCATATGCGAATATAAGGCCACTGACTATAGACACTAAGATACATTCGCTGATTCGCCCACCCCACCCCAGCCGCTATCCAGCATCCCTGTCACACAATAATGTCAACTCGGACTCGGCTCTTTCTCGATAACCTCTCAATGCCGTACATAAAGATTGCACAAGCCCACGTTGTTTTGTTCCGGACTGTAGAAAATTGTCGATAACCAGTCTAAATGAGCGGGAACTTAACTTACTACTTAAGTAGGACTTAATCTTGTTTTGTGAAACGCGTTCTTGAAACGGAAAAGTTACATCATAAGATCCACCTTAGATCTTAGATTAAGTCCATCTTAAGATAATCTTATGACCTTGCTTCATGAAACAGGCCCCTGATTCTTAGCAAGAAACTGAGTATCAACTCCTCATGCATTAGTACTGTTACGGGGAGGTGGTGAATTATCATCGGTGATAATTGTGTAACTGCTATTCAGTATTCACTCATCACTAGTTTTTTTTCCTCGGTGGGGTGTCCAATCCGTGATCCGAGTTCTAACAGTGGGTTGGCTAATGGCCAGTAATTGACTGTTAACGTCATGTAAAAATATAAGAGAATGCACTGGCTTACAAGGTCAAGGTAAGTATTATTAGGCCAACGTATTCTCTTATATATGAGAGGCTTCCCATGGGAGAGTCGCATATATACGAGAATGCATTGGCTCAGGATTTTCGCAAAATTTCAGAAAGCTCCAGTCCATTAGTTATTTACACATTTTGAACAATGGACAGGTTTAAATGGGGACTGTACCTAAATGTAATATGTAATATAGTGTTATGCCGGTAAGTATAAACAATATCTTAAGCAAAGATGTGGTCTTTCTTTACTCGTCATGATGTTTGCATGATCCACATTTTGTTTACACATTTCCGCACCACGAGGAAGATTTGTTGTCGCGTATTTATTTAACATAAAGTGATTAAAGGTAATCATGCAAACATTATGACGAGTAAAGAAATACCACATCTTTGTTTAAGACATTGTTTATACCTACCAGAATCGCATTACATAGAAAAGTATCTAATATATATTTTGGGACCTCTGTTCGTCTGTCTGTTAGCTATGGCCGGGAAAACTGCTGGACGCTTGAGCTCAAACTTCCAATCTAAGGTTAAAAATCCACGGGCAGTGTTTACCGCCGTTTTGGAGAAGCTCATAGCACCCCTTCTCCACTCTCAGTCACCAACATGACCGTCATTGGCACTGTGCAGTTAATCGCGTTGATAGTTAAAGAGCGTTTGTATCCGCAGTGTCGTTGATAAAGAGCGAATGCGTGTATTGTGATTCTTATGTCTGTCTTCGTACTTAGGGGTTCCTAGGAACGAGGGAGATTTTCATCGGATAAGTTTTTCCGCCCGAGGTGATCTTCACCTTGAAACGGGTACCCACAAACGTACCTCTTTTAGGGACGGGTACCATCACGGGACGAGTACCATCATTTCTCTTCATTAAAAAGGCAGAATTAACTCAAATTAAATTAACAAATTAACGGATTTCGACGAAATTTGATGCCTAGGGATACTTTTGTCGGTGGAGTGTTTTGGACGGGTCAAATTGTTACCCCGACCTGACCTTTACCTTCAAAATGGTCAATTCAAGGTCAAAGCCCGGACGAAGTCGGGTCACCTACTAGTTAATAAATAGAGCATGGCTTGGAGTGAAATACGCCGATATAGTGCATAGTGATGTTGTGTAGTTCACGACGCGAAGCGGAGTGAACTACACAACCGCACTATGCACTATATCGGCGTATTTCACGACAAGTCATGCTCTAATTATTATATTGTATCGAACAAATGCAGAAATTAAAGGCAAACCAGTGGGCAAACACCATTTTTTTTTAAATTCCTCTTTGTTCAGGTATTTTCAACTTTTACTAAGTTCAGACAATTGATGTTCGCCTTACTGAAGCTTTAATTTGGATCAGCGGCGAAATAACAAGTAGTTTCAGAACAAAGTTTGATGTAGTGTTCGTTACTATTTTTAGTAGTCAAAACTACATATGCATAGTGCACGATGGGAGAGACTTGAAGGCGTAGTATATACAACTACGACTAATAGAGTCGAGTAGCCAACCAATCGGTAAGCTTGATTTCAATAACAAAGTCACGTGAGATACAATATTACTATATAAACATAGGGACTACGTGATAATAGAACATAAATAAAGTCTGCTCGAGGTAATTCAGGTATTTATTCTGTACCTGATCAGAGGTGCACGAGAACGGCAGGGTTAGAACTGTTAAAAGTAAGGATTGGTGTGATAAGAGGAATATTCCAGACTGTTTTCCACGATCATAATTCACGCGAAACGAACCTCTGTTATTTATTACACACTTGTTCCTACCAATACAGTGTTCTTGGTGTGCCGTATTTACACATATGCATGCCATATGTATTCCATACGCACCCCGTTGAACACAATTACAAAATCTCATATTTAAAATCAGGTTTTTCTTCAGCTTCAGCTTTCACGTGCATCATTTAACATCAATGTGTACATGTGTATGATCTAAATAATGTTTGTATAGAATACGTACCAGTGGTCGTTTATGATGTCAAATTCAACTAAGGATTATTAAATCGACATGCCGTATATATGAACACAGACAACGAATGTCACTCGTTCGCGTATAACTACCACGGAACGCACTGTCCAATATGGCAAACGGAAAACATTTCCGCGCATTATTGGTAATGTTGCTTCATTTAAAAAGCTTGACTCGGGTTCATTTCCGGAACTCTCAGGTCAACACTAATTCCATTTATTCAGACTGACAGACATAAGGTCTTGGAAGATACATACTACGATGACATCAATCATGCACGGTGTGTCAATGTGGCTAATCCTGGCTTAGCATAGTCATGTTCATTTGAACTGTGTAGACAACAATTCCGTTGTTATTCTAATATAACTGACACAGGTAAGGTTTCGTGTAATATGCAACGCTATCAGCCATCAGATAATGTGTGCCATTGTGTTTTATCTTGAGCCAGTCATATCCATATCCTTTTGGATTTCCCGGCCACCAATCCCCATAACCCTGTACTTCTCCATCCCATGTGTATATCGTGTCGTTGTTATACGTCTTGTGTCCGTCAATGTACACGTCATCTGTAAGAAATATTAGCATGCTGAAGAAATGTGTACTTTCTTGTTTTCTGTTCCTCTTTTGTCAAGAGGGCGTGGGACATACTGTAGTTTTACGTTATGTATCAGTCAATGTACAATTCATATGTAACTATTAAAATTTTAACATGTGGACAATGTTAGTTTTTGCTTGTTTGCCGTTTCACGTTTGTCAAGAGGATGTGAGCCGAATAAAAATTGGCTGGAATTGAGATAGTTTCTAAAATTGACATCACATGAATTCCCCAAAATTCCATGATAGATAATGTAATATGTAATATAGTTGGGTAATCTCAACAATAATTATATAGCAACGCCACTGGGCAGTAGACTTAAATATCGCGTGAATTCACTATCCTAATGTCGCCCAGAAAGTCCCCTTCACAAATAGTCCATGTGGTTTATTTCATAGTTGTACATGTATATAGATCACAAAAATGCTCGCTATATTATGAACTAACATTAAAGTGGATAAGCTTATCACTTCTCCATTTCTTAACGCGAGCGACGAACACATACCCTGGCTCGTGGGTATCTCGCAGTATAAACCGAAGACAAGATTTATCTTGAACATACCTGATCCATGTCCGAGGCAGATGAGCAGTTGTTCTAGATCATCTAGCATCTGGCGACCTGTGACCTCAATGAGGTGTGCACCTTGATTATGACAGGCAGATATTGCGTTTTGAATATATAGTCGTGTTGCGTCATACTTCAGACAATAATCAAATCCGTCCAGCGTATACACACTGTATCCCAATGAGACCGGACACGCTGAAAACATGGGAATATATTAAAATGGTAAATTATTTTATTGAAGTTCAACGAAATATTGTATCGGTATATAAAACGGGGTTAACTGTAGTTGAGTGAATGTGTGTTGGATATGCATGGCATTGGGTGATTGGCGGGGGAAAATGACGCGTTAGAAGCATTTGTATATGTTGCGTAGATTAAGAAAGTGCTCCATTTGTGAATTTTCAAATCACAATTTCAAACTATCAAGTTTAAGAGGAAAATTATTATCCTATATATATATATGCTATTGTACTACATTTGTATAACGACACCGTTCTCCCCATTATGAGAGATACTTTCTAATTATGTAAAAAAAAGTGGTTTAAACAAAATAAAAACTAAAAAGTTCAAGGTTGGTCATTGGAGACTTTGACAGGACATATTTATAGCAAACATACACAAGTTTTGTTTTGTTTTTCTTAGCCTTTTCTCTATAATGTCATTTCTGTATTTATTTCGTGGAAAGTATTTAACTTTATTCTAAAAGTATTATTTAGCGTATTGCTTAGTTTTCCTCCAGATAATAATCGCATAGTAACATTACCTATAACCCGCGGGCGAGTATTTACTGTTACTGTTTCACGTTACGTGCTTTTTGGAACCAGATAGGTCGACAGAACTTTGCCAATAATTAGACCATATATATGACTTTCATCAATATCATTACATTAATGAATTCAACGGCAGCTGTGAATCTCACCAAGTATGGATTTTACGGTTAAGCCGATAATTCCGAATGACTGTTTTTTGTGGAAATCCACGTAGTGGACGAATGTAGAAATTATGCACTGACGTCACAAACGGATGGAAGAAGATAGAAGAAAGGTTAGTTTGGTGATTTCACAAAAAATTATATTATTATTGCCAGACTAGTGGAATTACATTTCATTTAAAATGTTATTGAAATGTGACTTAAGTCGGCATGTCATGGAATGATATCGTGTCATCGTATACTAATAATCGCAACAAAGTCACATAACATTCGCAGTTAGCCTCACTGACTTGTGGGATCTGTTATGCACATCATCTCATTGAGTTACGTACGTTTCTTTGAGTAAACAATTGTTTATTATTCTAGTATACCTAGTAAAAACTAAGGCAGCACTGGTTGAACGAAACCTAAAATTAGACAAAACAGTTACTTAGCTAATGAACAGTCACTTTCTCATAATTGGACATTTTAATATTCATTGATGATTAATTACATGCAATCAGAAAAATTGGGTTTATAATTATACTATTTATGTTTATCATTACATACAATTTATATTTGTTCATGTGATTTGTTCATTTCGGTTGGTTTCAATTACACGGTTGGGGTAGGAGGACCTCACCACCTCCCTCTTTTGCATTATCAACGACCTTATGGTTTATGTGGAAATACGTCACATATTGTACTAATGCTATAGATGCAATAGCATCCATCGATATAGAAAATTCAATGTAATTTTCATGAAGCAATCATATACTGCATTTCTTTGCAACATTGGCTCGATAGGAGGGACTATTTATAAATACAGTGATACACATGTATTGGTGTTAGTTTCTGATTTTGTATATAGTGAGCTTGCACGGCCTGTGAAATTAATAGTATCAAGACATTAGTCACTCTGGCTATTTCTTGAATATCATGGTAACAATGCTTATTAAGCATTGGGATGAACATCAGTCAAATGAGATATTACTTATAACTTATACGTTATATACTCTTTGTTGTGAGAAGTGGGGTTCTGGTTTTACTGTAATTCAAGCGAGCCCATGTGTATTGTAATGTGTCCGAGGTTTAAAGACACGGTTGGCCTTGGCGGTGGGTATCCTGTGAAAATATCTCCACCCGTCAAAAACCGCCACAAACTGAAAGAACATCAAAATGTAGATAGACTTTGTCCGTATACAAATAAGAAATATCGCATAAACAGTATGTTATGGTCATATGTTTGACCATTGTTACGTAAACAAAAGCGTCAAAAGTTACTTTTCTGGTGTTTGTTTATATTATGATGGTAAACATAAAGAGCGTTCTTTGTTGGTGAATACCTGATATGGAACTAATAAAGAGCGTTTATGTCATTTGTGTGTGATTAGCCAGTAGCATTGTGATGTCTTCTGTAACACAATCAGGCTCTTGCTTAGGTAAAATATAGTAGGTCTTTATGATAACATGCTGTTTACGCGATGGTCATGGTATATATGAACGGAACTGTATGCGTTTTACTGTTTTTCTGTTTACGGTGTTTGGAACAAATATGAATATTTTCGACAATTAAGGCCAACCGTGCCTTTAAGGTTGAGTTTATCCACTATCTTGGTGACTAACTTTCTGCTCAGAAGAGTATGGCGATCTGATCAAATAATTGTATTCATGCTAACGTAACCTCAGGTGAACTTAATCTCGAATCACAACCAAAGGCTGAAACGTATGATGAATCCCGATAGCAACTAACCTATGCGCTATAATTTAGTGCTTAAACGTTGGAGGAAATTCTAACTTTAAACGACAGTCGAGAGTTAAATATATATTCCATGAAGACCATAACAGAATCACGAACAAACATAAAGGAACTGCATGCGTGCTGTCCGACAGGATATCCAACTGCATCCCAGGTAGACTTAAATTGCCAGATCTGAGAAACAGCATTTCCCCCTTGTAATTAATTGCTAACCGTTAACAGCTGCTAGTGTTGGGAAATGTCTACCTGATGGCCATTTCAGTACAAATTTTTAAAGTAAAAAACTGTTCTAATCATGGTCCAACATCGACATTGTTGGACACTCATACTATTGGATTTTCAATCCTGGAATATCTAATTACCCTCAGTTAAGTCTGAAATATTCACCTTTCGAAATGTTTTATCAAAGTTGAGATGCAAGTATGACTGCTTGCTTCGTATGGTTTATGTTATTACGCGTTCTTAGCAATTCGTAAGCAATGAGCTACAAAGACAGAACAGGCTATGCTGACGAATCCGTCACTAAGAACAAACATTTATCATTGCGACGATCACATTTGGGGTCGACATGATATTTCTCAATCCAGAGGTCTGCACTACAAAATATACCTGAACACATATCATTGACTTAACTAGAAGAGTAGAAGGATGCGTGGAACAACTATACCATTTGATTTCTAAACATCAATCTCGACTCCGAACATCATAACGGAGATAAATCAATCCCGAAAGGTCAAACGGCAAAACGAATATCACCGCCTACCTGTCATACTGGTGTTAAGCCTGTGACACTGGTATCCAAGATCTCCCAGATGCGTTGGCAAACACGTTGACTTCGTTTCACATGGGCTCGTATCGCACGGGTTGGACGAGTCCTGAAGACAAAATTGAGAAATAATTGCACATGACTATATATATCAAAAACATTGAGGAACTACGACACCAAAATAATGACGTCGTATTAGTGGACTTGTTCTGACATGTTCTATAAATAACAGTCTACGTTTTTCTTTCTTTGTTAAGTGAATTCAATAAAATGAAAATTATCCAGCCAAAGTTAATTTCAATATATTCGGAAGGGATTTGGACACACTGAGAACAAATAGGGGTGTATTGATTCACCGAGTTAGGTTTATAATGTTAAGTTTAACTTTCTGTGCAGATGTCATGTCACGAGAAAAAAACAACTCATTGGATTCTTGCATGTCGTTGCCTTCAATTGTGATGGTGTTTAACATTCTGCCTAGTTTGATTCTGTATGCGAATGTTGGATGCACCTACAATTATATATGTTGCTTAAATTATTATTTCTGAATACAAAAAACTGGCATCTATTTTAAAGTTAGCGTTTGTGCAACTAATAAGATTTTAAAAGAATACTAGGTTGTCGTGTCGCGATATCTCTCTGACGTTTCAATGGCAAAAGTGTTGCTGCTTTCATTTGTTGTTTGCGGACGTCATTTTTGGTATATTTGACAACGTTCTGTCTTTATATCGATCTTTATATTAATGTATACATTTAAGTTAGTTTGTCATTCCTAGACATTGTATTCTCGTTTGTTTGTTACAACTAATTGACTAGCGAACCGTCGGCTCGAAAATGGTGGTTCAATGCCGCTTTGTACAGGCCACATACCACATGTCAACTCAAGACTTAATACCATAAATGAGAATTATTTATATTAAATAAGATTAACTGAATTATCTTCAAAATCGATCTAGTAATTTTCCTTCTGACATTTCAATCCATATTCTGTCAAATTGTTTTCAACCTAATATATAGTAATTCACATTTGATAGTTTGGTGATGATTTTTTTTGTTTCATTCGCATAATAGTTTAAATTCCCACTTAATTTTTGAATGCCCAGATCACATTATATACAACATTTTCGATGTTATATGCCATTTGGAAGATGAACCAAAATATATATATTATACCGGCACACAGAACCGCTGTGGCCCAGAAGTGTCCACCAAGATTGCCAACCGAGATTCTCAGGTTCACCAAGAATTCCACCGTTATTTACCCCAGATTGCATCATAATTCACAACTAAGAGACAGATTTATTCCCCTTCCATTGAAAATAATAGACTGCAGCACAGACCATATCAAAATTAAGCATAGAACACACGTCGGTACCTTGTTCAGTTTATTCGACGGAATAAATCGATAATACAGTGTTTAGGAGCTTCCTATTTAAATTGTATTCATATAATATAGAACATGCAGTATATAATGTGACTTAGGGGATTTGAAAATTAAGTGGGCCTTTAATGTGCAACGCTTCGCTTAATTAACACTTCAATGTGCCATTTGGTTAATCATAAATGACACCAATTTTGGTTATTAAATCTACTGTGAAGATTTGTATATTAGTATAAATATTTGATTGTTCTCATTCGTTGTTTCAGTATGCAAAGGCAGTTTCGGCTATATGCACATTTGTAGCTACATTTGAGAACTGCGATTCATGTTTCTTATTTATAAAGCCTACTTCATTGGATCAACATTAAAAATACCGACGTATAGCATATATTTCGGGATCTAGAAATATTGAACTGATTGCAGGTACACTGTTAGACAAAACAGTCCATATATGCCCTCTGGGGTACCCATTGGCCCTGGGGTGCCTAAATGTTGTAAATTCCATGGCTGTATAAGCTATAGATTAGGTTCCTCAGAGTGTCAACTCGTTGGCCCCAAGCTGGTTCGATGCTGCGATCATGTTTGTCGACCATGTGTTGCACGATACACTATGAAACTTTTTATAAGGACAATCACCATAAAACTACAGCAAGTCAGAAAAGATGAATCATTAATAAGTATTTATTTGTGTCAGATTATTCAAAACGTGGTTGAATAATATTTATTTTATATGTTGTTTGTGGTCCTTTACTCATTAAAAATAATCCTGAAAATGGCTGCCAATAAACTAAAATATGCAATGAAACATGTTTTATTTCTTTTCTCGCAGACAGTCATGATTTCAGATGGTAGACTGAGCCCACATCCTAGTTTTGTTCATACTCTAGATTAATGCAGTGTTTTTTTCTCCAAAATATTCCTGTCAAACTGTCTATATATTGACCTACATGATAACAATCGTTGTTTTTATATTTTAAACCCACTTTTTCATAATTCGAACATACCTATCATATTGCGAGGATAAACATGCCTTGTTATAATACGGTAGCATACATTGCTTATAAGGGATAATAATTTGTCCCTTCAAATTGACTCTTTGAATTTGAGATCTTTTTTAATTCACGAATGGGGTGCCTCCTTAACACTGATAGACGGGGATTACGGGTCAGCAGAAGTTGAATGTGTGTTGGATATGCATGGGGTATTGCATGTGCAACACCCTTCTGCCCACACACGATGCATAACATGTTTGTACATGCATATGATAACATTTGATAGTAAAATATTTGGCAATTAATATTACAATCTGAATGTTAATCAATTTTGTGTAGGGATTGCTATTGTGATGATCGGTGTCACATTATAATTTAGATTTTATCCTTCATCAGCTTTTTCTCTATATTGCATTTCCGTATGTATTTCTGGAAAAGTAAATAACTTTATTCTAAAAGAATTATTAAGGTTTTTTCAGTTTTGCTCCCGAAAACAATCAAACGGTAACATTAACTAAGCCTCACGGAAGAGTCCTTTATCGCTGCTGTTTCACGCGCTTTATGGACACAAACAGTACGACAGAAGCCAACAATCAGGGCACGATTTAAGCGGTATAGCATCGCTATTTACGATACAATATACCAGGTTTTACGACACAATATCGACCTGGTTCTCGCGAATTGCGATACACGATGTTTGCGTGCAAAACACGCGATCAGATCGGCAACATTGCCTTGCTGAACACAGAGCGTAACAGGTGTAGGTCGTTATATTTACAACACAAGAGGCATAACTCTATTATTTGACACGGCGCGTATTCATGCACATCGATCATGACCGTGCTTTCTTAAATCGATTCTGATTGGGTGGTCGTTCCTGGACAACCAATGAATTAATTCAAAAGTGGTTGATCGGGACCATGTGCTATTCTGTTTACAGTAAAAAAGATGTCTGCTAGCAATGGTACTGCCGGCGTCAAAATAACTGTTCAAGCATGGAACAACGAATTCCTATGGCTTAATTATGAATCTGGCAATAACAATACATGCGTCACCATTGTTACGTGTATTAAATGCACGGAAAACGAACATAGATTACGTGAACTGCGGAATTTTAGCGACGCATTTGTGAAAGGGGTCCCCGCGACGAAAATTAAAAAAGATGCAGTAGCTAAACACGGGAAAAGCGACCAACACACACAAGCCGTCAGGATGTGTGAACCATTATTAAATGTTTCGTCATTTCTTAAAACAGCTATAGGAAAATCATTTTCAAAGGGGGGAATATGGCGAGAAATAAAAGTTAATAAAACTGTTTGACATCACATATACTATTGTTAAAGAAATGCCTTTCAAGAAGTTTAAGCCCATGATAGAATTAGAAAAGAAACATGAAGTTGAGCTGCAAACACATTATGTTCATGATAAAAAATTAGTTTACTGCATGGTTACATTGCTGCAGATATCCGAGAACCAATTCTCCAAGCAATTTCCAGATCTGAGTACTTTTCAATTTTGATGGATGGATCTACAGATACAAGTCAGCAGGAGAAGGCGCTTATGTATTTGGAGATTATTGAAGATGTAACAACAAGAACTGTATTCTTTAAAATAAAGTCAGCTGAAAGTGGGGAAAGCAGAATATATGAGTAATTTACTGGGTGAATTGCTGGATGAATTTGATTTATGTAACAAAATGGTAGGATTCCGTCCTGACGATGCCAGTTTGAATATGGGTCGTAAGGGCGGTGTTGCTGGTGTATTGATGGGTAGTACTCATCCTTGGCTAATCGCCATTCACTGTCTGAACCATCGTTTAGAGTTGGCAGCCTTCAAAGGTACGTTCATGGATGAAATAATAAATGTCCTGTTCGAAATCTATACTTTCTATCATTGAAGTCCCAACAGATTGCGCGAGCTGAAGGTATTAGCTGAAGTAACGGAGGATCACGTGAAAGTACCACAAAGAGCCAATGTGACAAGATGGATAGAGCATTAAAGGCGTGCTTGCGAAAGTCTGGTGGAGTCTTACTCGATTATCGTTAGTCATATGGAAAACATGACTGAATCAGACGAAACAAAAACGACGATCGGGCTAAAATAGTTGGTTACCTGAGATAATGAAAACATTAAAATTCAATTCACAAACATTGCTGTTCAAACAAATACTACAGTCTGCCAAATTTTCCATATCTTTATAAAAAGAGGACTGTAGTCTGCTTGTTGTGCCAGTACTTTTGGAGAAGTCCTATGGTCAACCGAAAACATATTGAATCCAGTCCAGCTGGTGAGAGTCCGGAGACATCAGAGAAAGATAAAGCTGAATATTGGACATTGGACACAGACACCTGACCAGTTGACAAGGAGAAGCTGTCCAGTTATCGGGATGAAGATGTCACCAGCATAGTCAAGCGTTTTGCAGACCTAACAAGGAAGGTTGTTAACCAAGAATTGATTGATGAAGAGTGGATCTGCTTCAAAACTTATGTTGATAGGAATTTGAGATCACTCACATCAAATGAGATTTTGAAGCTGTTACTGGTGAAGTTTGAAGGGGACATTCTAATTTGGCTCACATCATCAGAATTCGTATGGTGATTCCAAGCTCCAATGCAATTGTGGAGAGTGGATTTTCTTCCATGCTCCATATTAAGTCGGACACACGAAGCAGTTTATGTGAAGCAACATTGGACGACATTATGATGATTGATTTAGAAGACCCCCACCCAATGTTTATGATCCTTCACATGCTGTGGAGATCTTTCTGGGAGATAAGCCAAGGCGTCCAAAATACTCAAGTGAGTCTGAATCAGACACTGACAATTCATTAAGAATAAGTGCAGACTGTGCAGTACAGCATTAGTATACAATTCATAACGTATGCTGTATGCACTTATCATGGTAAGTGCATAAACCATAATTAAATGATAATTATGATAATGATATGATCATCATATATGAAGTGTAACTTCATGTGTTGTCTGTTTGAGTTTACTGGACTGTAACTCTTTGCTTTTCCAAATTCTCACAATTAAAATAATTAATTGTATGAAAATTTAAATTTTGTAATATGTGAGAAGCATACTGGTACTGTGGTACATGTATTTTATAAATAAGACCACTGCAATCTAATAGCCTGGTTTGGTTAGAGCGGTTTGCAAATATTTGGGTTCAACTTCAATGGGACAGATAAGGTGACTGTTTCAGACAATATTTTATTTTATTATCTCAATGTTTGAATGGGTTGCAATTTGCAAATTCCAAATTCGTAGATTTGGTAATTGAGATAATAAAATAAAATATTGCCCGAAACAGTGCCTACAGTATATTTTATTTGCCAATTGTAACCTCAGATTCACTCTTAGAGCATTTTTTTATTCCTGGGGGAGGACCCCGAGCCCCCCCCCCCCCCCCCCAACGAAAGGGTAGACCCCTTTCGTAGTAACCCAACAGTCATCGCCACCAGGCCCATAAAAATAACTATTCAATTATAAGGGAATGCTATTCAATTACAAACAATTATTAGCTATATACTAATCAAAATGTTAAAGTAATTCGTGCCCTGCCAACAATTATACCATACATATCATTATAATGAATTCAGTAGAAGATGTGCATCTTATCAAAATAAGCCAGCAAAAGGTTGGGTTCTTATATATATCAAACGAGTTGACGAAGGTCTTTTGTACTGGTAAACTGAGCCTCATAAATATCATATATCATGAATATAATACACAATCTCTTGTTCAATTTTTTTTTGTATTTAGCATTTTAATATGGTTTGTAATAATAAAAGATAGAACAAATCTTACCAAGTGTGTATATTACGGTTAAAGGCACGTGAGGCCTTAGTTGTCGAAAATATTCATATTTGTTCCAATCACCGTAAACAGAAAAACATTAAAACACATACGGCCGAATTCTGGTCCCTGGTCTGGACCACCCTAATAATCACGGTGTTCCATGTCTGGACCTGGTCTCGCGAAACCACCTGGTCTCGATTTAGATTAGGCGGATTATTGTTCAATCAACGACGATCGGTGTATCGACGGACAAAGGCACGCTTGGTGCTCGAACAATATGATTGCGTTCACGTCGCGAATAGTTGAGCATTAATATAACGGGTTATCACCGAACACGTGCGGTGTGTCGTCTTTACATGCGTGTGATTGGAGTGTATCCATGTGGATAGTGGGGGTGTTGTCCATATTTCCAATCCGCTCCATCCTAAGTTGGGGGGGGGGGGGGGTGAGACACCCCAAGTTCCCATGTCGCCACGACCATACCTTTATGTTTATTTATTATGATAACCTATTTTGATGTCAGCGGTTTAAGTAAATGTTTTAGTTGAGTAAAAAAAAATTGTTTCACGGCCGATGGAACCACCCATGGCCTATAAGTGGCTATACATTGTTTATACCACCTCCCCATGCACCGAATAATCAGTCTCAGAGACTGCCCTTTTAAATCTCGACCCAAACATATAATGGGCTAAAACAATTGCGCGCATCATTTCAGTTGCCATCATTCCAATTTCAAAGAATCCAAATGGTAAGACATTATTGGAACAAGGACGATTAACAGAATGCACGTTAAAATAAGAATTTCTCAGAGATTTCTAGGGTTTGGTTTGGTTTGTTAGGGTTTATCGTCGATCTAGCCGCTAGGCCACACACGGCGTTGTCATTTTACGGGTGGAGGAAAGACCACGCAGAGGCTTAATTTCACCGAGAAATCGTCTCACTGCGTGTAGAAACCACCGATCCCCGGAAAGCAACTGACAAACTTGCCCAGATACACGATTCCGGTCACCCTCCGTATGACGGGGTTCGAACCAGCTTCGTCAGCGCTGGACGGCCTGGGACGGTGTAATGCACCTGACACCTGACACCGAATGAACCACCGGGGCCCCCGAGATTTCTAGGGACACAAGATAGTAAATTCCATTCTTGTATTTCTTTTTCAACAAATGCGTTTAAATAAAAGAATCATAAATTTATATATTTTGATTTTTTTTTCTTCTATTTTTGTTATGTTTTTCATTTTATTTTAATATTTTGGAAAACAAATTCTTTTGTTTTTTTGGTTTGTTTGTTTGTTTTTTCTGTTTTTTTTTGTAATTTTTGTTTTCGTCTTTACTGTTTTTTGTTTGCTTAAAACATCAGTATTATTCTTGTTCAAAATACTGGAATAATCTACGTGAATACGAGTAATCCCCATTAAGACGCATTCCAACGTCCATTTTATGTATACGCCGGGAAAGCCCGCATCCCGCCCATGCGATGCAAGATGAAAATCCGATGTGCCATTCACTGTTATGCCGGGTCGCCCATGCTCATCCACAGCAAATTGCCGGGGTACACGCACGCATGATTGTTACAGTTATGATAGGTGACATTATATAAAACACAGTTACACTAGATCATTTCTAATGTCCAGTTAAAAGCCAGCTTGTGATTGCTCAAACTATTCACCATCGTGCGAATGACGGGCTTACAATCAAACTAATAATCCGTATTAGAGTTCTGCACCATAAATATATTCTCGAAACCAGACTTCGCAATTCTCGTCTCAGGATCAAGTCTCGGTTTATACAAAAATCTCAGACCAGGGGGGGGGACTAGGTCTCAGTTGCAGACTATTACCTATAACACACATAATTGTGGATTATATTAAATTTTCTCCAGTTCATATATAATTATAATCTTTACTCTACACGACATACAAATATAACACAATTACAATTTGGTTAACATAAAGATAAATGCTTCCAAAAAATACTTATGTTTCTGTTACCAGAACTTGTACGTTACCACATGGTTCGAATTATGAACAGACCGACAAAGGCTTGAATGACAATAAGAAGGCAAACCTTGGTTTACGTAAACCTGAGTTTCAAAAAGATGAGAATACGGACAAGTGCTGACCAATAATCCCAGCTTACTCGCCTCGAAGCTGGGTAACACATCGCGATCACCGTGGTTTCGGCCTGGTCTAGACTATAGTTTACATGAAACCCTGGTCTAGACCAGGGACCAGAATTCGGCCGATACAGTTTCGTTCATATAAACCATGACCATTGCGTAAACAGCATGCTATCATGAAGACCTACTATATTTTACCTAAGCAAGAGCCTGATTGTGTTACAGAAGACAGCACAATGCTACTGGCTAATCACACACAAATGATATAAACGCTCTTTATCAGTTCCATATCAGGAATTCAGCAACAAAGAACGCTCTTTATGTTTACCATCATAATATAAACAAACACCAGGAAAGTAACTTTTTGTGCTTTTGTTTACATAACAATGGTCAAACATATGGCAATAACATACTGTTTATGCGATATTTCTTATTTGTATACGGACAAAGTCTGTCTACATTTTAATATTCTTTCTGTTTGTGGCGGTTTTTGACCGGTGGAAATATGTTCACAGCATACCCACCGCCAAGGCCTCCCGTACCTTTAAACCGATAATTCGTAATAACAGTTTTTGTGGAATTTCATGAAATGTAATGATGTAGAAGTTGTGCTCTAACGTCACCAACAGGTATGAATATTGGTACCATACGTTAACAGATGTTCAAGCCAATTATAGTAGAGTCGCTTATGTCCGATTTTGGGCTCCCGTGGGAAATTCATGAACAAATATAGAGACCATGTTCATTAGCCAGTATATGGTCTCTAATTCAGAACAAAATTTGTTAGACACCCTGGGGTCGCGACTGGGTGGTCTTATGACGTCACAAAGATGGCCGCCATGCTCATTTTCTCAAGTTCGCTATTGTTGGATTTCATGATAAAAATATAATTGTGATGTAAAATATATGACAATCCTTTTGCACAGTGCATGGCGTGACGCCATGTTATAATTATATATAAATAATTGTCATCTCGATCAAAGATGGCCGCCAAATTGGTAACCGGAAGTGGGAAATTGATGGTTTTCCATACATGTCGCCTACATCATTTCCGATTATATCGAACTGGTGACGATTATGAAAATACTTCTCTCCAATCTTGATGACAAATCACTTAGGCATCACATTAGTTGATTTCTTGAATCATAATCTTGATTATCTTCTCCAACTGCGATGATTTAAAGGAAGTGGTGTGAATTTTCGCGAAAAATATACTTTTTATTTTCTAACTATTTCCTTATAGAAATTTTGAATTAATCGGTGATCGAAATGAGTAAGATCATTACATAAGATATTTACACCTAATTTGGTCCAGAAACTGTCAACTTAATCCAAGATGGCTTCCAAGATGGCGGCCAAAATACGATAATACGCACATTTTACCCTCTTTCACTCAATTACATTTCTGTCATGTATAAGTGTGCATTAGACTAATTTATTTCTTCCAAATAACTAATCGCCATGTTATGACACATTCCTATTAGTTGTCTTACCACAATGACTCAAAAATGCGAGTTCATATGACAATTATTGCATCGTGAAAATCGCCAAACATTATATTTGTATATGTAAATTAACATGTGCATCATATGAGAAAGCTATCTCGGTGTTAGATGTATTAATGAATGTACTCCGATTTAGATAATCCGGAGTTATTAATACCTCATTGTAATCGAGATGGCCGCCAATGGGACGGAAATGTCCAAATTTTACATTAAAATACATATATTTCCGAAATATATTCCAGCGTGTAAGAATTGCACATATGAATATCATTATCATGCATGGTTTTCGATGAGAACATACCATTCACTATAATATATAAAACCAAAATATATGTTCAAGCACGTTAAGTATATGGATTTGTGCCAAACTCGATTCTGCATGCTATTATATAAATATTTTAATAGAGACCAACATGGTATGTGGAGAGAATTGTGAAGTTATCAACTTCAGGCGCTGTCAGCTACCAACGCTCAAATGGTGCATGTGATAGCCATATGCTTTTGCATATCGATACAGATTGACTATATCTACTCGTACACTAAATGGTCTAGCGACAGACTCAATCAGATTACTGTATAACTGGCTTTTGAAGCCTGAAATTGAAAATATAAACAAGGAGATTGTTATTACAACTAAGAAAACATTGCACAATTAGCCTACCAACACTTCACTAAATCAATCAAATTAAGTTGGTGACCTCACAATTAGCCAACATAAACACTATCTCAATAAAATTAAGCCGATTTAATTCTTTCTCTGGAGCCGACTTCTCCAGATACCATACCGCCGGTATATGCTTGGTAAATGAACGAGGTTTGATAGTGTGTCGAAGTTACATGAACGTTTTCTGACATAATATCAATAAAAGTCTTCGTAAAATCAATACTTGTATGGGTGATTAAAATGGAAAATCGACACAAAATTATCAGACACTCCCTTCTACCATTCTAGCAAACATATATGCGTAGGAAGAAATGTTGATGATTGCCTCATGCCCAAACTCCTTCTTGTCACCAGTTCATACTAAGTGCCGGTTTCTTTTTCCATATTTCTGCACAGTCGATGTCGAATCCGATCAACGATTAAACGTATACTTATTGTTACTGTATTATAAACGGAATAAATATCGTATAAACTAAGGTCTATCTGATCAATCTGGATTGCTTATCACGTGGAAATGTATGGAGCTCTTCGTAGTCTCACCATGACCATGTTCTGCTGAAGTTAATCTATATATGCCACTTGGTTGGTGTAGATTTATCATGATGCATGAATGGAGCATGATATATACAATTTATGGAATATAACCAGACTGATGTTATAAATCCTAGTCGAATAGAATTAGAACATTTTGAGGCATTAGGGTATATATGGATCGGCCTATATAGTATGATCTGAAAGATGCCATTATTATAGTGAACCATGGCCATCTCCGTAGTTACGCGTGCTAATTCCACTTCCTCATTTTCCGCATTTCCTTTTGTTCGTGATAACGTTTTTATCAGAATCAACATGGCACGTCACGAGCTGTTATTAACTCCAACTATTACTTCACATTATGTTTTAAGAAGTTAGTGGACTGCGTTCCCCCATAATTTCATTGAGTATTCAGAGCCTGGATTCCAGAGTATATTGGACATAATAAATCAAACGGATGATATGAGCCCAGAAGACAATCACTACCAATGGATTCTTCACCCGTTTTCCGCCGTGTGGGAAACGGTTCGTCAAAACAAGGGAATTAGTATAAATCAAGTGCAACCGCCTGCACAATCACAACTATTGTCAGGAACCACTTTCATATTGAACTGATGTACAAACGCAATGCATTGTCTCGCTAAACTATTCACATGCCAACATCATAGAAATCAATATGGGATGTTAATTTGCTGTATACTATCAATGGTCCATACCAGCCTATTGTGCCAAGACACCGCTCATATATTGAGCGAATCACTGTGTATGGCTACCACAAATTAACTGAACAAGAGGAAAGCCAAGAACCACTTTGCCCGTTTCCGGGGATCTTGCCTGGTGTATGATGATGTTCATTTCAGCTGAATCAATATGTCCTGGGAGGTCAATAACCTATATATAGACAGAAAACTCCACATATGCTATATTTGTTGAATAACTTCATCCATATTTCAGAAGCTGGTATTCACAATTTATCAATTTAAGCTTGATTCGGGATATACTACCCACCTATGGTGTCTATTCTATTTTTATCTGCCGTATACATCAATGAAGCCTGCTAACGTCAGCTAAACAAGGTTCAAATGACGTTAACATGAAAATTGAATTAAAGGTTACAGCGCAAAGAACCGTGAGACAAGCAGGCCAAGTGACAGCCAAATAATTAATTTTACTATTGTTTGTGTTGATAAACAAGGTTCTGTTTCTTGCTTGCCAAGACTCATGGTATAGCTGAGAAGTACAATCCCACTTCATAGCTATCAAAATAACAACTATGTATTGCTACCTTATATGATACACAATAATTATGCATTTTCTACTGATATGTCATGACAATAACTAACACCAATGCTTATCTGCATCAGTTGCCATTTGATATGGCAACGACCACTATTTCTCAATCAGTCTCTGGCATAGAGTATATCACAGAAGGCTAGAGTTTGGGATGGTAACACTTGTCCCCCCAAGCTAAGATGGCGGTGTAATATACTTTATAATTTCACATAGTGAGTTGGTTTTTCTCTTCAACACCCCCCTCACTTAATATAAGGGCATTTGAAGAAAAGACATGTATACCATATATGACATCGCCAATTTGTATAAGAAATTAAGGCTATGCGCATGTACTTAAAATTGGCTGATTAACCTAAGTCCCCATGATGGAATGCCAGGGCGAAATTTGGTGTTATAACGAACACTGACTTTTGTATTTTGATTGCCATCATGGTACCCATCTTGGATGAAACTGAAGAGTTCTGTTGAAGTGTGATAATAATTCTGTTTGTGGCACGAATATTTCTTTCTCATCACTGAATTCCGCTCATGTCTTTAAATATATTGCTACAATATTGGAATTGATATTTGACAAGATGCTATAAATTCGGTTGTCTAAAGAGGATTTTTGACAGATCGAACATGTTTTGTACAATAGAATTGCAGCAATACATTGCTGAAGCAATAATTAATCACACAATTGTCCGAATTCGCAAACGGTACCGAACGGAAGGTCATTTGCATGAGATTCTTGAAAATCGCAAAATTGGTGATTTTCTGGTGCCATTTTGGCAGCCATCTTTGACTGTAATAATATTTTCCCGTGAATTTGGGTACTGTACTTTGAGAACAACTATTAATGAATTGTCCTAACTAAAAAAATGTATAACAATTAAGAAATATGCGCATAATTCGTCAGTTCTTGGGACAACACTGTATCTGAACTGAACTGACAATGACGTCATCTGTATGACGTCATAATTATCTCCAGTCGCGGACCCATGAAGTCTAACAAACTTTTTCCGACTAAGTAAGTGATACACTATCATAATATCATAGTCTCTACATTTGTTCAAACAATTCCCACGAAAGTACATAAGCGACTCTACTATTAGGCCGAATCTAAATAATGTACGACTTCGATATTGTCATATCATTGGGCAGCGAGATCTCTTTGAATATTGATCCAAGATAATTAATATCCATCTCACTGTACAATGAGGATGCATATTTCCAAGAAAAAAGAATAGCGATGCTACTCCTTTGACTGGGAATAATTAGCAGTTCCCTATTCCAACTGCCTAACTGTGAAGACGCAACGTGACCGTCGTTTGTAATGTTTCTTTGGTATGTATATAAAAGTATTGAAATTCAACTTCGTTGATGAATCTGTTATTCCCAGTTATAATAATTCAGAGTACAAAATCAGCAAACATTTGACGAACAATGAATATGTATATTAAATATCCACAATAGTGGAGTTACATTCACCAGAAAGGTTATTTGACTGTGACTGTCGTTAGATTTCCACTTGTGAAATTATGAACATAATTATTTCGACAAAATAGCCAAGCAGTTGGCACATCCAAGTGCACAAATGTGGGTGTATTGAGAGATGTACTTGTTGGATATGTAATTACGTGTATTATATCCTGTATGAATTCGGATAACCAACATGTGGTATGGAGAACAGTTCACTTATGACTGATCAGCAATGGTATTGCTCATGGTGACAATGCCATGAGTTTAGAATAATGTAGGCATATATACTAAGCTGTGTTCATAAATTAATGAAACGATTGCTGTGGAAATCTTAATAAATGTCACAATATATGAGTACATGTGAACTTATATCTACGGTATAGAACTTATATCTACGGTATAGAACTTATATCTACGGTATATATATAATTACAGATCTCTTCATGAATCTACAGTATAGATATAATTACAGATCTCTTGATGAATCTACGGTATAGATATAATTACAGATCTCTTGATGAATCTAATCATGTACGATATAAGGATCTATGGTGATCAGACTCAGATGGATTGAATCTCTAGGGGCAATATCTCCCAAATCTCGCACTCTCTTGAATCGCGTATCTCCGAAAACGAGGCATCAACCTACTTAACACGTATGGAGAATAATATAAACCCTGGTTCCAGTGGCTTCTCATGTGACTTACTTTGGAACTTACAACTGGTACATTCTTAGTGATGTCCGTAAGCTAAGGCTTATGTAAAGGTGAATTGTCGGTTACACAGAAACAGGGTATCCTCACTCTGATTCCAAAAGAAAACAAACCAACACAATTCCTTAAAACTGAAGACCTATTTCACTTCTTAGTGTGTCATGCAAAATTATATCTGGCATACTTTCAGAGACTGAAATGTGTAATTCAAGACCTTATCCACCATGACCAGAAATGTTTTCTAAAAGGTAGATTTAAATTTTAATGGCGAAGATATACGACTAATATTAAATATCTTGTCCACAACAAAATCTGCTGATACTCTGGACGTCTTGTATTCTTAGACTTCGAAAAAGATTTTGATTCGGTTTCATGGTCATTCTTGTCGTCAGTTTTGAAATACTTCAACTTTGTGGATAATTTTATTAGATATAGTACAGGGGTACTGTACACAGAGATAGGCAATTGTTTTATTTACTCCCATTGACATAACTTTCAAGTTAGATTGTGTTCGTGTTATATGAGTTTCGTATAAACCTAATTTAGCGACGAAAATATTGATCTTGAAAATAAGAATATTACGATTTCAAACTACGCGCCATGTTTTTGACCTTCACCGGAGAAGACGCAGGTTGCAGGATGAACCGGAAGTTCAATTGATGCCTACAATCTCTTCCATCGAACAATCTCACCCCCTATAAAAATACTTGACGCTTTATGAATCTTGTTTCTTCTCTTTTTTCCAAATTGGTTATAGCGGGACTTCCCTTTGCATGTAACATGTTTTGTTCGCAACTCAATAATGTTCGTCGTAAACGGCCGTCGATAAAAGACACCCAACATGTGAGATTTCAAGAACGGTAACTCGTAATGGCACAATTCGCCATTTTATGACTCCAGCCATAAATTCATTTATATTAAATAATTCAATTTGACTTTTATGATAGCCTGTTAACCGGAACGTTTTCAGTAGACATCGTCGACTCAAATACGTTATTTTAAAATATAATATTGATATTAGATCGCAATTGTTATCGGGAATTTATTTAAATTGGCGTACAGTACCCCTTTAAGTGCTTTTACAACGGTATATCGTCAAATATTAACATAAATGGATATGTGTCTCATAGTGTCAGACTATCAATGAGCTACCGCCAAGGTGGTCCAATTTCGCCTTACATTTTGTATTGTTTGCGGAAATCTTAGGTATAGGATTCCGGGATCACTATAGGTAATTCCGAATTTAACCATTCCAAATATGCTGACGATACTTCATTATTTCTTGATAGTGACCCCCATAGCCTTGACAATGCATTCGAACTATTACATGAATTATATCTTATTTCAGGACTTAAAATTAATAATGACAAGACAGTTGTGGACTAACAATGTGCTAAAGAAAATTGGTAGATCAGACTAGGATACATGTTCCTTTTGTAAAATAGAAAATGATCTCATTACCCATCTTATGTTTCAATGTCAGGTTATTGCTTCGTTGTGGCAGGATATTAGTGTATGGATAGTTAACACAACTTCAAATAGGTTAGAAGTTACTTTGAATACTATTTTATTTGGCAAATATGATATTGATCAAATGGATACCCTCCTCCAAATGATTTTGGTTATAATTAGATATAATATTTACCGATCAAAGATGAGATCTGAATTACCTATCATCGCAAAATGTCCAAGCAGAAATACAATTGTATGCAAAAACTGAAAGATGAATTTATTACATAAATGTAAATATGCAGATTTCGATTCTCGGAGGGATAAATGGAAAGGTGTTCTAACACTATAATAAGTTAATTCGAACATAACAATTGACTTACATACGCTGAAAATGTATCACTTAACATGGCACATATCTGGCGTAAAAGTACACCGTAAATATTATTTAGTATTCTAAAATTGTGTTAACATATGAATAGTGATCAGATATGCGTCATGTGACTTCCGTACTTGACTCATATAGAGCTATTTTGTTTATGTAACAACAAACCTCGAGATCATGTCAGTCTCGAACATTTTATATTAGCCGTTGGTTTCCGTTGAAAACAAAATTTCACTTCACTACTCTGAAGCTCGTACATAAACTTCACTATAAAGGCCAACCCACATCCTTGGCATCACATTTCATACCAATTAGCACCCTGTATTCATATGATACCCGCTACAGTCGGGTGAGTTTCATTATACCATCAAATGACACACATATTGCCAAAACTTTCACTTACTATTGGAATTAAACTTTGGTATGATTTAGACACTGAATACAAGTTAACCGAATACTCAACCGGATTAAAGAGTGTGTCAGACTGGAATTATACAGCCAACCTATAGATAAAGAACAGGGAATTTCTATGCGGACATAGACTCTAAAGCAAATCAACATCTGTTCATGATGTCTGTATCTGTTTTCATCTGTATTTCAGATAGCGGAACTATTTTTATCCCATATACACATTTTAGTGCATTCATCCAGAGGAGGTCTGTGTCTTCTGTGTTCGAATAAGCTCACCTCGGCCACCATTTGATAGGGTGGGCCCTTTGCTTAAAATATCTCTGTAGAGGGCTGATTAAACAAAACAGAACCCATAGACACCGTCTGGTTTTGCTGGAATTGCGCGGGTGTCACATTTGTGATGCATACATGTTTGAATCTCAGGGGGGGGGGGCATCTGAATAGTTTGTGTTGAATGCACATTGATCTGGTAGCATGGCACAAATTTGCTACATTTTGTAGTTTTTCTGTATGGTTTTTATAGGTTTTATTCTCACATTCATGTAGGTTTTACAGTTGAACATTATTCCGGGGAGGTCTATGGATTCTGTGTTGGAGTAAGTTCAACTCGGCCACCATTTGATAGGTGGGCTCTCTGCTTATATGTTTGTTGTGGGCTGCTGAAACAAAACAGAATCCATAGACACCCCTGGTGTGGTTGAATTTCATAATTTGCAATACTTTATGCACAACATATATCACACTTTCATTCATCACATATCTTAGTGCCTATTTTTATGAATATGTCATTCTTAAATGATCTTAAAGATTTCAAATGGTTTCACTAGCAAATCAAGTTCGGTACCGGTAACCCTGCAATTGATATTAACATTATTAAGAAATTTCAACACATACTTTAATAAGGAAATATATCTCTTGAAGTTGATTATAAACTATATTTATTCCTTTGGTCATTTGAAATTTAGAATTTGTTTGCAGATAACATCAGTTCTATTAACCTGAGACCATTGTGGAAATAAGTCTGCCCATTTATGGGTCAGACTTTTCAATGTTATCCTCGGTGCGATGGTTGAGTCTTATTACATCTTAAATACCACTTCTTTAAAAAATCAATATATTCTATTAAATAAATTCTAATGAACGAAACTGAAATTAACTATTCAAATTAACGTTTGACACTGTTTAGATATGTTCTCTTGTTTTAAAATCTGCTGTATACAATCTAAACTGTAACACCTTATGGTCCATTCAAACTGTATGACCTTTTGTAATGTTTTTACATCGAACCAAATAAATCTATCTATCTGTCTATAACCAATCCATGCCGTACATAAATAAGTTAAACGTGGCAATTATTGAGATTGTATCTCGATGCTAACACTTAATAATCCCTCACATTCAATATTGCATTTTACTGTCGTATATATATTTAACACGAGGGACCCAGAGAAGGACATGATTTATAAATAATATATACCCAATATTTCAATTTCATGACAATAACTAATTGCAAATTTTATTTTTGAGACAGTGCAACGTTTTTGGGATTGGGTGTGATTAGAACCCCGGCCCATGACGGCGAGCGCGCCTTGCGACTCAAAGTCCGACGTCAATACCACACGGCCTCCGAAGGGGTCGCTTCGGTGGCCGTGTGATATTGACGTCGGACTTTGAGACGCAAGGCGCACTCGCCGTCATGGGCCGGGGTTCGAATCCCACCCAATCCCCAAAAAAGTTGCACTGTCTCAAAAATTAAATATGCTTCTAAAATAGGCGTCTGGTGTGTTGTATAGTCCCAAGCATGTTCAAAGAGCAATGCTCGGCATGTTTCGGGGCATAAAATATAACATTGCTACTGTGCTACATATCCTATATATATAACTAATTGATATCAAATAATTAAATAACACAACATCATTCAATAAGATTCTCTACACTTTCGTTTATTCTCCACTGCCTTTCTCTGCAACCTTCAAAAAAACGAGACACATACCCTTTTGATTTTGTTAACCCTTTATTGTAATACTAATGTTATAATGCATTTGTCTTTGTTTGAAATAAAACTTTATAAAAAATATCTCTATGTATAGTCCCTGCCTTGTTTGTTATAAAGTTCCATGTCAGAAAATAAAAAAGTTCCGAGAGTTTGTACTGGTGGAATATGATCGCTACGCCGCAACCACGCGAAGTATAGATTGATGGCCATATCTAGTCATGAACATCCCTGAAAATGAATAATATACCTTTCCAATGTATATTGTATTACGGATGTGATAATCTATTTAGTAACAACGAGTTAAAGAGGCTTACACATAGTTGGCTCCACATACATACCAGAACCGCTTTATTGGCCCCTATCCAGACAGGCGCAGTCAGAACGTGTCCGCAGCCAATACCCAGAAGATGACACGACCTACTTCCTCCGTTAAAAGCAACCTGTTCACACCCATTTGTATAAGCGCACATCCTCTGACAGCGCAAAATATTTCGGCTCTTTTGTGTGTGTATAATGGCCATTCCTTCCGCCATTTTCCGTGCATTGATATATGAAATAGTTCCGATTATAAAGGCGACTATGCACAACTTCCACGCAAAGTAGCCCCTCGTCATTATCAATGTTTCAGTGTTGATTTCCGGTTTCTTCTTTAACAATCGGAGTACAACGTGAACTATGAGCCGGTTCGATAAGAGATGTAGTTTCCTCGTCTCAAACAGGCAGTATATCGAAGGGCGGCTGTGTCTACTCTACTATATACTATCTGTTTCTCCGGTTGGTCCGGAGTCCTCTTTCACCACGAATAATACCGGGATTGGTTATAATACCGGTGCCATGACCAACAAGTATCTCCGTCCAAGCAGCCGATGCTAAATGTGTCTCAATCTGTTGGGTGGCTATATATGAACATTTCATGTGAGGGAACAATAGACTGCTGTGTCGCTGCCAACATTCAATGCGCCAACTGCCGGCCCTATCAGACTAGCGAATACGAAAGAGCATTAAGTCGTTTAAGCAACATTGCCTATATATACGTGTGTATACATATTGATATTTAAAGCATTTGGAAGACTATAATGGGTACACTAATTGGCTGTATCATCTACTTAATGCGTGGATACATAATCCGGTAAACCGTGATGCAAACTCGGAAAATGTCGGCAATTTTTTCATTCCAAACCATTAGCACTTTATTACATCAATATATCGACGGTAATAGTTACACTGTAAATAAATTCCGTTGATATACGGAATATGGTTACGTAAAATTTACAGAACATGGTTCTGTAAATGATTCTACGGAACCAAGTTACGTAGAAATTGCCAGAATAGTGCATGGTGGGATAGCACCCCACGCGTTCGGTGCCATCTTTGAAATCTTTGAAATCGGCAAGATTGATTTTACAGACCAAGACTTTGCAGTAAACAGTATAAAGACGTTATAAAGGTAAGCTTATTTTCAAACGAGTATATGTATGTGCGAAGCGACCTGGAATGGGTTGGTGGAGAAAAGGGTGCATCATATTTAGAACAAGCCCTATATATGTATTGATTCCTAACTCAGAAAGTTCTGTGAGTGTGACCACTGACCTCATAAAAATAAAAATGGCACCGAAACACCAGCGAATCACAAATTGCAGACGGCAAAATTAATGTGTTAAGGCAATTAAATAAATTGGTTATGGTCGGGTGTATACTCTATACATCATATTGGTCTATATTAAATTTCCACCAGAATGTAGTTTTGAGAAACGGCAACAGTTTTTGCAAGGAACTACGTGGATTCGAAGTGGCGTGTATTACTATTAGTGTATTAAAATTAAATCTCATAGATCTAACTGTCTATAGACTATAACTGCACAGAACTACATTTATATTATGATGAGTTACCACAATCAACTTGAAACAATTCTCCAGTTTCGTTTCGCTTAATTGGGTTTGACTCTTTTGTTTCAACTCTTTGTTCCACGTGTTTTGATATTATTGTTTTGTTGTGGTTTTTTATACTACCGCTTGCAGTCGCTTGTGACGATTTGTGGGACCGGAGACGAACATTTAACATTTAGAATGAATTATGTAGTTGTTAATTATCTTCAAATCGATAATTTGTGTAAATATCTCACTCTCATCGTCGTAGATGCTCAGACTGAGATTCTGAAAAGGTAGGAAGTAACAAACCCAGTGGACAGCTGTGGAGACAAAACTCGCTGTCTTTGAACAGTGAATATTTTTGGGTAATACCCGTAACTAAACGTCGATGTAATTTGTAAATACACATTTAAATAACCATAATTGACCACTGATACATGTATCATTTGTATGTGTCTTTTTTGGCTAAAAATAGTATAAATTTATGGATATACCGGTACCAAATGTTGTTGGTTGCTTTAGCCTTTAATCTCTCAAGTTGCAGAATAAGGTACCAGGTAACCAGATTTCCATTATTTGAAAGGTGGCACCTAGTGTTGAAACTTGAAAGGCTAGTCAACTAAATTAATGTCATGACCATATCGCAATATTTTCCAAGAAAGGTAGGCCTACCGGTATATATATCATTTTCAGTGATAACAATCATCGCTGCTTGCAATACACATGATTATTCGACAATCTCATATGACTTGCCCGTCGAGAACATTTTGGGCTGAAGTTTGTTAGACAGTACCGCATGCCTCCCCCAAGCCCACACACCCTGCCAAGTTTATTTCCTATAGTATTCTTGAAATGTGTCTCTCTGTTGTGTGATTCTTTGGGTACATGTATGCCCGTTATTTAGTTAAGGTGATTTTTTACTAAATAACGGGTATGTTAGTGCCACCGCAGATGCTACGATTAAAATCGTAAATGGGGAAAATCGTAGGTGGAGAAATCGTAGCTTGTCCGCAGACGCTACGGCGCTGCGATCTTTGCAGCTACAATTTTATCAACGTGATCGATCACATGATAGCAAAATGTTATACAACATTCTCCGCATTATGCAACTGAATACATATGGCATGTATCTCAATGACAATGTTCTAAACTAACAAGTTGATGTTGAAAGTTCAAGTGAAATTTTATATTTTTTTAATTTTGACATTTTTGTACCTGTCAACTCAACAGGCTCAGCTGCCCCAATTGAATTTCAACAATTGCGGCAGCCCTCTACTCCTTGCCTGATATGTGGTATAGGCCTGCACTCCCTGCCGTGCCACATCTCCACCAATGTGGCCTCGTTTTTGTAAGTGCAAGAAGTTTGTAAACTTTGCGCCATTTTTGAATGTTTTCTTTTCGTGGTATTTACAACATGACCAGTGCGACTGGTCATGTGACAGCTACGATAGCGCGCGTTGCCAAGGTCACGCCACGATTTTCCTGGTAAAATCAAACAGTGCTTGATTGCTACGATTTGGTTACGATATTGTCGTGGGCATGCGCATTGGATGCTTCCTCCTGCGATTTTCCCCACTTACGATTTTAATCGCAGCGTGTGCGGTGGCACTTAGAGTTACATTTCTTTAAAAAACTCAAAACATTGGGCGACAAATGTTCTCGACGGGGAAGTCGTATGATATTTCCGATTATTCATGTAAACCTCAATAATTACCGTCGCCCTGTGTAAATAAAATTTCTGACGATCGTCGTGGATCCCAAATATGACCATCTGCATAGTAACGATTTACACGGTATTATAAAATAATAATAATGGCACAATACTGGTGTCATATTATTTAACTTTGTTACGTCATATTATTCAACTAAATGAGTTTTTAAGCACAAGTTACTTAACATGCACATTCGCATAATATTGAAATGTTCTGATTTGTTTTTGTAATTTTGGGTACCCGAGACACCTTTTCGTAAAGCTGGGTACCCAACTATCTTGTTAGTGTGGGATTTGATATGGTTCATTTTTTGGAAAGCTGCCTTTAGTTGCTGGTGCTGAATATACATACATGTATGTCAATAATACTGCGGTGTTATTTTATAATTTATAAAAAGGATTTTGTTACGGCTGTAACGTACTGACTGTACACTTAGCCACAATACGATACAAATCGTGATAAATGTTCATACCACGATACACTAAATTGGTGTTCTCGATTGCTTTACCACCTGAATTGTTGGAACAATACTGTCTATAACTGGAGATAGGGTTAACGATGTGATACATGTATCGTTTGATTGTGTATCGTTTGATTGTATATCGTCGTAGCCCTAGTATTTCTATATCCAAAAGAGAAACACTGGTAGCACCCATTCAATTTGGTTTAGGCGACCATATACTTAACCCTTTAATGACTGGATCTTCCTGATATTTGCGAAAACCCTGTGTCAGTGCATTCTCTTATATATGTAAGTCACCCATAGGCACCTCGCATATTAAAGAGAATGCATTGGCATACAATGTTTACCTTTATCTGGTAAGCCAGTGCATTCTTTTATATATGTGAGGCTCCCTACTATTGGGCTCCAAATAAAAGTGCAGGCCCAAATAATAGTGCAGGGGGTAAATTCCATTGAAAGTTAATAAACGTGCAGACCCAAATAATAGTGCAGGGGGGAACTCTGAGCAAAACATCAACACATTAACTGTGGTTAAACCAAGTATTTGTATTGTACTAAGGTCAAGTATAGGAATCAAGACAGTATGTATCATGTGGTGTTTTATTCAATATTTAAATGTTCACATGTATGCCATATACATGTACATGCATAAAGTAATACCGGTATGCTCAACATTTTGATATCTGAATCATAGAAATCTTGAGTTTGTGTTGATTTCAATTTTCAAAGCATCAAAATTAATAAACATGCAGACCCAAATAAGCACTGTGCAGGGGGAAATTAACCAATAAAATAATAAACGTGCATGCATGTTTATTTGGAGCCCAAGAGTATTGGCGATTCTCATATATAAGAGAATGTACTGGCACAGGGTCTCTAATGCTGCACCAGGGCTGTTCCCATCATGAAATGGTGACTGTAAACATGATAGTCAGGGACTCGGTAAATTGATAGACCATTGGAAGTATAATAATAATAATTCATGGTTTTTTAGGTACCCAGCTTGACCTTTAATAGCGTGTTTTTAGCACACATATGACACCATTCTAATCGACCACATGACACATCAATAGTCATTTTTAAAGTTGTTATTCTAATTCCTGCCTCATATTTGCTTTATATCTGATGGTCTAGAATATATATATATATCAATCAAAAAAGTTTTATATTTAACTTCAAGTAAAATAAATGATAGCACGTACATGTAAAAATGGAAAGTGCAGGTGGGTTTAAACAAATTGGGAGTAAACAAAAAGATAGTTTGCAGATATTAGGTTGCTTGGCCCATGAAAATTCCAGATGCAAAAAAAATGGAATCTATACAAATGTCAGATATCTTATTACAGATGAGAGCATTTGTTATGTTGCCACATACAATGTTCCATTCATAGACAACAAGACAATTTATTGCTTTTCTGTAAACATAATTCTTAAATGGGTGACTGGTTGATGTCCACACCATAAACATTTATGACATCATGCTGTGATTACCATATGTCTTCAAGGCTCTTGTTATTTTCTGATTTCACTATAACTGGTAGTCTAGCCAAATATAGCCAGTCTAGTTCAGTTTTAAAAGTGACAACACTTAGATTCGACTTCGCTATAATTCATTAGATCTTTAATTCTTTATAAGGACGTTTGTGTTAAAATTCAGAGGACTAATTGGTAAGTTGGTAAAATATATTTGTTCTTTAATATATGTGACAATGAAGCATGAATATATTTTCTGTGAAAGAGTCAATAAGTAATATGTCAAGTTTTTATTCTGCAATACCAAAGAATTTTGTTTTCTGCTATGACATAAACAAACATAACACTAACGAAAAAAAGGACAATTGTTAGTTGTTAGATCACGCCATGAATCTCTATTCTCTATTTTTATGGCAAACACCCGTAGAGATCATATTTCACTGGTACAACACCTTGGCATTTTTTGAAGTTTTGACAGTTGAAATAACGCGGGGAATATATTTCTTAGTTATTATGTGTTCCTTAATAATGTACTTCACTGTTGGTGAAGGCCCCCAACTCAAACTTTTACAATTTAAATACATTTGTGAGCGATTTTGCCTTGCGCCGCTTAATACAATTATGGAATTTCTCATGGCTAATTAATTAATTGTTTATTGCGATATCGGCCGACAAATACAACAGAAACCATGCAATTTTGAAGTGGGACATTCACCTACAGTGAAGTACATGATTAAAGAACAGATAATAACTAAGAAATATATTTCCCGCGTTATTTTTTGGACTTTATAAGGTTTACCTGTCAAAACTTCAAACATTCAATAGTGGAATATGATCTCAATGGGCGTTAGCCAGAGTAGAGATTCATGGCATGATGTAGTTACATGTATGTTAAAAAAGGTTAAGAGGTGTTATTCCTTGAATTGATTGTATTGAGGAGAGGGTTATCCATACATTTTCATAGCGCATTGCCATTGATGATAATAGGACAATAATTGTAAAGAGTGAATGGAAGTCAGTTTGACAAAAGAGGTTGTATTTCTGAGGCGACCCGATAAAATTCGTATCCGGGGCAAGATACATTCACATACCAAATTTCAAGTCGATAGCTTCACCCGTTTCCGAGATCTCGTCTGCGCATGCGCGAAGCTGGCGTCGCACGGGCTCGGCGAACCGATAAAATTCGTGTCCGGGGCGAGATACATTCACATACCAAATTTCAAGTCGATAGCTCCACCCGTTTCCGATATCTCGTCTGCGCATGCGCGAAGCTGGCGCCGCACGGGCTCGCCAATACGACAACGTCCACCGACTGGTCAAACTACACACACGTACCAAGTTTCGTCCCGATCGGTTGAGAATCGTAGATTTGTATAAATGACAGACAAACAAACAGACAGACAAACAGACAGACAGAGGTCTTCAAAATATATATGAGATAATATAACATATATTGGTTACATGAATGCACCGCCTCAGAATTATGTTAAAACAACTAATCCTTCAAATTATTACAAAAAACTACGGCTTATTACTGCAAGTTTCTCATTCACCACACCAGAAAGCTTCTAAATGCGGATAAAAAATAGGAGGTATTGTGTTACCGCCAAGAGTGCATGGCCCAGCCATTGTTCATACCTAAACGTCGAAAGCAATTAACGCGGTCATAATGGTTACATACTGCAACTTTAAGACATCCAGCGAATACACACCCCACGAAAACCTTAAATGTGTTGTCCTGCGAGATATCCCATCGCTATAGCTCAATTTGACATGGCCAGATTAACGTGTCCATTGATATTGGCTTTAGTTACATCAAGACAAGTTGGGGTGTCGGGAAGGAATAATAAGGACTGATAAAAGTAACAAAACTTATATTTATTTTCTTAAAATCCATTGTCTAACAACATTCATCTATTCGGATGACAGTCGGAAAGACACTTCAAAGTTTTGTTATACAGTAGACAAAATAACACCGAGTACACTCACAATAAATGTACATGTATCTGTTTGAACTCACAGTAACAAGCCTGCAAATAGTGTGTCTGTCATTTACAGAATGAGGTCCCCTGAGGATGAATTTAGTGATGCTATCCAGCACAGCGGGCTAGCATTACCAAATTCACCCTCTGGGAACCTCATTCTGCTTAGGCCTCTTCTGGGAAGTATCTATAGTCTCAAATCTATTATTGTTTTTAGTTTCATTTTCCCTTCTCTTCATTTTCTATATACCCTAATTTGGAGAAGATACATGTATGGAAAAAAAACTCCAGGATTCAAGGTCCGGGTGGGTGGGTGTTTCTGAGCACCGAGGCCCGATATCAGATTTGTTCATAACATGCTAATTATTACAAGACGAGTATTCATTTCATTGAGCTTACCTGATTGGCAGTCCATCCGGATGGTTATTTAAAACATTTCACACTCTCTGTCTGTTTTATACTGCTATTTTCACCAATTTTTCATCGAACTTTGGGGGTGGGTCCCCAATTGCCCTTGGAAAAAAACTTGTGTTGGAGGGTGGGTCCCAATAATTGATCCTGGCTCTCTAATTAAGCAGCCCTCCTTAACGAGGTTGACCACAGGTAATACAGGGGTATTCGACTGCATTCATACAATCAACATTAATTACCGTGCCTTTATCATATTTTACGATGAGGGTTAAAATTCATGGGATTTATGTTTCACATTGCGATTTGTTTTCAGTACATGTATCTACTGTGACTGGGAATTTTCAAGAAAGAGCTATGCAGACATCAAAGAAAATGTTAGTTTGTCCATTGTGTGATTACTCCTGCACTTCTGTTGGCACCTACATACAACATTGTCAGTTTTATTCCAATATAAATTCAGGATTCCCATGTGGTTATCCCAACTGTCGAAGATCGTTCAAAAAGTACAGCTCATTCACCTCACATCTGAGTCGTTGTCATTCTCACTCGGGTGAACCAGTGTCAGATAGGACTTTTTTGGTGAGACAGATAATTAAGTGCACCCTAGATTCTTGTGAAATTGTGTCAAGAAATGAAGGAATACGTGAAACATTTAAAAGTACATTTGACTAATGGCATCCACATACAGTGTCCATTCAGGGATTGCTCTTCAACTTTGTCAACTGTAAACAGCTTTTCTGTTCACCTTTCAAGGTATCATAAAGATTGTGGTACTGACCGAATATCATTCTTAACAGACATAAATGAGCTGGGCAGTGAAAACGCATCCGGTGTTGATATTCACCATTCAAATGAACCAGAAATGAGTGATGATGCTATGGATTCGTATACTGAGACTGAAACAACGGAACCTAGTACTTGGAATAATGACCTCTTTACTCAAAATTATGCTTTACTGCTTTTGAAATTTGAAGCAAAATATTTAGTACCTGAGTCTACGATTGAGAAGCTAATAGAAATTAACTCATTCTTCAACAGATGTACTACCTGAGCAGATTTCAGATGTTGTCAATGAGGCTTTTGATCAGGACCCATTTATTAAGGAGACATCAGCAACAGGTGTTCTACGCAGTTCATATACACGGAATCAATATTTCAAGCGTGCATTCAACCATGTTAAACCACTTAGAATTTGTTTTAAGAATCCCAAGAACATAAATGAAAGCTTTTATCATTATGTACCAATCAAATCTTCTCTGATGGCAATGTTCAAAAATAAATCTGTTAGACACCAGTTTGAAAATCCTCCACCAAAGGATCAGCTACTTAGAGATTTCTGTGATGGGTCCATTTTCAGGAAAAACACGTTATTCAATGCTCAAGAAAAGAGTCTGCAGATAATATTATATCAGGACAGTTTCCAGCTTGCTAATCCATTGGGATCTGCCAAGAAGTCTTGTAAAATTCTTGCTGCTTATTTCACACTAGCTAACTTATATACACATAACAGATCAACTATTGACCAAATTCAGTTGGTTCTGTTATGTCGCGAGGAAGAATTTTCACTCAAGGAAGTTTTCAACCGAGTGTTAGAGGACTTAAAACTCATAGAGACAACTGGAATAGATCTAGGTTATTCAAGTGCTATCAAAGGAACAATTGCTTATATTGCCGGTGATAATTTGGGGAGTCATATGTTGGGTGGATTTGTGGAAAATTTTAGTAGAACACCAAACATCTGTCGTTACTGTGAATTTGATAGGAAAGACTTATCGTCAAATTTAGTTGATGCCAGTTATCAGGTTAAACGTTCTGTTGATTCACACACATCATCAGTGAATTACATGCTAGAGCACAGGGAACAGCAAACCAATCACCTTGGTGTTAAGCGAAATTCTCCTTTCAACGCATTGCACTTTTTTCATGTGTGTGATCCTGGACTTGCACCATGTTTGGGTCATGATCTTTTCGAAGGAGTTCAGTTTGATCTGGCTCTGATGTTAAAATATCTCACAAATACTGTTAAGTGGTTTAAGTACCGTCAACTAAATGAACGGATCTCTACATTCAAATATTCTAAATCTGACATAAAGGATAAACCAGCAACTGTGTCGGACAAAGCTGAAAAACTAGGAGGACACGCAGTACAAAATTGGTGTCTTCTTCGACTGTTGCCGCTGATTATTATGGATTACATAAAAGAACCAGAAGATGAGGTATGGAAATTACTCCTCATGTTACAAGAGATTGTCGAAATTGTGTGCGCTCCAGTGTTATCAATGGGCATGATTGCTTATCTGAAAATTCGAACAAGAGAGTATCTGCAAGCACGTCTTACACTATTTCCAGACACACCATTGAGACCCAAGCATCACTATATATCGCACTACGCGGAACTAACGTTAGCATTTGGCCCATTAATCAGATGCTGGGGCATGCGATTTGAAAGCAAGCACTCATACTTCAAAAGATGCATCCGAAGTTCACAAAATTACATTAATGTGACACACTCATTATCAGAGAAGCATCAACTGCTCCAAGCTTATATAAGCAGTGGAAACATGTTTCAAGATGAAATTCAGTTCAACTCCACAAGATCATTCATTGGGTATCTCTATAATGAGGGTATTCAAAATTTAGTCAAGGAACAACATCTGGAAAATGGTTACATCGATGTAGACAAGGTTATTTTCAGAGGTTCACAATTCGAATTGAAGGATTATGTTATGGTTGGGAAGGAATATTTAGATGGGATTAATTTCGGAGAAATTCATGTGATATTAGTGTCCGAGCTGGCTGATTGTGAGGTCTATTTCATTGTGTTGCACCAAAAAGGATACATGTGTCCAGGCACTCGGTTGTATGAGATTCAGGAAACAGATGGTACTACTTGCAACTACTCAATACTAAATGCAAAGTCTCTGGAGAATCCATATCCGATCAAACCATACACTGGAGGAAATGGAAATATTCTGGCATTGAAGTTCTTCCCACTGGAGCACTGATTGTTGAAAAGGTACATTTCTTACCTGTTGTGGTTTAGGGCAAAACAATTGTGCCTCAGTTTCTGGTGATATATGTCTGATATGTATTTATCTAAAAAAAAAGAGTAAGATCTGTCTGTCCATCTGTATGTTCACAATTTTTCCCTCTGCCCCATATACCGATTTTAACCAAATTAGGTGTGGGTACTCTGGGTACCCTGGTGGATGTTAGTTTAACGGTTCTGTTTTCAAAATTTTGACTTAAAACAAATCAATTTTATATTTGTAAGTAGGCAATGAGATACATGTATATAGTGAAATTCCCTGCACTATTATTAGTGTGAAAATACAGCCCTGAACTATTATTCGGCAGGTAAAGGTACACAATAGTCAGGGTTTCCGGTAGGGGAATGGGGCCGGTTTGCAGAGCAATGGTAAATATATTGGTGGATGATCTTCAGGGAAAATACGGCTTGAAACCAAAACCAGAATTAACAGAAGAAGCTGCTCGACAAGTCATCAGCAAATATCCAGATGCCTTTGAAGACCGCATTTGTGGAGCAAAACTAGGAAATGGTTACAGGGGGCTGCATATACAGCTAAAAAATAGACTTGAAAATGTCCTGAGACCCCTGACAAAGAAGAGCATAAAAAAGACCATTTCAACGAAGAAGAGGGTGACCGGTCCTGATCGTGATAGTTATGGCTGCGTACAGTGGCAACCAGACCAATATCCGGAGAATGAAGACCCGGCTTCACAGGAAGAGAAAAGGATATGGCTGGAAGATCAGTCACAGTTATCTAATCGTGATCGTGATACCCAAAACATTACTGTAAAGATGGAGCTCACATACTCAAGTCAACGATTATTCATAAATAACAAGGAAAGTTCGCTTGACAGTGTCTGTGCGTCGTGGCCGCTTCTATTTGAATACAGTTACATGATGGCACATTGTGAAACCCTTCTTGGCAAAGCCTTCCTAGAATCATGGAAGACATATCATGATGAACAGCAGATTCCGATGAAAAAGTTTTTCAGGGATTCAAAATAAAAAAAATCACTGAGAGACTGGACGAATTGGATGAAGCTGTAGTTGGAAATGAAAAACTGCGTGCATTTGGAATCATACCCTTGATGCTCACTCACTTCGAGGAGGAATTTGACTGTATGTTTCGAAGATTTGTTTTAAACATCATGAACAGAAAATGTATGTTTTTATAACTATTTTTCATTAGGTGATGGTCAGAGGCGGACTGGGCGATCGGGAGACAGGGAACATTTTCTTGTATAGTTTTCCAAACTTTCTCACCCCGGGCCGAACAACCATGGACAGCCCAGTGTGTCCTGGTTTCTTGTCCGTAGCCGTGCGCATTTGTCTGGAGTTAGACCGCTAGATGTTAGAATTTATGCAATTTTTCAGGTACAAATATCTGAATGGTCTCATACCGGGAATATATACAACCATGGTTCATGAATATATAGGATATTAGGCCAGAGCACTGAGCTGTAAGGGGGTGCAGATGGAATTATGCAAACACATTTATTTGATCTGATTCTGATTCAAGGGGGGAGGTGAAGTTGGAATTTCCCAAGATTTTGATTCAAGGGGAGGGGGTGCAGATGGGCCGATATTATATTCATTTCCCGGGCCGGTTTTTGGGCCCAGTCCGCCTCTGGTGATGGTGTTACATGTTAGATTCCACATGTTGCCATGACATTGCTTATTTATGACTCTCTGAGCATATAAGATATATCCGAGGGGTAAGTCCATCTGTCCAAACATATCATCTTGTTACTCATGCGATAATCAATTGGAACTTCCTGAAATTTTTTGAAAACCCTGTGTAAACACATTCTCTTATTTGTGTGTGAGTCTTCCTCACATATATAAGACTATATAATAAGAGAATGCATTGGCCTAACAATATTCACCATGACATTGTGAGCCAGTGCATTCTCTTATAGATAAGAGTTTCTCTATGAGAGACTTGTATATAAGAGAGTGCACTGACACAAGATCTTTAATGCTGTATCAGCGTAGCTCCGTCATGAAAGGATTAAATGGTTTTTGAAATTTTGAACCCAAACCAGGTATATGGATAACTTTCTCAATGTTTTTAAATAAGTGCAATGTAACACATGATTTGCAATAACTATGATTGTATCTTTTTTAACAGGAAGCAACAAGCTCAGCAGAAATCGAAGGGGCTGACCTTCCTGCTACTCCATGTGTTGCAGTTATAGGTAAGTGTCAGATATCTCTGTTCGACTATGTATTTATCATTTGGCAAACAGTTGATCATGGAGCCCAATAAACAAAATTAATAATTTACTGGTATGGCCATGTTTTATTAGGTTTATATTTCAGCATCATCCATGATTCTAAGAATTAAATGTAAAATGCGGTGATTATTCATTATGAATTACTCTCGATAGGTTAAACCGTCTGGTGGAGGTTATAACAGCATTTGTTTTTAAAATTTTTGATTTAAAACATTTATTTAAATAAATTGAAAAACAAATACGCTCACTATGGGCCAATTACAGCACCAGATATATATGCTCTTTATATATGTGTTTTCGCTGTGGCTCGCGCCGTCAGACAGAATAATGGGTATAAGTCCAATATGGGCTTATATCAGAACCAAATAAGTCCAATATGAACCATTGTCAATATTTATGTCCAATATGAACCTATTTTCCCCGAGGATATACTGAAGTTCCATAGCATAATGATATGATCAATATATAAAAGAGAAGGATATGTCTCAGTATTATTATTATTAGTCTGAAACCATTTATGTAACTTCTTCAGGCAGGAAATTCTACCAATCAAAATATTTGCTGACCATTGAAAAGAAAATTGTGACCAGACCAGTCACATCCTTGGAGAAGGTTATGCAGATGATGTTCGTGTCATATTACATGCTGAATCTTCGTTATCCCGAACCATTGGAAGCCACACTGGAATTCATTCAGAAGTAAGTAGTTATTTTACCTCTTCAGATTAAAGGCAGGGGAGACCTTAATTATCGAAAATATTCATATCTGTTCCAATCACCGTAAACAGAAAAACAATAAAACGCATACAGTTTCGTTCATATATACCATGACCATCGCGTACATAGCATGCTATCATAAAGACCTACTATATTTTCCCTAAGCAAGAGCCTGATTGTGTTACAGAAGACAGCACAGTGTTATTGGCTAATCACACACAAATGATATAAACGCTCTTTATTAGTTCCATATCAGGAATTTAGCAACAAAGAACGCTCTTTATGTTTACCATCATAATATCAATAAACAAAATGATTTCGTACACGTCTTGTGCTTTGGCATACATGTACTGTTTTGATACAACGACAATTCATATCCTTTTATCGCAAATAAATAGCCATGTGACTGCTGTGTCAATTATGTCTTAGTCCACAAGATATTGGTCCACAGAGACTCCAGACAAGATGGCGTCCATCATGGTGGACATTTGTTTTATATGCACCAGGTCTCTTTGATCACTGTTATAGTAGTTATAGTGGTGTCACCACATTTCCTTTGTCTCTTTGGGAAAATATGGGCATCTTGGCATGATTTTATACATTTACATATTATAGAAGAGTCATTGATAAACACACATGGATTATAATACACAATATACATTATGCTGGTATAAACGATGCTAATAACGCAATGTCTGTTTCAAATCAATGAGTGCTCTTGCTATCATAACAACACCCATGCATACATGTATATGTGCAGGAGATACTCGAGCGAACAGTTACCTAAATTCAATATTGTCAAAGCCAATTTATTAGCTCAACTTTACCTTGTAAAGTTTGAGCTATGCCATGGCTTGGTATCCGTCGTCCGTGTGTGTGAGGGTGTGTGATGCGTAAACAATTTCCTTTAGCATGGGCTACAGTTCGTACCTTTGGTCCGATTATTATGAAATTTGTCATGGATGTTGACATTCACATGTAGATGTGAACGAGTCATTTTGGGGTCATTCGGAAAAAAAACATGGCTGCCATCGGCCATCTTGGATTTAAAAATTCAATCCATTAGCACGGGCTACAGGCCGTACTGTTCGTCTTATTGTCATGAAATTTGTCATGAAAGTTAACAATGACATGTAGATGGGAACGAGTCATTTTGGGGTCATTCGGCAGATCTGTTACAACATAGAACTGAATGATTCACTTCAATTTCCAGGATTGTGTGCAGAATACAACCGCAGATAGGAAACAAGCGGTCCAGCAAAAAGAAAAAAACGGACACGCACAAGAAACTGCTGAAGCTCTCAACATAATTGGGACAGTCAGCCCTCGGCATCACAGAATGATAATGTAACTTTGCTCTGTTCACAACATGTTCGATAAAAGATTCGACAAAAGATTCAACATTCTGCAAATAGCGTGTCTGTCATTTGCAGAATGAGGTTCACAGAGGGTGAATTTAGTGATGCTAGCCCGCTATGCGGGATAGCATCACAAAATTCACCCTCTGGGGACCTCATTCTGAAAATGACAGGCTCACTATTTGCAGGCTTGACATTATGATGCAAGTTGTGCTCTGTATTTATTTTAAAATAATAAATCTGAGTCAAAGACACCTGTCTAGATAAACTTGTATCAATTAATATTGATTTTATATCAAATATTTCTTGTATAATGCAATAATCTATTGGGACATTTTTTTGTTACTATTTTATAACAGACTGTCAGGAAACTATATAAAACTTGTTACATTCCCCACTTAATTTGAGGTTTCCCCATGAACAAACGCTATAATTGTCACATATTATGCTATCTTGATCACCGTCATGTATTGGTATGCTGGTGGAGAAATGTTATTACTAATAGTGGAATAGTAATGTATCACGTTCCTTTACACCCCAAAAAAATATTGCTTTCATAGTTTCACTGATCAGTCTTAAAATTATTCACTAATTTTGTTTTTGCGTTGTGGTAACTATTGTCGTGTTAACCATTTTGTGGCTTCGTTCATGGAGTTCAAGAGTGTATTTTGAACTAATCCATGGCTCAAATCATTTATTTGTTGCATATATTCTGTTGAGTATAAAAGGAGATGGTCCCATAGATTGCTGGATTTGGTGTACAGTAACCCTTTAATTGATAGAAGCGTTTCCGGCGAGGGGGTCTTGGATTCATATTTATTATTTTATATTCATGAAACTCTATAAAACTTGTTATAGGCAGAGATAGACTATGGCTTTGATGCGCGTCTTGTTCTGCTTATTGTGGTCAATTAACATATAGCTGATTAAAGGCACGGGCGGCGTTCATTGCAGAAATATTCATATTTGTTCAAATTGCCATCAACAGAAGGAATATTATAACATATATAGTTTTGTTCATATGCCAAACATAATCAGCACGTAGATAGTATACTATAGACGTACGATGGTGCGCGTAAACAAGAGCATGATCGTGTTACAGAAGTTTTGCTTCTGTTTACATAATGCAGCGCAATTTTATTGGTTAATTACACAAATGATATAAACACTCTTTCTTATTTCCATATCAGGAAACAGTAACAAATAGCACTGTCCATATTTTACTAATAAATATTCTTTCTGTTTATGGCGGATTTTGATGGAGATGAATATTTCAACAGCATGCCCACCGCCAACGCCACCCATATTTCAATATATATGTTTATCTGTCGCAATTTAGAAAGACTGAGACATAACACATTTTTATATGCCCTTTTGAAAAAAAGGTCGTGTTATGGAAATGGGGTTGTCCGTCCGTCGTCCGTCCGTCCGTCCGTTCGTATTTGGTTTCTGGATGATAACTTTAGATTGAATCGAGTGACTGAACCAAATTTGGTATGTTAGTTTACCACACCAAAACACAGATCAAGTTCGAATATGGGTTTCGTCCGCATGATTTTGACTGAGTTATGCCCCTTTTTCGACTTAGATTTTACCCGATTTGCGGTTTCCGGATGCTAACTTTAGATTGAATTGAGTGAACTGAACCAAATTTGGTGTGTTACTTTAACACACCAAAATACAGATCAAGTTTTAATATGGGTTTCGTCCGCATGATTTTGACAGAGTTATGCCCCTTTTTCGACTCAGATTTTACCTGATATGCAGTTTCCAGATGATAACTTTAGATTGAATCGAGTGAACTGAACCAAGTTTCAAACGAATGAATTAAACCTTGCCCCACTTTACTCCAGTAAGGGCGTATTGTGCCCACGCCCCAACGGCGTGCTCTTGTTGAAGGTTGGAAATTTCATATTGCCCTTGAAATTCGCTCAGGATAAAAATTGTTTCTAATTAATCAACATTGTTTTTGGGTATACGTCTCCCCTATTATAGTATAGTGACACAATTCAGTTTGTGAAAACAATATGTGCGAGTTATATAGCAGTGTTCTCTGATGATATGGTTTCAATGTAATAATGTACTTTTATGGGTTATCATACTCAAGGAATTGCACACAAAGTGCTTGTTCTATGCAGATTGTACAGGATTAAGGCACTAAATGAGTTGTGCTTTGATCCATTACCTTCCTTTTTGACAGGCAATTCTCCAGTTGGTAAATATATAGTCCTGATCCAAACTTCCAACTGTGTCTGTATGTTTGTTATTCAAATCACCTTTGTATTGATTATATGTTGAGAAACTCCTGTTATTAATGTGTATTATAATAAAAATGTTATCTTTAAACTTCAAATCAAACTTGTGGTGTTTTGAGCTTCCATCAATAACATTAATTTATCTCATTCCCTCTCATCCCTTTATATAGTTATATGATATATAATTTTATACTACCTGCTCTTCAATATTATTTTTTTCCATAAGCAATTTTTTGTAACCACACTAATATTTAATGTGCAATAGATGAACGGTGCACATTTGTATGGGTTCATATTTTTATAATGGTATGTGTCCTAATATCAATGAATATAGATTGATCCCTTTTCGAATGTTAAATTTTGGAAGATACCTTGTCAAAAAAAAATTGAAAGTTGTATTTCTGTGGGCATGCCTGTTGAATTTATAGCAACAATTTTGGAGTTACATGTAAAAATACGGCTCTTCCAAATACAGATCATCCGTATTTTTATGGCAGTCCGTAATATTACGTATTAGTATTTTACAATTGTCCGTAACTTTTTTTATTAATACGGTTGGCTGTAATATTACGTATCCGTGGTTTTACATTTGCCCGTAATTTTTGTTACGGTTGGCCGTAATATTACGTATACGTAGTTTTACGGTTGTCCGTAATTGTTTTTACGGTTAACCATAATATTACGTCTCCGTATTTTTACGGTTGTCCGTGAAAATTTTTACGGTTGGCCGTAATATTACGTATCCGTATTTTTACGGTTGTCCGTGAAAAGTTTTACGGTTGGCCGTAATATTACGTATCCGTATTTTTACTGTTGTCCGTAATTTTTTTTACGGTTGGCCGTAATATTACGTATCCGTATTATTACGGTTGTCCGTAATATTACGGAACATTGTTCCGGCAGTATATTTCCGGAACCTTGTTCCGTAAAATAACGGAATATTTTTTAACAGTGTACCTATGCGCCAACATTGTCGTTAGTGAATAGTAAACAAACTTTACTTAGTGCCACCGCAGACACTGCGATTTTAAATCGCATGTGTAGAAAATAACTGGCGGAGCACCCACTGCAATGGGCGTAGCTAGCTAGGGTTCGATGGGTTCGGACGAACCCGCCCTTGAAAACAGGTGCTCGTCGCCTGACGTCCAGGGTTCGACAGGTCGTTGGCTCTGGCAATTTCGGGGGTTTGTTATATATATATATATATATATATATATATATATATACATTGCGAGGGTTCGAACACAGTAACCGTTTCTAGACATGAAGTCCCCCACAAAACAGCGTTTTAGTTGAAGTTCCACTCCTATCAACCAAAAAGGAGCACATTATATATGAGTTGGTGTGTTAGAGCTGTATATGCCCAGTAACTTTTCGATAGATCCGATACAGCCCAGGGTGGGAACAGTACGTTAGTCCGAAGGTTCGATTACAGGCCGGGGTACAGCGTGCTAGTTCGAGCCACTCCAATGGTTCAATAGTCAAATTAAGGGTTCAATTGTCCGAGGGTTCAAAAGTCCGATGGTTCAAGGGTAACATAATCCGAGGGTGCGACAGCACGGGGGTTCAATATCCCGAGTGTTCATTAGCGGGACGTGGCGCCGGGGATTTGCGGGTCTCCCCCAACTTTGTTAAAAATTCCAGTTGGCATGCAATAGGTCAGGGTTATAGATTACATGTATATAGAATAAGTCATATACTTTGTTCGTGTATATATTATAGGAAAAATAAATATGGAGGACATTCCAAGCTTTACATATCATGATATACATGCATATAGATCTAACGATAATGGGATATATATATGCAATGGGTGATTGACTGTCGTTCAATTCCATATGATTATATAGCCCACTTCATCCAATAACATAACAGTTTAGAGTGTAGGCCTATTACCTATACATAACTTCATAAGATCGCAAATGGATATAATACGCAGATTATAGGTCTATTCTCATTGCACACGCGCGTGCGATTAATCGCAGCGTTTTTTAAGGTGCGTGTTAACATAACACAGAGCGATTCGTGATCAATTACCTTCCTCAAACAACCACGTCCTATTCGTGACCAATCATCTTATGCAATCAACCTCGTCATCGAGATAGCCGTTACAGAGAATGGCATGGTTCACTCGGTCACATATAATATCCGGGTACAGTCATTCTCATAACTGATGGGCGATAAAATAATAAATGAAGTACGGAAAGGAAATGGCTTGGAAAGAAGTTTCCAACGTATCGCTAGCATCAGTGGTGATTTTTGTAGAATTCAGTCGAATTATATTACCTGTCAGTCTCCCGCAACACTGTACCCAAGATTGTGAATATATAGATTGATAGTAATGTGCCGTTTAGCATGTGCGATCACTGATAAGCCGCCAATGGCGATCAAATTGAAATCAATCGCTCATGCATGAGAACAGCGTCCTGGCGACAGAATTCGACCTGAAACGTTGCGTGTGTGACTCTTAAGGTCGAATTCTGAGTCCCATCACTTATTCTATTTGAATGGTGGTTCGTCAATTATAGTACCGCGTTGTCGCTGTTGCCAGCGGCTATACAACTGAGCACTCGATGATGGGGGAGGGGGTCTGGAAAAAAAAACGTTCATACACAGGGTTGAACATAAAAATCCCTCCCAACCATGGGTCTACCATCCTCCCTACATGCAAATCTATTTGTTTTTCTCCCAACAAATTGGGGTCTTATCCCCTCTTTCCCCATAATTTTTACTGGATATCATATGTTTGAGTACAAATGTTTTAAATGAGCTTTATTCAGAAAGACGATTTTTGTCAGACCTAGCTAACTATAAGGTAAAATGTTGAAAGATCTAATTCAACCACTTGAATCGTACACTTTTGATAATCTTGAGTAATAATAACAAATATATACATAAAACTCCTGTAATCTGGGTTGTGATCGTACTATATAGTGTTATATACGTTTCAAGCTGGAATAAAATATGCATATTTATGCCCAACTACATGGAATTGAACCCTCTATTTCTAATTATAATTAGCTAGATATAATTGTGTCCTCAAAACTTATGTCATTTTGATGGCATGGCTCGTTATACTTAACTTATACCTGAGTAAATCTAACTGAGGAAAATTAAAGTTAATGTGTCAGCATATATAGGACTGTATGTGGTCACCCCCAACCGAAAGTACTTTATCATCCTCCAACCTACCCTAGACCTGTGTATGAATGTGTTCTTCAGAGGGAGGAAGGAATGCCATCGAACACGCATATAGAGCCGCTCGATCTTAAAAAACGCTGCGATTAATCGCACGCGCGTGTGCAATGAGAATAGACCCTAATCTGGGGATGGCTGGGTTTTATCATCGTTCTTTTTATTCTATAGTTGATACTGTACGCGGTCACGGTCCAATACATGGAGAAACATTAGTACATAAAACTTGATCATGTATGAAGACAAACATTCCCATGTCATATATTCTCACATAATTCGTAGATCAAATCCAAAACATTATTACCTCTCTAATATACGTGCAAATAATCGTCAAATATGTTCCAGATTCGCGCTCGATGGGTTCATTGTTTTCCGGGAAAGGGACAATCCCTCCTGCACCCTTCACATGTGCACGTGGCGCGGTCGGGGCTTTTCACCTCGTTTTCTTTAAATTCGCCGCACGAAAATGGTTGTTGCATCGGGATAGCATCTGGATAGAGTTCATTCTGTTGTTGTCTAGTGCGGATCTGTGTCTGTGACAGTGTGAGGCCTTGATGATCGTCTGTGCCGTGCGGAGTAATCAGGAGATAGATCCACATCGGAGGCGTGTGATAATCTAATTTTAAGGCGTCTCAAGAAGTTACTCGATGTGCTCGCACAAGGATTCAACGTTTACATCGAACTGTCAAAACTGTGTTTAATCATATGTATCCGCAAATTTTGTTCTAAATTCGACATCGACTGTATCGTGAACCCAGCATCGCTACATGGGGACTAAATAGACGACCACTATTTGATTATGACCTGATAGAAATATTAGGCATTCTTCGGGATCAAGCTCTTGGATCAAGTTTGAAAGGCTGACGACTGGAGCGGTTGACTTTCACAGATTCTAACTAGATTGATGGAAGCTGTTCGACAATGAAGCCTAAGGAGTCTCAATTTCTCAACACAACAGAATTCTACGTCGAAGTGTCAAAACTGTATTATAAAATCATATGTAACCAATCAATTATATAGGTACCTTGCGTATCATACGAACGGTCGAACCTGTGGAAAGACTAATTCCATAAATTTATTCTTAATTCGACATCGACTGTGAGCACTTCTGATTACATAAAGGACGTTCGGTTTCGTGACTGCGACAATTCACTTAATTATTAATTTGTCAATTTTGTGCGCGGCGTGAACTATATTATTTACTCTTCTTCTAGAAGAGGTGCCTCGAAAAGTCAACGGGGGAATTTCATAAAAAGACAAGACAATAGCATTGTGGTCAGTTTAGAAACTTGAGAAACATGCCACACATCTATAGCCTAACTGCAAAGCGAGGGGAATGGAATATAGCCCTTTGCCCTTTTGGCTTGGATTTCACACTGGAGACATATACATAACTTCAACTAATATAAGGATCTAACATCGCAGCGTCTGTGGGCTTGACACTTTTCTCCACATGCGATTTCCCCCATAAAACCGCAGCGTCTGTGGTGGCACTTAGAATATATTAAAAGCAACGTTTGCTTATTTCAGAGAATAAAACCGACAAATAAGAACCCAGGCAACTTTGCCATTGAAAAAATGTAGCAGAGAACTAATATTATCTGAAATTGCACCTCGATTTACCTAGTCTAGTGGTGTATAACACGTACCCACACTACTAAAATTATCGTATATTGTACTCGACACTTTCTGCGTGGTTCAAATAATCGGATTTGTAATGTTATTGTGTAGGGCCCCGCATATATTTAAGATAACGCATTATATTATGAGTTGAGTTGACTCTACTAAATCACACTTCTTCGCGATGTTGCAGATTACGTGTTGTGGCACAATAAAACTATGTCATGTATGACTGAGTCAGTAGGTGGCGCTATACACACTTCAAATGCAACCTTACGTTCAACGCACAACCGCGCTTGCAGGAAGACCAATGCTGTTTACTCTTCACAATACCTTTAATTTAGCATCACATGTGCTGACATATATAATATCCGAGCAGAGGACTGCAATATAATTTTCTACTTTGGAACATTAAATAAATATCATGGACTTACGTCAGTGAATAAGATTGACAAGTTAGTATATATCCAAACAATATATCCACTGGAATTAAGATCAGCTAAGATTATCGAAAATTTCTACCACATAGACAGTATTATTCCAGAGTACACAACGCTTGAACTAGGAACACATGCAAATAGTTATTATTTCATTCGGATGACCTATTTGGGCATAAAGATTACGCCATTGATTCCACTAACATTAGCTACTGCATGTACTTAAACATTGACGCTGTTTTATACTTATTTTGATATAAAAAGTAGGAACAAAATAATTAATGTTGACATGATTTTTTGCTATTCCGTTCTGAACACCTAAACGTAGTGTTCCATGTGAATTTAATGGAGCCGATCGAGTTAAATATATGTATGTTTGTATTTATGTTGTGTATTTATTGTCTTATTTTGCGGGATATCCTCTATTTATTCGATGACACAAATACACAGAAAAGCACGAGTGTATTAATGAGTTTGCTGATACGGCACAAGGGCTATAGCTCGAAAGAACGTAGAACGAGCGACACAGAGTCCTATCGACAAACCCATTACTAGTATATATATAATCTATTTGAAACAAATTCAGTTTGGATATATGGTTCCAATTATACGAACAAAGATGATACATATAGTTAAAATAATGTTCATATCCTTTATGTTTGGTATTACTTCTTCGAATCGCACTGGAGTTGTCAGATTCTGATGTATGCCAACTTTAGTCCTTGAGGTCGTGCACGAACCTTTGTGGTGCTAAATGAAAGTCAACGTTTTCTTTGAAATGAATTAATGTGGGCGATTGAACGATATGTACATGGGGGTGTAGGTTGTTCCATTCTGTGCATACCCGCTGTGTGCATACCCGCTGCGATCTTCCGCACATCTTTTGATTTATGCTCCGCTTGTGTACAGTTTGAATTCGTGTCCACGTGTGCCAACGTAGGTGTTATACTTAGATAAATGTGTGGGACCTATTTGTACAGCCCCTTTAAAAGGATATAAGTTTCGATCATGTCTGCTCTAAGTAGCCTGTATTTAATCGAAGGTGAGTTCAATATTAGCAGTCTCATGTCGTAACTATTCTTCATCAAACTAGGTACTATTCTTGTTGCTCTCCTATGTAACGTCACTAACTGAAGCTTATATCACTATATTTTAATTTGTTCGCTATATCTTCATATAGGTCGTTTGTTGAACTAATATCTAAATATTTCCATCAATATGTGTACTTTTGCAAACGATACCTGATGTCTTGGTTATATTACTAATCTAGAAAAATATCCCCATAAAAACATTGAATGTCACGCTTTGTGTTATTTTGTGGGAATAGGACATTATCTTCATTCTAATACAATTTCCTAATATAACTCGCATCGTGTGAAACCATCGTGTTCTTCGAGATATCCCCATAGCTCCATTGACACGGCCATATCACACTGGCAGTATACACCCACAGGGTGTATTAATGTGTGAAGGACAGAGGAAACTCAGCATATTCATACTTGGTGCATGCTAGTAACACAACAGTCATGCACGATATTGAAAGTCCAGAGGGGGTATGGAATGATATGCCTCGCATTTCGAGTTAAAGTACTGTTTAACAACAAGGAGGATACGCCCCTGGTGGGCGGAGTTGCCGTCGTGGTAACATTAAAAGATCTGAATTGAAATTCAATTGTACCTGCGAAAAAAACAATCATGTCACATCAAAATTATCGGCCGTTGTACGCCGTTTGGTTTGGAATTATATTATTGAAATAAATGTTTGTGTTTCTGTTGTGTATGATATTCTGTTCCACTTAATGAAATCACACAGTATTTAGACGAATTTGCATACACAATTCCGTTATGTGTTCATATGTGACCCGCCATATCAAATCCAGTCGTAAGTCGGGATTTTATTTACCCTGTGCCAATGCATTCTCTTATATATGCGAGTCGACCATAGGTCGCCTCGCATATATAAGGGAATGCATTGGCCTAACAATTTTTTATCATTTTTTTTAAATAAATGTTTCTTACAATTTTTAGGACATAAAATAAAAAAACATCCATTACCCTGCAGGGAGCCCCACACATATATAGAAGCATATAGAAGTGTGTCGTCTGCTCATGTTTGTCTGGGGCTCTGTATGGGTGAAATTATAAAATTGTTAAAGAATACAAGAAAAAATTATTAAAATTGTAAAAAATTGTTAGGCCAATGCATTCTCTTATATATGCGAGGCGACCTATGGCCGACTCGCATATATAATATAATGCATTGGCACAGGGTAAAACATTCCGACTTACGACTGGATTCGATATGGCGGGTCACATATTGTTTTCGTGCATTAAAAATATTATTTCATTGCACGTTGTCGTTATATGAGTTGAATTCCGTTTATATATACGGCGACGGTAAGACGGCCCATCTGGCATTGCCGCTCCTGTACAATATACTTATGCTCATTTTTGAATATTGTATTTTTACTATATGTCTATAAATATCGTACAAATAAATACTACTACTATGAACTGTTTTGTCGTCATCCCTAGTAATGTATACACTGCACCACGGTCGGGGGTACAGGAGGGTTATTACTGAAAATAATGACGTCGTACAAATCAAACGGCCTTGGTATTATTGTTACAATATGTGACCCGCCATATCTAATCCAGTCGTAAGTCGGGATTTATTTACCCTGTGCCAATACAATCTCTTATATATGCGAGTCGACCATAGGTCGCCTCGCATATATAAGAGAATGCATTGGCCTAACAATTTGTTTATCATTTTTTTTAAATAAATGTTTCTGACAATGTTTAGGACATAAAATAAAAAACATCCATTACCCTGCAGGGAGCCCCACACATATATAGAAGCATATAGAAGAGTGTCGTCTGCTCATGTTTGTTTGGGGCTCTGTATGGGTGAAATTATAAAATTGTTAAAGAATACAAATTTATTTTATTAAAATTGTAAAAAATTGTTAGACCAATGCATTCTCGTATATATGCGAGGCGACCTATGGTCGACTCGCATATATAAGAGAATGCATTGGCACAGGGTAAACAAATCCCGACTTACGACTGGATTTGATATGGCGGGTCACATATGCACATCCACAGGTACGGTACAAATAAACGCATGAGAATCCATGGAAACTCTCAAAGGTGAAGAACCAACATACAAATAAATGAATGGTAATCAAATAACAATCGCCATCGAGTATTCTGTCTTAAAATATTGGATTGAATATATACCGCAACAACCCATAATAAATGGTAGTCGCATTTTATCCCTCGTCGCAATTTGGGATAATATGAACATTAATGTGCATTTTGGTCCGCATGACGTTAATGTGCCATTCAGAAACCGGCCACAGTAGACCCCACATATGACCTTAATGCTGATGGGTGTTGCTTTACATAAGCTTACCAAAATGAAGGATATCTTATTGTGTAGATTGACTGGTTATTGTTTATATTTTATCGCACATCATTTCCTGGATTTAGTGTGGCAGTTGATTAGGCTGCGTGGGTCATTGTCACAAGGCATCTATGACATTCGTAGCCAGCTTTTCAAATTGATCGCAAATGTAGCCAACTTGTCAAAGGCGATCACATTCATAGACAGCTTTTCATATTCATGTGGGTCTAATGAACGAGACTAATTGTTTGGCTAATCACATTATTGAGTAGATGAATGAAAATCAACTTTCATATTTGGGAGGAAATAAATTAAATATTAGTTAAACATTTCTATACCTAATGTCATGAAATTGCTCGAGTACTATTCCTGTAACTTAATAAAAAAAAACGGTTTTGGAGCATGACGTCACCATTTTGGTCACGTGTTCACGCGATGACGTCATATATTGCGTCAAAAACCGATAAGATTTGAAAAGGTAGCTACAAATATGATCCCCTGTGAAAAGCTGGCTACAAATGTGATCTCCTGTGAAAAGTAAGCTACAAATATGATCCCCTGTCAAACGCTGGCTACAAATGTGATCCACTGTGAAAAGTTAGCTACAAATGTGATCCCCTGTGAAAAGTTAGCTACAAATGTGATCCCCTGTGAAAAGTTAGCTACAAATGTGATCCCCTGTGAAAAGCTGGCGGCTACACTTTCTGATCGCTTTGAAAAACTGGCTACGAATGTTATCGATTCCTTGTGATAATTACCCATCTGCGGCAATTAGTGTGTTCTCTCGATCTTGAAGATATCGGAACAGTACAGTTAGGAGTGAACAGACTCGGTCATCATGTCAAACAATCATACAACGCTGATTCTTAGCAAGAAACTGGGTATCAACTCCCCATGCATTAGAACAGTTACGAGGAGGTGGTGAATTATCATCAGTGATAATTGTGTAACTGCTATACACTCATCACTAGCCTTTTCTAGGTGGGTTGTCCATCCAGCCAACCGAGTGATTTTTCAGCGTGGTTTATGGTGGAATAAAAGACTTTAAAATGTATTAAAATAATTAATTGCCAAAAGCACAGAAGCACAGTCATTTTCAGTACCGCTGCAGCGGTATATATGAAGTCTCGCATGTAATTGCCATGAATTTACCACTGACTTTTTCTAGGTGGGGTGTCCAATCCGTGATCCGAGTTCTAACAGTGGGTTGGCTGATGGCCAGTAATTGCATGGAACATTTAACGTCATGTATATAAGAGAATGCACTGGCTTACAAGGTCAAGGTAAGTGTTATTAGGTCAACGTATTCTCTTATAATGCGAGGCTCACTATGGGAGAGTCTTATTATTTACACATTTGGAACAATGGACAGGTTTAAATGGGGACTGTACACTAAATCCGGATATGCTATATTTCCATTTGAAAATTACCTTTAATCACTTTATGTCAAATGAATACGCTACAAAAAATCTTCCTCGTGATGCGGAAATGTGTAAAAAATGTGGTTCATGCAAGTACGTGATAATAGAACATGAAGAAAGTCTGCTCGAGGTAATTCGGGAATTTATTCTGTACCTGATCAGAGGTGCACGAGAACGGCAGGGTTAGAACACAGGTACATGTAACAATTATTTTATTAATTAATATAAAAAGAAAGGTATGCCTCTCTGGCGGCCATATTCAAATTTGGTTTGGCGCCTTGGTCGGCGGGGGTTAATCTGCATCGATTTTATTCGGGTAAACGGCTAAATATACAATAACTTACGTATACAAACAGGATAATATGCAATGTCCACTTCATATGTTGCTTATTTCCTTATTCCAATAAAGAGTGTTTGTATTTGATATATTAGATGATTTTATATAAGTGACTAGTCAATATTTTTTCCGTGAATTCACAGTGAATTGTAGCTGTCAGCTGATTGGTTGCAATAAAGAAATATTTCTTTATTTTTTTTTGCATGCCACCTGACTTTTGTTGATAAACAAGACGGCATGCTGTCAAATATGGACGCCGCCGCGTGATGAGCAAGCACAATGTGCTGCTGACTGGACAGGCGGGTACGGGCAAGTCGACGTGCGTAAACAAATGGTTTCATGATATGAAAGCAAGCGGGATGGATGTCTTTTGTCTTGGGTCAACGGGGGGTAGCGAGCACTTTGCTTCCAGGCGGCGCAACGACGGTGCATAGGTTTTTTGGTCTGACGGATGGCCGATTTTCGTGCCAACAATTGATAATCGACACAAATCTCTTGATTATGAGGACACACTGGGGACTATATGCAGCGTTGAAACTGTAATTGTTGACGAAGTTTCACTTCTGACATTTGACACTTTAAAAATTGTTGATGACATACTGTGCATCTTAAAGTTGAGTACGAAACCTTTTGGTGGAATCCAATTTATTTGTGTGGAGACTTTTTTCAGATGAGGCCCGTTCCGAATGATTATGGTGACAATGGCGAATTTGTAATACAGGGATTTGGCAGCCTATGGAATTTCCATATATTTACACTTCACACTGTCAATAGGCAACATGAAGGTAACAAAATCAAACGATGACATGTTTACTCTATTCTGAAACAACATACTAATAATAATTTTCTCATCATTTGCACCTTTATTTTTCTCTCATTATGAAACGTGTAAACCTTGGGACAAGATTTTATTTATAGCAGCCTTAAACGGTACATGTACATGTATTCATAGCTGAAATACTCGGCTTGTATACAGTACATGATGAAAATGTTAAGTTGCAAGAACTATATGTAGATGTAGTCATTGTAGATTGTACTTTTGTCTACATATATTCTCAAATTAAGTATCACTGTTAATGCGGTCCTCAGCCATTTACAAAGCGGTGTTCTCAGTTGTGCATTGTTCATTATCATTCCTACATACTTATATTTTTCCAGGTGCTGCTGACATGATTCATTCATCAAATTGCATCGATCCATTTGACCCATCACTACCATTAAACCAGATCATACACCAACTTCATTAGCATCATCATTTTGAGGTAAGAACATTTCCCCTTTCACTTTCCTTTTAATGACTATTGAACTGAAATTTAGTGCAAACTAATATCCATTCATTAATGCATTTGTATGCACCTGCTTTTTGCTATTCAATTATTGAATTTAATTTAGCCATTTCCTTTCAATAACTATTTAACTGAAATCCATGGCAAAAATATTCAATCATTAATGCATTTCTATGAACCTGCTTTTTACTATTTAATTATTTAAGTTGATTTAGCCATTTACATGTACATGTACTTCATATGTGACAAATATTTGATATCTTCTTCTGACCATGCCTTATATAAGTCATATACTACTAATTATTGGTGCACACAATACTCTATTAGTAGGATGCTAATACTTATCCTTTCCAACCTTTTATAAAAAATCGTTCACCCATCTATACTCATTCTTCACTGTCACTTGTGTTTTGTTTCTCATTCTCATCTAATCAACTATATATAGCTAAATATAATGATTATTATTATGAGCTAATAAACACATTCAAAGCGGTCAGAACATCAAGGAAACACGTTTTTTGCATGTACAACAGATTGTAAACGGCTGAGTACGAGGGCTGCATTCAAATTAAATGGACTGTCTTACCAATAGCGCAGTCACATTGAAATTTTTGATGACTGCGGTCAAAAGGTATATCAATCCTGATTTGCTCAGTCTATATTGTATTTTGCAGTATACCTTTCAATTATGTTTCATTTTCATTCAAGGCTCAATAAGTATGTCTTACTCTTAGTGTCCGTTCCGATGTGATGCAGTCTTCCATTCAAAATGATGTTGCAAATACATTTTTAATCACTGTTTAATTGTTTCATATTCATCAAGAAAGTTTTTTGTGAATCTTTTAAATATTGACGAATGTGTAGTTGCCAAATCGCTTTTCCAAGATTTTTATTTAATGCCCTGTATGTAGTGACTGTACAACCAACATGAGAACCTCAACCAACGAGGACGTTCGTACTCAAAAATGTGAAGAACAAACGCATGGCCCAGTTCTTAATTAATTCATGTTATAAGACAACAAGATACCTCCAAATTCGTCTTTATATGATAGTATATTTTCCTATAATTACAGTTGACACCACTAGACGTAAATGACGTTTGCCTCAACCACGAAATATAAACACGTCATCACACATGGCAAGCAAGCCCTGAATTTGCCTGATTAAACCTTGTAAGTCAGTTTTTTTTAGTCACAGCTTCTAGGACAGGTGGCATTAAATAAACACAGCATGACACATCTATGTTATATCCCTTTCATGATTGGAGCTGCGCTGATGCCGCATTAAAACTCCTGTGCCAATGCATTTTCTTATATATGAGAATGCACTAGTTTATATGGTCAAGGTAAATATTTTCAGGATAATGTGTTCTCTTATATATGCGAGACTCCCTATAGGAGACTCACATCAATAGGAGAATACATTGGTACAGGTTTGCCGCAAATTGTTTGATTTAGGAAGCTCCAGTCATGGAAGGGTTAATGTGTTTATTGATACAGCTTCTACCCTTTTGTGCTGGCATTGCCATATCGACATACCCGTTAACATAATCATATCATTCTCTGTAAATATGGGTAGTTTGGAACTACAGGAATACCAGTTTATAAATCAGGCGGCCTACATAGCATATACTTGTGACATACCTGTTATAAGGTAATTAAATTGCATGACACATTACCAGATTGGTTTCTTATATACGTAATAAACACCATAATAGTTATCAATTGTTTATTAATACTTTTGGTATCATTGTTCAACAAGTCTTCATAACACATTACAAATTTATTCAACATCGTCAATAGTATTAACATTTTTGCAAATAATATTGGAAAAGTGGTATTCAGATGGATAGTTGCACTAAAACACACACATGGAATATGCCGTCGGTCGGTCAAGCTTGACTATACTGAAATAGCTTAAATGTATGAAGGGACCAGCAAATATATTTCAAATTGTAATAAATCACCTCTGCCTATTTGGTTAGTGGGGAGTAGTGAACTGTATAAGGAAGAAGTAGCAATTATTGAAGTAAAATTTACACACCAACTTCAATCACTCTTCTATTATCCAATGACTCTGCAACACAAGAGTCTATTTATAAAACCATTGTAGCGAGTAGGAACATCATATCAATGAGTAAATCGATATGCATTTAATATGATGTTGGGACATATGCATACTAGGATATATGAGAGAGAAGTGTTTTAGGGACAAGAAGTCTTTCATGTTGACTTCTAGGCTGGTTATATGGATGTCATGATATAATTTCGCATGGATGAGCAATCATTGTGAATACTGCTACATGTTTGCAAAAATTTAAGTTTTTTAAATCATTGAAATTTGAAGCTAATTTAGAGGTTAAGTGGTGGATGGACACAATTATTACATGTTGGGTATCCTAATCGTTGATTTTGAAATCCTGAGTATCCTGAACGTCTAAGACATGTAACATATCAACAATAATGCACTAACATATGCAGCAATTTGCCTGTTGTTTTATCTTTCAGGGTTGTTACTATATCTACATAGTTCTTGAGCAAGCTGCCTATCATCATTTCCACAACTTTCATAATTGTTCATGGAAAAAAGACACAAAACATTGATAACTGTGATATGATCATCGTAGAACTGTTTACTAAATACATGATTACTAGTTTTGAAATGGCAGGCATTACATGTTTTCTGCTGGTTTTAACACCAATTGCTGTACCGATTCAAATCTCACACAATCTAACAATATATCTCCACTGATTGTCACACATTAATCAGTTAACTATTAACATGCAAATTATATCTGTTTATATGTCTTTTTTTTACCATGATACATGTATGTATGTCAGATGATAGTGATATAAAATTCAAGATATAGGTACAACTGTAGTATGGCACAACTTAATATCATAATTGTGGATTCCTTTGGCAAAAACTTCTCAACAAATTTGACAAAGTTATTAGAATATAAGCATATGCACAGTATATCCATGTTCAAGTGGAGAAGTAAAGCAAATTTATGGCTGTCCAAAAATGATGAACAATGGCAGTGTTGAGAGGATAAATTCTCAGTCAAGAGTAAGTACATGTCGAATTATCATACATATATTCAATGGATCACAATTAAGCTTTATACTAGTAATATGTTGTGAAAAACTAATCGTTTTCAAGGCAGTAGCGGCATGCCATTATTCATGGATGTGTGAGCATCCAAGTATGAGTGTCGTGATGACTACTCACTACAAGTTTTGTATTCATAGAATAGAGCCAAGAGATATATGGCCATTTCAATAAGAAAGTAAAATTAGTTCACACACACATTGAAGCAATTAAAACTCAAACTGAGTCTGTAGTCAGGTTCATATGTACATATAACTTGTAACGTTTTTTATCATTGCCAACGACAGTCACCTGACTCAGGCGGCCATTTCACCTACAACAATGTGGTGACACAAACCGTTCAGAAATGTTGTATCAGCATACAACATTTGAAAACTTGTAACAGAGAATAGTTCAATCGATTGCAGAATGAGCAATCAATGCTATGCAGGCATGCAATGTGTCTGTCCAGAAAGATACAGTTTTGAATGTAGACCATTAAGCATGTAAGCTTGTCTCGACCGCTGGATCATTGTTTAAAGGTGGATTATCTCTTTGTAAACATGTATTATATAGTTACCGGGGTATAACATATTAGATCTGAATCGAAGACTCCTGTCCGGAAATGCTTCTATCGATTAATATTAATTTTATTTCGAATATTATCTGGTCTAAAAAGGTGTGGTTGTTTAGCTAACGAACAATAGTTGTTACTGTTAACAGAGACCAGCAATATTAAAGTGTAATTTTGTCACAAATAAAGGTTAACTATACCCATTATCGCTTATAACTATGTAATAAAACAATACAACCAATCAATCTGAGACATTTGACGTTCGGTACGTAGCCATAGGAACAGCAAAATGCTCTTTATCGCTATATGGTATCACCCGAATGGTCTGTTGAAAACATAGACAAATAAACGGGCCGAATAAAATATTCGAAATAAAATAAATATTAATTGATAGAATCCTTTCCGGGCAGTGGTCTTCTTACTATGGGGGGGGGTTTGGGATTTCTCCCGGGAAGATTTGAAAGGGGTGAACCCCTCTCATACAACCCACTTGTGAATTTTAATGAATACATGATATGGTTTAACATAAACATGAGATTGGTGAGGTGAAAATGAAAATGATATATATTTTTTTTTTTTAGTCTTGTTGGCTTTCTTTTTTCGTCGGTTTGGTATTGCTGTTGTTGATGCTGTGGCTGTGTCTGAGTCGGAACTGGATTTTCCTTCTGTTTTTCCTGCTGTCCCAGTGGAGGAGGGTGTTTGGACAGGTATATATTTCCATCTTGCATTTTGTAGATGCCTTTTGCAGGGTCCAGCTCGTCAGGTCCTCTGTAGATATGGTGATCCCTCATCAGGAAGAAATCGCGGTTGGTGATTGGATATCTCATTCCTGCTGCGTGGTGTTTGAGAATCGTCCTTTGGAGGTCATCACGCTCTTGGTCGACCTGATCTGGTGTTGGCGACGCCGGCTTCACGTCGTACTTCGGCGTCGGAGGGGCGGAGATGGTGCTATCCGCCCCTGGTGGAGAGAGGCTGGGTGGTGTTTCCATATCCACGTCGAAACTGGCGGCAGGAACATCGGGGGTGGTATCCGCGTCCCTGTCTCCGCTCGTCTGTGCCGACAGCAGGGACCTCCGGCAGATCTACGGAGTCCCTGCTAGCTGGTCTGATATCACCTGTCTCCATGCAGGCCGGGTCGTCTGGGCGTCTCTCAGACAACTCCGGCCTACCGGCTGTGACACTGGATGGCTGAACCACACGGGGAGGGGTGACCGGCAGATCAACAGTCACCCCCTTCTTTTTCTTCCATTTCGCCCGTCTGGCTGCGTCCCTTCTCCTTCGAGCTGGTGTCTTTTTCTTAGGAGGCTCCTCTTTCATGGTACGGCTGGTCTTGGTCTTGTTCTGGGTGGAAGATCTCTGGTTTCCAGCATCTCCCGTCCGAAATTCAACACAGAAAGTCAAATAGCCTCTGTTAGACTGGAGATTCCAGCTAACAATATCCGCAATTTGAGATATCTCTATCGCTGCTAACGCGGCGTCAGGGATTAGCTCCATTGTCCGTCGCACTAAGCCTAATCCAAAACCGTCTCACTCGCCGGCATCAACACGAGGGCGGTTGCTTCCAATTAAGGTTACAGACCGCTCAAATCACCCGTACCGACGCTCTAGCAAACGAGGAACTAATTAAGCCAAATGAAATCTGACTTGTTCGCTCCACCCGCTGCCAGAGGCAGTGGTCTTCAGTTCATATTTATTATTTTATACCCACGCAACTATTTCAAATTTGTTATTTAAAGAGATAATCCATCTTTAAAGGTGCTGTTACAAGTTGGCCATATATCTTAATGGCACCATAAACAAAATAACATGTAAAATGTTCCCGGGCCCGCCAAGTGTCTATCCATAGCAATACATATTATACATACTGGTACTTGTGGTTGAACCTGGCTATGTCTCCATATATCGGATGTGATATATATATTAAATAATTGAACCACTTTTCTGTCATTATGAAAGATACATTTAGAAAAAAAAAATTCCTCTCAAATTGGAGATGAAAAGATAATCAGGATATTGAAAAGAACACAGTCTATTTGCACAGTTGCTGTTATATATCATCTATAGGCTTAGTTCATATATATGACTTCAACGAAGGACAATTCCAGGGCTCTTACTTTCTTTTTAATGAGGTACTATTTTATGCAATAACCCATTTAAATCCTGGATTCTCCAATCAGTTACCGGTATAAAAGTTTATGTTGGACGGTATATTAATAGTCCAGGAGATCGGGAGGTAGTGTTGCTCATATTGACGGACAAGCTGCGACCATGTTATTTTTAATGTTTTAGGTATGGTAATGAAGAAAAATCATGATAGCAAGAACAAATTTGTAGCCTTCTTTGTTTTTTTTCGATATTTTGGGCATTTTTCTACATTTTAAGCCCAAAATTGTTCTTTTTTTTTCAATGTGTAAAGATTTCATTTTAGTATGATTTTGGTGATTAAGTTGAATAGTAATTGTGTTAATAATGTTAAATAACTAATTGTGCTAAAAAAAATTGAAGAATTTCAAAACAAATTCAATTTTTTACCATTTTTTTTTTTACTTTTTTACGCAAAATCGTCCAAATTGCAACCATTTCATCTTAGTATGATTTTAGGGTTAAATTCACCATAATTATTTTAATATTGTTAAATAATTTACAAATTGGCTTCTACAATGTTTTTAAATGGATTTAAGAAGGTTTCTACTTGTTTTCTAAGTTGAGGGGTGGTCTAATTCAAATCCAATTAAACATTGTACTGTTCAAAATTAGATAAATTCGTTAAGGCGTATGGTAGATATACGTAACTAGTTTTCAAAACGTCTACATATGCCTTTCTATCCTGTGCGTTATGCACGCGAGTCGGATTTTACAAATTAAATTATGATGAAAAACCCTGAATTTTGGGTGTGGTCACATTTGTGGTCATAATATTCCGATTAGAGAGTGGATGGACATGGGGCATGCGACACTGTGCAGTATATATGTATATAACAAGCATGACATGAGACATTAGTATCTTTCTACTAAACTGTGCTTCCAGAGATATCAGGAATCGAGTATCGGTGTTATTTCTTACCCCAAACATGGTCAATTTTAAAATGGGGTATGTGTGTCAAAGGACCACTGGGGAGATAATAGGATGTCCAATGACTCCTATATTTCTATCGTATCACAGTAAAGCTTTTTTTTGTAAAATTGGCGTGGTTTACACGATCAAAGTTCGATTTTCTTTACAATTATATGTTACAAGCAACTAATTATATAGAGTTACGCTTCTTGAAACTCGAGTCAGCATAACAAAAAAATCTGGCTGATGATTGGTTGATTATCATTGAGGGAAATATCCCTAATCGGGAACAGAAAATCATAGCCTACGTAAATATGGCGATCGTGTATGTTTAGATGTCCAGGACACACTTGTGTAGCGGATGACGTTCTAAGGGAAAATTGACCACTTGAAGTTCAAATAGGCTTAACACATAGCCGGCTGGACTTTTAGTTAACACTGTCGCCTATGGAAAAATAATTAGGTGTCTGTAACCTATAGATACGAAGCTTCGGTACATTAATTATTATTCATATATTACTATATTTAAATCATATTTATGCATACAGTCGGCGTCGAAACAAAAACATGAATGTGGCGATTATTCGTGACATTCAAGTTAAATGTTCAATAATATAAAATTATACTGTGAACGGTTTATTCAACATGATGTTAATCAAGGTGTATCTTTATTAATAACAGTTTACAGTACTATCAAAATCAGAAGAAACATGTGGCCCTGGGTACTTATCTCCCAGCGCTGCGGCAAAAACAAAATTGACAATGCATTCTTAAACCCAAACCTGTGGCGGTTTTTCATCCAATGCACCGAAGCTTCGTGCCATGTACCAAAGCTTCGTGACGTGTCAGAACTCCAGGAATATACCACCATAGGACATCATATGGTACCGGTAACAAACGTTGAATGGTCACCAGAAACCCGGATATTAATAATTTCAGATCATAATTAGCATCGCATTATATATTAACCCATCGAGGAATATGTCATAATGACACACTATATTACACCTACTATATAACTACTCCCTCCCTGACACAGGGCTACATATAAGAAGTTTATCGATGTCTACTTAATGAGAGTATACAGTTCCGTCAAAATCTGACCTCGCATCGTTAACCCCAAATCTGTGGCGATTTGTCATCCAATTTACCGAAGCTTCGTGACACGTACCTTCAAATGGCATCAAACGTTGAATGGTCACCATAAACTTCGATATCAGTCATTTCAGATCGTAACTATCATGGAATTATATATTAACCCATGGTGTAATTATGTCAAAATTACACACTATATTACATCCACCCTATATAACTGCTTCCTCCCTGACACAGTGCTACATACAAAAAGTTTATCCATGTCTACTTAATGAGAGCATATAGTCCTGTCGATATCTGGCGAGACCTTGAATCATTAACCCCAAATCTGGGGCGGTTTTTCATCCTATGTACCGAAGCTTGGTGACATGTACCGAAGCTTGGTGACGTGTCAGAACTTCTAAAATATACCCCATCGGGACATCAAATGGTATCAAACGTTGAATGGTCACCAGAAATCTCGATATTAGTCATTTCAGACCATAATTAGCATAGCATTGTATATTAACCCATCAAGAAATATGTCAAAATTACACACTATATTACACCCACCCCTATATAACTGCATCCTCCCTGACACAGGCTGCATATACAAAGTTTATCCATGTCTACTTAATGAGAGTATACAGTTCTGTGAAAATCGGGCGAACAATTTGGTCTATAAATCCCGTAGTGTGACACATTTAATATAGACCAAAACAATAAACACCTTTCAACCCAAAGATAGTTACATTTTAATTGAAAAAAATGGTCCAAACATGAAAAGTTAATTTTTGCCGATATTTAAGTCAAGTTTTTGAGAGAAAAGTCCAATATTTTTGGTGATGTCAGTGGTGACAATAGTAACAATTAACCATGGTACATCAGACATGTTAGTATTCAATGTATAGAAGGCAGAATAGCCACTTTTGTACATCATCCACAACTTGTAATCGATTGCAGGACACGCTGGGGCAATATTTACCATTTTCCATATTTTGGCAGCCATTTTGAGCCAAAGTAAGAATTTTGGTTCCAGTGAGTTGGAATATTCATAGGTATAATCATATGCATCAATTACATTACAAAGTTCTGTTCATTTCTTGTTAAAATATGACTATTAATCCCAATTGTGATTTTTTGGTGAAATTTTATACCGCGTTCTGTAAATTAAATTTTTGAGGGAACGAAGGGGCTAGGACCCCAAATAGTGCATATTTAATTGCCCCTATGTTCAGTTAATATACAAAATACAAAATAAAGTCGCATTACTCAACCAGTTCCAAACAGCATGAATCGATCTAGAAGATATTTGTAAAAGAAAAAAGTCATATTTTCAATTTCCGGCGGCCATTTTGGTGGCCATCTTGGATGGTGAGTTTCAATTTTGCCCCAAAAAAGTGACATTATGTCTTAGCTTCACGAAAATATATACATTTGTATACATTTTACAAGATTTTCACCGCTATAATTTGCATAAAACTTACTTAGGGTCTGGTCTGAAAAACGGCGGCCATGATGGACGCCATTTTGTCTGGAGTCTATACAGCCACTTTTTTTTCTTGTTAACATTGCTTAAAAGTTGAAGGACATAATAAGGAACAAAATGAGTGGGGAGAAGTTAAGTCCCAGGGGGTGCAAGTGTACCCATATTAGCTCCGGACTACTAGTAGTAGTACTATGACGTCGCCGGAAAATTCTTTCATTTTCGGTCGTCGGGTAGGTCAATAAAAACACGTTATTCGCCAATTAAGCTACAAATTCACCACTGCTATCATGGATTTTCGTAATCTACATATATTTTACTACAAAATTAGACCGGATAGCACTTGTCCGTCAAAATGAGCAACATTTGTTATTTCTTGTGGTCGATCTCCTGGACTATAATCATCTGGAATTAAGCATATGCAGACTGCAGCTAATAAAAGTGCAGAAGGGTTCCAATTCGTTAAAGGGAAAAGTTCAGATATTAAGTTCAATAAGTGGCGATATGACTGTTTATTGAACTTATTATCCCAACATTTCCTGTTGGAACTTGTCCTCCATGACTTATTACGTCAATAAAGGTTTAGTGAGAAGTGCCTTTGATGTAAATAGTATTTTAAT